>JASWHV010000008.1:2789346-3389346 GCA_030760725.1 Neostapfia colusana | reverse complement strand
ACCTGGGAGGAGGGCAGCGAGCTACTCGCATAGATCCATGGAGGCGAGTGCGGCAACCACGCTTCGTCCCGCACGCTGGTCGGTAAAGCCTTCCAGCATGGCTTCTATTGGTCGATAGCTCTCCTAGATGTCGTCGAGCTGGTCAAGAGATGCAAGGCGTGCGAGTCCCGTGCCAAGCAGATCCACACACCGGCGCAGACGCTGCAGATGATCCCGCCCTCATGGTGTCCAGCGGTGTCGGACCTCACCCCCTCCACGGAGGTGAGCTCCGAGGGTGACACGTGTCCAGCGGTGTCGGACCTCACCTCCTCCGCGGAGGTGATCTCCGAGGGTGACACGTGTCCCACGGTGTCGGACCTCACCCCCTCCGTGGAGGTAGCTCCAAGGGTGACACGTGTCCCACGGTGTCAGACCTCGTCCCCTCCGCGGAGGTGAGCTCCGCGGGCGCCACGTGTCCCGCGGTGCCGGACCTCACCCCCCTCCGCAGGGGTGAGCTCCGCGGGCGCCACGTGTCCCGCGGCTCGGGGATGTGTCGACGGCGCACTTAGACAAATTGGAATTGGCTCATTTCAGCTATCTTTTTCCCATTGCCCATCATTTTTATTATTCTTTCTCCATTTCTACTTCTTTTTAATGTTTCTCTATATGAAAAATGTATGCAATGCATGGAAATGAATTTGAGGGTGTCACAGAGGGCCACCAGCGCCTTCCCCTTCCCCTTGTCCAGGCTTGGAGCGGAGGAGTTTGGAGCCGCGGAGCTCGGCGTGGTAGTGCTTGGAGCAGCGGTGGCCGGAGCAGAGGAAGTAGCCCTCCTGTCGCTCGCTCCAGTCACCGCAGGGATTACTACTCCTCGTGAAGTGTCGCCAACCTGTTGGGGAGCGATGTCAATGTCGTCCAGCGTTGACATCGTCTTTAGGAGCTACGATCTCAACTCCTAGTCCATGAAGATGGGCAAGCACGACGCTGGTGGGTTGACGAGATCGTCGGAGACGTCGTCGATTCCAACATCGATGCACATCTTCGCCAACATGGCGTCCAGGAGCTCCGTCTTCAAGTTGGTTCCGGGACCACGCTCCAGGTGAGACGAGACATTCTCGCCGGTGTACATCCAGGCCGCGCGGCAACAGTTCTAGAGGGGAGCGATGCGTCGAACCAGGAAGTCAGCCAACACCATCAGCGAAGACAACCCCCAGTCCGCCAGGAGCTTAATCCTCGCCAGCACAGGGGAGTAGGCGCTCTGAAAGTGGGCCATCTTCTCCCAGATGGTCCGCGTAGTCGAAGGGGGAAAGTCGGTAGATCTAGCCGATCGTGGGTGTCGATCTTCACAATGACCCAGTCATCCCTCCAGTTCTCCCACTTGTTGGGAGAGAGGGGAGAGATGTACGTCACCACATATCTTGTGCGATGCTGGAAGTAGTAGGCGCCTAGGAAGCTCGAGCTCCTCCCCGACAACCGCAGGACGAAGAACGCCCGGAACAGCCGCACCGACGGCGGCACCCCCACGAACATCTCATAGAGTTGGACGAAGATCGACACAAGCACGAGGGAGTGCGGCGTCAGGTGCTGCAGCTTGAGCTCGTAGAACTCCAGAAGGGTCTTGAAGAAGGAATAAGCGGGGAGGGCGAGCCCCGCCAGCATGTACCCGGTGAAGACGACGACTTCGTCGGGCTGAAGGTCTACGAGTGGGAGGGATCCGCAGCGAATCCCCCCATCGTACTGAGGCGCCTGCCAACCGATCAGGCGCCTCACGCGCCCCACATCAGCAGCGCTTCGAAGACGAGACTCTCGGAGGTCCGTCTCCATTGGAGCAGGAAGAAAGAGGCGCCAGGAAGCAAATGAAGGAGGGGACTTCTTCCAGTTGTAGAGGACCTCTTTATTTGCCCCTGACTCTTCGGAAAACGCCATGCGCGACATGCCTGACAAAATTGCGCCCGCATCGGCTATACCGCCAAGCACAGAGGCGCAAGGCCCACTCGGCAGACAGTGTGGGCAAAAAGCACCATGACTCCAATGGATAAAAGCAGCTTCCCGAGAACGTCTGACAAGAGGGAGAGCAAGGGTACTGTTGGGAACCATCGCAAGTAATGCGGCATTTGGGCACAACGTGCGCTCCCACGACCCTCCAAGATTAAAGAGACACCTGTCCGTGACACCAGAGGAGTCTCTTCGATCGAAGCAAGATCAGAAGACCACCACACGGGGTTTTTGACGCAGGCCCCATCTGCAAGAGCCTTTGTCTCTATCCAGATGGGCCCTGGGGCCACTGTCAGTACCCGCAAGACCGGGTACCCCCGCGTGTAAGAGCAAAAGAAGACATACGCCAGCACTTATGTAGAAGACAGAGACCTAGCCTGCAGGCTAAGCCCAACCGAAAACTAGGGAGCACTCATGAGAAAGCGCGTGCCCTAGGCCTCGGGTCCAACCACCTGCTAAGGAGGGCTCCGAGGCTGCCACGTGTCTATAGGCTCTGAGTCTCACTATCGACCGAGGATGGCTTCGGAGCCGCCACGTGTCCGATGGTGTCGGGCCCGACCTTCCGCCAAGGGGGGCTCCGACACTGTCACATGTTCAGAACCTCCGAGCCACGTCTCCCGCCCGAGAGAGCTTCGGAGGTGCCACGTGTCCGACGGCCCTGGGCACGACCTCCATCATGGGAGGGCTCTTGTGTTGCCATGTGTCCAACGACTTCGGACCCCTTGCTACTCCGCAAGACTGCTCCGGTGACGACGCGTGTCCCGGGGGCCAGCCACCCGGACGCCGCACTGACAAACAACGGGCAGATAGCCAAAGAGTAAAGAGGAAGGTGCGCTGTCAGGCCGCGCATTCAAGGGTCGCGCCTTCCCCAGAAGCATGGCTCACGGTGCACGCCTCCGTCCTCCGCCTCTTCACCATTACGGTGATAAGACAGAGCGGCGAGGAGTGACGGCGGAACAGTGCCGCCCAACGGCACAGAGCCGCTCAGCAGAGCGAGAAGACACGACAACAAGACGAGATCTTCATCATCACCTACTACCCGGTCAGAGGCGCCCGTCGTGTCAGGCGGTGCGCCTTGACTCCTCCGATAGCGTCATTACATATAGTTGTAAAAGCCCTAGCTCATGTATAGGGTACGGACAGCCGCGGAGCCACCTGTCGGGCTCCGGGCCACATTGTAACCGCTCCGGTCTTGGGCTATAAAAGGATCGGGGCAGCCTCCGGGAAAAGGATACCAACCCTGCAATCTCACACTCTCATACGCGCAAGCAATACAACAATCACACCGTGTACATAGGTTATTACGCTCTGGCGGCCCGAACCACGTAAATCCTCGTGTTCATCCTCACCATCGTGCTACGACGCTCAAAACCACTAAGCCCCTCCTAAAAAAGAACCTCCGCGGGTGCTCCAGAGCAGACCGGGGGGAAGTGTCGCAGGAAACACTTCGACAGTGCCCATAGCGGACACGACCATTAGCGATGACCTTGGATTGAACGACAGTGTGTTAAAGTATGGTGACGGGTCTTGAGGGCGTCAACACATGCGGAGTTGCGCCTCTAGTCAATATAGTGGATCCCAAGCCAGTAGGCCCAGCCAGGCTAGCAGGAGTCTCGAGGGACGAAGCCACACCAGATCCATGTGATCCAGGAGACAACGCGCAAGGAGAATGTAGTGCGGCCACATGGTGGGAGATAGGGGAGGGATATAGGAGAATCAGTGCTAGACTTCGCACCATCTCGAGACAGATTCTCTCCATGATCCAAGGAAGACCCACCCGCGTTGATAGAGGCATTAACATATGTACCTAGATTCACACCATTAGAACCTATGGACGGAAAATCACCCGTACATTGCACATCAAACTCAGAAAATTAACCAGGGGCAAGATTAGCACCATTGTCAACTCATAAATCATGACCCACAACACTAGGATTCAAAAGAGAGTGTGGACTAAGGAGCACTTTGACACAAAGTTGGGCACCAACATTAGGATTGAGATGAGTAGAGGGGAAACAGACTCATAAAAAATGACATCATGAGATATATAGACACCACTAATGGATATGTCGGAGTCTCTTGTAGTATTTATGAAGACTACTATAACCAAGAAAAGTGCATTGCTTGAAATGAACACCATAGACGAAAATGGTAGAAGAAGAAAATGGATTTGATATTATAATAAAATTAAATATATTGTATAATAAATGATTGAATTTCTTGCACTGTGCTTTTTAACTGTTACGTATTAGTATAAGAGACTTAAGAACTAAGAAAACTTGGTCAGAGTTAGTTAATTTGACTTTACTCATCTTTATCAATAAACTTCTAATTGGACTAAGTGAGTAATTAGTAATCATATATACACCTAACGCTCACGGAAGTCCACACGTCACTACAGTTCCATCATCACCACATTCCATTTGGTGCCTCCACTCGAGGATTCATGGATCACCCCCATTAACGCCGAGACAGCTATGGTCCACTCCAACGCCACCACGTGGCGCCCGCATCCACAGGCGTGCGCGCGCGCTCCCGCCGCCACGCCCCTCCTCCATTATTATATATTCACCACACCAGCGCTAGGCAGGCACACACTGCTCGCACTCCACCTCACCACCTGCTGGAGCAACCCCGCCATAAGTGAAGCATCATCAGCTCCAAGTCCTCCATGGATCTGAGGAGGTCGTTCGCCGTCATCGCGGCGGCGTTGATGATAGCGGCAGCGGGCGTCGGGGGCGACTTCGCGGCGGACCGGAACGAGTGCTCGGACCAGCTGGTGGGGCTGGCGACGTGCCTGACGTACGTGCAGGAGCAGGCGACTGCGGCGTCGCCGACGCCGGACTGCTGCTCCGGGCTGAAGACCGTGCTGCGGACGAGCCGCAAGTGCCTGTGCGTGCTGGTGAAGGACAAGGACGACCCCAACCTGGGCCTCAAGATCGACGTCAACAAGGCGCTCGGCCTCCCCGCCGTATGCAACGCGCCCGCCAACATCTCCGACTGCCCAAGTACATCGTCCACGACTTGGTTTCCTCTTTTTTTTTCCCCTGTGGGTCGTCTTCTACCTCTGGCTCGCACTGATCCACTTTCACCTTTGGGACGACAAAGATATCTCGGCCGGACTTTCCTAAATTAGTTTTGGCGACTAATTAATTAGTGGTCCGTGATCGGTGTCACGCCCGCGTGATCAAGGAGACAAGTGCTCACATTGATTGGCTACCAGAAGATTCTTTCAATCACAAGATTGAGTGCTGGACTCTTGCTTGGCTACACTAGTCAATCTATAAATGATAAGAAATCTAAACAGCTCGACAGGTGCGCCAGGGCGGCAGAGGCTAGCTTACGCGTCATTCCAAATGCAGCCGCGAGGAAAATCTTCGGACATGTCGTTCTCCTTTGTTTTTTGTCTATGAAAAACAAGATAACCGAGTGAAATATCTTAGAATTTACTACATGCACCTGACAGTTCTCACATGTGCGTTGGTTTGTGGCTTGCAGGGTTGCTGAATCTTCCGGCCAACTCCAAGGAGGCGCAGGTCTTCGAGCAGTACGGGAAGAAGGAGGCAGCTCAAGGCGCCGTCCCGAGTGCAGCTGGTCAGTTCTACCTTTGCCATCTCCTCGGATGATTGGTTAGAAATTATACTTCCTCTATTTTGAATTATTTATCATTAGGTAGTCAAAATACTAGCCAGCGATAAATAATTCAAAACAAATAATTCGAAACGGAGGAGTATTGAAGATACTAGTGGTAGCCAACTTTTTGATCTTTCACGACGGCAATCATCGGCTTTAATTCCGGCCGTCGGTCTGGTCTAAGAATGCACGCTCATCATCTTTTGATCTCGTGCTGTGCAGGTGGAGCCAAAGCGAACGCGACGGCGAAGGCTGGTGCGGCGAAGACGAGCGGAGCCGCTGGTTTGGTCGGTCCCGTGACGCTGCGGCGGTGGTTGGGAGTGGGCGGCTCACGCGCGGCGGTGCTCTCCACCGTCTTCTCCGCGGCCGCCCCACTCGCCGTGCCTTTCCTGTTGCTTCTCGGGTAGATACGTAACCACATGGAAAAAAGAAGTGGCGCTGCGTTCGGTCCCAAGTGAGGTGTGTAATCATCAGTTTATCAAACTCGAGTGCTTGCGTTTGGTCCGAAAAAAAGGACTTTGTTCTTCACTTGGGGGCTCCTAAATAGCCCCATCCATAATCCATTCTGGAATTTCTAAAATCGAGGCGATATCATTACTACTGAGATCTCTCAATCAGTCACGGAAATTCAGGGATTCATTGTAGTTTAACTTGTAATACTCGTTACATTTTGAAATATTTAATACTAATTAGTTTAAAATTGAATTAAACAACATTAAATAATTTGAAATAGATGGAGCGACGTTCTTGTCAAATCTTTTTTTAAACAGAGGCAAGAGTGTTGCCTTTCCATTAAGCAGAAGAACTTTACAACTTACATCCTAGCACATATGTTACTTTATATTTATGGGATATTATTTTCACTTACAAAAGCGTTCTTCTCAAATCACAATAGCAGTCGTACCGAAACATGTTCTTGTCACCGACACACATCGCGCGCTACCTGAAATTCATGCGGTTGCGATGCCATGCTAAATGCAGGTACAATTGCACATCGTAATACGACGCGTCATCTCAGCCTTCACGCGTCAGTTTTCCAACCGTGTGTAGTTTGCACTAGCATTGAAACATCGAAATATCGATTTGTTTCATGGTTCTTTGTCCTGAACTACAATTTTTTTCTTTGCAAAAAGAGGGAAGCTTTATTGATTACTCTCAGCCAGGATTACAATCATGAGCAACCAAGTCCTTGGCATAGTGGGGAATCTGCGTATTGCATCACTCGTGGAAGTTCGTGTGCAACGCTATTCTTTCTTTTTTTTTGGAGATAGAAAGGCAACTTTATATTAAAGTAGCAGTTGGCTACAAATTATAGGCCGGATTACCTCTGGAGGATAATCCAACCAGACTAGACCAGCAAATTGATTGGCTAATTTAGCTACACCATTAGCTGCCACGGTACATCTTCTACTGACATGAGTGACAGAAACACCCCACAGATTAAATTTTTTTTACACCCTAGGCTATGGCTCCAACATGGGATCGATCTTCTTCTGTTATCAGGTTCGAAACAAACCATGTCACAAGTCGGAAAACACATTGCACTAGATAAAAATCAAAATAAGTTATCACATTCAGAACTTGACATAGCAATTAGAAACTTTGATGGCCGATCCATGGAAAAATTGTTTAATATGTATATTTCATAAGAATAACACTCTATTCGTTTCAAATTACTTGTAATTTTTTTATCTTCGACAAAGTTAAACATGGCTATCTTTGCCCATTAACTAATCAATTTCTAAAGAACCATAGCTGCCATTAAGGTTTTACGAGCATCTTAAACAGACAAAACAAAGGGACAAAACTCGATCTTACACCTGACCGTGGAGCCACACACGCGAGAAATAAAACAAACAAAAAGTCTTCGAGCCCCACATGTCAGTGAGTGACGAGCGCTTGCGACCAAATCCAACGGCCCGTTTCCGAGGTCCACGTAGTAACCAGCAAACCCACATCTCATCACAGCCGTCGGCGGCAACTCATCAAACTTTAAACGCACGCGAATCATCACCATCCGAAAACAAAAACAAGAAAGAAATAAGGGCGAGATAATTTCTTTTCTCATCCGAACCAAAAACCAACCCCCAAATCATTCCCTCGGCCCTTCCGTTTGATTGATCGCCGAGCAACCACCCCACCTCCACCTGCAGCGGCTACGGCGGCGGCAATCTCTTCTTCCCCTCCGCGTCGCCGAATCCGCCCACCCATTGCCAAGGAAGAGGAGGAGGTGCGGCTGGATCTCGGATGGCGTCGGCGAAGTCGTCGCGGTCGCGGCCAGCGGGCCATTCCGGGGTGTTCACGGTGGGCAGCGCGGCGACGGTGGGGAGCGGGGGAGGGGGCGGCGACGGCGGGGTGCAGCTGGCCGACAAGCTCAAGATCTTCAAGACGGAAAACTTCGATCCCGATGCCTACGTGCAGTCCAAGTGCCAGACCATGAACGAGAAGGTGAGTCTGCTCGATCCGTGGTGAGGGTTGGATTGCGAGGGAGCGGTAGAAGGGAGGCTTCGCACTTCGTGTCTCCCGGTGGTCTCGCCTGATTAGGTGGATGTATGATCGGCATGACGTGATTTTGGGGGGCAGTAATTGGTGCTGGTTTCTGGAATCTGGCTAATCGCGCACATGGAGATATGGGTCTCTGGAGAATTGGTGATTGGGGGAATGTGCCTTGGCATTTGCGCTGGTTGCTGTTTGGGACCGTTTATTCTTAGCGAAATATTTCAATGCTTTCTTGTGAGTTTCGGATGCTGTACTTTATATGGAGGACGGTGGTTGTCTTTCGTATTATTTGTGGATGATGGAATAGAGTACAGGTCAAAGGACCGTCGTGACGTAATTCTATACACACTTTTGAGTGCTTGGATATAGAAGCTCTGTGCCCCTCTTCCTGAGGATGCATCATAATGCGGTTATAATGTTGTCTTGTATGGTCATGTCATCACTGGTTGGGGTTTCACTAGACGTTTATTTGTGTAGGTCTTCATTTAGAGTACTTCTGAATCTTCAATTATCTGTTGACATGGGAAGTGAGTCCATTGATAATGAAAATAATGTATTTTGAGTTTGATATGGCAAAACGACGATCTAGCTATAAGAGATTAGGATCAGTTAAGCAGAAATTTTATCTATAATGAAAGGGATTGTGCAACATTGCTTGAGATGGTTTAGACATATCTAATGGAGGCCTCAAGAGGCGTCAGTGCATAGCGAGATAATAAGACAGCCTAATAATGTGTAGAGAGGCAGCAAAAGCCCAAACTTGACGTGGGAGGAGTCTGAAGCGAGACATGAAGGATTGGAATATCGTTAGGGAGTTAGTCATACATAGAAGAATGTGAGAATTAGCAATTCACGTACCAGAACTTTGGTCTTCGGTTACCCCCTGGCACCCCCTTTTTCACCCTTTTCTATTTGATTTTTTCTTCCTATTTTGCCCTCCTCATTTCCCCTCTTTTTCATTTCTGCCTTCCTATATTTTGTTTGTATTTTTGTTTTCTATCTTGTGGGGTTCATCTCCAGCCTACCCCAACTTGCTTGGGACTAAAAGGCTTTGCTGTTGTGATGATTGATGAGTTATCCTCTTGGTTGTGCTAAATCAAACTCTTGATGTTGCTTTTGTAAGAGGCGTGAATGCAGAAATTCTGTGGCTTTTGTTTTTCTGAGTCTTCTGTTCAAGTGGAACACATTGTGATGTCTTTGATGGTAGGAAAAGGTTCTTTTTTTTTTATTGTTTACAACTGGAATGGTTACTGCATAATAGAAGAAATATGCCCTTGCAAAGCTATATTATTGAGTTCGGGTTTGGAGCTTTTGTGTCAATATTTGAGTGAAAATATTAAAAAAACCGGCCGTTTCTATATTATACAACAATAACAAAGCCTTTGTCCCAAGCATGTTGGGATAGGCTGGCAATTTCTATATTATATGTTTCTAAATTTTTTAGTGAAGAAGATGGTACTTCACTATTTTGCTTATTGTAGCAACTGAGATGTAGTGATAAGTGAGCAAGGGTCTTTGCATCTTACTCGACGGGTGTAAAGCGTAAGGAAGCTAGCCGAGGAACATAGATTTCGGGTGGGTAGTTGGAATGTAGGATCCTTGACAGGGAAGCTACGTGAGTTAGTAGGTGTTGCCATTAGGAGACGAGTAAATATCCTTTGTGTACAAGAGACTAGATGGGCGGGTCAAAAGGCGAGAGAAGTCGAGAATACCGGTTTCAAGCTTTGGTATTCTGGTTCGGCTGGGACTAGGAATGACGTAGGTGTTCTAATAGATAAGAGTCTTAAGGATGGAGTAGTGGATGTTCGAAGACGAGGGGATAGGATCATCTTAATCAAGATAGTAATTGGGGACATTGTCTTGAACGTCATTAGTGCTTATGCCCCACAAGTTGGGCTCAACATGAGTGCTAAGAGGCAATTTTGGGAGGACTTGGAGGATATGGTTAGTAGTGTACCGATAACCGAGAAACTCCTCGTAGGGGGAGATCTCAATGGTCATATGGGTGCAACTAACCTAGGATTTGAGGGAGTACATGGAGGTTTTGGATGCGGCGATAGAAATCAAGAGGGTAAGGACATCCTAGACTTTGCCGTAGCCTATGATCTGTTGATAGCTAACACCTTCTTTAGGAAGAGGCAATCTCACCTAGTGACCTTTAGTAGTGCCTAACACTCTAGCCAGATTGACTTTGTCCTCACTAGGAGAAAGGATAGACAGGAGTGTCTAGATTGTAAGGTGATCCCCGGGGAGTATGTTGTGACACAACATAAGCTTGTGGTAGCTGACTTTCGCTTCCATACATGTTCTTTGCAGGACAAAGGTGTCAAAATCACAAGAACAAAGTGGTGGAAGTTGAAGGGAGAATCACAAGAATCCTTTAAAAATAGGGTGATCACAGAAGGACACTGGGCAGAAAATGGAGATGCAGATAGTATGTGGATGAAGATGGCAACTTGCATTAGGACGGTAGCTAGTGAGGTGTTCGGTGTGACAAAGGGAAAGAAACTTGTAGATAAAGACACTTGGTGGTGGAATGAGGATGTACAAAAGGCTATTAAGGAGAAGAAGGAGTGTTACAAGAGTTGGCATAATGATAGAAGCGCAAGCAACATGCTTAAGTACAAAGAGGCTAAGAAGAATGCAAGGCGGGCTGTGAGTAAGGCAAGAGGACAGACCTATGATAAGTTATATGAGAGACTAGAGACAAAAGAAGTTGAAAAGGACATATACAAGATAGCAAAAATCCGTGAGAGAAAGATGAGGGATCTCAATCAAGTTAAATGCATCAAAGATGAGACTGACCACATTTTAGTGAAGGATGAAGAGATTAAGAATAGATGACATGATTACTTTAATGGACTATTCAATGATGGGAATGGGAGCACTATGGTTGAGTTGGATGACTCCTTTGATGACTCCAACATGCGGTTCGTGCGGAGGATACAAGAGTTTGAGGTTAAGGAGGCCTTAAAAAGGATGAAAGGAGGAAAGGCCCTCGGCCCTGACGATGTCCCTATTGAGGTGTGGAGATGTCTTGGGTACGTGGTAATAGTATGGCTCACAAAGCTATTCAGCCACATTTTTCGGTCAAACAAGATGTCTGAAGAATGGAGGAAAAGTATATTAGTACCTATCTTCAAAAATAAAGGAGATATTCAAAGTTGTACTAATTATCGAGGTATTAAGTTTATGAGTCATACTATGAAGCTTTGGGAGAGAGTGATCGATCACCGTCTGAGGAAAGTTACCAATGTCAGTAAAAACCAGTTTGCTTTTATGCCTGGGAGGTCTACAATGGAGGCGATTTTCTTGCTTCGTCAGCTTATGGAGAGATATAGGGAGCAGAAGAAGGACTTGCATATGGTGTTCATCTACTTGGAGAAGGCGTACAACAAGATACCAAGGTCAGTCATGTGGTGGGCACTAGAGAAACATAAAGTGCCAACAAAGTACATTACCCTTATCAAGGATATGTACAATAATGTTAGGACAAGTGTGCGCGTAAGTGATAGTGAGACTGATGCATTTCCTATCACGGTAGGACTACATCAAGGATCAGCTTTGAGCCCATACATCTTTTCCTTGGTGATGGATGAGGTGTCGAAGGATATACAAGGGGATATCCCTTGGTGCATGCTCTTTGCTGATGATGTAGTGCTGGTAGATGAAACTAGAGATGGTGTTGATAAAAAATTAGAGTTATGGAGACAAACCTTAGAGTCCAAGGGGTTTAGACTTAGTAGGACCAAAACCGAGTATATGAGGTGTGACTTTACTGGTGTTGGTCGTGAAGAGGGAAATGTTAGTCTACAAGGACAAATAGTATCTAGAAGGGACTCTTTCCGATACTTAGGATCAATGTTACAAAGCAATGGCGATATTGATGAGGATGTTTGCCACATGATCAAGGTAGGATGGATGAAATGTCGACAAGCCTCTGAAATCCTATGTGATAGGAAAGTCCCACAAAAGCTAAAAGGGAAGTTCTATAGGACGGTGATCAGACCCGCGATGCTTTATGGGGCGGAATGTTGGCCAACTAAACGGCAACATATCCAACAAATGAGTGTCGCAGAGATGCGCATGCTACGTTGGATGTGCGGGCACACGAGAAGAGACCGAATAAGGAATGAGGCGATTCGTGATAGGGTAGGGGTGGCGCCGATTGAAGAGAAGTTAGTCCAACATCGACTTAGGTGGTTTGGACATATCCAACGGAGACCTCCAGAAGCACCGGTTAACAGTGGGATTTTAAGAGGTAAAGAAAATATTAAGAGGGGTAGAGGACGACCAAGGTTGACCTGGGAGGAGGCGGTAAAACGAGATTTGAGAGATTGGAATGTATCCAGAGACTTAGCTCATGATAGGACCGCATGGAAAGTAACAATTCATGTGCCAGAATCGTAGTCTTGTTTTTTTTCTTTTTCTTTTTCTTTTTTCCTCTTATTTTTGTCTTTTTTTTTTCTTTTTTCCTTGTTCTTATATCTCTTCCTCTTTTTTACTTCATTGATATTGGGTTTCATATCTAGCCGACCCCAACATGCTTGGGATAAAGGCTTGGTTGTTGTTGTTGTTGTAGCAACTGAGATGACTAACGTTCAAGGCTTAATGGTTTATAAGATGTCTATTGTTTTGGTCAACAACATTTATTTGGGGTTTCATCTGCATAAGATGTCTATTATTTTTGTAAATGTCTAATTCTTGGATCTACAGCCGCTCTAATGGTTATGAATACTGTACCCTTATTTCTTTACTATTACTAGCCTATGGAGACATATTTGGTGTTGACATGTTTGAATTTTTTTAAACAAAAGGAACAGCAGGGTTGAAACCCCACAGTCAAAATTATATTAATTTAAATTATTTACAGAAATACAATAATTTAAGTCCAAGCATTCAGCAAGAATACTGAATAAAGCCTGAAGAAATCTCTAACTCTAAGGCAAGTCATCTACCCAAAGGATAAAAGAACTTCTATCATCATCCTTAATCCTATGCGTGCGTAACATACATTTGGCAATAAAATTGTGTTTCCAGTGACTAGGGTTTGAAATAGCCGCATGGGCGACCGGCAGGTCGAGGAGGAAGAGCGGCGGCGGCGGGGCGAGGAGCGGCTAGTCAAGGAGGAGAGGCGGCAGCAACAGGCGAGGAGGGGAGGCGGCGGCGGCGGGGCGAGGCGGGGCTGAGGAGCGTCGAGGAGGGGAGGCGGGGCTGAAGTGTCGGAAGTGGGCTGGGTTGGGCCTAGGTGAGTCGGTTCAGTTGATGTGGACCACTCTCACATCAGGTATATAAAAACCCATCTTCACTCTTCACCCTAACCCTAATAGTTTCTTTCTTCCCCTTCCCCTTTCCACGCGGCGGCAATGTCGTGAGAGGGCGGGCGGTGGCGGCGGCCTAGACTAGGCGAGTCGACGAGCCATGGTGTCTGGGCCGGAGCGCCTGGATGCCTAGGTGGCGGCTAACAATGCCAGTGGCATAAGTTTGGTAAAACAAGATCAAAGATTTTGTAATTCCTCTACTTCTAGATTGTCCAACATGTAATGATTAATATTTTCATGAAGAAATTATGCTGGAAGTGCTGATCAGCTTGCATCAGCATATCAAAGAAAGGCAGCCGCGTGTTCCATTCAATACCAATCCAATTCCAGCTACATACTACAAATTGACATTTAAAAAATAGATGCATAGCCATTTCTTCTACACATTTAGCACATAGCGCTACAGCTGTAATCATTATTTCTGATCTTATGCCTCTTCCTTCGCAAGATATTCCTTTTATTAATTCTGTCCATAAATAGATGCCAGATAAACACTTTTAGTTTATTGCTGTCTTGATGTCCATATTTGCTGAGTTGATTTTGGAGGGAAATTTTTTTGAAAGGTATTTCAAAAAATGAATATCGTTTTGTTCCTCAATGATAGCTGTTGCTTTGTGACCATGATGAGGTCACGGGTTCGAGTCCTGGAAAAAGCCTCTTGCATAAATGCAGGGAAAGGCTGCTTACAAAATATCCAAGTGGGTCGGGCCCCGCGCAAGTGGGAGCTACATGCACCGGGCTGCCCTTTATCGTGGAGTTCCCCAAATACAACTCCACTTATCAGTATCATGTCCCTGAAGATGTATTTCTTGGATAATTTTGTACATATCTTGCCATTCCACATATGCTTGTGGTAAGAGTGGAATATGAAAATAAACATCAATATGAGGGTTCTAATTTTTTTCGAACCAAGATGCCTTTGCTTTTTGTATAACAATGAAGTCTTGGAAATTGACTTCTTAGATTTAAACGTTTTCACATATCCTCCCTGTTAGACTATTGTGTATTCAGGGGCATTTTAGTACTTATGGGTATGTACTCTATATGTATCTTTTGTGAGGTTAATGGAGATAACTTTTCCCTTCCAATTTGGTATCAGACACTCTCTCTCCTCTCTCTCCCGAAATGCAGCCGAGCAGGCCGAAGCCGCCGCCGCCGCTGGCCCCCGCCCCTCCTTCCTTCCCTCTCTCCGCCAACGCTGCTGCGCTGCCCGCTGCCGTTTCGCCTGCGCCGCCATCTCCTGATCGCGGGTCGCAGCCGCCGCCGCCCGCCGGCGCGTCGCTGCCGCCCGCCGGCGCGTCGCCGCTGCCGCTGGCCCTCGCCCCTCTTTCCTTCCCTCTCTCTGCCTCCGCTGCCGCCGCCCTGCCCTCGGGGTCGGCCGCCGCTTGCTGGGTCGCGCCGCCCTGGGCCGCGGTCGCCTCGCCAGCTCCGCGCGTGGCCGCCCCGCCCTCGGGGTCGGCCGCCGCCGGCTTGGCAGCGTCGCCCCGGGCCGCCGACACCTCACCAGCGCCGCCCTGGGCCATCGCTGCCTCACCAGCCACGCCGTCGCCGTCCGCCTGGGCCGCGTGGGCTGCGCCGCCACCGCCGCCTGGTGGTCAGATCCGGCCGCCGCAGGGCGCCGCCTACATCACGCTGCCGCCGTCCGCCCGGGCCTCGCCGCTGCCAGACGCGTGGGCCGGGCCGCTACCCTCGGCTGCCGCCGCCTCGCCCCTGTGGCCGCCGCCGGCTCGGCGGCGTCCCCGTGGGCTGTCGCTGCCTCACCGGCTCAGCTCCGGTTGTTGCCGGCTCCGATCCGGCCGCAGCCGCCTCCGTACGCCGCCGCGCCACTGAGGGCCGTCGCTGCCTCGCCTCGGCCGCCACCACCGGCCCACATCCGGTCATCACCGGCTCTGACCTGGCAGTCGACGCCGCTGTACGCCGTGTCGCCGTCTTCAGCCGCCGCCGGCTCGGCCGCGCCACCTTGGGCCGCCGCGGCCTCGCCTCCTGACGTGCGACCGTTGTTTCTTGTTCAACCCCGATCATCGCCACAGGGTACTTGGCCGCCATTGGCTGGTGTCCTTGGATCGACTGTTGCCTACTCTGTTGGCACTGCCGTCGAGAGCCCGAGCGTGTTGTCTTCCTTCTCGGCGCCGCCACCGCCGGGGTATGTCGCGACCCGTTCTGCACCGTCAGTCTACCTGCGGGGTGTCACGCCGTCTGGCCCTGATTGGGTGGTGGACTCCGGTGCCTCGTACCACACCACCCCTGACGTCGGTATCCTCTCTTCTACCCGCCCTTCCCGTCCCTCTGATCCTTCATCTATCGTTGTTGGGAATGGGTCAGCTCTTCCAGTCACCTTAGTAGGTGACTTGGGTTCGCCGGATTCGTTTCAGCTACGTGATGTTCTTGTTGCTCTGACATCATTCAACACCTTCTTTCCATTCGCCGTTTTACTACTGACAACCATGTTTCCATTGAGTTTGATCCTTATGGTTTAACTGTGAAGGATCTTATTACTCGACGCATTCTCTTTCGTTGTGAGAGTACGGGTCCCCTGTACACGATGTGTCTTCCTGCTTCCGCTCCGCCTCTTGCCCTGACTACGACAGCCTCTTCGACCATTTGGCATCGTCGGCTTGGCCACCCCGGTGTTGATGCTATGTTGAAGTTGTCTGGTAGTTCAGTGATTTCGTGTACTCGGGTTTCTCATGAGTCTCTTTGCCATGCTTGTCAGTTGGGTCGCCACATTTGACTTTCTTTTCCGCATTCTGTCACTCGTGTCGAGCGCATCTTTGATTTGATTCACTGTGATCTTTGGACTTCACCTGTTCTTAGTGTTTCTGGATATAAGTACTACTTGGTGGTCATTGATGATTTTTCACTATTCGTGGACTTTTACCTTGCGACAGATGTCTGATACGTTCGACACTCTTTCTCACTTCTTCGCTTGGGTGTCCACCCAGTTTGGGCGCACGATCCGTGCGGTCCAGTGCGATAACGGGCGCGAGTTTGACAACTCTGCGTTCCGTGACTTTCTGCTTTCTCGCGGTGTTCAGTTGCGTATGTCTTGCCCCATACACTTCCCCCTAGAACGGCAAGGCTGAGCGCATGATTCGGACCACCAACAATGTCATGCGCTCCCTGATGTTTCAGTCTTCTACCCCTGCTCGCTACTGGGCGGAGGCGCTTCACACCGCCATCTACCTCATTAATCGCCTTCCTACTAAGGCGATTAGTGCTCCCACCCCTCACTTCGCTTTGTTCGGCACCCCTCCTCTCTACGACCACCTTCGAGTCTTCGGGTATGCTTGCTACCCTAACCTCTCCGCCACGACTCCCCATAAGCTTGCGCCTCGCTCGACTCGGTGTGTTTTCCTTGGGTACTCCCCTGACCATAAGGGGTACCTGTGCCTTGACTCTACCACCCGTCGTATCTTGATCTCTCGACACGTCGTCTTCGACGAGTCTTCCTTTCCCTTTTCCACCCCGTCTTCTGACTCTGTCGCTGAGTTGGATTCTCTCTTCTCTACTGACCCCGAGGCCGCTCCTGTACAACGACCTTGCCTTTTACCTCTTGCAGGTTACCCACCCGCTGCGCCACACACAGCTTCGACATCTTCCACGCCACCTGTTGTGCCTTACGTGGCACCGACGTCCCTGACACCACTTGCTGCACCACGCGCGGCACCGGCATCCCTGATGTCGCTAGCTGCGCCCTGTGCGGCCCCGGTGTCCCCGGCGTCGCCTGCTGCGCCACGCGCGGCCCCGACATCCCCGACGACGTCTGCTGCGCCGAGCGTGGTTCCAGCGTCCCTGCCGACGCCTACTGCGCCGAGCGCGGCCTCGGCGTCCCCGACGCCAGCAGTCGTGCCGTGCGCGGCCTCGGCATCCCTGACGTTGACTACTGCACCACGCGCGGCTCCTGCGGTACGCCGGCCCCGCTCTTGTCTATCAGCGACGAGCGCGGGTTGGTGCTCCAGCCACTTCCCGCCCCGAGCCTCAGGTGTACCACCCTCCACTGCTCCATCGGGACCCCCGTCATGTTCACCCGATGGTGATCCGACGGGCCGCTGGGGTTCTTCGGCCGGTGGAGCGTTTCTCCGGGGTCGTCCTCTCGTTGTCGACCCCCCACCGCCTGCCCCGTCACCCATCTCGCCTATCCCCTCTTCTGTCCGTAGCACCCTCGCCGATCCTCACTGGCGTCGGGCTATGGAAGAAGAGTATGCGGCCCTGCTTGCCAACCGGACATGGGACCTTGTTCCCCGTCCTGGTCGTGGCAATGTTGTCACGGGCAAGTGGGCGTTCACGCATAAGAAAAGGGCGAATGGGTCTCTGGAGAGGTACAAGGCACGGTGGGTTCTTCGCGGTTTCACGCAGCGCCCCGGCGTCGACTACGACGAGACCTTCAGCCCGGTGGTGAAGCCGGCGACGGTTCGTACCGTTCTGTCGCTAGCTCTGTCGCGTTCTTGGCTTGTCCACCAACTGGACGTCAAGAACACCTTCCTCCACGGGACGCTGATGGAGACGGTGTACTGCAGTCAGCCGACAGGGTTCGTTGATTCAGCCCGTCCAGACATGGTCTGCCGGCTGAACAAGTTCCTGTACGGGCTGAAGCAGGCGCCTCGGGCTTGTTACAGCCGGTTCGCCTCCTTCCTGGTCTCGCTCGGCTTCGTCGAGGCCAAGTCGGACACTTCGCTCTTCGTCTACAGGCGTGAGGGTGACACTGTCTACCTCCTCCTGTACGTGGACGACATTGTCCTCACGGCGTCAAGTCCGGCTCTCCTTCAGCGCACGATCTCCGCCCTGCAGCGTGAGTTCGCGATGAAGGACCTTGGCCAGCTCCACCACTTCCTAGGTGTTGCGGTCGAGCACCGACCGAACGCTCCGTTCCTCCACCAGCGCCAGTACTGCGTGGACATCCTCGAGAGAGCGGGCATGGCTGATTGCATGCCGTGCTCCACTCCGGTGGACACTCAGGCGAAGGTGTCCTCGGCCGACGGTGTTCCCTGTCACTGACCCCACCTCTTACAGGAGTCTTGCCGGTGCCTTGCAGTACTTCACCTTCACCAGGTCGGACATCTCCTACGCGGTTCAGCAGGTGTGTCTCCACATGCATGATCCGCAGGAGCCGCATCTCATGGCGGTGAAGCGGATCCTCCGTTACCTGCGGGGCACCCACGACTACGGCCTTCTTCTGCGACGTGACTCTGCTTCTGCGCTGGTTGTCTACACCGACGGTGATTGGCCAGGTTGTCCGGATACCCGCCGGTCCACCTCCGGCTACGTCGTCTTCCTGGGCGGCAACCTTGTCTCCTGGTCCTCGAAGCGGCAGCACGTGGTGTCCCGCTCGAGTGCTGAGGCGGAGTGTCGCGCCGTGGCCAACGGCGTGGCTGAGGCCTCCTAGCTTCAGCAGCTTCTTCAGGAGCTCCACTCCCTCCTCGCCCGGAGTACGTTGGTCTACTGCGACAACGTCAGCGCCGTCTACCTCTCCACCAACCCAGTGCAGCATCAGCGAACGAAGCACGTGGAGATTGATCTTCACTTCGTTCGTGAGCGGGTGGCTCTCGGGGAGGTTCGAGTTCTGCACGTTCCGATGTCGCCGCAGTTCGCCGACATCTTCACGAAGGGTCTGCCTTCGTCGGTGTTCACCGAGTTTCGGTCCAGTCTCAACATCTGCCGTGGCTAGATGTTGAGACTGCGGGGGGGGGGGGGGGGTGTTAGACTATTGTGTATTTAGGGGCATTTTATTACTTATGTGTATGTACCCTATATGTATCTTTTGTGAGGTTATTGGAGACAACTTTTCCCTTCCAATTCTCCCAAAACATAACGGTAGAACCATCCCCCTCTCCGCAGTTCACAATTCCTCTATATTTATCGTGCAGTCTAAAAATGTCCCTCCACCAAAAAGATTCTCTTTCACTTTTAGAGTGCGGCACTATATCGTTATTATAATAGGCAACCCAAAATCAATGGTTGACAAAATTGTTGTTCTTCTCATGTTTAAAAAGAACAATGTGCAATGTGCCATGCAATGTTCCTTAGTTATTATTTTTAAGCGATTAAAACATCTTCAATGTGTACTATGATATTTTTTGGGAATTATGTCTTTAATACTTGCCCTCTACTGCTTTGCCTTTTGTCATGATATTTATTACTTGTGCTCTTAGGTCGTCCACTTGTCATATCCTCTTTGTTTGCCATTGCTGAAAGCATTAAATTCTATCTGAATTCTGTATATGCTGTAAGAGTCCGTGCGAGACATAGCTGACAAAGAAATTCGAATTGATTTACAGGAAATAAGACATTTATGTTCTTATCTGCAAGACTTAAAGAAAGCTTCAGCTGAAGAGATGCGCAGAAGTGTTTATGCAAATTATGCTGCATTTATCAGGTCCGGCAGTAACCTCTTTTCTTCTTCTTCTTCTTATTTTTTTTTCAAATTTTCCTAAACCGTGTTTTGCTATTGCCACTTCTGTTTGATATGTCAACCTTCCCCTTTAACCATAGTAATATCAGAACTTGCATCCTTCAATGCATGCATTGTGCTGTCACCATATACCATTTCTAACTTGAATAAATGCTGAATGATGCCCACAGGAACAAGGCTTTCTTTTTTGGTAATCCAATTCGATATGAGATCTGTTTCTATGTAATTTAAAACCTTAATTTATTAGACAAATTGCTTATGCTGCATTTGCCTTTGTGCGCTATTACTTTGCTATTATTGTTTTTTGCACTTATTTTAACTTCTCCATCTTCCTGTTTGGTTTTTATTTCATTCTGCAAACTAAATTCACTGACAATGTCAGTTCTGAGGGATATTTCCTTTTCTGGTAACTGTTGTTAAATCATCATAATTGTGAGTTTTATCAATGTAATTGTATTATTCATCCTGAAGCCTTTGATCTGCAAAGCATCTAGTTTGTAACATGTGAAACCAGAGTTTACATGTGAGACTTATTTGCTCAAATAACTAGTTTGAACCGATCCTGATCATCAGAACATCTAAAGAGATATCGGACCTTGAAGGGGAGCTTCTGTCAATTAGAAATCTGCTGAATACACAGGCTGCTTTGATCCACGGCCTATCTGAGGGAGTACAAATAGATTCAATGATTTCAGGTCCTGAAGGTTCTGCAGAAGATGACATATCAAATGTTGAAGATCAGGAGCCTCCAGAAATACAGAAATGGTCTGCAGATTTCCCTGACATGCTTGATGTTTTGCTAGCTGAACGAAGAGTGGATGAAGCACTAGATGCACTGGATGAAGCGGAAAGGGTATCTCTTAACGCAAAACGACAACAGACTCTCACGTCAGCTGAAATTTCGGCTTTAAGAAGATCTGTCTCTGATAATCGCCAGAGGCTGGCAGATCAGCTTGCTGAAGCTGCTTGCCAGTCCTCCACTCGTGGTATTGAACTTCGCGCTGCAGCTTCTGCCCTCAAAAGGCTCGGTGACGGCCCCCGTGCCCACAGCCTCTTACTAAGTGCACATAGTCAAAGGCTTCAATGCAATATGCAAACCATGCATCCGTCGAGCACTTCATATGGTGGGGCATACACAGCAGCACTTGCTCAGCAAATTTTTTCAGTCATAGCTCAGGCACTCGGTGACTCTGTAGAGGTCTTTGGTGATGAGTCATGTTATGCATCTGAACTGGTTACATGGGCTACCAAGCAGGTTATGTCCTTTGCTCTCCTGGTAAAAAGGCATGTTTTGTCCTCTTGTGCAGCCGCTGGAGGCTTGAGAGCAGCTGCAGAATGTGTTCAAATATCACTTGGCCATTGTTCCTTGCTGGAAGCTCGTGGTCTGTCTGTTTCATCTGTTCTCCTGAAACAATTCAAGCCAAGTCTTGAGCAAGCATTGGATGCTAACTTGAGGAGAATTGAAGAGAGTACTGCTGCATTATCTGCAGATGATGACTGGGTACTCACTTATCCCCCAACTGGTATGCGTCCGTTAACTAGATCGTCTGCTGCAAATTTGGCACTTCAGCCAAAGCTCTCTAACAGTGCACATCGTTTCAACTCAATGGTTCAGGTAATGATCATCTCTTAGGTTTGAGTTACAGGAGTAAATTATTACATCTATTTCTTATATTGACAAAAATATGCGGGACCTTCCAGCACTGGGTACACCCCCCTTATATTGACAAAAATGAAACAATATGATTTGGAAGCTTGTACTAGCAGAGTTACGGCAATTCGATGCTACATATTAACGTAATTCATACTTCACGTGGCATAGATATGAGCATATGATCTTACAGTTCTTTTGACACAAGCTCAGAGTCTCATACTTTCATCATAACTTCATTTCCCATTATAAATCACGCTGTCTGTTCCACTTATGTTCTTATCAAGATGCCATTTCCAGCAAGGATTGCTTTAACTCTCAGCAGGTCCTCATCTTGACTGATCTAATATGTGACATATGGTCATTTTCCTTTGCCCCTTTTTATATATTTCAGACTAGTTTGTTAAACGGATGGTACAGTAGGATTGTAATCACTAGAATTGTTAAGCTACTATGCACCGACCACTTGCACCCAAAAGGTTAAGCTGATGAGTAAGGATGGGCAATTCACTTATATTTTAATATTCCCCCTCACGTGCAGGCTCTTTTAGCCCGCAAACGTGGAATTATAGTCCACAGCAATTTTATTTTAACTTTTTTAATAATTGCGCCCGCCAACATTCGAACTCGAGACCTCTAACTCTGGTTCCATGTTAGAGGGGAGAGAATGAGTTGATTAATCCCGGTGTCAAAGGGTACATTATATAGAGGTGTTAGGGGGTGGAAAAGGACTAATATGCCCCTAACCCTAATCACATCCAAAAGACTAAAATACCCCCTAATTATCACACTAGTTACATAGTCTAACACCCCCCGCAGTCCCAACATCTAGCCATAGCAGATGTTGAGACTGGACCGAAACTCGAAGAACAGCGACGACAGGTGGCCTTTCGTGAAGATGTCAGCGAACTGTGACGTCGTCGGGACATGGTGCACCCGAACCTCGCCACGCGCAACCCGCTCACGAACAAAGTGGAGGTCAATCTCCACATGTTTCGTGCGCTGATGCTGGACAGGGTTGGTGGACAGGTACACTACACTGACATTGTCGCAGTAGATCAGAGTATTCCGGGCGACGGGAGTGTGAAGCTCCTGAAGTATCTGCTGAAGCCAGGAGGACTCAACCACGCCGTTAGCCACGGCGGTACTCTGCCTCAGCACTCGAGCGCGACACCATGTGCTGCCGCCAAGGTTTCAAGGCGCTAGGCGGGCGGTGATCCATCGCCTAGAGCCTAGGTGTGCCTAGGTGTTTAAAGGTGGCGCCTAGGCGTTATACACTGTAGCAATGGTGAATTAAAAAAAATAAAAAGTACGGAAGTATATGTGTATATCTGTTATCCTGGGCTGGTTTTCCTTGGCCCGCATCTCCTCTATGTTGTCCTGGCTAGTTTCCCCGACACGCCTCTCCTCTCTGCCTTAGCCCAGCTTGTCTCCGACACCCAACTCCAGATTCCCACTCACGATCGTCGGCCCCTTGACTTCCTCCCGGGCGCGGCCGATCTTTCCAATCGCGAAGCCGCCTTCCCCGCGATTGCTCCGCCCCCTGATGCGCCTTCCGCCTCTCCTCTCTCCCTGCCCCCACCTTCCTCCGCCACCCGACCTCCCTCCACCCCCTCCCCCACGATTGCTCCGCCCCCTGCTATGCCCTCCACCTCTCCTCTCTCCCTGACCCGCCTTGGGGACCTTGCCCCCTCCCCCGCGATTGCTCTGCCCCTGCTGCGCCCTCCAACTCTCCTCTCTCCCTGCTCCCGCCTTCCTCTGCCACACGCTCGAGTCCCCTGCTGCACGGCTGCCGCCCCAGGGACCTCCAAGCCGCCACCCTCCCCTCCAGCGCCTTGCACCCGCATATCCCCCTAGGCGACGCTGCCTGCCCTCGCGGAGCGCTAAGGCGTGCCTAGGCATGCGCCTCAGAACGCCTTTTGGATCGAGGACCAAGAGATGAGGTTGCCGCCCAGGAAGACAGCGAACTAGAGGTGGACCGACGAGTGTCTGGGTAGTCTGCCTAGTCAGCGTCAGTGCACACGACCAACTCGGAGGACGAGTCAAGCCGAAGGAGGAGGCTATAGTCGAGGGTGCCGTGCAGGTACTGAAGAATCCACTTCACAGCGGTGAGGTGTGGCCCCCGCAGGTCATGCATGTGGAGGCACACTTGCTGAACTGCGTAGGAGATATCCAGACTGGTGAAGGTGAGGTACTGAAGGGCACCTGCATGACTCCTTAAAGTAGTGGGGTCAGTGACGGTTGTCCCGTCGGAAGCGGAGACCTTCGCCTGGGTATCCACTACAGTGGAGCACGGCTTGCACTCAGCCATGCCCGCTCGCTGGAGGATGTCTAGACAATACTGTCGTTGGTGAAGGAACAAGCCGCCTGGTCAGTCCTCGACCGCAATACCCAGGAAGTGGTGAAGGCGGCCCAAGTCCTTCATAGCGAACTCCCACTGTAAGACAAAGATCAGTGTTTAAAAAAGCGGTAGAAAAAAGCGAGCGGAGGAGCTCCGCCTAGCGCCTAGGCTGCCTAGGCGTTTCGCAAAAAGCGAAGTTAAATCCATATAATATATTATATATATGTATATTTTTAAAATTTAAAATATTCAATCAGTCAATAAAATGAGATGAGATAGAGTGTTAGTGTGACACTATCTTGTATAAGCAGCCAGGCACTAAGACAGGGCGCTACCACCTTGCTAACAGCAACCGCCACCGATAGGGATGAAAAAAAATAGAGTTTGTTATTTTTTTATATGGACACAAAGCGGTGGAAAGCGGAATTAAGCGGAAGAAAGCAGAAAAAGCGGACTGAAGCGGAAAAAGCGGTCCGACCGCTTAATACCGCCGCCTAGGGAAAAGCGAAGCGGTCCGGTACCGCTCAGCGCCTAGGCGACGCTTAAACGGCCTAGGCGACCGCTTTTTTAAACAGAGGCAGAGATAGCACGCTGAAGGAGAGCCGGACTGGACGCTGTAAGTACAATGTCATCGACGTACAATAGAAGGTAATCAGTGTCACTGTCATGTCGATAGACAAACAACGAAGTGTTCGACTTGGTTTCGACAAAGCCCAGTGAGACCAAGAAGGAGGCAAACCGGTTATACCAGGCTCGTGGTGCCTGCTTCAGACCATACAGAGACTTGTTCAGCTTACAAACCATGTATGGATGAGCTGAGTCAACGAACCCTGTCGGCTGACTGCAGTACATCGTCTCTATCAGTGTGCCGTGGAGGAAGGCGGTCTTGATGTCCAACTGGTGGACGGGCCAAGAACGCGAGAGAGCCAGTGATAGAACGGTACGAACCATTGCCGGTTTCACTAACAGACTGAAGGTCTCATCGTAGTCGACTCCAGGATGCTGAGTGAAGCCCCGAAGTACCTACCGAGCCTTGTACCTCTCCAAGGTACCATCCGCCTTCTTCTTATGTGTGAATACCCACTTGCCCGTGACAACATTGCCACGACCAGGGCGGGGAATCAGGTCCGGTTGGCAAGCAGGGTCGCTGTTGGAAATCCGGGGATTAATTTCCTCTAATCTCTTCTCTTCTTCTTAATCTCAACCGGGGAGGGGGGGCTGTATATATAGCCCCAAATTACAGAGTCCTAATCTAATACTAACTCCTACTCTTATTGGACTAGGACTCTATCTCTAACAGCAATTATTCTAGAAAAACGGGATTATATCCAACAATCACCCCCTAATCTCGTTTTTCTAGATCACACTCACACTAATTAGGATGGAGACACACTTCCACCCTAAACACACTTTCGGGATGGACACAACTGCACCCCCAGGATGGTCACATCTACACCCTGCACAACTCAATTTTGGGATGGGCACGTCTTCATCCCCAGGATGGCCGCATCTTCATCCTGCACACAAATTCGGGTTGGTCACATCTTCAACCCAGGATGGGCTCATCTTCATCCTGCACACGCATTCAGGTTGGTCACATCTTCAACCTCAGGATGGACTCATCTTCATCCTGCATATGATTTCGGAATGGACGCATCTTCATTCCGACCATATACTCGAGATGGTCACGTCTTCATCTCGAGCACACCTTGCATTGGTCTGCTCTTCCTCACGCGACAGAGCACCCAATATTCTACTTCTTCACATTCATCATCGTGGCGATAGCACCTTGGGTCAGTGATCTCGTACTCCTCCAAGATCCATCCCGTGCTACGACGCTTCCCGAGTTCTCCGCGCATGTAGAAGCAAAACTTGACCATACACCATTGCACCACAACTCCCATGTTGGAAATTGACTGTGCACACTTGGTCGTGCTATGCTTCCAGATGCCGCCGCCACCGGACCGTTGTACTCGAGGCTTGCTTCGCCTGCGCAACGTGAAGAAATATCCCAAGTCACGCAGGTCGTAGTTTGCCAACAGGTCCCGCGGCGTCATATCATAGAAGTCCGCTTCTATCACAATGCCTGCCTCACGCAGTGGAAAACCACACAGCTGTGGTTGGAGAAAGTGAAGCACCAGCTCGTCCTCTATTGATCTGAAAGTCGAATTATGTACCATGTTCTGCAGACACCTCATTGATCGTGGGCAAGAACTTGACTTCCTCTGGCCCACCTCAGCCAAGCCGGCCCAGCTGAGCACACTAGGCCTTTGTTGGCCCAGGTCAGCCCAGCCGGCCCACTCTATCTCCCAAACCCTAGCAGCATCTCTCTCCAAGCCAGCCGCCAGCTTCCTGTGCTCGCCGCCGTGCTCCAAGGCAGAGTTGCTGCCACCTCTTTGCTCTGCCCAGCCGCCAGCCGCTCGGCTCACCTCCCCGCCCACGTCGCGAATTGGTTGCCCGCCAGATGCGTCTCCGCGCTCCTCCACGCCGCCCTGGACCACCAGGACCTCGGCCTCCTCGGCGGCGTCCTTCCGCGCGGCAGCAGCTGTTGCCCAGCTCGAGCACAGCGGGCTCAGTTCCGCTGTTGTTGCCACCTTCGACCGCTCGCCCGCCTTGGACAACCCCGGTCTGGGGACCTTCCTCCTCAAGCAGGCGCGCGACGCCATGGTCTCCGAGGACCCCAAGCCGCTGCGGCGCTCGAGCGCCCGTGGCTCCGAGCTCGATCTCGTCATGAGCCTCTGCGTCGACCGACGGGGAAGCCGACCGCAGGGACCTCCGGAGCGCTGCACCGGCGAGCTCCAAGGGCATGGTGAGGTGAGGCCTGCGTCGAATCACGCCGGATCCGTGTCGCACCACCTACCAGCCTACCTCGACGCGCTCCTCGCCTATCTGAGGTACGTTCGTCCCTTGATCCGCCTGCCTCGGCGCGGTACCCTCCCTCTGCTCAGTCGCCGCCTCTTCTGCCTTGCACACCGCGCAGCCCTGCACGGCCTCCTCCCCTCCGACAGCCACCGAGCTCCCCCTGTGAGATCCCGTTGGCCACGTTCGATCGCTTCTTGCTGCCGGGTGTCAGCAGCTCCGCGCCAGCACAGCCGCCGCCGAGGACGCCTCCCGCAGACCGTGCGCCCGCCGCCCTTGCAGCTTGTGCCCGCCCGGCCACCTGCGCCGCCTCCTCCGCGCGCCTAGGGGTTGGCCGCCCCGGGAGCATGTTCTCCCGGGGCAGCACAGGGTTAGATCCTAAACCCTAGCTCTGATGCCAATTGTTGGAAATCCGGGGATTAATTTCCTCTAATCTCTTCTCTTCTTCTTAATCTCAACCGGGGAGGGGGGGCTGTATATATAGCCCCAAATTACAGAGTCCTAATCTAATACTAACTCCTACTCTTATTGGACTAGGACTCTATCTCTAACAGCAATTATTCTAGAAAAACGGGATTATATCCAACAGTCGCATACTCTTCCTCCATAGCGTGACACTAGTGAGGGTCGGCGAGGGCGCTACGGACGGAAGTCGGTATGGGCGAGATCGAAGAAGAGTCGGGCGGTGGAGACGTTGTCGACGAGAAAACCCCGGAGAAGCGCTGAACCGGCCGGAGAGCCCCAACACCACGTCGAATCACATCGGGTGAACGTGACCCGGGTCCCTGTGGAGCAGAGGAGGATGGTACACCATGGGCTCGGAGCGGGCAGGAGCCGGAGCACCCCGCTCTCATCGCTGATAGACAAGAGTGGGTCTCGTGGCCGCGCGTGGCGCAGCTGGAGCTGGGGCACCAACCTACGCTCGTCGCTGGTATACAAGTGAGGGGTCGGTGAAGCAAGAAGTCGGAGGCGCAGGGGACACGGCTGGTGAAGTCGGGGACGCCGAGGCCTCGCGTGGCGCTGGGGACGCCGAGGACGTCGGGGCCGCGCATGGCGTATGCACGCCTGGCGACGTTGGGCTCGCAGCATGTGACTTCGGGGACGCCGAGGCCGCGCTTGGCGCAACTGGTGATGTCAGAGCCACCCGAGGTGCAGCGGGTGACGCCGATGCCGCACGTGGCGCGGCAGGTGACGTTGGGGGCTCCTGGGCTGCGCATGGCGCAACGCGTGTTGTGCCTGCAGAAGAAAGAGGCCAAGGCAGCTGGGGAGGAGCAGCCTTGGGGTCAGTAGGAAAAAGAGAATCCAGCTCTACGGTGGAACCAGAAGAGGAGGTGGAGAAGGGAAAGTGTTAGACACTGTAATTAGGGGTGTGACACAGGGGTATATTAGTCATTAGAGAGGGATTAGGGTTAGGGGTAGTTTAGTCTTTTCTCCCCTCCTAATCCCTCTATATAATCACACCTGTACTCCACCTTTTCCATCATCTCAATACAATCATCATTAGCCCTCTTTCATGGTATCATTAGCTAGGAATAATCAGGATTAGGGCTAACCCTAATCCTAATGGGCCAGCCGCCGCCGCAGCCCTGGGCGCACGCCGCTGCCACCCCACCCTGGGCCAGAACCGCCGCCGCCCCTGAGCAGCCGCCCGCCGCCGCCCCTGGTGCGCCGCCCGCCGCCTCCAGGGCACCGCCCGCCGCCGCCAGCCGCCGGATCTGGGCTGCGCACGCGGGGGGGGGGGGGGGGGCGCCTCCTCCTCCGGAGGACAGCGCGCGGAGGCCGGAGCCACCGCCACCCCACCCTGGGCGCGGGGAGGGGCCGCCGCGCCCTGGATCAGGCCGGCTCCGCCTGGATTCGGGCCGCCCCCACCCGGATTGGGGCCGTGCGCGCACGGGGGGGGGGGGGGGGGGGCGTCACCGCCCCTGTCTGGGCCGCCGCCGCCCCTGGGTGCTCCGCCCCTGGGGGGTCCGCTAGCCCCCCTGGAGGGAGCGCCGCCCCCTGGCCTGCCTGGGCCGCCGCCGCCCCTGGGGGGTCCGCCAGCCCCACTGGAGGGGGCGCCACCCTCTGGACTGCTGAAACTGGAGGAACAACAACCTCTAGAGGGGGCACCGCTTTCTTAGGAGGAGCCACAGCCCCCAGGCCCCTCGCTGCTGGTTTTGCAGCCGCCCCCTCCTTCTCGATAACCGGTCCAGCCGCCGGTGAACCCCTCGTCGGTACCTCCAGAAACCCCACCACTGCTGTTACCTTCATGGCAGGTACCTCCGCGCTACGGGACGCCACCGACCTCGACATCGACGGGAGCACCACGGCAATCCCGCCGATTCCGTTCCCAGCCGCCGATACTACTATGGAGAACACAGCTTCTTCCTACGGCACCGACACTGCGGAGACATCTGACATCGCCGCAGCACTGGCCGCCTCTCGCGAGCGCGAGCGGGCACTCGCCCTTGCCCTAGAGCAGGAGCGTGCCTCCGTGGCATCACTATCCCACCAACTTGAGGAGAGTGCTCGCCGATCAATGAGTGCTGTCCATGAGCCTCCCTCGGACGCTGGTATGTACTCAACTTCGCTTGTGGCCGCTCTTCATGCACAGGCCGCAGGGATTCAGAACATCCGGACGCTCGTGCCGGTTATTCTCAGTTCCGAGTCCACCTCATATGCCCGGTGGCGTGATATGGTGCTCCTCACGCTGAGGCGCTACTGCCTCGATGACCACGTCCTCCAGGACGAGTCTTCAGTACAGGTATCCTGGATCAGCATGGACAGCCTGGTACCATCCTGGATCCTTGGCTCCCTGACAGAGGAGCTACAGGACATCGTCAGGTAGCGCGGTGGCGGTACTGCTCGACAGGCCTGGCTAGTCCTCGAGCAACGGTTTCTAGGGAACCGTGCGACTCGAGCCCTCCACATAAGCACTCGGTTCCAGAACACCGTCCAGGGTGATCGTTCCATCTCCACCTATTGTCGGGAGATGAAGGGCATGGCGGATGGCCTACGTGACCTTGGTGAGCCGGTCACCGACAGCGCTCTTGTCCTTCGGGTCCTTCAGGGCCTGAACGAGCGTTATTGTCACCTACGGACATGGCTACTTCGACTGGAGCCACTACCTACCTTCGAGAAGATATGGTCTGATCTTGAACTTGAAGAGATCACTGCAGGAGGCTCTACTGGCTCTGGATCTGCCACAACTTTCTATGGCTCCGGGCAGTTCCCTCGTCCACCCTTACCAGCAGCTGGTGGACCGCCGTCACGTCCACCTTCTACTCCTACTAGTACAGGAGGTGGAAACCGTCGTCGTCGAGGAAAGAACGGCGGCCGTGGTGGCAGCAGTGCAGGCAGCACCCCCACGGCTTCGACTACTGGAAGTAGTGGTGGTACCGGCCAGGGAGGTGCACCCTGGCCCACACCCTACAACCCGTGGACTGGCCAGATCTACATGTGGCCTGGACCGTCCCCAGGTTCTCAGCCTCCACGACCACCGCGTCCTCAGCCGGCGTTCACGGCTACCCCCGGCTACAGTGGACCAGCCCACAGTGCTGGTAGGCCGACAACTCAGGCCTATAGTGGGCCTGGATACTCTTCAGGCGGGCAGTCAGCCCCGACCTACGGAGGCACTGACTACCCTGTTGGGAACTCGGAGCCATCGGCACCCCTTCAGGAGCCACCGTCGACGTGGGATCAACAGTCTCTTGCTTCCTCTTTCAGCACCATGCACCTTACACCACCTGGTGCCGACTGGGTAGTTGATTCCGGAGCATCATACCATATCACTCCTAATTCCGGTATACTCTCTTCCACCCATCCTCCCAATCCCTCTTTTCCTTCATTTATCGTTGTTGGAAATGGGTCCGTTCTTCCGGTCACCTCAGTAGTGATTCCGGTCTTCCGGGTACTTTCCAGCTTAAAAACATTCTTGTTGCTCCGGATATCATTCAGAACTTACTTTCTGTTCGCCGTTTTACCACTGACAACAATGTTTCCATTGAATTTGATCCTTTTGGTTTGTCTGTGAAGGATCTTTCCACCCGGCGACCTCTTTTCCGATGTGATAGCTCGGGGCCCCTATACACACTTCGACTTCCTACTTCCGCTGCATCACCGCCATTTGCTTTGACTACGACAGCTTCATCTACCATCTGGCATCGCCGGCTTGGCCACCCTGGTGCATATGCTATGTCGAAGCTGTCCAGTAGCTCAATTATCTCGTGTTCTAGGGGTACACATGACTCCCTATGTCATGCCTGTCAACTTGGTCGTCATATTCGCCTCCCTTTTCCCACATCTGTGACTCATGTTGAGCACTCATTCGATCTTATACATTGTGATTTGTGGACATCTCCCATCTCCAGTATATCGGGCTTTAATTACTATTTGGTGATAATTGATGATTTTCTCACTTCTCCTGGACTTCTCCATCACGATTGAAGTCTGAAACTTTCGTCACTCTTTCTCACTTCTTCGTTTGGATTTCTACTCAATTCGGGCGTACCATTCGAGCTGTCCAGTGCGATAACGGACGAGAGTTTGATAACTCTGCGTTTCGTAATTTTCTCTCCGCACATGGGGTACAGCTACGCATGTCTTGTCCGTATACCTCTCCTCAAAACGGCAAGGCAGAGCGCATGATTCGCACCATTAATGATGTCATACGCTCCCTGATGTTCCAGGCATCTATTCCAGCCCGATACTGGGTGGAGGCTCTTCATACCGCCACACTTCTGATCAATCGTCTTCCCACCAAAGCGATTCGTGCCTCCACCCCCTACTTTGCTCTATATGGCACTAATCCTCTTTATGATCACCTTCGAGTTTTCGGAGCGCTTGCTACCCTAATCTTTCCGCCACCGCCCCACATAAGCTTGCGCCCCGCTCGACACGGTGTGTTTTTCTCGGGTATTCCCTTGATCATAAGGGTTACCGATGCTTAGATCTCACTACCCACCGTCTTTTGATCTCTCGGCACGTCGTCTTTGACGAGTCATCTTTTCCTTTTTCCACCACCTCTTCTGATTCCACCACAAAGCTGGACTCCCTTTTTCCTACTGACCCCGAGGCTGCCTCCCAGTTGCCTTGGCCTATTTCTTCTGCAGGATCGACACGAGCTACGTCCCAGACGCCCTCGACACCGATTGCTGCACCTCGTGTGGCATGGATGTCTCAGGCGTCACCCGCTGCACCCCGTGTGGCATCGACGCCTCCGACGTCACTTGCTGCGCCACGCGCGGCCTCGACTTCCCCGACACCATCTACTGTACCCCAGGTGCCCTCGGCGTCTCCAGCTGTACCACGTACGACACTAGCGGCATCACCAGCTACCTCCCCGACGTCACCTACAGTGAGTACGACGCCACCAGCCGCGCCACGTGCGGCACCGACGACGTCTTCTCGTTTTGCTGACCCCGCACTTGTCTACCAGCGACGAGCGCGGGGAGAGGCTCCTGCTCCAACGACGCCACGCGCGGCATCGAGACCCACTCTCGTCTATCCACGACGAGAGAAGATGGTTGTACCCGACCGACCGGTGTACAACCCCCCTCTACTTCACAAGGATCCTGGTCACGTCCACCCGATGGTGACTCGACGAGCGTCCAGGAGTCTTCGACCAGTGGAGCGGTTCGATAGTACCGCTTTCTCGTCGACGACAACTCTACCGACCGAGCCTTCTTCGATCTCGCCCATACCTACTTCCGTGCGTAGCGCCCTCGCCGACCCTAATTGGCGCCGCGCTATGGAGGAAGAGTACGAGGCCTTGCTTGCCAACCGGACCTGGGACCTGGTTCCCCGTCCTGGTCGTGGCAATGTTGTCACAGGCAAGTGGATATTCACGCATCAGAAGAAGGCGGATGGCACCTTGGAGAGATACAAGGCTCGTTGGGTACTCCGGGGCTTCACTCAACGCCCTGGAGTTTACTACGACGAGACTTTCAGCCCGGTGGTGAAGCCGGCGACAGTTCGTACCGTACTGTCGCTAGCTCTCTCACGTTCTTGGCCTGTCCACCAGTTGGACGTGAAGAACGCCTTCCTCCACGGTACACTGACCGAGACGGTGTACTGCAGTCAGCCGGCAGGATTTGTAGATTCAGCTCACCCAGACATGGTCTGTAAGCTGAACAAATCCCTGTACGGACTGAAGCAGGCACCGCGAGCCTGGTACAGCCGGTTCGCCTCTTTCTTGGTCTTACTGGGGTTTGTTGAAGCTAAGTCGGACACTTCGCTGTTCGTCTATCGACGGGGCAGTGACACGGCTTACCTCTTACTGTACGTCGATGACATTGTACTAACAGCATCTAGTCTGACTCTGCTTCAGCGAACCATTTCTGCCTTACAGCAGGAGTTCGCTATGAAGGACCTGGGCCGTCTCCACCACTTCCTGGGTATTACGGTCGAGGACCGACCAGGCGGCCTATTCCTTCACCAGCGACAGTACTGTCTGGATATCCTCCAGCGGGCGAGCATGGCTGATTGCTAGCCGTGCTCCACTCCAGTGGATACTCAGGCGAAGCTCTCCGCCACCGATGGGGCACCCGTCTCTGACCCCACTTCTTACAGGAGTCTTGCAGGTGCTCTCCAGTACCTAACCTTCACCAGGCCGGATATCTCATATGCGGTTCAACAGGTATGCCTCCACATGCATGACCTGATGGAACCGCATCTCACCGCTGTCAAGCGGATTCTTCGGTACCTACGAGGCACCCTCGACTACGGCCTCCTTCTTCGGCGTGACACGGCCTCCGAGCTGGTCGTGTACACAGACGCTGACTGGGCAGGCTGCCCGGACACACGACGCTCTACTTCTGGGTATGCCGTCTTCCTGGGCGGCAACCTTGTCTCCTGGTCCTCGAAGTGACAGCCCGTAGTGTCGCGCTCAAGTGCAGAGGCGGAGTATCGCGCCGTGGCTAACGGCGTAGCTGAGGCCTCCTGGCTTCAGCAGCTACTTCAGGAGCTCCACACTCCCGTCACCAAAAGCACCCTCATCTACTGCGACAACGTCAGCGCCATGTACCTCTCCACTAACCCGGTCCAGCATCAACGCACGAAGCATGTGAAGATTGACCTTCATTTTGTTCGTGAGCGGGTAGCACGGGGCGAGGTTCGGGTACACCATGTCCCGACGACGACGCAGTTCGCCGACATCTTCACGAAGGGCCTCCCGTCGTCGCTGTTCTCCGAGTTTCGGTCCAGTCTCAACATCTACAGCGGCTAGATGTTGTGACTGTAGGGGGGTGTTAGACACTGTAATTAGGGGTGTGACACAGGGGTATATTAGTCATTAGAGAGGGATTAGGGTTAGGGGTAGTTTAGTCTTTTCTCCCCTCCTAATCCCTCTATATAATCACACCTGTACTCCACCTTTTCCATCATCTCAATACAATCATCATTAGCCCTCTTTTAGAAAGGAGGACTTGTCGAAGACGACGTGTCGAGATCAAGAGGCGGTGAGTGGTGAGATCTAGGCACCGGTAACCCTTATGATCAAGGGAATACCCTAGGAAAACACACCGTATCGAGTGGGGCGCAAGCTTATGTGGGGCGGTGGCGGAAAGATTAGGGTAGCAAGCGCACCCAAAAACTCGAAGATGGTCGTAAAGAGGAGCGGTGCCATATAAAGCGAAATAGGGGGTGGAGGCACAAATCGTCTTGGTGGAAAGACGATTAATCAGAAGAGTGGCAGTGTGAAGGGTCTCCACCCAGTAACGGGCAGGAATGAATGCCTGAAACATCAGGGAGCGAATGACATCGTTGGTGGTACGAATCATGTGCTCAGCCTTGCCGTTCTGAGGAGAGGTGTACGGACAAGACATGCGCAGCTGGACTCCATGTGCGGAGAGAAAGTTACGAAACGCCGAGTTATCGAATCACGTTTGTTATCGCATTGGATAGCTTGAATAGTGCGCCCAAACTGAGTGGATATCCAAACGAAGAAGTGAGAAAGAGTAACGAATGTCCCAGACTTCAGACGTAATGGAAAAGTCCACGAAAAATGAGAAAAATCATTAATTATCACCAAGTAATAATTAAAATCCGACACACCGGTAATAGGTGATGTCCACAAATCACAATGAATAAGATCAAAAGTATGCTCAACATGAGTCACAGAAGTCGGAAAAGGGAGTTGGACATGGCGACCAAGCTGACAAACATGACATAAAGAATCATGTGTGCCCCTAGTACACGAAATAACTGAACTACTGGACAATCTGCACCAGGATGGCCAAGCCGACGATGCCAAATGGTGGATGAAGCTGTCGTAGTCAAGGCAAAGGGTGGTGATGCAGCGGAAGTAGGAAGTCGAAGTGTGTACAGGGGCCCCGAGCTATCACATCTAAAAAGAAGTTGTCGGGTAGAAAGATCCTTCACAGATAAACCAAAAGGATCAAACTCAATGGAAACATTGTTGCCAGCGGTAAAACGACGGACAAAAAACAAATCTGGAAATGCCTCAACGTGAGGAGAACCAGGTCACGCCACCAGGCGTATGAGGTGGATTCAGAACTGAGGACAACTAGCACGAGCGTTCGAATGCTCTGAATCTCAGTGGCCTGTGTGTGAAGAGTAGCGACAAGGGAAGATGAGTACGTACCATCGTCTCAGTGAGGCTCGTAGGTAGCACTGAACGGTCGGTGAGCACTCTCCTCGAGCTGGTGAGATAGAGCGGACACAGAGGCACGCTCCTGCTCCAGGGCGAGAGCAAGTGCCCGCTCCCGCTCGCGAGAGGCAGCCAGGGCCGCGACAATGCCAGAGGTGTCCGTCGTGTCTGTGCTGTAGAGGGAGGCAGTAGCCGCGCTGTCAGCAGCGGTGCCAGCAGCTGAAAACGGGATCACCGGCGGGACGGTGGTCGTGGTGCTCCTGTCTGGCGGGATGTCGAGGCCGGCAGAGGTGGCGGTGGTACCGTGTGGCCCGGAGGCGGTACCTGCCATGAAGACAACAACGGTGGGTCTGCCGATGGCACCTACAAGAGGTCCGTCGGCGGCCGGAACGGTCAAAGGAGATTGGGCGCTGGTTCCGGCCGGCGCACCGTGGATCGGAGGAACAGCGGCGGCAACACCTGGCTAGAGGTGGTGCCAGCCACCCAAGGGGCGGCGGCGGTCACCCAGGGGGTGGTGGCCGTCGGCCAAGAGTGCGGGGGGGGGGGGGCGTCGGCCGATCCGGCGATGCCCCCCCCCCCCCCCCAAGGGGCGGCGCCAACCAATCCGTCTGTGGCCCGCCCGGCGGCGGCCTGCTCGGGCACGCCGGCTGGCCATGGCTCGGCGGCGGCTGCATGCCGAAACCCGGCAGCGCGGCGCCCGGCGGCCCAAAGGGAGAGGGGGGCGATGGCGGCGTGCTAGGGGAGGACAGCGGCGGTGGCGCGCTGTAGGAGGGCGGCGGCAGCGCATAGTGGGTGGGCGGCGGCGGCGCGCTGGGGACGGCGGTGGCGGCACCATAGGGTTAGGATGTTTAGGGTTAAGCCCTAATCCTTGATTAACCTAGCTGATACCATTATGCACCGACCACTTGCACCCAAAAGCTTAAGCTGATGAGTAAGAGTGGGCAATTCACTTATACTTTAATAAGAATGATTGACAGTACCAACATATCTCCCTCAACATCACTAGAGTCACTAGTTTGAGGACAAATTTTGCTTAAAGTTGAAATAGATTTTCCCTATTATTTACAAAAAAATAGTCTCTTACGAACTTTCTCAGAGAGTCATGATTGGTTTGTATCTTTATCCTTTTAAACTCTATTATATTGAGTATATCCTGATGTTACCTGGAATTGCAGGATTTCTTTGAGGATGTGGCTCCACTACTTACCTTGCAATTAGGTGGTTCTACAATGGATGGGATCACACAAATTTTCAATTCATATGTCAACTTGCTTATAAGTGCCTTACCTGGTTCGATGGATGATGAAGCTAACTTAGATGGCTTAGGAAATAAGATTGTTAGAATGGCAGAGACTGAAGAACAACAGTTAGCTTTATTAGCCAATGCCTCTTTACTAGCTGAAGAGTTGCTACCTAGAGCAGCTATGAAGTTATCATCAATAAACCAGTTTAACATGGATGATTTACGTAAAAGAGGAACAGATAAACAAAACCGTGTGCCTGAGCAACGGGAATGGAAAAGAAAACTGCAACGAATGGTGGACAGGTTGAGAGATAGTTTTTGCAGGCAGCATGCCCTTGAACTTATATTTACAGATGAAGGTGATACCCATCTCAGTGCAGAAATGTATATTAACATGGATAATACTGTTGAAGAACCAGAATGGGTTCCATCTCCAATTTTTCAGGTACTAAAAATAGTAAAATTTTATAACTGTTTACTGTGATTGGCTATATCAAACTCCGGTCCATCAACTTTCTGGTATAGTCTGTTTAGGAATTAGGACTTCCTTGTATAAATCCTTGATATTTGGAACAATTTAGTTTTTTCGAACATGTCAACTTGTCATTATACTTGCAACTGCTTGGTCAAAGCAGTACCTCAGTCTATGGCATATGAACTTTGAAACCATTATCGTTTGTTGTAATTGCTCGGGTCAACCTTCTATAATAGAACTGGTCATTACTGTTAGATGTATATAGTTTCCTGTAATTACCCACTAGTGTAAGGGGCTTCTTGCATATGTGTACAACTGAATTTCTCCTCTTTTTGGGTTGGTAATAGATGGGTTGCTCATTTCTAACATGGTAATAGAGCTAGAGTTAGGGTTTACCACCATAGTTGTATGGGTCAGCTAACCATAGGTAATATCCCCTGAACGCCGGCGAACAACTCCCCTTCCTCTTCCCTTTCCTTCCTTCCTCTTCCTTGCCTCACACCGCTTTGGTGCTGATGCACCACACTTCTGCGTCGCCGCGCACCTCGTGGGGTACCGCATCGCCTGGCCCACGGTGCTCGTTGGATCCGTGCGTTGCCGTCAAGAAGAAGTGAGGGAGGAGTGATTGCCTCTGTGCTGTCGGATCCATATCCCCTAACCTCGCCTCTTGCCGTGCCTCTAGTTTATATGCCTTGTGTTTGGTATGTGTGCATTGAGAAGAAAGAGGGTGGCAACCTAGTGCATGTAACTCTCGCTTGCGCCGGGTCTGAGGAATGGTCCAACCCACTTGGGTCTTTTGTACGCAACCTTTCACTGCATTTCCGCAAGATGTTTCCAGAACTTGAACCCGTTATCTCATAGTCACAAGGCAACAACTCGCTGCACAAAATGGGCTTGCTACCCCACACACAACACATACCAGAGGGCCCTCTTGCCGGTGCTGGGGCGACACTAGGCAAACCGTGGGATATCCCTGTCCCACAGTGTTTGGTCCTCTTCAATGGGACCATTTGGGGAGAGTTTTCTTTTCACATAGAGGTCCATATGGGTGGCCAACAACTCTGGGGCTACCTCACGGGGGACCGGGCATGTCCACCTTTCCCTCAACTTTCGGCACCCTAACTTATCCGCCTGATGCAGATGAGATCGCTAACCATCCTTCTTGAGGCTTTTGAAGTTTCGATGGACATTATCAAAATCGGGTCTTGCTCACTATGAGACTTGGCTTATTGAGGAGGCGTGTGCCAAGGCTATCCTCCTTGTGAGCATGGGGACAGACCCTGCACCCATTCTTAGGGGTCTATCTACTTTGTAGTAGATGTGGGCTCATCTTCGTTAGAGTTATGAGATTCTTAATGAGGTGATATACCTCCTCAAACTCTTCGTCAGCTTGATCACACCGTGGGGTAGTTCCACCACTAGGTGTGTGGAGTCTGGCATCACTTGGACTCATCTGTGTTGTAAATCCGATGTCTCCTCGCTGGAACAGTTGCTGAACTTAACCACACAAACTGACCTGGCAGATCAGTTTGCCTGTGCGTGAGTGCAAAGTAGAACAAAGAGCACATGTGATTCAGCCCAGAGGGAACAGATGAGCCCTGACCTGCTACTGTATGTACAAGAAGCTGAACAGGAGGCTACTGTTTACTTGTTTGGAGGAGTAGATGGAATCTGCTCTGTAGATCAAACTGTAGGAGAGGTGTTTGGATGCTGTACAAAACAGGAACAGAAATAGCTCTGGCACAGGAATAGAGGAGAGCAGAGGATGCAAGGAGTTTTTATTATATGAAGGATTGATAATTCAGCTTGGGGTGCCAACTACTTATAACCTTGGTACAGAGGTGTCCTGATTACAATATTTGTGACTATTATTAATCTACTCAAACTCCTATTAGAATTGGACTCTACTTTATCTAAAAATATGGTGCCGTACAGCACCTGGCCACCCCCTGTAGAGTCTGTTGCAATTCCACCCCCAAAACTTCTCTGTTCTTGCTGTACAAACTGATCTGCTCTAGCAGATCAATCTGACCTGGCTTTGATGATGGCTGAACCAAGCCTGGTGGCGGCTAGGGTTGAGGAGGGAGGCAGCAGCTTGAGGAAGATGATGCCCTAGGCAGCGGCTGGAGCAGCAGCCCTGAGGGGCGGCTGGAACAGCAGGTCTGGCGGCTGCTGGAGACCTGGGCGGCGGCTAGGGTTCTTGAGAGGGAAGCGCCGACCTGGGAGAGAAGAGGGCTGCGGCGGCTGCAAAGAGGGAGAGAGGCGGCTAGGGCAAGAAAAGTGGAGGAAAAATTCTGTATTGATACAACAACTATTACAGGGCTAATGGTGGCTGTATTAGATGAATAATAATGCTGAGGTACAGATCTGATTATATAGAGGGATTAGGAGGGGAAAAAGGACTAAACTACCCCTAACCCTAATCCCTCTCTAATGACTAATATGCCCCTGTGACACACACTTAATTACAGTGTCTAACACCCCTCCGCAGTCACAACATCTAGCCACTGCAGATGTTGAGACTGGATCGAAACTCGGAGAACAGCGACGACGGGAGGCCCTTCGTGAAGATGTTGGCGAACTGCGTCGTCGTCGGGACATGGTGTACTCGAACCTCGCCGCGTGCAACCCGCTCACGAACAAAGTGGAGGTCGATCTCCACATGCTTCGTGTGCTGATGCTGGACCGGGTTGGTGGAGAGGTATACGACGCTGACGTTGTCGCAGTAGATGAGGGTGCTTCTGGTGACGGGAGTGTGGAGCTCCTGAAGCAGCTGCTGGAGCCAGGAGGCCTTAGCCACGCCGTTAGCCACGGCACGATACTCCGGCTCAGCACTCGAGCGCGACACCACGGGCTGTCGCTTCGAGGACCAGGAGACGAGGTTACCGCCCAGGAAGACTGCGTACCCAAAAGTAGAACGTCGTGTGTCCGGGCAGCCTGCCCAGTCAACATCGATGTACACGACCAGCTCGGAGGCCGTGTCACGTCGAAGGAGGAGGCCGTAGTCGAGGGTACCTCGCAGGTACCGAAGAATCCGCTTCATAGCGGTGAGGTGCGGCTCCCTCGGGTCATGCATGTGGAGGCACACCTGCTGAACTGCATACGAGATATCTGGCCTGGTGAAGGTGAGGTAGTGAAGAGCACCTGCAAGACTCCTGTAAGTAGTGGGGTCAGAGACGGGTGTCCCGTCGGTAGCGGAGAGCTTCGCCTGAGTATCCACTGGAGTGGAGCACGCCTTGCACTCAGCCATGCCCGCTCGCTAGAGGATATCCAGGCAGTACTGTCGTTGGTGAAGGAATAAGCCGTCTGGTCGGTCCTCGACCACAATGCCCAGGATGTGGTGGAGACGGCCCAGGTCCTTCATAGCGAACTCCTGCTGTAAAGCAGAAATGGTGCGCCAAAGCAGAGCCGGACTAGACGCTGTTAGTACAATGTCATCGACGTACAGTACGAGGTAAGCAGTGTCACTGCCACGTAGATAGACAAACAGCGAAGTGTCCGACTTAGCTTCGACGAACCCTTGTGAGACCAAGAAGGAGGCGAACCGGCTATACCAGGCTCGCGGTGCCTGCTTCAGTCCGTACAGGGATTTGTTCAACTTACAGACCATGTCTGGGTGAGCTGAATCAACAAACCCCGCTGGATGACTGCAGTACACCGTCTCGGTCAGTGTACCGTGGAGGAAGTCATTCTTGACGTCCAACTGGTGGACGGGCCAAGAACGCGAGAGAGCAAGCGACAGAACGGTACGAACCGTCGCCGGCTTTACCACCGGGCTGAAGGTCTTGTCGTAGTCGACTCCAGGGCGCTGAGTGAAACCCCAGAGTACCCACCGTGCCTTGTACCTCTCCAAGGTACCGTCCGCCTTATTGTGCGTGAACACCCACTTGCCCGTGACAACATTACCACGACCAGGACGGGGAACTAGGTCCCAGGTCCGGTTGGCAAGCAGAGCCTCATACTCTTCCTCCATAGCGCGGCGCTAGTGAGGGTCGGCGAGGGCGCTACGCACGGAAGTAGGTACGGGTAAGATCGAATAAGAATCGGTCGGTGGAGAAGTCGTCGACGAGAAAGCATATCCGACGAAGCGCTCAACTGGTCGAAGACTCCCGGACGCACGTCGAGTCACCATCGGGTGGACGTGACCAGGATCCTTTTGGAGAAGAGGAGGGTTGTACACCGGACGCTCGGGTACAACAACCTTCTCTCGTCTCGGGGCCACGCGTGGTGCAGCTGGAGCCGGGCCGTCCCCCCTGGTAGGCAAGTACGTACAGGGTTGGCGAAGCGAGAAGTCATCGTCGGTGCTGCTCCTGGTGCGTCTGGTAACGTCGGGCTTGCTACAGGTGATGTCGGGGAAGCTGAGGCCGCACGTGGCGCAGTAGTCGACGTCGGGGATGCCGAGGCCGCACTTGGCGCAGCAGGCGTCGTCGGGGACACCGGGGCCGCGCGTGGTGCAGTGAGTGACGTCGGGGGTGCCAAGGCCGCACATGGCGCAGCTGGTGGCATCAGGGATGCCGGTGTCGCGCGTGGCGCAACAAGTGGCGTCAGGGACGCCGAGGCCACGGATAACACAACAGGTAGCGTGGAAGACGCCGAAGCCGTGCGTGGTGCAGCGGGTGGGTAACCTGCAAGAGGTAATCGACAAGGTCACTGTACAGGAGCGGCCTCGGGGTCAGTAGAGAAGAGGGAATCCAACTCAGCGACAGATTCAGAGGACGGGGTGGAAAAGGGAAATGAAGACTCGTCGAAGACGACGTGTCGGGAGATCAAGATACGACGGGGGTGGGGTCAAGGCACCTGTACCCCTTATGGTCAGGGGAGTACCCAAGAAAAACACACTGAGTCGAGCGAGGCGCAAGCTTATGGGGAGCTGTGGCAGAGAGGTTCGGGTAGCAAGCCCACCCGAAGACTCGAAGATGGTTGTAAAGAGGATGGGTGTCGAACAAAGCGAAATGACGGGTGGGAGCACTAATCGCCTTAGTAGGAAGGCGATTAATGAGGTAGGTGGCAGTGTGAAGCGCCTCCGCCCAGTAGCGAGCAGGGGTAGAAGCCTGAAACATCAGGGAGCGCATGACATTGTTGGTGGTCACGGAACGTAGAGTTGTCAAACTCGCACCCGTTGTCGCACTGGACCGCACGAATCGTGCGCCCAAACTGAGTGGACACCCAAGCGAAGAAGTGAGAAACAGTACCGAAAGTATCAGACTTCTGTCGCAAGGAAAATGTCCACGAATAGTGTGAAAAATTATCAACGACCACCAAGTAATACTTGCATCCAGAAACACTAAGAACAGGTGAAGTCCAAAGGTCACAGTGAATCAAATCAAAGATCTGCTTGACACGAGTGAAAGAGTGCGGAAAAGGAAGTCGAACGTGGCGACCCAACTGACAAGCATGGCAAAGAGACTCATGAGTACCCCGAGTACATGAAATCACTGAACTACCAGACAACTTCGACATAGCATCAACACTGCTGGAATAAGTCTTGTAGTCCTTTGGTCTTTGGTCCCCTAGTCCCTTGTACCCTAGTCCTTTAGTTTGTTGCACTTTAGTCCTTGGTCTTTGTTGTACTCTAGTCCTTTGGTCTTTGTGGCCCCAATTAGGACAGCATCTAAGGACACTAGGACAACATATTAAGGACACTAGGACAGCATCTTAGTGTCAGCCATGGACAGCATATTAGGACAGCATCTAAGCATCTTAGACTAGCATCTTTGTGGCATATGCTTGGCTGCCATGGCAGCTATAAATATGTAGCCTCAACCCCTTGGGTTGGCATGGCATTGTGTGAGAAATAGACAAGAAAATTGCCCCAACTCCTAGTGTCATCCTCTCTTCCAATGAGAGTAAGAATTCAACTACTAACATCTGGTATCAGAGCCGTTCTATCCTGCAGCTTAAACATCTCCTGCTCATCCCCTTCCCGCACCTCTCTCTGTCCGCAACCGGCAGCAGGAACACCGGCTGTTCCAGCTCCTTCCTCTCCTGCACAGACGAGCAGCAGCTTGTCTTCCACACACAACAGCCCTTCCCCACTAGTGCGCCATGTCCGACGGACAGTCTCAGCGCTCGGTCGCCTCGAGCGCGCGGCAGACGGAGGTCGCCGCAGCAGAGGAGCGCGAGCGAGCGGCGGCAGAGACTGCGGCGACGGCGGCAATGGCGGCAAGGTTGGCGGCGGCGGAACTGGCAGCAGCAAGGGCGGAAGTGGAAGCAGCGGCGACGGCGGCTGTAGCGCGTGCGGCGGCAGCGGAGCTGGAGGCTCTGCGCGGCAGTAGCTCCAGCAACTCTGTTGACGGTGGCGTCGACGATGAGATCAGGCCGGTAAGGGAGGCGGCGCGAGCACGAGAGGTGCAGCGAGCAGCCGCGCGCCCCCATGGGCGCGACAGCCGCAGCCCAGACGGGCGCGGACGTGCCGGTGGCGTTCCCGACGGCGGCGGCTGGGTCGATGGAGAACGCGGCCATTACAGACGGCGCGGTTCTCCCTCCCCGGATAGGTACCATGAACACCACGGGGTCCAAGCCATTGTCAGGGACGTCGGTCCCGGCGGTGGGTGGCCTACCCTCACCAAGACCAACTACGTCGAGTGGGCCGCGGTGATGAGGGTACGGCTCCAGGTGCGACACATGTGGGAAGCAGTTCAGTACGGCGACGTCGACTACTACGAGGATCGACGGGCGTTGGATGCCCTCATTGCTGCAGTCCCGCCCGAGATGCAGTTCTCACTTTCCAAGAAGCGGACTGCTAAGGAGGCATGGGATGCTATCGCTGCGGCACGCATCGGCAGCGACCGCGCCCGCAAGTCCACACTGCAGGCGCTTCGCAAGGAGTGGGAGAACCTGGCCTTTAAGCCAGGTGAGGACGTTGATGACTTTGCTCTCCGTCTCAACACTTTGTTGCAGAAGTTGGTGCAGTTCGGCGACGACACCTACAACAAAGAGAGAGCTGTCGAGAAGCTCCTTCGGTGCATCCCCGAGAAGTACAAGCAGATCGCTCGCTCGATCGAGTCTCTGCTGGACCTCTCCACGATGTCGATCGAAGAGGCGATAGGTCGCCTCAAGGTCGTCGACAGCGACGAACCACAACCTCTCTCGGGGCCTATCACTATTGGCGGGAAGCTTCATCTCACTCGCGAGCAGTGGGAGGCTGGCCAGGGTGACCGGAAGAAGGGAGAGTCCTCTTCCTCGACAGGCGGCCGCAAGCGTGGCAAGTCGCGCAAGGGGCGCAGAAGTACCCAGGCCGGGGCACGCGGACGTACCGAGGGTGGCGCCCGCGGAGGCGCCCAGGGCGGCATCGTCGGCAACCACAAGCCGACACGAGACGACACCTGCCACAACTGTGGCAAGCTTGGTCATTGGGCCAGGGAGTGTCGACAGCCACGACGTGGCCAGGCCCACGTGGCACAAGTGGAGAAGGAGGCCCACGTGGCACAGGTAGAGGAGGAGCCAACTTTGCTTCTGGCACACGGAAGCATCAAGCCACCTCTAGTGGCATCGACCGCAGCGGCTCTCCTTCATCTTGATGAGCCAAAAGCACACGCTTTCCTCGGCGACGGCTCCACCAACGACAAGACTGACGGGTGGTGCCTCGACACCGGCGCCACCCATCACATGACCGGTCGACGGGAGTTCTTCGTTGAGCTTGACTCCAATGTCCGAGGCTCTGTCAAGTTTGGTGACGCCTCCGGCGTGGAGATCAAGGGTGTCGGCTCCGTCATCCTCACCGCCGAGTCTGGTGAGCACAGGATGCTCGTCGGAGTCTACTACATCCCCGCGTTGAGAAACTCCATCATCAGCTTGGGACAGCTGGATGAGAACGGTTCGCGCGTGGAGATTAAGGACGGAGTCATAAGGATTTGGGATCGCCATCGTCGCCTTCTTGCCAAGGTAACTAGAGGCACCAATCGACTCTATGTCCTTCACGTGCAGGTAGTACAGCCTGTCTGCCTTGCCACTCGTCGGGACGACGAGGCATGGCAGTGGCACGAGCGCTTTGGGCATCTTCACTTCGAGGCCCTACAGTGCCAAGGAGATGGTGCGAGGCATGCCATGCCTTGACCACGTGGAGCAGCTCTGCGACGTCTACGTGTTGATGAAGCAGAGGCGGCTTCCTTTTCCCAGCAGTCGAGCTTTCGAGCTAAGGAACGGCTCGAGCTCGTTCACGGGGACTTGTGTGGCCCGGTGACACCAGCTACACCAGGAGGACGACGCTACTTCCTGCTGCTCGTTGACGACCTCTCCCGCTACATGTGGGTCGTGGTCCTTGGCAGCAAGGGAGAGGCTGCGAACGCCATCAGGCGCGCGCGGGCCATTGCGGAGGCGGAGTGCGGCCGCAAGCTGCGTGTGCTGCGCACCGACAACGGCGGCGAATTCACGGCGGCTGAATTCGCGTCGTATTGCGCGGATGAGGGTGTTCAGCGCCACTACTCCGCGCCCTACAGCCCGCAGCAGAACGGCGTCGTCGAGCGACGCAACCAGACGGTTGTGGGGATGGCTCGGGCCCTCCTCAAACAGAGGGGCATGCCGGCTATCTTCTGGGGAGAGGCGGTGGTGACGGCTGTCTACATCCTCAACCGCTCGCCCACCAAGGCTCTCAACGGCAGGACGCCGTACGAGGCTTGGTATGGGCGCAAGCCGGCGGTCTCTCATCTACGGGTCTTTGGCTGCCTCGCGTTTGCCACGGAGCTTGGCCACATCAGCAAGCTCGACGACAGGAACACTCCAGGGGTGTTCATCGGCTACGCGGAGGGCTCGAAGGCCTACCGCATTCTCGACCCAGAGACACAGCATGTGCGCACGACGCGCGACGTTGTGTTCAACGAAGGGCGAGGATGGGCATGGGACAAGGCGGTGGACGACGGTTCGACCTCGACGCACGACGACTTCATCGTCGACTACGTCCACTTCAAGGGAGTTGGGGGAGTAGGCAACTCTTCTCCACCGAGTTTGTCTACCCCAGCCCCCGACCGTCCACCTCCACCTCAGCCGGCGACCCCACGCACTCCAGCACCGACGGCCACTCCTCCGGGCACGCCCACTCCGTTCCCAGCTCGTGTCGAGCACGACCCAGTGGAGTTTGTTACTCCGCTCTCCCACGACGAGGAGCGCCTCGACGGGTGCTACGACGGCGAGCAGTTGCGGTATCGCAAGATGGAGAACATTCTCGGCAACTAGCCGGTGCCGGGACTGGCCCCTCACGATCTGGATGATCAAGATCTGGAGGCGCAGTTGCACCTTGCGTGCGATGACGGCGAGCCTCGGTCTTTTGCGGAGGCCGAGAAACACGTGGCATGGCGTGCTGCGATGCAGTCGGAGATGGACGCGGTTGAGACGAACCACACTTGGGAGCTTGCTGATCTCCCTCGCGGTCACCGTGCGATCACCCTTAAGTGGGTGTTCAAGTTGAAGAGGGATGAAGCCGGTGCCATCGTCAAGCACAAGGCTCGCTTGGTGGCACGCGGCTTCGTACAGCAGGAGGTGATCGACTTCGACGATGCTTTTGCCCCCGTGGCACGGATGGAATCCGTGCGACTCCTTCTTGCACTCGCTGCCCAAGAAGGCTGGCGTGTCCAGCACATGGACGTCAAGTCGGCGTTCCTCAACGGCGACTTGAAGGAGGAGGTCTACGTACACCAGCCGCCGGGGTTTGTGGTCCCTAGCAAGGAGGGCAAGGTGTTGCGCCTGCGCAAGGCCCTCTATGGCTTGCGCCAGGCACCAAGGGCGTGGAATGCCAAGTTCGATTCCACGCTCAAGAGGATGGGCTTCGGGCAATGCCCGCACGCAGCGGCCATCTACCGGCGGGGCAATGGAGGAAACACCCTACTAGTGGGTGTCTACGTCGACGACTTGGTGATCACCGGCACCAAGGATGCGGAGGTGGCAGCGTTCAAGGAAGAGATGAAAGCCACCTTCCAGATGAGTGACCTGGGATCTCTCTCCTTCTACCTTGGGATTGAAGTGCACCAGGCCGACTCCGGTATCACACTTTGACAGACCGCCTACGCCAAGCGCATTGTTGAGCTAGCTGGGCTCACAACCTGCAACCCAGCTCTCACTCCGATGGAGGAGAGGCTGAAGCTGAGCCGCGACAGCACGGCGGAGGAGGTGGACGCTACGCAGTACCGGCGTCTTGTGGGGAGCCTTCACTACCTCACTCACACACGGCCGGACTTGGCATTCTCCGTCGGCTACGTTAGTCGGTTCCTGCAACGACCGACGACGGATCACCAGCAGGCTGTGAAGAGGATCATCCGCTATGTTGCGGGGACTCTCGATCACGGCCTCCACTACCCGAGGTGTCCTGGGGAGGCACACCTTGTCGGGTACAGCGATAGCGACCACGCCGGCAACATCGACACCAGCAAGAGCACCAGCGGGATCCTCTTCTTCTTCGGCAAGTGCCTCGTTAGCTGGCAGTCGGTCAAGCAGCAGGTGGTGGCCCTGTCCAGCTGCGAGGCCGAGTACATAGCGGCCTCCACCGCTTCGACACAGGCGCTCTGGCTTAGTCGACTGCTTGGTGATCTCCTCAGCAGAGACACTGGAGTGGTCGAACTCAGGGTGGACAACGTGTCCGCTCTGGCCCTGGCAAAGAATCCCGTTTTCCATGAACGGAGCAAGCACATCCGGGTGAGGTACCACTTCATCCGACAATGCTTGGAGGAAGGGAGCATCAAGGCGAACTACATCAACACCAATGACCAGCTTGCGGACCTGCTCACGAAGCCCCTTGGGAGGCTCAAGTTCATTGAACTTCGCACCAAGATCGGGATGGTCCAACCCTCTCAGAAGACGACGTACAAGACTTAGGGGGAGAATGCTGGAATAAGTCTTGTAGTCCTTTGGTCTTTGGTCCCCTAGTCCCTTGTACCCTAGTCCTTTAGTTTGTTGCACTTTAGTCCTTGGTCTTTGTTGTACTCTAGTCCTTTGGTCTTTGTGGCCCCAATTAGGACAGCATCTAAGGACACTAGGACAGCATATTAAGGACACTAGGACAGCATCTTAGTGTCAGCCATGGACAGCATATTAGGACAGCATCTAAGCATCTTAGACTAGCATCTTTGTGGCATATGCTTGGCTGCCATGGCAGCTATAAATATGTAGCCTCAACCCCTTGGGTTAGCATGGCATTGTGTGAGAAATAGACAAGAAAATTGCCCCAACTCCTAGTGTCATCCTCTCTTCCAATGAGAGTAAGAATTCAACTACTAACAAACACCGGGGTGACCAAGCCTTCGATGCCAAATGGTCGAAGAAGCTGTCGTAGTCAGGGCAAGAGGCGGAGCGGAAGCAGGAAGACGCATTGTGTACAGGGGACCCGTACTATCACAATGAAAGAGAATGCGTCGAGTAGTAAGATCCTTCACAGTTACACCATAAGGATCAAACTCAAGTGAAACATGGTTGTTAGTAGTAAAACGACGAACGGAAAGGTGTTGAATGATGTCAGGAGCAACAAGAACATCACGTAGCTGCAACGAATCCGGCGAATCCGAGTCACCTACTGAGGTGACTGGAAGAGTCGACCCATTCCCAACAACGATAGATGAAGGATCAGAGGGACGGGAAGGGCGGGTAGAGGAGAGGATACCTACGTCAGGGGTGGTGTGGTACGAGGCACCGGAGTCCACCACCCAGTCAGGGCCAGACAGCGTGAGACCCCGCAGGTAGACCGACGGTGTAGAACGGGTCGCGACATGCCTCGGCGGTGGCGGCGCCGGGAAGGAAGACAACACGCTCGGACCCTCGACGGTGGTGCCAACAGAGTAGGCAACAGCCGATCCAGGTACATCAGCCGATGGCGGCTGAGAAGCACCTCCCAGGGCGGCAGCAGGCCAGGCGGCGCCGTCGTGGCGGGCTGCAGGACCGGCGGCCCAAGGGGCGGCTGCAGCTGCTACGGGCCAGATAGCGGCACCGTCGTGGGGCACTGCAGAGGCAACGGCGGCGGGCCAGGCGGCACCGTTGTGGGGGGCTGCAGGACCAGCGGCCCAAGGGGCGGCTGCAGCTGCTGTGGGCCAGGTAGCGGCGCGATCGTGGGGCGTTGCAGAGGTGACGACGGCAGGCCAGGCGGCAGCAGCGGCTCGAGGGGTGGCAGCGTTGGGGGCTGCAGGAGCACTGGCGGCGCATGGTGGCAGCGGGGCGGTCCCTGCGGCGGGCCCAGGGCAGCGGCGCGGCGGCGGGCGGCGTGGCTGCTGTTGGCCAGGGTCCAACGGCTGCACCCCCGGGCGCCTGCCAGTCAGGCCCAATCCGGTCGGTACGGTCACGGATCCGGCGGCGGCGCCCCAAGGCGCGGAGGCCCAGGGCATAGCGGCGCGGGCTGGGGGTGCGCCGGCGGCAGTGACGGCGACCCCATTAGGTGGTGCAGCAGCGTGGCTGGGCTGCGCACCGGCGGCGGCAACACCAGCAGGCGGCGCGACTCCTCATCGGCGGCGGCTCCGACGACCGGCGCACCGGTGAGGCCGACGGCAGCGCAGGCACGCAGGGCGCTGGCGGCGGCGGCTAGGCCTGGGTCATTAGGGTTAGGGTTAGGCCCTAATCCTAATTTGTTCCTAGCTGATACCATATTAGAGGGCTAATGGTGGCTGTATTAGATGAATAATAATGCGGAGGTACAGGTTTGATTATATAGAGGGATTAGGAGGGGAAAAAGGACTAAACTACCCCTAACCCTAATCCCTCTCTAATGACTAACATTGCCCATATGACACACTGTTACGTAGCTTCCTCTTGGGAGTGCGCAGGGGAGAGTACAGGTGCTGGTGGGATTGAGAGTTGGATCTGAGAGGATATCTGGGGGAAGAGGAGGGCGTAGGAAGGCCGGAGTCGCCCCGACTGGAAGACAGTCTAGCCACAACGCCTCCAGAAACCCTGAGGTAGGGATTCTTATTTTCTTCCTTCTTGATCCTAATACAAACTAGCCGGCTGCCTTTATAGAACAGACGCCTGATTATTCTGATTCTGTTACAACAGAATCCTATCTCCTATTTATTCTCTTAACAACTTAACAAACTTATCTATCTTTTAGCTTTATCTCTATTCTTGCGCCTGACTCTTTTTATTCTTGCGCCTAGCATATTTATGCCCATAAAAAGAGTCCATAACACTTCCCCTCTCCCCAACAAACAACTTGTCCTCAAGCTGAAAGGTTGGGTACTTTTCTCTGAAATTCTGTAGGGATTCCCAACTTGCTTCTGAAGCTCCACTGCTAGTCCATTGCACTAGAAGTTCCCATGTGCCTCTATTTAAACGGGCCCTAATTATTCTTTCAGGTGATGGAATAACTCTTCCATGCAAAAAATCTGGAACTTGAGTAAGTTCTTTAGGAGGCAGTCCCTCATACTTCTTTAGAAGAGACACATGAAATACATCATGGATTTTTGCTCTTGGTGGTAGCTGCAATTTATAAGACACATTCCCAATTCTCTCCACAATCTTAAATGGACCATAAAACTTTGGCCGCAACTTTGTTGATGACTCTGAGGCAAATACTAGTAGCTTGTCTATGGTGAAATTTAACCCAAACCCAATCTCTAGAATTATAAACCACCCAGCGCTTCTTTTGATCAAAAAACCTTTTCATTGTATCTTGAGATTGCAGCAGTCTTTCCTTTATTTCCTTAAAAATTCATCTCTGTCCAACAGTTGTTTTTCTACGGCGGCCACTTTTGCTTTGCTTGGAATATAAGACAATATTGTTGGAGGGTCTCTGCCATAGACTACTTTAAATGGTGTAGTATGCAAAGCTGTTTGATAAGAAGAATTATAACAATATTCTGTCCAGGGAAGCCACTGCAGCCAAGTCCTTGGTCTATCCCCTGCCAAACATCTCAAATACATTGTGATAATCCGGTTTACTACTTCTGACTGACCATCAGTTTGGGGATGAAATGCTGAACTCATTTTTAATGTAACCCCAGCCATCTGAAACAATTTTTTCCAGAAGTTACTTGTAAATATTGTGTCACGGTCACTCACTATGGAGCAGGAAAAACCATGTAGCTTAACAATATCCTCAAAGAAACTCTTGCCACTGATGCTGCAGAATATGGGTGATATAAAGGAATAAAATGGGCATATTTACAAAACCGATCAACAATGGTTAAAACAACAGATTTTCCACCCACTTTAGAAAAACCTTCAATGAAATCCATTGATATATCACTCCAGATTTCAGAAGGAACTGGAAGAGGTTGTAGCAAACCAGCTGGGTGCAAATGTTCTGTTTTGTTTCTTTGACATACAGTGCAGCTTTTCACAAAATCCTTCACTCTCCTATGGGCAATAGGACTGTAAAATGTAGACCTAAATCTGTGCAAGGTTTTCTGCACTCCCTCATGTCCATTATGAACTGTGATCAGTATTTATGGCCATAATTCAGAGTTATCTGGAAGAAATACCTTTCCTTTAAATATCAACAATTCATCTAATAATTTCCAACCTTCTGGTGCAGTTTTATTCTGAACTTGTTGTCTCAGTTGGATTGCTGAAGAATCTGTAAGCATTTTCATGCGCAGATCATCAAAAATTGAAAACAGAGGCCCAGATAGTACTTGCAGCCATGCTTCTTCCATATTTTGGCGTGATAATGCATTTGCCGCCCCATTTTGCTTTCCTGGCCTGTACTCAACTGTCAGATCAAATCCAAACAGTTTACTAACCCATGTGTGTTGGGGGATAGTAGTGAACCTCTGATCCAATAAAAATTTCAGACTATAATGGTCAGTCCGAACTGTAAATAATCTACCCCACAAGTATGGTCTCTAGTGTCGAACAACTTTGACTAACCCAATTAATTCTCTTTCGTACGCTGGCAATTTAGCATGCTGGGGTGCCACTGGCCGGCTGAAAAAGGCAATAGCCCCCTCACCTTGATGCAAAACTGCTTTAAAACCGGACCCTGATGCATCACAATCCACATAGATTTTTTTCTGAAAATCAGAAAGGTGAAGAATTGGTGTTGATGTTAAGGCACTTTTGAGGCTAAAAAAGCGTCTGTAGCCTCTGCTGACCATGAAAAAGAGTCCTTCAGCAGCGCTGTTAATGGCCGAGCAATTTCTCCATAGCCAGCTATGAACTTCCGATAGTATCCGGCCAGATCTAAAAACCCACGAAGGGCCTTGATATTCTTTGGTACCGGCCATCCATCCACTGCTGCCACTTTTGATGGATCCATAGACACTTTGCCATTAGAAATAATATGGCCTAAATAGGTGACGATTTTTGGCCAAAGAAACACTTGGATTTCTTCAGCACTAATTTGTTTTCCATCAAGACTTGAAATACTGACTTAACATGCTGCAAGTGTGCTGCCCATAATGAGGTAAAAATTAAAATATCATGAAAGAATACCAGGACTGATTTTCTAAGAAATGGTTTGAGCACCTCATTCATAAGTGATTGAAATGTTAGGGGGCATTTGTCAATCCAAATGGCATGACCAAAAACTCAAAATGTACATGATGAGTTCTAAAGGCTGTTTTTTCAATATCGGTGCTGTTCATGCGAACTTGATGATACCCACTTCTTAGGTCCAGTTTCGTAAAAAACCTTGCAGTTTTTAATTCATCTAATAGTTCATCAATTACCGGGATAGGAAATCTGTCCTTAACTGTCTGCTTATTTAGAGCTCGATAGTCCACACAGAAACGCCATGTGCCATCAACTTTTTTAACTAATAAAACCTAATAAAACCGGTGAAGAGAAAGATGAAGTGCTTGGCCTAATAATTCCTTGTTGTAACATGTCGTCACATTGCCTTTCAATTTCATCTTTTTACAACTGTGGGTATCTATATGGGCGAACAGCAATGGGGGAGGCTCCAGGCAGAAGATGGATATGATGATCTTGCCTCCTTGGGGGTGGCAACCCTTGTGGTGTTCTGAATAGGTCATCAAATTCTTGAAGAAGAACCTCCAACAATTCCTTTTCTGTTATAGACTGAAGTGCAGTATGTGCAGGACCTCCCATGCCCTTCCATTCAATTTCTCTTCCATCTTTCCAAAAAGTCATTGTGAGAGCAGCAAAAATCCACAATATGGGTCCCAATGTTTTCAGCCACTTGACACCCAATACAATATCAAATCCCTGTATTGGCAGTACAAAACAATTTATCACAAAGGATTCTCCTTCAATAACTATGGCTGTATTAGCACAAACCCCCTCACTAGTCATTTTGTCATCATTTGCTACTGCCATTGATAGACCCGATCTCTTCACTATTATTAAATTCAGTTTCTGAGCCAAAGCCTCACTGATGAATGTATGGGTTGATCCTGAGTCCAATGCTTTTACTGTTTGAGTTCCTATTTTTACTGCTAGCTGCATGGTGTTTGCGACTCCTATCCCTGTTAATGCATGTAGAGAAATTCCCAAATACTCAACCACATATTCCAACTCCTCCTCTTCTAATTCCAGTAAAAAACAGCTTTGTTGCTGTATTTATGGTCCTGAGAAAATTTTTAGGAGCAGTTATAACATTCTCCATTCGCACGCTTAATGGCCATCTCTTCTAGTGTTAGCTTCCTGAATATAGGTCTGGATGATGCAGTCGATCCCTGATATGAATGTGATTTATTTGGTATAGAGACCTGAGGTGTAGAATGTCTTTGGCTGCTTCGTGGGGTCATCTTGGATACCCATGCTTTCTCCTCATGGACCGACAACATACGCTGTTCATATGCCCTAGCCAAACTCATGGCTGTCTGCAGATTGGCAGGTGCTTGGAGTTCCACATCAGTTCTCAAGGTTGGCCTAACCCAACAGTGAATAAATTGATCTGGTGAGATACTGATAAATCATCACATCGGCAAAGCAAAGCAAGAAATTGTCGCTGATATTCTTCAACTGATCCAGTCCTGTGGAGGGCCTTCAATTCTGCTAAGCCATTAGCACGGATTGGGGGACCAAACCGCAGATTAACAAAATCTGCAAAGCGTGACCATGATAAAATCCCATGATCACGTTCTAGTGTATAATACCACTGAGCTGCGATGCCATCTAGGTGGAGGGATGCCAGTCAAACTTTGTCTTCATTCATAGTTCTCATCCCCCGAAAATATGACTCACACTTGGTGAGCCATGTGAGCGGGTCTGATTCACCATCATAGCTAGGAAAATTAATTTTTGGAAACTGATGGAAGTGGCGGCGATCCTCACCTGGGCTTGTTCTGCTAGCACCGTCATCTTCGAATCGCATCTGACCTCTTTGATCTCCTCCACTGATGATGCTTTGTGCTTCTGCGCGAGCAATTCACATATCATGGGAATTCAGTCTTGCATTTATCGTCGCCATCTGAGCAAGAAGCCGATCCAACTTCTGGGAATCAGTGAGGATTTCAGGATCGTTCTCAACGCCGGTCATGGTGGCAAGGTGCTGATCAGTCCCTGATATCAATCTGTTACGTAGCTTCCTCTTGGGAGTGCGTAGGGGAGAGTATAGGTGCTGGTGGGATTGAGAGTTGGATCTGAGAGGATATCTGGGGAAGAGGAGGGCGTAGGAAGGCCGGAGTCGCCTCGTCTGGAAGACAGTCCAGCCACGGCGCCTCCAGAAACCCTAAGGTAGGGATTCGTATTTTCTTCCTTCTTGATCCTAATACAAACTAGCCGGCTGCCTTTATAGAACAGGCGCCTGATTATTCTGATTCTGTTACAACAGAATCCTATCTCCTATTTATTCTCTTAACAACTTAACAGACTTATCTATCTTTTAGCTTTATCTCTATTCTCGCGCCTGACTCTTTTTATTCTTGCGCCTAGCATATTTATGCCCATAAAAAGAGTCCATAACACACACACACACACTTAATTACAGTGTCTAACAACAACAACAACCAAGCCTTTATCCCAAGCATGTTGGGGTTGGCTAGACATGAAACCCAATATCAATGAAGTAAAAGAGAGGAAGAGATATAAGAACAAGGAAAAAAGAAAAAAGAAGGAAAAAAAAAGTAAAAAGAAAAAAGAAAAAAGAAAAAAGAAAAAAGAAAAAAGAAAAAGAAAAAAAGAAAAAAAGGAAAAAGAAAAAGAAGAAAAGGAAAAAGGAAAAAAAAGAAAAAAAACAAGACTAGGATTTTGGCACATGAATTGCTACTTTCCATGCGGTCCTATCATGAGCTAAGTCTTTGGATACATTCCAATCTCTCAAATCTCATTTTACCGCCTCGTCCCAGGTCAACCTTGGTCGTCCTCTACTCCTCCTAATATTTTGTCTACCTCTTAAAATCCCACTGTTAACCGGTGCTTCTAGAGGTGATATGTCCAAACCACCTAAGTGTTCAATCGGCGCCACCCCTACCCTATCACGAATCGTCTCATTCCTTATTCGGTCTCTTCTCGTGTGCCCGCACATCCACCGTAACATGCACATCTCTGCGACACTCATTTGTTGGACATGTTGCCGTTTAGTTGGCCAACATTCCGCCCCATAGAGCATCGCGGGTCTGATCACCGTCCTATAGAACTTCCCTTTTAGCATTTGTGGGACTTTCCTATCACATAGGATTCCAGAGGCTTGTCGCCATTTCATCCACCCTACCTTGATCCTGTGGCAAACATCCTCATCAATATCGCCATTGCTTTGTAACATTGATCCTAAATATCAGAAAGAGTCACTTCTAGGTACTATTTGTCCTTGTAGACTAACATTTCCCTCTTCACGACCAACACCACCAAAGTCACACCTCATATACTCGGTTTTGGTCCTACTAAGTCTAAACCCCTTGGACTCTAAGGTTTGTCTCCATAACTCTAATTTCTTATCAACACCATCTCTAGTTCCATCTACCAGCACTACATCATCAGCAAAGAGCATGCACCAAGGGATATCCCCTTGTATATCCTTCGACACCTCATCCATCACCAAGGAAAAGATGTATGGGCTCAAAGTTGATCCTTGATGTAGTCCTACCGTGATAGGAAATGCATCAGTCTCACTATCACTTACGCGCACACTTGTCCTAACATTATTGTACATATCCTTGATAAGGGTAATGTACTTCGTTGGCACTTTATGTTTCTCTAGTGCCCACCACATGACTGACCTTGGTATCTTGTCGTACGCCTTCTCCAAGTCGATGAACACTATATGCAAGTCCTTCTTCTGCTCCCTATATCTCTCCATAAGCTGACGAAACAAGAAAATCGCCTCCATTGTAGACCTCTCAGGCATAAAACCAAACTGGTTTTTAGTGACATTGGTCACTTTCCTCAGGCGGTGTTCAATCACTCTCTCCCAAAGCTTCATAGTATGACTCATAAGCTTAATGCCTCGATAATTAGTACAACTTTTAATATCTTCTTTATTTTTGAAGATACGTACTAATATACTTTTCCTCCATTCTTCAGGCATCTTGTTTGACGAAAAATGTGGTTGAATAGCTTTGTGAGCCATACTATTGTCACGTCCCCAAGACATCTCCACACCTCAATAGGGACAGGGCCTTTCCTAACTCTAATTTCTTATCAACACCATCTCTAGTTTCATCTAGCAGCACTACATCATCGGCAAAGGGCATGCACCAAGGGATATCCCCTTTTATATCCTTCGACACCTCATCCATCACCAAGGAAAAGATGTATGGGCTCAAAGCTGATCCTTGATGTAGTCCTACCGTGATAGGAAATGCATCAGTCTCACTATCACTTACGCGCAGACTTGTCCTAACATTACTGTACATATCCTTGATAAGGGTAATGTACTTTGTTGGCACTTTATGTTTCTCTAGTGCCCACCACATGACTGACCTTGATATCTTGTCGTACGCCTTCTCCAAGTCAATGAACACCATATGCAACTCCTTCTACTCCCTATATCTCTCCATAAGCTAACAAAGAAAGAAAATCGCCTCCATTGTAGACCTCCCAGGCATAAATCCAAACTGGTTTTTACTGACATTGGTCACTTTCCTCATGCGGTGTTCAATCACTCTCTCCCAAAGCTTCATAGTATGACTCATAAGCTTAATACCTTGATAATTAGTACAAATTTGAATATCTCCTTTATTTTTGAAGATAGTTACTAATATACTTTTCCTCCATTCTTCAGACATCTTGTTTGATTGAAAAATGTGGCTGAATAGCTTTGTGAGCCATACTATTGCCACGTACCCAAGACATCTCCACACCTCAATAGGGACATCGTCAGGGTTGAGGGCCTTTCCTCTTTTCATCCTTTTTAAGACCTCCTTAATCTCAAACTCTTGTATCATCCGTACGAACCGCCTGTTGGAGTCATCAAAGGAGTCATCCAACTCAACCATAGTGCTCCCATTCCCATCATTGAATAGCCCATTAAAGTAATCACACCATCTATTCTTAATCTCTTCATCCTTCACTAGAATGCGGCCAGTCTCATATTTGATGCATTTATCTTGATTGAAATCGCTCATCTTTCTCTCACGGATTTTTGCTACCTTGTATATGTCCTTTTCACCTTTTTTTGTCTCTAGTCTCTTATATAACTTATCATAGGTCTGTCCTCTTGCCTTACTCACAGCCCCCCTTGCATTCTTCTTAGCCTCTTTGTACTTAAACATGTTGCTTGCGCTTCTATCATTATGCCAACTCTTGTAACACTCGTTCTTCTCCTTAATGGCCTTTTGTACATCCAAATTCCACCACCAAGTGTCTTTATCTACAAGTTTCTTTTCTTTTGTCACAACGAACACCTCACTAGCTACCTTCGTAATGCAAGTTGCCATCTTCACCCACATACTATCTGCATCTCCATTTTCTGCCTAGGGTCCTTCTGTGATCACCCTATTTTTAGAGGATTCTTGTGATTCACCTTTCAACTTCCACCACTTTGTTCTTGTGATTTTGACACCTTTGTTCCACAAAGAACATGTATGCAGGCGAAAGTCAACTACCACAAGCTTATGTTGTGTCACGACACACTCCCCGGGGATCACCTTACAATCTAGACACTCCCGTCTATCCTTTCTCCTAGTGAGGACAAAGTCAATCTAGCTAGAGTGTTGGACACTACTAAAGGTCACTAGGTGAGATTGTCTCTTCCTAAAGAGGGTGTTAGCTACCAACAGATCATAGGCTACGACAAAGTCTAGGATGTCCTTACCCTCTTGATTTCTATCGCCGCATCCAAAGCCTCCATGTACTCCCTCAGTTCCTAGGTTAGTTGCACCCACGTGACCATTGAGATCTCCCCCTATGAGGAGTTTCTCGGTTATCGGTACACTACTAACCATATCCTCCAAGTCCTCCCAAAATTGCCTCTTAGCACTCATGTTGAGCCCAACTTATGGGACATAAGCACTATTGACGTTCAAGACAATGTCCCCAATTACTATCTTGATTAAGATGATCCTATCCCCTCGTCTTCGAACATCCACTACTCCATCCTTTATCTGTTAGAACTAGAGGTGGGACTCGGGCCGTGCTCGGGCCGGCTCGGCACGACACGTTCGTGCTTCGGGCCGTTTCGGCCCGAGCCCGAAAGCACGTCGGGCCGATTCGTGCCGGGCCAGTCGGGCAGGCTGCTTGAATTCCTGGCCCAAGCACGGCACGTGGCCCGACGGGCTGGCTTCGTGCCGGGCCGGGCCCGAAAACGACCCGAAGAGATGTTGCACTGTGCATTTGACAGGTGGGGCCCAAAAGTCATTGACTATGTCACCAAAGTGACAGTTCTACAATGTAAAAAAATAAAAAATTCTGAAAAAATTGTAGGTTAATATAGTTATATTACATGTTCCAAAAAAATTTGTTCAGAAATTCACAATATACAAAGTGTATCAAAAAAACCAAAAAAATGTTTTTTTGTCTTTTTTATATATCTCAAAATAAAATGAATTTGGAAGTGAGATAAAAGGGAGTTGTATATGAGAGTATACACCTATGATATTTTTTTTGGGTTTTTTAAAAATTAAAATGAACAAATGTGTGTTTGATTTTTATAGAATGGCACATATGTTATAATCCTTTGACTCAAATGAGGATAAATTTGAATTTGCACAACTTGAAGTGTTTCAAAAAAATTACAAAAAATTCATACGTGCAGTTAAATATAATGCACACCTATACAAACAAAAATCAATTCATTTTGCTGATTATTTTGAGATTTAAAAAATAGTGAAGATTAAGTACATATGATTTGTTTTGGTTGTTCATAAAAAAGTACAAGAAGAACTATATTAGTTTGAAAAGAATTGTTCCAAGTGGTAGAGAGTATTTTTTTAAGAATATAGAAAAAAAGAATATTAAATTTGCACTTAATTTGATGAATATAAACAAGTTTGAATATTAAATAGGAATATAAAAAAGAAGGAACAGGCGCGCCTATTGGGCCTCTCACAGCCTATTGCGCCCCGCCTCGCCTATTGGGCCGCCACGCGCCCGCGCCCGCGCCTGTCCCACCTCGGGACTTCTATGTGCGGTTGCCGTGCTTATAAGGCGGAGCGCGCAACCGGCTGTGAACTTCGATTGGGCCCCGCCCCGCCCTGCCTATTGGGCCCCGCCCCGCCCCGCCTGCCTTCTGCGCCCTCGCTGTGGGCCTCGTTACTTGTGCGCCTGGTGCGCTTGGGCCAGTGGTGCTGCCTGGGCCTAGCGCTCTGGTGGCTGCCCAATTTTTTTTCAGAGAGACTTTTTTCAGAGAGACAAATTTACATATACCTATTTTTTTCAGAGACAGATATACTCATATAAACATCCACATTCATATAAATATCAATATACTTAAAAAGAATCACAAATCACATAACACATCCACAAATAACATAGCACATTCAAAAATCACAAATCACACAAATGTAGGGGGAATAAAATTATATTGAAAGTATTAAGTTTTTTACAAACTGCCTCATTAAAAATCTTACACTCATTGTGAGCTTCCCCCGTAAGGAAAAGAGTACAATTTGTTTAAAATTTTCTAATCATTCAGATTCTTCAAGGTCAAGATCCTCCAACGCCTTTACTATTTTCGGATCCTCTAGGCGGTGTTGATCTCTAGTTTCTGCCGCCTCCCAATCTTTAAGGCATGTGAGACACTCAACCATATCGGACGTAAGAGAGGACCTACAAAAATGAATTAAAATGACATAAGTTGAATGAAATGAATATGATAGAACATAATATGAACTATTATGAGAATCACCTTCTTTCTTCTATAATTCTTCCAGCTGAGCTAAATATAGCTTCGAAGGAGACGCTAGAAACTGGAATAAGTAGCACATCACGTGCAAATTGGGAGAGCACCGGAAATTGACGTTCATTGTCTTTCCACCACCCTAAGAGGTCCACTTCAACATCATCCTGAAGAAATCAAAACAGAAATCAAAATATATATTCACGTTTAGATGTACAAAAAAGTAAAATACATACCTGAAGCATTGGATCATGAGCCACATGATCTATTTCGAGATAGTGAGTCAACTTCGCAGTAGGATTCCAATTTAACCTAGAGGAGGACTGTGAGGAGGATGAAGTAGTTCCCTTGGAGTTCAATTTTTTCCACATTTGAGACGCCATACTTTTTTTCTTGTCAACTTGTGGTGCATCCATTCTAGGGCGAGGTTGACCAAATTTCTAGTAATACAAAGCAAATACTCGAAATATCTCGGACTTAACATGTGAGTAAGCATTTGAGTAATCAAGACCAAGTTGTTGACCAATAAAATGTAAAGCACCCTCTAATTGCTCTACCTTCTTACGTGGATCAAAAATGAGAGCAAAACAATAGAGATGTGGAACACCATCAAAATATTTAAGGTACTTTTCTCTCATTTCATAAACAATTGGACCTAGAATTTCATCATATTCCTTTTCTTTAAATTTTTCAACAAATATCATGAGCCACTCAAATAAAAGAGGAGAGGTAGGATAATAAATACAGGACAACAGGGTTATTGCATTATAAAACGGTTTCAAGAGCTTTCGAAACCTTTTTGCAACTTCCCAATCATGCTCATGTAGCACAAACCTGCATTTTGAGTATTTATAAAAGCAGTGAAGATGCTCTCATAGGGGGAGATCTCAATGGTCATGTGGGTGCAACTAACCTAGGATTTGAGGGAGTGCATGGAGGTTTTGGATGCGGCGATAGAAATCAAGAGGGTAAGGACATCCTAGACTTTGCCGTAGCCTATGATTTGTTGATAGCTAACACCCTCTTTAGGAAGAGGCAATCTCACCTAGTGACCTTTAGTAGTGCCCAACACTCTAGCCAGATTGACTTTGTCCTCACTAGGAGAAAGGATAGACGGGAGTGTCTAGATTGTAAGGTGATCCCGGGGGAGTGTGTTGTGACACAACATAAACTTGTGGTAGTTGACTTTCGCTTCCATACATACTCTTTGCGGGACAAAGGTGTCAAAATCACAAGAACAAAGTGGTGGAAGGTGAAGGGAGAATCACAAGAATCCTTTAAAAATAGGGTGATCACAGAAGGACCCTGGGCAGAAAATGGAGATGCAGATAGTATGTGGATGAAGATGGCAACTTGCATTAGGAAGGTAGCTAGTGAGGTGTTCGGTGTGACAAAGGGAAAGAAACTTGTAGATAAAGACACTTGGTGGTGGAATGAGGATGTACAAAAGTCCATTAAGGACAAGAAGGAGTGTTACAAGAGTTGGCATAATAATAGAAGCGCAAGCAACATGCTTAAGTACAAAGAGGCTAAGAAGAATGCAAAGCGGACTGTGAGTAAGGCAAGAGGACAGGCCTATGATAAGTTATATGAGAGACTAGAGACAAAAGAAGGTGAAAAAGACATATACAAGGTAGCAAAAATCCGCGAGAGAAAGATGAGGGATCTCAATCAAGTTAAATGCATCAAAGATGAGACTGACCGCATTCTAGTGAAGGATGAAGAGATTAAGAATAGATGGCGTGATTACTTTAATGGGCTATTCAATGATGGGAATGGGAGCACTATGGTTGAGTTGGATGACTCCTTTGATGACTCCAACAGGCGGTTCGTGCGGAGGATACAAGAGTTTGAGGTTAAGGAGGCCTTAAAAAGGATGAAAGGAGGAAATGCCCTGTCCCTATTGAGGTGTGGAGATGTCTTGGGGACGTGGCAATAGTATGGCTCACAAAGCTATTCAACCACATTTTTCGGTCAAACAAGATGCCCGAAGAATGGAGGAAAAGTATATTAGTACCTATCTTCAAAAATAAAGGAGATATTCAAAGTTGTACTAATTATCGAGGCATTAAGCTTATGAGTCATACTATGAAGCTTTGGGAGAGAGTGATTGAACACCGCCTGAGGAAAGTGACCAATGTCACTAAAAACCAGTTTGGTTTTATGCCTGAGAGGTCTGCAATGGAGGCGATTTTCTTGCTTCGTCAGCTTATGGAGAGATATAGGGAGTAGAAGAAGGACTTGCATATAGTGTTCATCGACTTGGAGAAGGCGTACGACAAGATACCAAGTTCAGTCATGTGGTGGGCACTAGAGAAACATAAAGTGCCAACGAAGTACATTACCCTTATCAAGGATATGTACAATAATGTTAGGACAAGTGTGCGCGTAAGTGATAGTGAGACTGATGCATTTCCTATCACGGTAGGACTACATCAAGGATCAACTTTGAGCCCATACATCTTTTCCTTGGTGATGGATGAGGTGTCGAAGGATATACAAGGGGATATCCCTTGGTGCATGCTCTTTGCTGATGATGTAGTGCTGGTAGATGGAACTAGAGATGGTGTTGATAAGAAATTAGAGTTATGGAGACAAACCTTAGAGTCCAAGGGGTTTAGACTTAGTAGGACCAAAACCGAGTATATGAGGTGTGACTTTAGTGGTGTTGGTCGTGAAGAGGGAAATGTTAGTCTACACGGACAAATAGTACCTAGAAGGGACTCTTTCCGATACTTAGTATCAATGTTACAAAGCAATGGCGATATTGATGAGGATGTTTGCCACAGGATCAAGGTAGGGTGGATGAAATGGCGACAAGCCTCTGGAATCCTATGTGATAGGAAAGTCCCACAAAAGCTAAAAGGGAAGTTCTATAGGACGGTGATCAGACCCGCGATGCTCTATGGGGCGGAATGTTGGCCAACTAAACGGCAACATGTCCAACAAATGAGTGTCGCAGAGATGCGCATGCTACGGTGGATGTGCGGGCACACGAGAAGAGACCGAATAAGGAATGAGGCGATTCGAGATAAGGTAGTGGTGGCGCCGATTGAAGAGAAGTTAGTCCAACATCGACTTAGATGGTTTGGACATATCCAACGGAGACCTCCAGAAGCACCGGTTAACAGTGGGATTTTAAGAGGTAGAGAAAATATTAGGAGGGGTAGAGGACGACCAAGGTTGACCTGGGAGGAGGCGGTAAAACGAGATTTGAGAGATTGGAATGTATCCTGAGACTTAGCTCATGATAGGACTGCATGGAAAGTAGCAATCCATGTGCCAAAATCGTAGTCTTGTTTTTTTCTTTTTTCTTTTCTCTTTTCTTTTTTTTTTCTTCTTTTTTTCTTTTCTCTTTTTCTTTTTTTCCTTTTTTTTTCTTTTTTTTTCTTTTTTACCTTTTTTCTTTTTTCCTTGTTCTTATAACTCTTCCTCTCTTTTACTTCATTGATATTGGGTTTCATGTCTAGCCGACCCCAACAGGCTTGGGATAAAGGCTTGGTTGTTGTTGTTGTAGTGAAGATGCTCTCGTACCCTTTTAATTGTGTCAACATGATATAGGTCTAGTTCCATCGCACTTTCATGTCCAGAGAAAATTTCTTTGCTTTCTTTTCCTTCACTTTGCAATAATCCCTGAAATGTCTATAAAGCTGTGGAGAATTCATCAGAAATCGAACAACAAAACGTATATTTTCAATACATGAACTTGCCTTCGCCAAGCCAGCCTGCACAATAAGATTATGATGTGGGACACACATCTTTGATGAAGCACAAACCCACCAATGTAGCTTTGTATGTGTGGCTCAAGTATTTTCATAGACCTGGTGTTAGCCGATGTATTATCAAGAGTTATAGACACAATCCTATTTTCAATGCCATAATCTTTAATGACATCAAACACATGTGATGCAATTACCTCACCGGTGTGATTCTCATCAATGACCCGCAATGCTAAAATTCTTTTATTCAACATATACCCAGGGTCCTTTGATGTGAAGATAGTTTGTCCTTTGATGTGAAGATAACCAAATATCCGATGTTAATGCAACAGAAAATGACATGCTCCTAAATGTTTCTTTCAAGATCACCTTTTTATCATTGTATCTTTTAATTATATCCTTTCGAGTAGTCTTTCTAGAAACATTGTTATATTGTGGACAAAAAGCAACTTGAATCATTCTTTCAAAATTAGCACTTTCGCCCATGCAAATAGGTTGATCTTCTATTGCAATAAATCTAGCAATTTCAGAACGAGCAACATCAGCATTATAAACCCAAGTACTCACAGAGCCATCGGGTTTGAAGTTCAATTGAGTTTGTGTTGAGGCACCTCCTCGTAAAGCAAACTTCTTGACACATGCGGCATAATGTCGATTTTTAGGTGGCCCGTGCCACTACTGGATGCTGCAGTAAGAACCTTTTTACAATATTTGCAAGTAGCAGAAGTTACTAAATCCTTACCATTGACATTTTCTACGCGCTCAATGAAGTGATCCCAACATTTGACTCTTTTCTTTTTGGGTTCCGAAGTAGTAGATGTTTGAATTTCTTCATGCGGAGCTTCGGGTTGTGGAGGCATATATCGCTTGCGGTAGCGGGCGCATCGACGGAGAAACTACCACCACCTGCATTATTTAAACCAACACAATCATCTTGGTACTCATCATATGCATCACCTTCTAAACCGACATCATCCATCCCGTAATCTCCCATGCTTGGAGATAGACGACGTGGATCGGGCTCCTCGTAGCCACGACCACGCCTCGATGATGCGCCAACCTTCTTCCTAGTACCACTACCCCTAGTTGGCAACATGGCTATGAACTTGTGGTTGCGGCGCGCCGGCGCGCGGCTAGGCAGGGCCGCAGGGGGGACCGGGCAGGCCAGGCGCGCGGCAGGCAAGGCCGCAGGGGCGACGGGGGACCGGGTCACCGGGCTGCAGGCCGGGGGCGCGGGCTGGGGCGGACTGGCGGTCGGGACTCGGGCGGGTGCGCCGGACTGGGGTGGCCGGGCGGGAGAGCCGGGATGGGGCGGCCGGCTGGGGCTCCGGCGGGCGGCTCGCCCGCTCGGGAGTCGGGACGGGCTAGGGTGGGGCGCGCCGCGCGTGGCAGCCGGGTGCAGGGGGCGGGGTCGACGACGCGCTGAGGAGAGGAGAGGATTGAACCGAAAAAACCGAACCAAGCCGGGTTAAGTCGAAACCCTACGGGCCAAACCGTGCCGATGGGCTGTATCGGGCCATTTTCAAAATTTTGGGCCAACCGCGCCGGGCCGGCCTGAGCACGACCCGAATCTTCGTGCCGTGCCGCCCGTCGTGCCCGATTTCTAGGCCCGGCACGACCCGAAGCTTCAGGCCGGGCCGGCCCGGCCCGATTCCATTTCATGTCGGACCGGGCCATGTGCCGTGCTTTTCGACTGGGCCTCGGCCCGCCCGAAAGTAGCCCAGCCCAAGTCCCACCACTAGTTAGAACACCTACGCCATTCCTAGCCCCAGCCGATCCAGAATACCAAAGATTGAAACCGGTATTCTCGACTTCTCCCGCCTTTTGATCCGCCGTTCTAGTCTCTTATACACAAATAATATTTACTCGTCTCCTAATGGCAACATCTACTAACTCACGTAGCTTCCCCGTTAAGGATCCTACATTCCAACTACCCACTCGAAATCTATGTTCTTCGGCTAGCTTCCTTACGCTTTGCACCCGTCGAGTAAGATGCAAAGACTCTTGCTCACTTATCACTACATCTGGGCGACCACTAAGGTGGTGGCGATCCGTCCCTTGCTCATTTAACACCATATCCGGGTTCCGATATGGCGCGCCACTAAGGCGGTGGCGACCCGGCCCTTGCCCACTTAACACCATACCCGGGTTCCGATATGGCGCGTCGCTAAGAGGGTTACGCCCCAACAAATTTCTATTGGGTTTCATTTACATGAGAATGGCTAAGTGTAATTGTTGGCTCGCCAAGCCTATCACAACCCCTCCTCTTTTACCCGGGCTTGGACCGGCTATGCCATTACAACATAGGCGGAGTTGAAAAATTCTGTATTGATCTCTCTCACAATTTGGGATGTTTTGGCTTGTTTATATAGCCTCCTCTTACAAGAGTCCTAATCTATTACAATAGGAGAAAAAACAGATTATTATCTAAAATAGGGCTGCTACCTTGAACATGGTGCAGCCGCACCAAGTCAGACTGACCAGCCCTGACCTGGGCGCGCACACAACAGGGGGGAACCAGGGTTCGGCCCCCCTGTCCTGGCCGCCCAGGCCCAGTGGCAGGGTCATCCCACATTCTCCTCCTTATCCTGACGCTGGCCCACGTCCAGGATCCCGATCCTTCTCATCTCCACGAACTTCTGTCTTCCAAGAGCCTTGGTCAAGATGTCCGCCATCTGGTCTTGAGTGGAGATTTGCTCAAGCACAATAGTACCGCTGTCCACAGACTCCCGTATATAGTGGTACTTGACATCGATGTTCTTGCTTCTGTCATGGTGTACCGGGTTCTTGCTCAAAGTCTATAGCTGATTTGTTATCAACCCGCAGCACCGGCGCCTTCGATTTTTCAGCTAAGTCCTCCATCAGCCGTGCCATCCATACACCTTGACATGCTCCTTGAGCTGCTGCGATATATTCTGCTTCACATGAGGACAAGGCCACCACCTTCTGCTTGCAGAACTGCCATGAAACGGGGCTGTTTCCAAGACAAAACTGCACCCCGCTTGTGCTCTTGCGGTCCTCCACGTCTCCCGCATAGTCACTATCCGAGTACCCAATAAGCTCCACGTCTCCTCTTGCATAGAAGACTCCATAGTTGATTGTACCCGCTATGTAGCGTACAATGCGTTTGACTGTAGCAAAGTGATCCTCCTTGGGCTCCTCCAGAAACCGACTCACGTACCCGACCGAGTAGGCGAGATCGGGACGTGTGTTCACCAAGTATCGCAACCCTCCAACCAAGCTCCTATAGTCTGTTGCATGCACCAACGGGCTATCACTTGTCTTGCAAAGCTTGAGGCCTTGCACACCTCCAGGCCAAGGTAATATGACAAGAGACCTAAGTCGCTCATCTTGAACCTCTTCATCATCTCTCCTTTGAACTTCTTGAGATCGCCTCCTTCTGTGATCACAAGATCGTCGACGTACACGCCGACGATGAGCTTCTCATCTTCAGCTCCACGGAAATAAATCCCGTGCTTGCTCGTACTCTTCTGGAAACCAAGCGATAGCAAGCTATCGTTGAACTTGGCATTCCAGGCCCTGGGCGCCTGACGAAGTCCATATAAAGCCTTCTTGAGCCGATACACCTTGTGTTCGGCTCCGTCGATGATGAAACCAGCAGGTTGGGAGACGCACACCTCCTCCATCAAGTCGCCGTTCAAGAAGGCGCTCTTCACGTCCATGTGGTGTACCTCCCGCCCCTTGTGCGCAACAACTGCAAGGAGGAAGCAAACAGATTCGAGACGAGTTACAGGAGCAAATACCTCGTCAAAATCTATTCCTTGCCATTGGACATAACCTTTTGCCACCAGTCGAGCCTTGTGCTTCACCACCTCCCCATGCTCGTCTTTATTCACCTTGAACACCCATTTGAGGCTAATGGGCTTGTGTCCTGCACGAAGATCAACAAGTTGCCAACTCTTGTTTTTCTTCTATAGACTCCATCTCCTCGAGCATGGCTCGTCTCCAGCACGGGTGTTCCTCAGCATCGGCGAAGGACGTGGGCTCCTCCGCGGTGGTGAACATAAGCTCTCCCTCCTCCAAGCTTGGTGCGCGCTCAGCCCGACCAGGAGGGGTGAGGGTTCCAAGCACGTTGCGCATCGTACGGAACCGTAGTTTCGCGCCGTCATCGTAGTAGGCGTCGACGACGTTGCTGCCGGGGTCTGACAGCGGTGTGTCGAAGCAGATGGGTCGTGGAGGATTCCGGGCGTGACGAAGGTGCTGGAATCTTCAAGTCCGGAACCTTCCACTGCTGCTAACCCCCGTGCAGGACTGTCCCAGCCCTGATTTACGCTGGACAGTCCCTGCAGGGACCTTTGGGGCGACGCTGCAGGTGCTGGACTCTCTCTAGCAGGTCTGGAGGCTGGCGCAGGAACTCCTAGGGTCTAGACAGACCCTTCTGTGCCTCTCCTGGGCACTGCTGGGGTGCTGTTCGGCCCCTCCAGACCCTGCAGCACCTCTCCGGGTGCTGGAACAGCAGGTCCAACAGGTGCTGGACCTAAGGAGTCGACGTGGAAGGTGGTGTAGTCCTTTTCTACTGCTCCTTCTCCCCAGTCCCACTTGGCCGCCTCGTCGAATATCACGTCACGTGATATGTGTGTGCGCCCATCAGCCGGATTATACATCCGATAGCCCTTCGTCCCTGCAGCATAGCCAAGAAAAATCATCGGAGTACTCCGGTCTTCCAACGTTTTTAGGTGGGGGCGCGTGTTCTTAACATGCCCCACACACCCAAAAGTTCGGAAATAATTGACGGCTGGTCGCTCTCCATGCCAAGCTTCATATGGCGTCTTCCCGTCGAGGCCGCGGGTGGGGGATCGATTCAAGATATAGACAGCTGTGGTAACTGCCTCACCCCAAAAAATCCCGGGCATACCCTTCGCCTTTAACATGCTCCTCGCCATGCCGACCACCATCTGGTTGCGCCGCTCCACAACCCCGTTTTGCTACGGCGTATACGGGGCTGTGAGCTGACGCTGTACTCCGTGCTGAGCGCAGTACTCGCCGAACTCCTGTGAGGTGAACTCCCCTCCGCGATCAGTACAGAGTAGCTTCAGCCTCCTCCCGGACTCTAATTCAGCTGTCGACTTGAATTGCTGAATTAAGTCGGGCGCCTTGTACTTGGTTGCTAGAAGATAGAGCCACATATGGCGGCTCATGTCATCCACTAGCAACAAGAACATCTTATTGCCGCCTGGAGTCGTCGGCGTGATAGGCCCGTAGATGTCGCCGTGGACAAGGTCGAGCGTGCCCTCCGCGCACCGCCTAGCTTGCTTGGGGAAGCTGGAGCGCCTCTGCTTCCCGACCACGCAAGCTTCGCACAATTGATCGACGTGATCAATTTGCGGAAGCCCGAGCACCATATGCTCTCGTGCCAACTTCCGAAGCGCCTGGAAGCACGTGTCCGTAGCGTTCGTGCAAACGCCATGCAACATCATCACGCCTCGCGGTTAGACAAACCGGACGTGTGATGTTGAGCCTGATGGAGTACAGCTTGTTGTCGTCGCGCTGAACTCGTGTGAGGAGACGCTGTTGCTCATCCCGTATGTGCATCACTCCTTGCATCGTGATGCTGTAGCCATCCTCATCCAGCTGGCTGACGCTGATGAGGTTGGTGGTGAGGCGCGGGATGAGGTAGACGCAGGTGAGCCTCCTGTGCTCACCCGTCTTGGCGGCGAATAGGACCGTACCCTTACGCTGGATACGCACGACGGAGTTGTCGCCAAACTTGATGGTTCCGACAACGTTTTCGTCGAGCTCGGAGAAGACGGCGCGCGAACCCGTCATGTGGTTGGTCGCGCCCGTGTCGAGGTACCAACGAGTGTCGTCAAAGTCGTCGTTGTTGCTACGGTGAGCGAAGACACGTTCCTCCACTATCTCCAGTGGGTGCGTAGGACGTTCCTGTACAGGCTGCTCCTGTACAGAGGCCACCCTTGTCATAAACAAGGCGCCCTCTTTCTCCGCCTTTGCCACGAAAGCCTGCTGCTGCGGCTCCTCCTTAGGCTTCGACCGACACCCCCTGGCCCAGTGGCCCTTCTTCCCGCACTTCCTGCACTGGTCCCGTGGAATATCCTTCCCGGAACCTCCCTTCTTGCCTCCGTTCTTCTTGGGCGGGCCCTTTCGGCCGCCCCTCTTAGAAGAACCCGCGGACTGGGTAGACCGCTGCTCCTTCCGCTGTGCCTCCCACTCCTCCCAAGTGAGGTACAGTTGGCCGTTGTGTACTCCTCCCTTCCGCTGCGTCGAGTCGAAGGCGTTCTCGGCCGCCCTGAGACGCCCTGTCACCTCTGACAAGGTGAGGGTCGACACGTCCAGCAGTGTCGTGATTGCCACCACGATCTGTTGGAAGCGCTCTGGAACGCTTCGCAGGAGCTTCTCCACGGCCCTCTCTTCTCCTATCTCCTCCACTAGCGACGCAAGCCGTGATAGCATGCCGCTTAGACGGAGGGAGAAGTCCTCCACACTCTCGCCATCCTTGAAGACAACGTATTCGAACTCCTTCCGGAGTTGCTGTGCCGTCGTCTTCTTCACGTGGTCTGCCTCGACCCGCATGATGGCGATCGTGTCCCATGCCTCCTTCACCGTCCTCTTTTCTCCGATCGTCGTGATCATCTCCGGCGGGACAACGCTGACCAAGATGTCAAGCGCCATCATATCTTTCTGCTCGCTCACGTTCCCCTCCTCCACGGCCTTCCAAAGCAGCCGTGCCTTCAGCTTGATCTTCATCATGACATCCCACTCCGCGTAGTTGGTCTTGGTGAGCACGGGGAACCCCGTCCCGCTGTTCACCTCACGAGCTGCCGGTGAGGGTGTCCCATGGCTGATGGCGTTGCCGCTGCTTGTAGGTGTAGACGACATCTTGCAGAATTCAGCCTAGGGTTGAAACCGGCTCGGATGCTATGAATGTTGCAATTCCAGCCCCAAAACTTCTCTGTTCTTGCTGTACAAACTGATCTCTTCTAGCAGATCAATGTGACCTGGCTTTGATGATGGCTGAACCAAACCTGGTGGCGGCTAGGGTTGAGGAGGGAGGCAACAGCTTGAGGAAGATGATGCCCTAGGCAGCGGCTGGAGCAGCAGCCCTGAAGGGCGGCTGGAACAGCAGGTCTGGCGGCTGCTGGAGACCTAGGTGGCGGCTAGGGTTCTTGAGAGGGAGGCGCCGACCTGGGAGAGAAGAGAGGGGGGCTGCGGCGGCTGCAAAGTAGGAGAGAGGCGGCTAGGGCAAGAAAAGTGGAGGAAAAATTCTGTATTCATCTCTCTCACAATTTGGGGTGTTTTGTCTTGTTTATATAGGCCCCCCTCCCCCTACAAGAGTCCTAATCTATTACAATAGAAGGAAAAACAGATTATTATCTAAACTAGGGCTGCCACCTTGAACATGGTGCAGCCGCACCAAGTCGGACTGACCAGCCCTGACTTGGGCACGCACAGAACAGGGGGGGAACTAGGGTTCGGCCCCCCTGTCCTGGCCGCCCAGGCCCAGCGGCAGGTTCATCCCACAGAGTCCACCTAATTGCCCCCCCCCCCCCCCCCCCCTGGTGCACCTAGGACTCCAACTTGGACTCCCCTACCTTCGCCGCACCAGAGTGCCCTGCGGCAGGGATCACCCAACAATCCGTAGAATGACACACACCTCTTCCACTCTGCACCATTCTTAGATCCATGCACCCGATCTGGACCACGCTTGTGAATCACTGCCCGGACGCCTAGGCGCCTGCCAGGCGCCTGGACGCCCGACCAGGCGCTCGGCAGCGACGACGGGGCGAGGGGAGGAGGCGGCAGCGGTGGAGGGCGAGGGGAGGAGGACCCGGCGGCGGCCGCGGTGGGGCGCGGGGAGGAGGTGACCGCGGCGAGGCGAGGAGGAGGCGGCGACAGCGGGGCGAGGATGGGAAGCGGCGGGGCGTGGAGGGGAAGGCGGGGCGAGGAGGGGAGGTGGGGCGGCGGTGGGCTGGGCTGGGCTGAGAATAGGCCTGTTATGTGTGAACCGTCCAATCCTCATCCAATGGTCAGATTACACATATAAAAATACCCCTCTTCTAACCCTATCACTCTTCATTTTCTAGCTCCTCCCTTCTCCCAACCGGCGGCGGCGCGGCGAGGGGCCGACGGCAAGGGGCACGGCGACCAGCGGCGGCGGCGGCCTCCAGGCGAGGCGACCTGTCTAGGCGTCGGGGCTATACCGACTAGACGCCTAGGCGTCGCCTAGGCGACGTCGTGAAAACGCTGATCTGAACATACCTTTACACCACTTGTATTCGATCTCGGTATGGGACACATCTTTACATCCCCTACACTCGATCTCAGTATGGAACACATATTTACACCACTTGCACTCGATCTCTGCCATGCCAAACTCCACACGGCCGCATTGCTCACCGCATCCGCAGTGACCAAATCCACGTATGATCTTGCCGCGGAGCCGCCGCACCGCGTGAGGCCGATTCCTCTCGCCATACTACACCGGATCCGTGCCTGACCGCGACTGCATGCGAGCGTTGTCCGCACTCGTTGGGATTCGCGTCGAGCTCATGCCTCTCGTTATGCATTGCGCTGCCGTGTTCCTTGTAGTTGCGCGCGCTCTCCGCGCACTAGCTCGTGCCTCCCGATGCAACAAACATGGATTAGAGTGACAGGCTCTAAATACCAAATCTTGAAAGTCCGACATTGGTTCTCATTGTCTAGTAGCCCCTTTATTTTGTTTTGTTACGTAGGGATACATCTGTAGTCCTACTAGAGGATATCTTACATCCAATCTCTCGCATCCAAAAACAAGATTAACATGGTCGTGCCTCTCTTCGTCTTCACGAGTATTTTTCTTGGCTTCGTCGCAAATTTTAGACAATTGGGTCCTAGCTCCTGACACGCCATCCACGCTCATTTCTTGACGAGGCGATGCCTGAGCTACGTGCTAAGGAGACACACCTTCATTTGGGGTGTGAAATAGGGATAGTAGTCTGCTTCTGTCCTAATTGCTCAGGTCCTTTCTACGACTCGAACTGTCCCACACCCTCCCCCGTGCCTTTGTCATGTTCGTTGTCAACTCCTGCAGTGGCGGTCAGGGTTGTGAACTGGCGTCTGGACGCCTAGGCGCCCGCCTAGGCGTCCGCCAGGCGACCAGTTTATTGCTGTATTTTTGGCTAAGTGTAGTGTAGAACACTAAGAACAGTAGAACTGTAGAATTGGAACTGCAGGTACATAATTCATAAATCCAACAAGTTCAACAAGCCAAAAAGTTCAACATAGGCAACAAGCCAACAAGTTCAACATAGGTACATAAATCCAAGTCCAACAAGTTTAACATAGATAAAAACAACCATGGGTCCATGACAAGTTCAACCATAACCATGAGACATCATCTAGTCAATATCAAGCTCAATATCATTTGGGCCGCCTTCATTTTCTTCATCTTCGGAGCTATCATTAGAAGGAAGTGGTGGTGGTTGACCAAAATCATCCTCAATCTCTAAATCATCGGACACAAATACATTGTCTTGATCAATATCTTCCTCCTCTCCCAAACTTTGCTCTTCTTCATCATTAGTAGAGGCCCTTGAGGTTGAAGCTACAAAGCGCCGACATTTATATGTTGCGGTAGGTCTTGGCAAATGATGTCCTTCAAGTGAACGCGATGTACCAATGGCTTCATCAACATGAGACCATAGAAGATCTTCCCCGACATGAACTTCATCATTATTCATTTGAACCCATTCATTATCCCATTGGAAATCCTCTAAGATCAAAGGGTTGTAACCTTTCCCTTCCTCACGCCTCTTTCTAAATCTATCCATGATTTTCATGTTGTATTGGATGTACACCAAATCACTCAATCTTTGATGCTTCAGTCGGTTTCGCCTCTCCGTATGGAACTAAGCATTACAACAATAAAACAAATGAGTAAAGTTCATGTATGTAATATAAAAGGCACCATAGTTTAGTTGCTTACAAATTTAAAGACGCTCCAATTACGCTCACAACCGGATGCCGAGCAACAAAGGCTAAGGTACATCTTGCAAGATTTTGGAGCTCTCTATTAAGGCCACCAAAAGCATCCCACCAATCCACTGTAATCGTATCCAATATCCATGTTAGCTCCTTATTAAAGTCTATGAAATAAAATATGATAACAATAAGGAATGGAACAAACACTTACAAGGATTCTTTGTTTTTTGTTGTTTCATTGCAAGTTGCTTTCCAAAACTCCTTCTCATTTTCTCATAGTCATCCACTTGATCACTTATCTTAGCAAGCAAATCATCATTGTCAGTCACCATCTTCTCAAGCACGTCATTGAATTGAATTCGGAGTCTGGAAGCATACTCAACATTATTTTGTCTTATGTCAAAGAATTTATTTGGATTAAGAAACAATGCAGCACCATATCATTTTTGCTCCATCTGATGGACCCATCTCTTCTCAACAATGTCCATTATTCTCTTAAGCAAAGCTGGTTTGCCTGCAAGAGTGGTACTTATCTTGTTTCTTGCAAGATCCATAGCTGCAGCAATCTCTGGCATGGCTGGGATCTCATCCCCATCAGCAATTCTTAATGCAACTAGCAAATGTTGTGATGCTCTTATACAATCCTCTACTGCATTCCAGAATTATAAAGAGAGCAAACAATCACAAACCTTTTTCCCCACCTCCGTCGAAGACAATTTGCACCTACTCCAATCTTCGCTCACAAATAGCTGTCTCAAAGCATCTTTAAACTTGTACAAACACTGCAAAGTGAGGAAAGAAGTGGCAAACCTAGTGGCTGCGGGTCTCACCAAATCTCTTCCTCCCGTCTTTTGCCTCATAGCATCTAGAATCCTCTCGTGTCTGTATATGAAGTTTGTGACAAGTTTGGCTTGATTGATAGCCTTCTTGAATGGTGCTATGTTGTTACCAATGTCTTGCAGCATCAAATTCAAGCAATGTGCAGCACAAGGGGTCCAGAAAATAGTAGGATATTTATCCATAATGATTTTACATGCTGCCTTAAATTTTGAACCATTATCGGTTACTATTTGAACCACATTATCCACACCCACCTCCACAATCTTCCGCTCTAGCAAAGCTGCTAGCATTTTTGCATCAGCAATTTGTGAGGAGGCATCTATGAATTCAATGAAGCATGTACCTTCTGGACAGTTAACAAAAAAATTAATCAAGTGTCTCCTCATGTCAGTCCATCCATCACACATTATGGTGCAACCATATTTTTTCCATTCAACTTGAAGCTTCATGACACGAGACTCAATCTTAGCTTTTGCCTTAGCAAGTAGTGACACCCTTAATTGGTGTATAGAAAGAGACTTGTATCCATGACCAAACTGTCCAACAGACTCCAACATGATTTCAAAACTCCTAGCATTTACCGCATTAAAGGGTATTGCCACACTCATAAAAAATGTGAGACATGCTCATGTGTGGTCTCCCATTCTTCCTTTGTCCTCATGCATCGCTCTATAGAAGTTTGAGATGACTGTTTTGAGTGTCTTTCTTCTACCACCTCTTCTGGTGTCTTCTTGAACATGGATAAAACAGTATTCACCTCTTTATCTTTAGCAACAGGTTTGAAGCAAAGAGCAGCTTGCTTTCTCTTAGCCGCTGTCCCGGAGCTAGGAACCGAAGAGTGACAAGAGGAAGCTCTAGATGATGCATCTCCAGTATCCTTTCGAACCTCAACGTCATCCCTTTCTTCCTCATCCTCCTCAACATCATCTAAAATAATTTTCACGGACCTTGCAGTCTTCTTGATATATTCTTGCATCTCTCTCATTATTGCTGTGGTTGTTTTTGGACACTTCTCCACATCCCCAAAACCAGCGACTAAATGTTGCTTTAACCTCTTTATGCCGGAGTGCACTTGCTTCCCACAAAGACAACATTGCACCAAATCTTTGTTTGTTAAATCCGGCCAGAAACCATATTTCCACACTGGATCTTTGGACTTTGCCTTCCTCTTTGGATCCTTAAATGGATCATATTCATTTGATGGACCGTCAGTTTGCTGCTGCTGCTGTACATCATCATGTTGACTCTCAACTGATTGATCCATCCCTAAATAAAGGTAAAAATTGATTCATTACTTCACAGGTCACAACACCGCAGCAGCACACACACCATCTTCACACTTCACAGCAGTGAGCACGGAGTAGAGAGCCAGAGACCTACCGGAGCAATGAAGTCGGGTGGGTGGCCGGAGCGCAGGTGTCAGGGGCCACAGGGCGCTGGCCGACGGTCGGGGGCTCTGGGCGGGCGGCGTTCGGGGTCGGGAGCTCCGGGCGGCGGCCGGGGGGATAGCTGTGCGGTGCGGGTCGGGGGTCGAGGTCTCTGGGCGGCGGCCGGGTCCGGAGGTCGGGGCGGTGGCCGGAACTCCGGGTCGGGTGTCTGTCGAGCGGCGGCTGGAATGTAGTGGAGGAAGAAAAAAAAGAAAAGTGGGCAGGGCCTTTTACATAATAGGGTTTCCCCGAGTCCAGGCGCCCTGGGCGTCCGCCTGGGACGACGCCTAGGCGCCCAGGCGTCGGCCGGGCGTCCTAGTGGGCGCCATGGCAGCTCCAGGCGAGCAGGCCAGGCGTCCACCCCGAACCGACTGGACGCCTAGGCGACGCCTCAAAAAAACTGGTGGCGGTAGCCTCTCCGGCTTCCTATTCAGGTCTCTAGTGCGGCTATTGCGGCAACCCCTTCGATTTGTCATAAGAAGCATGGGCTCGTCGTGGCGGACGCACCCATTGTTTCAAGTCGTCCGACTAATCACGATTAGTCGTCCTTATCGCCCACTAGAGCACGATCAGGGTGTTCGACTTGATTAGGCCGATCAAAATTGAACTTAATTGCTGCTGTTTGTGTCTTTTATTTAGCCGTTGTTGTTTTTTATTGTCTGAATTGAACTTAATTGCTGAACTGAACTTAATTGCTGCAGTTTCTGTTTTATTTAGCTGTTGCTGTTTTTTAATTGTCTGAACTGAACTTAATTGCCGATGTTCAGGGTTGTGAACTGGCGCCTGGACGCCTAGGCGCCCGCCTAGGCGTCCGCCAGGCGACCAGTTCATTGCTGTATTTTTGGCTAAGTGTAGAACACTAAGAACAATAGAACTGTAGAATTGGAACTGCAGGTATATAATTCATAAATCCAACAAGTTCAAGTAGTGTTCAACAAGCCAAAAAGTTCAACATAGGCAACAAGCCAACAAGTTCAACATAGCTACATAAATTCAAGTCCAACAAGTTCAACTTCAACATAGATAAAAACAACCATGAGTCCATGACAAGTTCAACCATAACCATGAGACATCGTCTAGTCAATATCAAGCTCAATATCATTTGGGCCGCCTTCATTTTCTTCATCTTCGGAGCTATCATTAGAAGGAAGTGGTGGTGGTTGACCAAAATCATCCTCAATCTCTAAATCATCGGACACAAATACATTGTCTTGATCAATATCTTCCTCCTCTCCTAAACTTTGCTCTTCTTCATAATTAGTAGAGGCCCTTGAGGTTGAAGCTACAAAGCGCCGACGTTTATATGTTGCGGTAGGTATTGGCAAATGACGTCCTTCAAGTCAACGCGATGCACCAATGTCTTCATCAACATGAGACCATAGAAGATCTTCCCCGGCATGAACTTCATCATTATTCATTTGAACCCATTCATTACCCCATTGGAAATCCTCTAAGATCAAAGGGTTGTAACATTTCCCTTCCTCACGCCTCTTTCTAAATCTATCCATGATTTTCACGTTGTATTGAATGTATACCAAATCACTCAATCTTTAATGCTCCAGTCGGTTTCGCCTCTCCGTATGGAACTAAGTATTACAAACAATAAAACAAATGAGTAAAGTTCATGTATGTAGTATAAAAGGCACTATAGTTTAGTTGCTTACAAATTTAAAGACGCTCCAATTACGCTCACAACCGGATGCCGAGCAACAAACGCCTAAGATACGCCTTGCAAAATTTTGGAGCTCTCTATTAAGGCCACCAAAAGCATCCCACCAATCCACTGTAATCGTATCCAATATCCATGTTAGCTCCTTATTAAAGTCTATGAAATAAAATATTATAACAATAAGGAATGGAACAAACACTTACAAGGATTATTTGTTTTTTGTTGTTTCATTGCAAGTTGCTTTTCAAAACTCCTCATTTTCTCATAGTCATCCACTTGATCACTCATCTTAGCAAGCAAATCATCATTGTCAGGCACCATCTTCTCAAGCACATCATTGAATTGAATTCGGAGTCTAGAAACATACTCAACATCATTTTGTCTTATGTCAAAGAATTTATTTGGATTAAGAAACAATGCAGCACCTTATAATTTTTACTCCATCTGATGGACCCATCTCTTCTCAACAATGTCCATTATTCTCTTAAGCAAAGCTGGTTTGCCTGCAAGAGTGGTACTTATCTTGTTTCTTGCAAGATCCATAGCTGCAGCAATCTCTGGCATGGCTGGGATCTCATCCCCATCAACAATTCTTAATGCAACTAGCAAAGATTGTGATGCTCTTATACAATCCTCCACTGCATTCCAGAATTGTAAAGAGAGCAAACAATCACAAACCTTTTTCCCTGTCTCCGTCGAAGACAATTTGCACCTACTCCAATCTTCACTCACAAATAGCTGTCTCAAAACATTCTTAAACTTGTACAAACACTGCAAAGTGAGGAAAGAAGTGGCAAGGCTAGTTGCTGCGGGTCTCATCAAATCTCTTCCTCCCATCTTTTGCCTCATAGCATCTAGAATCCAACCGTGTCTGTATATGAAGTTTGTGACAAGTTTGGATTGATTGATAGCCTTCTTGAATGGTGCTATGTTGTTACCAATGTCTTGCAGCATCAAATTCAAGCAATGTGCAACACAAGGGGTCCAGAAAATAGTAGGATATTTATCCATAATGATTTTACATGCTGCCTTAAAGTTTGAACCATTATCGGTTACTATTTGAACCACATTATCCACACCCACCTCCACAATCTTCCGCTCTAGCAAAGCTGCTAGCATTTTTGCATCAGCAATTTGTGAGGAGGCATCTATGGATTCAATGAAGCATGTACCTTCTGGACAGTTAACAAGAAAATTAATCAAGTGTCTCCTCCTCATATCAGTCCATCCGTCACACATTATGGTGCAACCATATTTTTTCCATTCAACTTGAAGCTTCATGACACGAGCCTCAATCTTAGCTTTTGTCTTAGCAAGTAGTGGCACCATTAATTGGTGTATAGAAGGAGGCTTGTATCCATGACCAAACTGTTCAACAGACTCCAACATGATTTCAAATCTCCTAGCATTTACCGCATTAAAGGGTATGCCACACTCATAAAAGAAATGTGAGACATGCTCATGAGTGGTCTCCCATTCTTCCTTTGTCCTCATGCATCGCTCTATAGAACTTTGAGATGGCTGTTTTAAATGTCTTTCTTCTACCACCTCTTCTGTTGTCTTCTTTAACATGGATGAAACAGTCTTCACCTCTTTATCTTTAGCAACAGGTCTGAAGCAAAGAGCAGCTTGCTTTCTCTTAGCCGCTGTCCCGGAGCTAGGAACTGAAGAGTGACAAGAGGAAGCTCTAGATGATGCATCTCCAGTATCCTTTCGAACCTCAACGTCATCCCTTTGTTGCTCATCCTCCTCAATATCATATAAAATAATTTTCACAGACCTTGCAGTCTTCTTGATATATTCTTGCATCTCTCTCATTATTGATGTGGTTGTTTTTGGACACTTCTTAACATCCCCAAAATCAGCGGCTAAATGTTGCTTTAACCTCTTTATGCCGAAGTGCACTTGCTTCCCACAAAGACAATATTGCACCAAATCTTTGTTTGTTAAATCCGGCCAGAAACCATATTTTCACCCTGGATCTTTGGACTTTGCCTTCCTCTTTGGATCCTTAGATGGATCATATTCATTTGATGGACCGTCAGTTTGCTGCTGCTACTGTACATCATCATGTTGACTCTCAACTGATTGATCCATCCCTAAACAAAGGTAACAATTTATTCATTACTTCACATATCACAACACCGCAGCAGCACACACACCATCTTCACACTTCACAGGTCACAACAGGGAGCACGGAGACGGAGCAGAGAGCCAGAGACCTACCGGAGCAATGAAGTCGGGTGGGTGGCCGGAACGCAGGCGTCAGGGGCCGCATGGCGCTGGCCGGCGGTCGGGGGCTCTAGGCCGGCGACGTCCGGGGTCGGGAGCTCCGGGCGGCGGCCGGGGGGACAACTGTGCGGTGCGGGTTGGGGGTCAGCCGGTCAGGGTCTCTGGGCGGCGTCCTGGGCCGGAGGTCTGGGCGGCGGCCGAGGGGCGGCGTCCGGAACTCGGGTCGGGTGTCTGTCGAGCGGCGGCTGGAATGGAGTGGAGGAAGACTTTTACAGAATAGGGTTTCCCCGACTCCAGACGCCCTAGGCGTCCGCCTGGGACGACGCCTAGGCGCCCAGGCGTCGGCCGGGCGTCTTGAGTGGGCGCCATGGCAGCTCCAGGCGAGGCGAGCAAGCCAGGCGTCCGCCCCGGACCGATTGGACGCCTAGGCGGCGCCTCAAAAAGACTGCCGATGTTTGCCTCTTTTATCTAGCTATTGCTGCTTTTTTGCCTGAACTATTGCTGATTTGAACCGTTTCCAACAAAATTTATCGACTTTGTTTCTAATATTGCTGAACATAAAGTTCTAATGTTGTTAGACTAAAGTTTTAATTCTACGATACAACAACAACAACCAAGCCTTTATCCTAAGCATGTTGGGGTCGGCTAGACATGAAACCCAATATCAATGAAGTAAAAGAGAGGAAGAGATATAAGAACAAGAAAAAAGAAAAAGAAAAAGAAAAAAAAAGAAAAAAAGACAAAAAAGAGAAAAAAGAAAAAAGAAAAAAAAAGAAAAAAAAAAGAAAAAAGAAAAATAAACAAGACTAGGGTTCTGACACATGAATTGTTACTTTCCATGCGGTCCTATCATGAGTTAAGTCTCTGGATACATTCCAATCTCTCAAATCTTGTTTTACCGTCTCCTCCCAGGTCAACCTTGGTCGTCTTCTACCCCTCCTAATATTTTCTCTACCTTTTAAAATTTCACTGTTAACCGGTGTTTCTGGAGGCCTCCGCTGGATATGTCCAAACCACCTAAGTCGATGTTGGACTAATTTCTTATCAACACCATCACTAGTTTCATCTACCAGCACTACATCATCGGCAAAGAGCATGCACCAAGGGATATCCCCTTGTTTATCCTTCGACACCTCATCCATCACCAAGGAAAAGATGTATGGGCTCAAAGTTGATCCTTGATGTAGTCCTACCGTGATAGGAAATACATTAGTCTCACTATCACTTACGCGCACACTTGTCCTAACATTATTGTACATATCCTTGATAAGGGTAACTCCGCCTATGTTGTAATGACATAGCCGGTCCCAAGCCCGGGTAAAGGAGGAGGGGGTTGTGATAGGCTTGGCGAGCCAACAACTTACACTTAGCCATTCTCATGGAAATGAAACCCAATAGAAATTCGTTGGGGCGTAACCCTCTTAGCGACGCGCCATATCGGAACCCGGGTATGGTGTTAAGTGGGCAAGGGCCGGGTCGCCACCCCCTTAGTGGCGCGCCATATCGGAACTCGGATATGGTGTTAAATGAGCAAGGGTCGGATCGCCACCACCTTAGTGGCGCGCTACATCATCGCCCGGATGTAGTGATAAGTGAGCAAGGGTCTTTGCATCTTACTCGACGGGTGCAAAGCGTAAGGAAGCTAGCCGAGGAACATAGATTTCGGGTGGGTAGTTGGAATGTAGGATCCTTGACGGGGAAGCTACGTGAGTTAATAGATGTTGCCATTAGGAGACGAGTAAATATCCTTTGTGTACAAGAGACTAGATGGGCGGGTCAAAAGGCGAGAGAAGTCGAGAATACCGGTTTCAAGCTTTGGTATTCTAGTTCGGCTGGGACTAGGAATGGCGTAGGTGTTCTAATAGATAAGAGTCTTAAGGATGGAGTAGTGGATGTTCGAAGACGAGGGGATAGGATCATCTTAATCAAGATAGTAATTGGGGACATTGTCTTGAACGTCATTAGTGCTTATGCCCCACAAGTTGGGCTCAACATGAGTGCTAAGAGGCAATTTTGGGAGGACTTGGAGGATATGGTTAGTAGTGTACCGATAACCGAGAAACTCCTCATAGGGGGAGATCTCAATGGTCATTTGGGTGCAACTAATCTAGGATTTGAGGGAGTACATGGAGGTTTTGGATGCGGCGATAAAAATCAAGAGGGTAAGGACATCCTAGACTTTGCCGTAGCCTATGATCTGTTGATAGCTAACACCCTCTTTAGGAAGAGGCAATCTCACCTAGTGACATTTAGTAGTGCCCAAGACTCTAGTCAGATTGACTTTGTCCTCACTAGGAGAAAGGATAGACGGGAGTGTCTAGATTGTAAGGTGATCCCGGGGGAGTGTGTTGTGACACAACATAAGCTTGTGATAGCTGACTTTCGCTTCCATACATGCTCTTTGCGGGACAAAGGTGTCAAAATCACAAGAACAAAGTGGTGGAAGTTGAAGGGAGAATCACAAGAATCCTTTAAAAATAGGGTGATCACAGAAGGACCCTGGGCAGAAAATGGAGATGCAGATAGTATGTGGATGAAGATGGCAACTTGCATTAGGAAGGTAGCTAGTGAGGTGTTCGGTGTGAAAGGGAAAGAAACTTGTAGATAAAGACACTTGGTGGTGGAACGAGGATGTACAAAAGTCCATTAAGGAGAAGGAGTGCTACAAGAGTTGACATAATGATAGAAGTGCAAGCAACATGCTTAAGTACAAAGAGGCTAAGAAGAATGCAAAGCGGGTTGTGAGTAAGGCAAGAGGACAGGCCTATGATAAGTTATATGAGAGACTAGAGACAAAAGAAGGTGAAAAGGACATATACAAGGTAGCAAAAATACGCGAGAGAAAGATGAGGGATCTCAATCAAGTTAAATGCATCAAAGATGAGACTGACCGCATTCTAGTGAAGGATGAAGAGATTAAGAATAGATGGCGTGATTACTTTAATGGGCTATTCAATGATGGGAATGAGAGCACTATGGTTGAGTTGGATGACTCCTTTGATGACTCCAACAGGCGGTTCGTGCGGAGGATACAAGAGTTTGAGGTTAAGGAGGCCTTAAAAAGGATGAAAGGAGGAAAGGCCCTCGGCCCTGACGATGTCCCTATTGAGGTGTGGAGATGTCTTGGGTACGTGGCAATAGTATGGCTCACAAAGCTATTCAACCACATTTTTCGGTCAAACAAGATGCCTGAAGAATGGAGGAAAAGTATATTAGTACCTATCTTCAAAAATAAAGGAGATATTCAAAGTTGTACTAATTATCGAGGCATTAAGCTTATGAGTCATACTATGAAGCTTTGGGAGAGAGTGATTGAACACCGCCTGAGGAAAGTGACCAATGTCACTAAAAACCGGTTTGGTTTTATGCCTAGGAGGTCTACAATGGAGGCGATTTTCTTGCTTCGTCAGCTTATGGAGAGATATAGGGAGCAGAAGAAGCACTTGCATATAGTGTTCATCGACTTGGAGAAGGCGTACGACAAGATACCAAGGTCAGTCATGTGGTGGGCACTAGAGAAACATAAAGTGCCAATAAAGTACATTACCCTTATCAAGGATATGTACAATAATGTTAGGACAAGTGTGCGCGTAAGTGATAGTGAGACTGATGCATTTCCTATCACGGTAGGACTACATCAAGGATCAGCTTTGAGCCCATACATCTTTTCCTTGGTGATGGATGAGGTGTCGAAGGATATACAAGGGGATATCCCTTGGTGCATGCTCTTTGCTGATGATGTAGTGCTGGTAGATGGAACTAGAGATGGTGTTGATAAGAAATTAGAGTTATGGAGACAAACCTTAGAGTCTAAGGGGTTTAGACTTAGTAGGACCAAAACCGAGTATATGAGGTGTGACTTTAGTGGTGTTGGTCGTGAAGAGGGAAATGTTAGTCTACAAGGACAAATAGTACCTAGAAGGGACTCTTTCCGATACTTAGGATCAATGTTACAAAGCAATGGCGATATTGATGAGGATGTTTGCCACAGGATCAAGGTAGGGTGGATGAAATGGCGACAAGCCTCTGGAATCCTATGTGATAGGAAAGTCCCACAAAAGCTAAAAGGGAAGTTCTATAGGACGGTGATCAGACCCGCGATGCTCTATGGGGCGGAATGTTGGCCAACTAAACGGCAACATGTCCAACAAATGAGTGTCGCAGAGATGCGCATGCTACGGTGGATGTGCGGGCACACGAGAAGAGACCGAATAAGGAATGAGGTGATTCGAGATAAGGTAGGGGTGGCGCCGATTGAAGAGAAGTTAGTCTAACATCGACTTAGGTGGTTTGGACATATCCAACGGAGACCTTCAGAAGCACCAGTTAACAGTGGGATTTTAAGAGGTAGAGAAAATATTAGGAGGGGTAGAGGACGACCAAGGTTGACTTGGGAGGAGGCGGTAAAACGAGATTTGAGAGATTGGAATGTATCCAGAGACTTAGCTCATGATAGGACCGCATGGAAAGTAGCAATCCATGTGCCAGAATCGTAGTCTTGTTTTTTTCTCTTTTCTTTTTCTTTTTTTTTTCTTTCTCTTTTCTCTTTTTTTTTTTTTCTTTTTTTCTCTTTTTTTCTTTTTTTTTTTCTTTTTTTTTCTTTTTTTCCTTGTTCTTATAACTCTTCCTCTCTTTTACTTCATTGATATTGGGTTTCATGTCTAGCCGACCCCAACAGGCTTGGGATAAAGGCTTGGTTGTTGTTGTTGTTGTATCCTTGATAAGTGTAATGTACTTTGTTGAAACTTTATGTTTCTCTAGTGCCCACTGTTAGAAATCCGGGGTTAATTTCCTCTAAATCTTTTTTCTTTTCTTTTTTTAATTTCTCTGTTTTTCTCTTGATTTCTTCTCAATAGGGGGCTGTATATATAGCCCCAAATTACAGAGTCCTAATCTAATACTACCTAGACTCCTACTCTTATTTGACTTGGACTCTATCTCTAACTCTAGTTTAATCTAGAAAACGAGATTATTTCTAACTATTAGAGGGCTAATGGTGGCTGTATTAGATGGATAATAATACTGAGGTACAGGTCTAATTATATAGAGGGATTAGGAGGGGGAAAAGGACTAAATTACCCCTAACCCTAATCCCTCACTAACGACTAATATGCCCCTGTGAAACACACATAATAACAGTGTCTAACACCCCCTCGGCAGTCACAACATCTAGCCACTGCAGATGTTGAGACTAGACCGAAACTCGGAGAACAGCAACGACGAGAGGCCCTTCGTGAAGATGTCGGCGAACTGCGTCATTGTCGGGACATGGTGTACCCGAATCTCGCCGCGTGCAACCAGCTCACGAACAAAGTGGAGGTCGATCACCACATGTTTCGTGCGCTGATGCTGGACCGGGTTGGTGGAGAGGTACACGGCACTGACGTTGTCGCAGTAGATGAGGGTGCTCCTGGCGACGGAAGTGTGGAGCTCCTGAAGCAGCTGCTGGAGCCCTACACCGTTAGCCACGACGCAATACTCCGCCTCAGCACTCGAACGCGACACCACGGGCTGTCGCTTTGAGGACCAGGAGACGAGGTTACCGCCCAGGAAGACGGCGTACCCAGAAGTAGAACGTCGTGTGTCCGGGCAGCCTGCCCAGTCAGCATCGGTGTACACGACCAGCTCGGAGGCCGTGTCACGTCGAAGGAGGAGGCCGTAGTCTAGAGTACCTCATAGGTACCGAAGAATCTGCTTCACAGCGGTGAGGTGCGGCTCCCTCGGGTCATGCATGTGGAGGTACACCTGCTGAACTGCATACGAGATATCCGACCTGGTGAAGGTGAGGTACTGAAGAGCACCTGCAAGACTCCTGTAAGTAGTGGGGTCAGAGACGGGTGTCCCGTCGATAGCGGAGAGCTTCGCCTGAGTATCCACTGGAGTGCAGCAGGGCTTGCACTCAGTCATGCCCGCTCGCTGGAGGATATCCAGGCAGTACTGTCGCTGGTGAAGGAATAAGCCGCCTGATCGGTCCTCAACCGCAATGCCCAGGAAGTGGTGAAGACGGCCCAGGTCCTTCATAGCGAACTCCTGCTATAAAGCAGAAATGGTGCGCCGAAGCAGAGCCGGACTAGACGCTGTTAGTACAATGTCATCGACGTACAATAGGAGGTAAGCAGTGTCACTGCCACGTCGATAGACAAACAGCGAAGTGTCCGACTTAGCTTCGACGAACCCCTGTGAGACCAAGAAGGAGGCGAACCGGCTATACCAGGCTCGCGGTGCCTGCTTCAGTCCGTATAGGGATTTATTCAGCTTACAGACCATGTCTGGGTGAGCTGAATCAACAAACCCTGCCGGCTGACTGCAGTACACCATCTCGGTCAGTGTGCCGTGGAGGAAGGCATTCTTGACGTCCAACTGGTGGACAGGCCAAGAACGCGAGAAAGCCAGCGACAGAACGGTATGAACCGTCGCCGGCTTTACCACCGGGCTGAAGGTCTCGTCGTAGTCGACTCCAGGGCACTGAGTGAAACCCCGGAGTACCCACCGAGCCTTGTACCTCTTCAAGGTACCGTCCGCCTTCTTCTTGTGCGTGAACACCCACTTGCCCGTGACAACATTGCCACGACCAGGACAGGGAACCAGGTCCGAGGTCCGATTGGCAAGCAGAGCCTCATACTCTTCCTCCATAGCGCGGCGCCAGTGAGGGTCTACGAGGGCGCTACGCACGGAAGTAGGTATGGGTAAGATCGAAGAAGAGTCAGTCGGTGGAGAAGTCGTCGACGAGAAGGCAGCTCCGGTGAAGCGCTCAACTGGCCGAAGACTCCCGGATGCACGTCGAGTCACCATCGGGTGGACGTGACCAGGATCCCTGTGGAGAAGAGGAGGGTTGTACACCGGGCGCTCGGGTACTGTCGGTACCTGAGATATGGGGTACCCCCGCGCACAGGGTAAAATGCCTAAGGTACTCGCCCTTCTCCGCAGGGAGAGCTCCGAAGGCGCCACGCGTCCGGCAGGGCCGGACCTCCCCCTCCGCGGGAGAGAGGTCCGAAGACGCCACGTGTCCAGCGGGGCCGGACCTCCCTCTCCTCAGAGGAGAGCTCCGGGCCCGCCATGTGGCATACAGAAGCTGGACCTCCCCCTCCGCGGGGAGAGGTCCGGAGGCTCCACGTGCCCCGCAGGCCGGACCCTTCTCTCCTCAGAGAAGGGCTCCGGACCCGCCACGTGGCCAGAAGAACGGTGCTGCCTGCCCCCGAGCGGTAGGCAGCGGGCGTAAAGGCGCCCCACACCTTGCCCGTACAAGGTATTCAAGGCCCGCGTCTTCCCAAGACGTGGAAACGCGGAGCACGCGTCTGTCAGGTGCCGTTGCGCCCAGTCACATCACAGACTGGCGCGCGGTGTCAGAACCTGCCAGCCACTAAATGCCGCGACAAGACATCCCATGCCGCCTGCGCCGTCATCAACCACTACGACTAGCATGCGGCATGGGCAGGGCGGCAAGATGAAGACTCAGAAGACTTCGACCAGAGACAGCTACCGGCATAACTGCAGATACGGTAGATAATAGACAATCTTCCCGGGACCACCTGTCGGGTCCCGGCTCCCCTTGTAAGCCACTCGAGTCTTGGACTATAAAAGGCTCGGGTAGGCGTCGATAGCAAGGGTTTGCATTTTGCAACTCATACGCTAGCCATACACTCTCAAGCTGTAACTCACCCCCGAGCTCAGGCCTCCGGTCCTGAGCAGCAAGCAATACAGCGAGCTCCATAGCTCGCCGTGGACGTAGGGTTTTACGCTCCGGCGGCCTGAACCACGTAAAACTCGCCGTGTCAAGCTCTTACTAACTCGTTCCATCTGCGCAAGCTCTCCGCTAGGAACTAGCCCCATCGAAAAAAGAACCTCCGCGGGCTGCCCAGTGCAGGCCCGGGGGAAGTGTCGACCGAACACTTCGACATTTGGCGCGCCAGGTAGGGGGCTTTTCTCCTAGCGCGACGAGTTTCCGCCAACGAAGATGACCAAGCTTCCTTCAGCGGCAAACTCTCCCCCTCCGCGTTCACGGCGAACCGTGACCACTGGGGAATACATGTCGACACACTCAGGACGGAGTGTGTCGGCACAAGCGGGTAGCCAGCAGCCGACTCCGGCAACGCCGACTCCGGCTATGCAGGCTCCGACCAGTGTGAGATCTTCTGCAGCGCTGAGCGTACACCATGGAGGTGCGCTAGCTGCAGCAAGAGCGCTGCTGCGCAACCCACCTGCGGGGGATGCGCCCCATTCAGCGACCCATTAATGGGTCCGCGAGGTGGACCGCCTCGTCGTCGCCGCCGCGAGCCCTCGGTTTCGGCGAGGACAGCGTCCAGGACAACCGGCTGTGTCGCTGACGCGCACACCCACGGTTGACGGGCTAACGGCGGATTCCAGCTCCTCCAGGCTCCTGTCGACGGACCTGCGAAGGGAACTGGAACGGTGCCACTTGGGCCAGGATGCCCGGGTGTACCTCGAGCGATGCCGAGAAAGGCGTCGCAACCATGAGTCAGGCGACAGCATGTCATCAGCCTCGACACAACCAGAAGGGCAGACCTTCGCCACGCGAGCCCTGCCTCAGGCATATGCTGCGTAGCATATGCCACAACTATATGTGCCGCAAGCAGCGGCCCCGGTCTATGGTGCAGCCTTGCCCATGCCGGGGTACGCGGTGCCAAGTGCGAACCAAGCGTTCGCAGCGCCTGTACCTGCAGCAGCAGGTGCAGGATGTGCGGCCCTTGCACCCCACCTTCGCTTCGCAAGATGGCCACGCAAGTTTCGCCCGCACCTGCCCGAGAAGTACGACGGCAGTGTCAACCCAGCGGAGTTCCTCCAGATCTACTGCACCGCCGTACTTGCCGCAGGAGGGGACGAGGTTGTCATGGCCAACTACTTCCCCGTCGCCTTGACCGGCCCAGCTCGGTCTTGGCTCATGAATCTACCTCAGGGGTCCATAACCTCCTGGGGAGAGCTCTGCCGGCAGTTCGTCGCCAACTTCGGCAGCTCCTACACCCGTCCCGGCACGGAGCTTGACCTCCACGCTGTCAAGCAACAACCTGGGGAGTCGCTGCGTTCTTTCATCCAGCGGTTCTCTCAGGTACGCAACACCATCCCGCATATCCAAAGTGCCTCTATGGTGGTGGCGTTCCGACAGGGTGTCCGGGACGAGAAAATGCTTGAGAAGCTCGCGACCAGAGAGGTCCGCGACGTCTCGGAGCTCTTCAGCCTGGCGGACAAGTGCGCCAGAGCAGCTGAAGGGCGGAACTGGCACGCCCTGCCGACCTCCGAGTCAGGAGGACAGCCTGGGTCCGGTGCTGCTGCCTACGGGGGCGGCAAGAAGACCAAGAACCGGGGGAGTGGCAAGATGAAGTCACCATTCACGGCCCCCGTCGCCGCAGCTGCGACGACCAGTGGAGCTCGGGGGCCACGCCCCGACAAAAGGTAACGGCAATCACCGATCCCTGACAGTGACCAGGGCGGGCTATGCCCTGTGCATGGCACCGGCAACCATACTGCCGCCGAGTGCTGGGAGATCCAGAAGCTTGCAGAGCGCTTCCGCAAAGGAAGACAGCAGAGGGCTGAAGCACCGCCCTACCCTCAGAGGGATGGCAAACAGAAGGCCGATGCCCCAGTCACCGCTGCCCACAAGGTGAGGTTCCAGGAGCCTCAGCGTGTCATAAAGACAGTGCATGACGGTGAGGACTCCAGTTCCGACGGTGACGGGCCAGGGCGTTAGCCAACAGCGGCGCGCCTCCGTGCCTCGAACATACCTCTCGGGGGCCGCCTAAGGTCTGTCAACCCCTTGAAGGCCTTGCCAGAAGGGGAAGACGACTTAGGTCATCCAAGACGAGCCTGGGCCTACCTACCCCTTGAAGGCCTTAGCCAGAAGGGGAGAACTCCCCGGGGCCCCCAAGAGAAGCCGCGCAGGACCTGATCCAGCGCGAAGATAACAACCTCGACAAGACTCGGCTTGCAGGGAACACCCCACAACGCACTGTCTCGGCTAATGCTCTAAGCATTACCGCCAAAGAACCAAACGCGTCGGGGGCCCGCAAGAGGGCAACCTGGTGAAGCGGCACGCTCTATTCCAAGAAGGACCCATAAGCTCTCCCCCAGCAGGGAGGGTCCCTTCCGAATCATGAAAGCTGCCGCCCCAGGTACACATGCCTTTCAACCGAGAGTGGGATCCGTTCCCAAAAAATCCTTGCCATGAAGCAACTCTGTAAGTCCTACTTCCTGAGCATCGGTAGAACAGGGTTATTCTCTTCTGTAATAGATCCCATAGAATTTAGGAACAGAGCTTGGGGTAGCTAAGTCTCAAGGGACGGTACAGGACTACGTCCAGTTTAGCCTGGTTCCGACCCTAAGCGCGTAGAGTCTTGCTTCCCTTGTAGACAAGGCGGAACATTGCCTCCATGTACAGCCAGAATTCCACCTATGGGCACGAATACAGAGACCTGTTCTACTTAGCTCTCTCTCATGCCCTCATTTAAATTATGCATTAATTCTTATGATCGCACTATCTCTGTATGTTCATCATACATCTAGCTCCCCCTCTCCTGCGCTCATCCATAGTCGGCATTCGCTATCCTACCGAAGGCGGCTGTGCTTGAGGCACCTGCCGATGGCCAAGTGAGTCTCTCGGGCCTCCCCCAGTCAGGTGTTGCGGTGCCAGTTGGTTACCTCCAGGAAAGGCCTGCGTTGTGCATGGGGGGTCCAGGGTGCGTATCCAACTTAGCCGGCCCAGAGCCCAAAGCATGCGCATCCTGCCTTCCGGAGGTCCAGGGGAGTACGACCGTTTTGCCTGGTCCTGAACCCAAAGCACGTGCACTCTGCTTCCCCAACGCATGGCCCGATACTAGGGATCGGACGGCCGTACCCGGACCTTGGAGGGAGTCGGAGCTCCGGCGCCTCGTGCATAGAATTGCCCAAGCCCCGTATAGCGGATCAGGATCGTAAGACGGATAAGACTAGGAGACGGGAGGGGAGGACCCCTCGAGGAGAATTATGTTTCCTCTGCCTGTGTGCAGGACCTCCAGGTTACGGCGACAGGGGCTGCATGAAGCAGGGGGGAAAGGAGCTACCAACTACTCTGGCCTAGGACTGGAAAGACCGGGACCTGCCCCTCCAGTAGGGGCGGGACCCGGAGGCCCCACGTGTCCAGCAGGCCCGGCTCCCCCCCCCCCTTTGAGGAGGGCTCCGGGCTCGCCACGTGGCAGGCGGAAACCGGACCTCCCCCCCTCGGTGGGAGGGCTCCGAAAGCCCTACGTGTCCAACATGGCCGGAGCTCCCGTCTCTTGAGGAGGAGCTCCAGACCCGCCACGTGGCAGGCAGATTTGGAGCTCCCCATAGGGCGAGATCCGGAGACCTCCGGGGGCCCCTAACACGGTTAGGACCCTGGGAGGGTGTCTGTGCAAGGCTCCGAGATTGGAGATGGCCTCTGAGTACCTTGCGGAGCTAAGGACTCAGTCAGGCAAAGCCAAGAAGGAGAGAAAAAGCATCACAGACACAAGTATCCAAGAGAGTCAAATTAAGTAAGGCTCCATGAGTTGGACTACAGACTAGATAAAAAGGGAGAAACAGGTCCTAAGGACCTCCCGGCTCTCGCCGGAACCTTGCGGCTACAAGGGCGGCCACATCCTCGACTTCAGCCCTGGCAGCTTCCTCCCGCTCCGCGGCTAGGCCCTCTCTCGCTGGCTCTAGCGAAAAAGAGGGATCGCGGCTCTCGAAGCATGCCAGCACATGCGAGGCGACCTCTAAAGCTAAGCCGCTGCCCTCGGCCTCAAGCTCGCTGGCGACCACCGAGTCGAGTCTGTCCAGCTTGGCGCCGATCGACTCCAATGCGAGGATCACCTCCGCCACCTTCAATGCAGGAGTCGCGGCCCTCACCGGACTGAAGCCAAGAGGGATCAGGGCGGACCCCGCTCGATCCACGAAGCTTGAGACCGCAAGAGCCTCGGAGGACCGCAAGGCTGAGAGCTCCTCCACCTCGCGGCGGGCCGCCTGCAGAGCCTCCAGGTTCCTCTCGGAGAATTCCTTCTCCTTGGCCGCCAGGGAGCTCTCCCGAAGGTGGAGAGTCTTGGCGAGCCGCTCCAACTCAGCGGCCTTGAAGTCGGCGGTCAGCTCCCGGTCCAAGACCGCCCGGCGATCACGGGAGACCTGTTCCTCCCTGAAGTCGAGGTCTGCCTTCAGGATCTCCAGCTCCTCCATCCGAGCTCGAAGGTCATCCTCGCCCGCAGCCAGCTGCGCGGCGACCCTCTCCGCCTCAGCTGCCATGGAACGCTCCCGTTCCTCAACGGCGAGTTCACGGCGCTCCAACCGCTGCCGTATCTCCACAGCAGCAGAGAGGCTCTCTTCGGCCCGGGCGTGTGCCTCCAGGGCCTCCCTGTTGATCCGCCGCGATTGGGTGTCCATGCGGTCGACAGCCCGCTTCATCCGGTCGACGAGCGCTTCCCTGAAGTCGAGCAACTCCTGCCTGGAGTCGAGCTCACTCTTAACCTTCGCGGTCCTCTCCCGCAAAAGGTTCCCCCAGATGAGGAGGCGATCCCGTTCAACCGTATACTCCTCCCCCTCGCGCCCCAATGCAGCCAAGACCTGCCGAACGCTCGTCTCGGCAAGCGCGAAGGCATCCGCCAGAGGCAATGGAGCAACAGAGGCCGGGGCAGTCCCCCCGACCTCCTCCATTACCTCGTCCTCAGGAAAAGCCGACGCACCAGCAACCGAGACGAGACGCTGATCAGGAGAAGCTGGCTCCGAGGCTCTGGCAGCCAGGCCTGCCGGGCTCTCTTCAGCTTCAGGCTCCTTGATCTGAGGAGAGGGGCGAACCGGGGAAGGCGGTGCTGGAGAAAAGGCCGGGCCGCCTAGTGCAGGGTCGACCTGCGCTGGCTTGGGGGCCGCGGTGGCCGTCTCGGCAGGAAGAGACGACGCCGCCGCGGAGTCCGGGCACACCGGAACAGGAGAAGTTTGCGCTGGCCTGGGGGCCGCGGCAGTTGCCCCTGGCTCCGAGCGCAGCGACGCAGACTCCCCGCAAGTCGGGGAAGGCCGGGAAGCGCGGACACTCCAGCGGGCTCTGAACCCCGACTTCCGAGCCGGGGTAGGACTCCTAGAGCCCGCTATCGTCACTTACGGCCGCTCCGCAGTCGCTTTGACTGGCGGAATAGGGGACGCCCCAGAAGCTTCCCCCAGCGCATCAACCCGGGGCCTCTTCGAGTCGCCACCGGAGGGAGTGTCAGGCACCCCATAATCCCGACTTGGCACCGACGCCGTTGCTGGAGGAGATCGAGCGCGTTTCTTCTCTGGCGGCGGGTTAGAAGCCATGGCAAGGGAGAACTCAAAGACAAGAGAGCAAAAGCACAAGAGTCTGAGAAGAAACGCTGAGAAGTGCGAAGGGAAGCTGCAATGTGGGTAAGACCCCCTCTAAAAAGCTTCCCGGTGCAATTCCAAGCGATTCGGAACTCTTCGAATATCCCGCACCGGCAACCGCTTCGGTTCCTAGACCGAATGCCGATGACGGGTGGGCCCAAGCCGCCTAACTGAAGCGGTGGGGTCAAGGAGTCAGTCCCCTAAGAAGATGAGCCGGCAAGGCACTTCGGCGGTTCCCGAAGAAAGCGCCGCAACGTGCAGAAGTGGCAGTCTTGGAAACCGCCGCAGTAAAAGCAACCATCAAGTGAGCGCACGCTCCCACGATCCCGTGGCTGTTCGTGCTCCGGCAGCGATCAATTCGGGACTTAGAGAAAGTGCGCGGATCGGAAGAGACGGAGGTCCCACCTCGGGCTCGCTATCTCCCCCGAGATGGGCTCGGGGGCCACTGTCGGTACCTGAGATATGGGGTACCCCCGCGCACAGGGTAAAATGCCTAAGGTACCCGCCCTTCTCCGCAGGGAGAGCTCCGAAGGCGCCACGCGTCCGGCGGGGCCGGACCTCCCTCTCCTCAGAGGAGAGCTCCAGGCCCGCCACATGGCATACAGAAGCCGGACCTCCCCCTCCGCGGGAGAGAGGTCCGAAGACGCCACGTGTCCAGCGGGGCCGGACCTCCCTCTCCTCAGAGGAGAGCTCCGGGCCCGCCACGTGGCATACAGAAGCTGGACCTCCCCCTCCGCGGGGAGAGGTCCAGAGGCTCCACGTGCCCCGCAGGCCGGACCCTTCTCTCCTCAGAGAAGGGCTCCGGACCCGCCACGTGGCCAGAAGAACGATGCTGCCTGCCCCCGAGCGGTAGGCAGCGGGCGTAAAGGCGCCCCACACCTTGCCCGTACAAGGTATTCAAGGCCCGCGTCTTCCCAAGACGCGGAAACGCGGAGCACGCGTCTGTCAGGTGCCGTTGCGCCCAGTCGCATCACAGACTGGCGCGCGGTGTCAGAACCTGCCAGCCACTAAATGCCGCGACAAGACATCCCATGCCGCCTGCGCCGTCATCAACCACTACGACTAGCATGCGGCATGGGCAGGGCGGCAAGATGAAGACTCAGAAGACTTCGACCAGAGACAGCTACCGGCATAACTGCAGATACGGTAGATAATAGACAATCTTCCCGGGACCACCTGTCGGGTCCCGGCTCCCCTTGTAAGCCGCCTGAGTCTTGGACTATAAAAGGCTCGGGTAGGCGTCGATAGCAAGGGTTCGCATTTTGCAACTCATACGCTAGCCATACACTCTCAAGCTGTAACTCACCCCCGAGCTTAGGCCTCCGGTCCTGAGCAGCAAGCAATACAGCGAGCTCCATAGCTCGCCGTGGACGTAGGGTTCCATCTGCGCAAGCTCTCCGCTAGGAACTAGCCCCACCGAAAAAAGAACCTCCGCGGGCTGCGCAGTGCAGGCCCGGGGGAAGTGTCGACCGAACACTTCGATAGGTACAACAACCTTCTCTCGTCTCGGGGCCACGCGTGGTGCAGCTGGAGTAGGGCCGCCCCCCGTGCTCGTCGCTGGTAGGCAAGTACGGGGTCGGCGAAGCGAGAAGTCGTCGTCGGTGCTGCTCCTGGTGCGTCTGGGGACGTCGGGCTTTCTGCAGATGATGTCGGGGAAGCTGAGGCCGTGTGTGGCGCAGTAGTCGACGTCGGGGACGCCGAGGCCGCGCTTGGCGCAGCATGCGTCGTCGGGGACACCGGGGCCGCTCGTGGTGCAGTGAGTGACGTCGGGGGCGCCGAGGCCGCGCGTGGCGCAGCCGGTGGCGTCAGGGACGCCGGTGCCGCGCGTGGCGCAGCCGTTGGCGTCAGGGACGCCGGTGCCGCGCGTGGCGCAGCCGGTGGCGTCACGGACGCCGGTGCCGCGCGTGGCGCAGCAAGTGGCGTCAGGGACGCCGGGGCCACGTAAGGCACAACAGGTGGCGTGGAAGACGCCGAAGTCGTGCGTGGCGTAGCGGGTGGGTAACCTGCAAGAGGTAACCGACAAGGTCGCTGTACAGGAGCGGCCTCGGGGTAAGTAGAGAAGAGGTGTTAGTAGTTGAATTCTCACTCTCATTGGAAGAGAGGATGACACTAGGAGTTGGGGCGATTTTCTTGTCTATTTCTCACACAATGCCATGCCAACCCAAGGGGTTGAGGCTACATATTTATAGCTGCCATGGCAGCCAAGCATATGCCATAAAGATGCTAGTCTAAGATGCTTAGATGCTGTCCTAATATGCTGTCCTTGGCTGACACTAAGATGCTGTCCTAGTGTCCTTAATATGCTGTCCTAGTGTCCTTAGATGCTGTCCTAATTGGGGCCACAAAGACCAAAGGACTAGAGTACAACAAAGACCAAGGACCAAGGACTAAAGTGCAACAAACTAAAGGACTAGGGTACAAGGGACTAGGGGACCAAAGACCAAAGGACTACAAGACTTATTCCAGCATTCTCCCCCTAAGTCTTGTACGTCGTCTTCTGAGAGGGTTGGACCATCCCGATCTTGGTGCGAAGTTCAATGAACTTGAGCCTCCCAAGGGGCTTCGTGAGCAGGTCCGCAAGCTGGTCATTGGTGTTGATGTAGTTCGCCTTGATGCTCCCTTCCTCCAAGCATTTTCGAATGAAGTGGTACCTCACCCGGATGTGCTTGCTCCGTTCATGGAAAACGGGATTCTTGGCCAGGGCCAGAGCGGACACGTTATCCACCCTGAGTTCGACCACTCCAGTGTCTCTGCTGAGGAGATCACCAAGCAGTCGACTAAGCCAGAGCGCCTGAGTCGAAGCGGTGGAGGCCGCTATGTACTCGGCCTCGCAGCTGGACAGGGCCACCACCTGCTGCTTGACCGACTGCCAGCTAACGAGGCACTTGCCGAAGAAAAAGAGGATCCCGCTGGTGCTCTTGCTGGTGTCGATGTCGCGGCGTGGTCGCTATCGCTGTACCCGACAAGGTGTGCCTCCCCAGGACACCTCGGGTAGTGGAGGCCGTGATCGAGAGTCTCCGCAACATAGCGGATGATCCTCTTCACAGCCTGCTGGTGATCCGTCGTCGGTCGTTGCAGGAACCGACTAACGTAGCCGACGGAGAATGCCAAGTCCGACCGTGTGTGGGTGAGGTAGCGAAGGCTCCCCACAAGACGCCGGTACTGCGTAGCGTCCACCTCCTCCGCCGTGCTGTCGCGGCTCAGCTTCAGCCTCTCCTCCATCGGAGTGAGAGCTGGGTTGCAGGTTGTGAGCCCAGCTAGCTCAACAATGCGCTTGGCGTAGGCGGTCTGTCGAAGTGTGATACCGGAGTCGGCCTGGTGCACTTCAATCCCAAGGTAGAAGGAGAGAGATCCCAAGTCACTCATCTGGAAGGTGGTTTTCATCTCTCCCTTGAACGCTGCCACCTCCGCATCCTTGGTGCCGGTGATCACCAAGTCGTCGACGTAGACACCCACTAGTAGGGTGTTTCCTCCATTGCCCCGCCGGTAGATGGCCGTTGCGTGCGGGCATTGCCCGAAGCCCATCCTCTTGAGCGTGGAATCAAACTTGGCATTCCACGCCCTTGGTGCCTGACGCAAGCCATAGAGGGCCTTGGCAGGCGCAACACCTTGCCCTCCTTGCCAGGGACCACAAACCCCGGCGGCTGGTGTACGTAGACCTCCTCCTTCAAGTCGCCATTGAGGAACGCTGACTTGACGTCCATGTGCTGGACACGCCAGCCTTCTTGGGCAGCGAGTGCAAGAAGGAGTCGCACGGATTCCATCCGTGCCACGGGGGCAAAAGCATCGTCGAAGTCGATCCCCTCCTGCTGTACGAAGCCGCATGCCACCAAGCGAGCCTTGTGCTTGACGATGGCACCGGCTTCATCCCTCTTCAACTTGAACACCCACTTAAGGGTGATCGCACGGTGACCGCGAGGGAGATCAGCAAGCTCCCAAGTGCGGTTCGTCTCAACCGCGTCCATCTCCGACTGCATCGCAGCACGCCATGCCGCGTGTTTCTCGGCCTCCGCAAAAGACCGAGGCTCACCGTCATCGCACGCAAGGTGCAACTGCGCCTCCAGATCTTGATCATCCAGATCGTGAGGGGCCAGTCCCGGCACCGGCTGGTTGCCGAGAATGTTCTCCATCTTGCGATACCGCAACTGCTCGCCGTCGTAGCACCCGTCGAGGCGCTCCTCGTCGTGGGAGAGCGGAGTAACAAACTCCACTGGGTCGTGCTCGACACGAGCTGGGGACGGAGTGGGCGTGCCCGGAGGAGTGGCCGTCGGTGCTGGAGTGCGTGGGGTCGCCGGCTGAGGTGGAGGTGGACGGTCGGGGGCTGGGGTAGACACGCTCGGTGGAGAAGAGTTGCCTACTCCCCCAACTCCCTTAAAGTGGACGTAGTCGACGATGAAGTCGTCGTGCGTCGAGGTCGAACCATCGTCCACCGCCTTGTCCCATGCCCATCCTCGCCCTTCGTTGAACACAACGTCGCGCGTCGTGCGCACACGCTGTGTCTCTGGGTCGAGAATGCGGTAGGCCTTTGAGCCCTCCGCGTAGCCGATGAACACCCCCGGAGTGCTCCTGTCGTCGAGCTTGCTGATATGTTCAAGCTCCTTGGCAAACGCGAGGCAGCCGAAGACCCGTAGATGAGAGACCGCTGGCTTGCGCCCATACCAAGCCTCGTACGGCGTCCTACCGTTGAGAGCCTTGGTGGGCGAGCGGTTGAGGATTTAGACAGCCGTCACCACCGCCTCTCCCCAGAAGATAGCCGGCATGCCCCTCTGCTTGAGGAGGGCCCGAGCCATCCCCACAACCGTCTGGTTGCGCCGCTCGACGACGCCATTCTGCTGCGGGCTGTAGGGCGCGGAGTAGTGGCGCTGAACACCCTCATCCGCGCAATACGACGCGAATTCAGCCGCCGTGAATTCGCCGCCGTTGTCAGTGCGCAGCACACGCAGCTTGCGGCCGCACTTCGCTTCCGCAATGGCCTGCGCGCGCCTGATGGCGTTCGCAGCCTCTCCCTTGCTGCCAAGGACCACGACCCACATGTAGCGGGAGAGGTCGTCGACGAGCAACAGGAAGTAGCGTCGTCCTCCTGGTGTAGCTGGTGTCACCGGGCCACACAAGTCCCCGTGAACGAGCTCGAGCCGTTCCTTAGCTCGAAAGCTCGACTGTTGGGGAAAAGGAAGTCGCCTCTGCTTCGTCAATACGCAGACGTCGCAGAGCTGCTCCACGTGGTCAAGGCAAGGCATGCCTCGCACCATCTCCTTGGCACTGAGCTGCTTTAGGGCCTCAAAGTGAAGATGCCCAAAGCGCTCGTGCCACTGCCATGCCTCGTCGTCCCGACGAGTGGCAAGGCAGACAGGCTGTGCTACCTGCACGTGAAGGACATAGAGTCGATTGGTGCCTCTAGTTACCTTGGCAAGAAGGCGACGATGGCGATCCCAAATCCTCATGACTCCGTCCTTAATCTCCACGCGCGAACCGTTCTCATCCAGCTGTCCCAAGCTGATGATGGAGTTTCTCAACGCGGGGATGTAGTAGACTCCGACGAGCATCCTGTGCTCACCAGACTCGGAGGTGAGGATGACGGAGCCGACACCCTTGATCTCCACGCCGGAGGCGTCACCAAACATGACAGAGCCTCGGACATTGGAGTCAAGCTCAACGAAGAACTCCCGTCGACCGGTCATGTGATGGGTGGCGCCGGTGTCGAGGCATCACCCGTCAGTCTTGTCGTTGCTAGAGCCGTCGCCGAGGAAAGCGTGTGCTTTTGGCTCATCAAGATGAAGGAAAGCCGCTGCGGTCGATGCCACTAGAGGTGGCTTGATGCTTCCGTGTGCCAGAAGCAAAGTTGGCTCCTCCTCTACCTGTGCCACGTGGGCCTCCTTCTCCACTTGTGCCACGTGGGCCTGGCCACGTCGTTGCTGTCGACACTCCCTGGCCCAATGACCATGCTTGCCACAGTTGTGGCAGGTGTCGTCTCGTGTCGGCTTGTGGTTGCCGACGGTGCCGCCCTGGGCGCCTCCGCGGGCCCCGGCCTGGGTACCTCCGCGCCCCTTGCGTGACTTGCCGCGCTTGCGGCCGCCTGTCGAGGAAGAGGACTCCCCCTTCTTCCGGTCACCCTGGCCAGCCTCCCACTACTCGCGAGTGAGATGAAGCTTCCCGCCAATGGTGATAGGCCCCGAGAGAGGTTGTGCTTCGTCGCTGTCGATGACCTTGAGGCGACCTATCGCCTCTTCGATCGACATCGTGGAGAGGTCCAACAGAGACTCGATCGAGCAAGCGATCTGCTTGTACTTCTCGGGGATGCACCGAAGGAGCTTCTCGACAGCTCTCTCTTCGTTGTAGGTGTCGTCGCCGAACTGCACCAACTTCTGCAACAAAGTGTCGAGACGGAGAGCAAAGTCATCAACGTCCTCACCTGGCTTAAAGGCCAGGTTCTTCCACTCCTTGCGAAGCGCCTGCAGTGTGGTAGTCACAGAAGGCTGTCCAGCCCCACTAGCGGGGTCCACCGGATCGTCGAGAGCAGCGAGGGTAGCAGCCGAGGGCGAGGGGAACCCACGCAGGACGGGACCCGGCGGTGGCGCTGTCTGGAAGATCTGTGGTGACGACATCCATGGTCTAGATATCGGTAGCGCTAGACCCGGCGGCGTAGCACATCCAGAGGGTGGCCAAGTCGGCGGCACACTAGGTGGCATGGCCAGCAGTGGCGGCGCACCCGACGATGGCATAGGACGCCCAAATGGCGGTGGCACAGTGCACCAGGGCGGCAGCGCGACCTCGGTGGCGGCACCAGCGGCGACGCGTAGGGGAGCGCTAGCGGTGGGGGCGAGACTGGTGGAGACGGGCTCAAGTCCGACGATGTACGGGGCTGCGGCGAGATCGGGGTGCAGTGGAGGGGCAGGTGGTGGAGGCTCGCGCAGAGGGTCAACGGTGGCGCGTCGTGGGCCGGCGGCGGCGAGCTATTGGTGGACTGCGTCGAAGCCTAGGCCGGCGGTGGAGGCAACCGAGGGCTGCACGGCTGGTGGCAGTGCACGCCGAACCGGCGGTCGCTCGCTCAAAATCGGTGGCGGCGGGTCTAGTTCAGTCGGTGGCAACAGAGCCTCGTCGGCACGGTCGGCCATCTGGCGGCGGCGGCGGTTCCACATAGAGAAAAGAGAGGAGAGAGAAAAGCAATCTGATACCAAATTAGAAGGGGAATAAACTTCCATTAACCAGGATAGGGTTTACATATAGGGTAACCTCTCCCAAATGACTAAAATACCCCTGGCCCCTAATACAAGCAATAATACTCTAACATGCTGGGAGATCATGATCTGGTTTTGGGGGTTCATTGGCTAGAAATATTGGGACCAATTTTACGGGACTTTGACACTATGAAAATTGCTTTTTGGCACTATGATCATCAAGTAACTTGGGAAGGTCTGAAAGAATCTGGGGATCAAGGCAAGGCTGTATATGCCTGTTCAGTTTATTCAATACTTCCACTGGACTACCTCCTAAACGCCACTGTGAACATCCTATTCACCTGAAACGAAGCACAACACCAGTGGTGGTTAGGCCATACCGCTACCCTCCAATATAAAAAATGAGCTTGAACGTCAATGTGCAGAATTATTAAATATGAGATTCATCTGTCGCAGTTCATTTGCTTACTCCTCTCCGGTTCTACTTGTTCATAAACAGGATGGATCATGGCATCTTTGTATTAACTATAGGGCACTTAATGATAAGACGGTCAAAGATAAATTTCCCGTCCCCGTTGTAGAAGAATTACCGGATGAACGGAGGGGTAGCTGCTTCGTCACTAAGTTGGACTTAAGATCAGGATATCATCAAGTCAGAATGTGTGAAGTGGATATTGAGAAAACTGCATTCCGCACACATGAAGGTCTCCTTGAATTTTTAGTTATGCCATTTGGATTAACAAATGCACCGGTAACCTTCCAAGCATTGATGAATTCAGTAATTCAACCATATGTTAGACGGTTTGTTTTGTTATTTTTTGATGACATTTTAATCTATAGCAAAAGTTGGTCTGATCATCTTAGGCATGTGCGCCTAGTCTTTACTACAAGATCAATTATTTCTCAAAAGATCTAAGTGTGTTTTTGGAGAAAGGAAGGTAGCATACTTAGGACATGTAATTTCTGAGCAAGGGGTTGCTATGGATTAAGGAAAAGTGGAAGTAGTTTTGAATTGGGCTGAACAAGGTGGCAGATGCCTTATTAAGAATAGGAACTGATACATCTCAATTGGCAGTGATTTCAGGGCCCCAATTGAATTATTGGACAGAATACACAAAGAAACAGAAGAACATCCAGACATAATACAATTATCTCATAAGATAACAACTGGTGATATGGGAGCAGATTGGATGATTAGATATGATCTTATCTTACATAAAAAGAGTATTCATTTACTTCCCATTTCCTCTTTTATTCCAGAAATTCTATTGGCAGCACATGATCCACAACATGAGGGTGTAGAGAAAACTCTACGCCGAGTTAGACAAAATTTTACATGGACAGGGGTGAGAAAAATAGTGGAGGATTATGTCCGTTCTTGCATCACTTGCCAACAAAATAAAATTCCTACTCAAAGTCCAACGGGATTATTACAGTCTTTACTATTGGAGGGGAATCAAATGAGATGATTAATCTGAATGTCAAGGGTATATTATATAGAGGGATTAGGTGAGGGGAAAGTACTAAACTGCCCCTAACCCTAATCCCCTATAAAGGACTAAAATGCCCTGATTAGCCCACTTAATTACAGTCGTGGGGCGCTGCAGAGGCGGTGCCGCCAGCGGCATGGGGCACGACAGAGGTGGAGGCGCCGGCAGCTGCGGGCCAGGGTGTGGCGGCGGCGGGGGGCACAACGGGGGTGCGTGAGCCGACGGCGGTGGCGGCCCAGGGCTGTGGCTGCGACCTGCGATGCAGCCATTAGGGTTAGGGTTAATGCTAATCCTAATTACCTAGCTAATGATATCATATTGGAGGGGCATCAAATGAGATGATTAATCTGAGGGTCAAGAGTACATTATATAGAGAGATTAGGTGAGGGGAAAGGACTAAACTGCCCCTAAACCTAATCCCCTACAAAGGACTAAAATGCCCTTGATTAGCCCACGCAATTAGACAGTCTAACATTTACCCCTACCAGACCATGTATGACAGGATGTGGCAATGGATTTTATTGAAGGATTGCCTAAAGTTTATGGAAAATCAGTCATATTAATAGTAGTGGACAGATTTTCTCAATATGCACATTTTATCCCCTTGGCTCATCCATATACGGCTGAAATAGTTGCTAGAGCATTTTTTACAGATATTGTTAGACTTCATGGATTTCCTGCCACCATAGTTTCAGATAGAGATCCAGTTTTTACCAGTAAATTTTGGAGAGAATTGTTTCAGATCCGTGGAGTACATTTACTATACAGCACAACTTTTCATCTACAGACTGATGGACAGTTTGAAGCGGTAAATAAAATTAGCCATGTATCTATGGTGTATAACAGAGGATAAATCTAGACAATGGGTTCAGTGGCTTTCATGGGCTGAATATTGTTATAATACTTCATATCGTACTGTGTTACAGACTACACCCTTTAAAGTAGTCTATGGTCGTGATCCCTCATCCCTAAGATCATATGAGAAAGGAAGTGTTCGAATCCGAGCTGTTGAACAGACTGGCAGACCGTGATAATTTATTGGCAGTGTTTGAGGAAAGACAGTTCCAATCTCAGCAGTATGATAAACATTACTATGATGCTAAACATAGACCATTAGAATTTACAGTGGGACAGTGGGTATGGCTACATCTTCATCAAAGACCCACACATTACTTATCTGTCAAACTAAAAGGGAAGCGTTCTGCAAGATTCTTTGGCCCATACCAAATTTTAGAACGTATTGGGCAAGTGACTTATAAACTAAAACTGCCAGCTAGAGCTAATCTACGTCCAGTTTCTCATAGGGACTCCTCCAACAGAGCCACCTGCATTAATGGGCATGTCATTCCAAACCCTTCCTCAATTCCGAGATCAAGATTAAACTGAGCAGTATGGCAAGTTTTGGTACAATGGGAAGGACAATCATCATCAGAAGCATTTTGGGAAAATGTACAAGAATTCAAAGAGAGATATCCCTCCTTTAAGCTCGAGGACGAGCTTTTTCTTGAGGGAGGAAGATATGTCATGTGGGGTATTCAGTATAAGAGGCGTGCTCATAATAAAAGCATAGCTTAGAGTTATTATAGATTAAGTCAGTCTATTTTAGAATTAAGTCGGAGGAGTCCAAGTCAGTCAGTTTTAGAATTAAAGAGTCCAAGTACTTGGTCTTTAAGAGTTATAGATTATCTCCAATAAGTATAGGAGTTGTAATTGAGTCAGAGGTTATTTCCAAAGGGGCCTGTGAGCCGGTGTATAAATAGCATTCAAATCTGAGAAATAGAACAGTCAGAGTTTTGAGTCTTATCTCCGAGCCTTGTTTGCCAGTGCATCACGGCGCCGTCTTCCAAGTGTCCGCTTAGGCGAGTTCGCTCAAGGCCGCCGACCTTTCACCCGTACAACCTGCGTTCAAGGAAACTACAGAAGATTAGCGCTGACACGTGGCCATACGCTTCTTCTCTATGTTGATGATAAAATTTTCATAGGTGATGACTCTTAGTTCATTGAGTTTGTCAAGAAGCATCTGAGTGACAAGTTCTTTATGTTTGACTTGGGCCCTCTTCATTACTTTCTTGAGATTGGGGTTTCTTCTGCACCTAAGAGCATCTACCTCTTTCAGGAGACCAGGATCTCTCATGTCATTCTCACTGATCACTGCATTGCTGACACACCTATAGAGTTTGGTGTTCACCTACAACCTACTGATGGTGAGCCTTTTACAGATCCTACTCGCTATTGCCACCTCGTTAGGAGCCTTGTTTACCTTGAGATTACTCGTCCTGACATTTTTCATTCTATCCACATCCTCAATTAGTTTGTCTTCTACTCAGCTCCACTATGCTCACCTTGGTGTTTTACCAGTCTTTTCTTCCCTCACTCCAACTTTCTCTAGCTCCAGGCGTATTCCGATGTGACCTGGGCTAGTGATCACTCTGATGATTGCTCTGTTTCTGCCTACTGCGTTTTCCTTGGATTCTCCTTGATTGAATGGAAGGCCAAGAAGCAGACTACAATTTTTAGTTCTAGTGTTGAGGCTAAGTTGCGAGTCATGGTGGCTGTGACAGCTGAGATCAGCTGGTGGCGGTAGCCCCTTGAGGATTTTGTTGTTTCTGCTAGAACATCAACTCCTCTCTCTTCCTACAGCACGGGTGTGAATTCGTGATTATACTTTCATGCTGTTGGATATACACAAAGAATATGTTCATGATGACTATTCTTTTATTGTCTATATCAACAAGTTATTAAAAAGGTCCAACTTGCCAATCCGATCATGGTTGACATGGGAGGAGGCAGTAAAACAAGACTTGAGGGATTGAAATGTACCTAGAGATTTGGCTTATGATAGGACTATACATAAATTAATTGATGTGTTGGAATCTTAATTTACTCGTATTTTGTTACTTTTACCTCTCTTTCTTTCTTTTACTTTTAAAAAAAATCATATATATCGTACCCCAACGTGCTTGGGACAAAGACTTGGTTATTATTGCAACTTGCCAATCCGAGCCCTTTATTTTGTGTGATGCAAGGATGTTGCAGATAATAGTCTTTGGAAGCATCTCATCTTGTGTCCACTTGCAGGAACTGTATGCAAAGCTAAACAGGATGGCAGGCATTGCTGCAGAAATGTTTGTTGGTAGAGAAAGATTTGCCACTTTGCTAATGATGCGCCTCACTGAGACAGTCATACTGTGGCTCTCAGAGGACCAGGCCTTCTGGGAAGAGATTGAACAAGGACCAAAGCCTTTGGGTCCCCTTGGCGTTCAGCAGGTAAGCTCCTTTCCTATTTCTTTACTTTTTTTCTTTGTTTATTTCTTTATTTCATCTGTCAGCTTATATTTAAAAAATTTCCTTTCCTCGCAGTTCTACTTGGATATGCAGTTTGTCATTATTTTTGGACAAGGTCGTTTTCTGTCTCGGCATGTACATCAAGTCATTTTGGATATCATTGATAGAGCTATGGCTGCATTTTCTGCTACAGGAATCAACCCTGATAGGTACTATGCTCGTCTCATGTTTGCCCTTCTATTGCTTCAGGATTGGAAATGTTATATTATCTGTGAAGTTTAACAAAAAATATAAAATAAAGCCAAGATTCATCATGTACTGGAGTTATCTAGGGAAGTCATTGCCATGTTTTTTTTTGACTTGAAAAAGTTTGGGTTGCACTCGCAAATGAAAACTTATAGTAAGAGGATGAAGAATAAATAGCAGTTTGTGTTATATCGTTCCTTCAAGATGTTACCCGTTTCACATAGATTTATTCATTAGGTTCAGGGTCCCAAGCCGTCGTGTCTGGTATCTGCAACGATCAGTTTGGCTGCACAAATAACCAAGACAAAATGTCCCTACTGGGTTTGATTAGGGATGAAAACGGACGGATATGGACGGATGAAATGCTTTTCCATATCCATATCCATATTAAAAATTTCGGAAACGGATCGGATCGGATATTATCGGAAACGGATATGATATCGGATATGTCGGATGTATCGGAAACGGATTCATCGGATCGGAAAAATATGGATATCGGACGGAATTCGGATATTTGTTTCGGAAAAACAATTCACAAGTAACAATTTATAGTTCATACATCTAATACAAAGTACATCCACTGATCCACATTAAATTCATATATGGTTCGTACATGAAACTTGAAACAAATTCCTGCATATATTAATTTTTCTGCATACGAATTTTTTATTGTCATATACTTGAACAAATAATTAATTTTTCTAATAAATGAGTAATAATTATACCGGTCGGTAGTATTGGAGAGGACCCCAAAAAAAGATGACGTGTAGGCGCTGATTTCGAAGCCGATGCGTTAGTGGGTGTCTCTTCCATTGTTGGACTAAACGAACGACAAAGTAAATTAAGTAGTTAACACCACTACCGCTAATCATAAAAATTGCAGAAAATAAAACCTCGTCGACGCTAGGGACAAACCCCGAGGCCGGTGCAAGGAGCTGTTGGAGTGGAAGGAGAACCGAACGGTGCTGCCAATGCAAATACCAATCGGAAGGAGAACCGAGCGCGCCCCTGACTACTGACTGGCTGCCCGGCGGGGGGGGGGGGGGGGGGGGCGGCGGCGGGGCACCGAGCGCCCGCGCGGGGGGTGGGGGGGGGGGGGCGGGCGGCAGGCACCGAGCGCCCGCGCCGGGGGGGGGGGGGGGGCGGGCGGTCAGGCACCGAGCGCCCGCGCCGCGCGCGGGGGGGGGGGGGGGGGCGGGCGCGCGCTGGCGGCCGAACGGCCGGTCACTCGGTCGGCGGGGGGGGGGGGGGGGGGGGGGCGCGCGCTGGCGGCGCCGAACGGCCGGTCACTCGGTCCGGGGGGGGGGGCGCGGCGGCGGGCGGGGGGCGGGGGGGGGGCGCTCAACTCCTGCCTGCCCTAGGGTTGGTCGCGGCGGCGGGGGGGGGGGGGACTGGGGAGAGATCCAAACTGAAATGAGGCAGGTGCGGGCCGCGTGGGCTGGGCCGGCTGGCTGCGGCCTGTGGAGGATAAATTGGGTCGGATATGTCTCGGACATTGTTCGGGTATATCCGACCCAATATGGATATCCGACAAAACGGACGGATATTAACGAAAACCATATCCGATCCGATATCCGATTTACAATATCCGAATCCATATCCGTATCCGAAAAAAATCCGACCAAAATGGATATGGATCGGATATCTTCGAAAACGGTTGCGGACGGATCGGAAAATATCCGATCCGTTTTCATCCCTAGGTTTGATTATGAGAAAATTGCCTTTTGGGGAAGCCATTGATGAATGGCACTGGTTCACGTGGCCTAGGAACTATTTATTCTTATGCATGAATTATTCCAGTAGTTTCTGGAAAAGAAAAGATAAATTATTCAATAAGTCACATATATCTTATCTTCTGGAAAGTTCAGCAAACTTGGCCTGAGGTAGTTGCTACCTGTCCATATGCTACACAATAGTAGCAGCTGCTTTTACATTTAGTTACATGCATCGCTATGTATCTGCGTGAACTGTCTCCTGAACTAAATCATAATAGATTCAGCTGATTGGTTCTTTTATATCTGCTGATTTTTTAAACACAAACATAATATGCCATCTACCTTACTAATTCGTTCCTAGTTATACTGCACCTAATTCCTAGTTTTTAGTTCATCCTCACTTTCAAGAAATATTCTGAGTCATCCCTCTCATGATCCCTAATTGGAACTGGGAAGTCAGCACCATGACTTGCCTGTAGTTCAGGTTGCAATCTATTAGTTTGAGCTGGACTTCTCTTTGAATCTTGACTTTAAATTTGAACTGTTACTCTTGCTTTTTTGCAGTGTCCTTCCGGGCGACGACTGGTTCATGGATGTCGCACATGATGTTGTCAGCATGATCAGTGGAAGGGGTAGAGTTGCCAATGGGGATAGAGAAATAAACAGCCCTACTGCCTCAGTCTCAGCGCATTCCATTTCGTCGTTCAGATCCCACGGCAGCTCCTAATTTTGGAAGCTAGTCGTTTTTTATAGGCAGACCATTGTATAATAATGGATAGTATATTCTCTGGCCTTGTTCCTTCATTTCTTTATTTCTCTTCTGCTTCCATTTTTCTTCTCCTTTAAATATGTGGTGCTAGTATTAATGTAGATGGATAAATGCTTGAGGTAGGGAAAAAATCTTGAGTTACTGTTTCGGCGAACTGAAACCTGCAAGTGTTGCATGGCGTCAGTCTGTATGATTCTTTTATTTGTAAGTGAGCACATTGCGTTGACATTAAGTTCTGAAACCATGCAATCTGAGAATGAGTGAATGCGATAATGATCCAAAAATCATGCAAACCATCTGGTTTGCTGAAGAATGAGTGTGTCGGATGATCTGTTATAAAATCAGTTAATTTCCACAGGGTAATTCACAATCATAAAATAAGCTTCTCAGTTGCATGCAGATGTCACCTGGAGATTAGAGAATCTCTAGCAATACTACTCAAATAAGAGTACCTATTTTCTATTTGGAAGCCGTCTCATATTTTTGGCTATTTAAATTTTGTTACCAACTCCAGCAACACTACCTAAACCTGGGCCCTCATTTTTCTCCATGGGGTAGGACATCGGTGTCGTGGGCCCCCATGCCACAGTGGGAGAAGGGCCTTGCTCGGCTGGTGAGGCCCTCTGCCCTCGGGGAAGAGGCAGAAGGGTGAGGGAGGTGGTGTCCCGTCGAGGGCCGGCGACTATCCCAAGGCAGTTGATTTGAGTCAAGCCCCCCCTGAGACAATTGGAATTATAACACTGTCAACGTTGGGCTTCGTCAGAATACCATCGAGACATTATAAATTGTATTACAACCCACTTTTAACAGAAAAGAAAATAGAAAAAGACCAAAATACCCTTAACTCTCTTACTCACATCACTCATATGAGACATTATAACTTGTCTCACAGCCCCTTTTTAACAGAAAAGAACATAGGAAAAAAACCAAAATATCCTTAACTCTTTTACTCACATCACTCACTTGAAAGTTAAGGGTATTTTGGTCTTTTTCTATTTTCTTTTTTGTTAAAAGTGGGCTGTAATACAATTTATAATGTCTCGATGGTATTCTGGCGAAGCCCAACGTTGGCAGTGTTATAATTCCAATTGTCTCCCCCCCTGCGTCGGTCAGTGCACGACTGGGACATCGTGCTCAAGCTGGAGCTCGCCGGAATACGTTTTGCCTGGAGTTTCGAGCGACCAGCACCGGGCTGCTCCCGGACAGGATCGAGGCTCGTGTGGCCGGGCGTAGCGTTGTCGTGGACGTCGTCGTGTAACCGGTGATGGCTGATGAGGAAGGGATGGTGCTCACGCGCAATGCCATAGCGATGCAAGAGCTCTAGAACAGGGAGATGCAGGAGAGGCTGCATTCATAAGCTTGTGGATCACTTATTTGCTTGCTGCCACGCCAAACCTGAAATGCCTCCACTTATGTTTTCAATTCCTTTTGTGGGTTGATGATTTTTCATGCTTTTTTGAGCTTTTATTTATATTCCTCCTGTGTTACCGATTGTATTATACATAATTTCTAGTTAGCCTCTATTTTCTTTTGGAAGGTCAGAAGAAAAAAATGACAAAGGGTTGTGGCTTGCCTGTGTGCCATTGGGTAAGAAACCCGTTAGGGGAAGATGTGGGAATGAAACCAAATCTAATACACGTGGCTAAAACGGTCAAGAAGAAGGTTTGGTCGTGCCCGCAACCCACATACTTCATACTCTCACATGTGGACTCAAACTGCTACTGCACATACCTTACTATATATAAACTCAGAATAGGTTTTTCATCTCAATTATGAGCTCCCTTTCCATCCGCCGCCATCAGCACTACACCTTCCACCCTCCAGATCTCGCACCATCGCCACTCCCCCTTCCTCCCTCTAGATCTCGCCAAGCGACCCATACCATCCAAAATCCCTCCTCCCCTGTGTGGAGAATATTGATGCCAACGGCCCCCTTCTCCCCAACGTGAAGGACGATGCCTTCCCGATGAACCCTCTTCCTACCCCCAAACGAACAACGTCAGAGGCCCTCCTCATCTCTTGTATGCAGAAAACTGGTAGGGCCATCTTCCTCTCCTATGAATTTTATGTAGAAATACAACATATCCTAACAATCGGTGGGATCTGTTTTCATAATTTCTGAAACTTTTAGGTGGGGGCTTCAAACAGAAATTTAAGATATGTCCTAAAGTACTCTAGAAAGGCAAAATTACAAAAGCACTGTATCACACCTGCCATTTTATCTAGGCCAGAAGACGCCTCGCTGTCATCATTTCCCCTTCCGCGAGTGGCCTCTCGGTTAATGCAATTCCACATAACTGCTGGATCATCTCCTACATATGGCGGAGGGGCATAGCCACATGTCGCCCACGGCTGGTGACACCTCGTCGTCCAATCCTTCAAGACAGATCGAGCTAGTAAGATCTCCTCTGGTTACCTCCCTTCATCACCACAAAACTTTCTTTGTTTATTGCGGTTCGATTTATCTATGCCCTGCTCAGCAAATTTTATTTTTTCTTAAAATATTTTGATATACTTGTAGGATTCGTTGATGGAATCCCGACATCCGTACTCCCGACAGAGCAAACAAGGCAGCCGGCGCCAGACATGTCTAGTTGTGGCGTGCTCACCCTAGACATGTTGTTTGATATCTTGTTGCGGCTCTCGACCAAGGATCTATGCCGCCTCCGCGCCGTATGCCGATCGTGGTGCTCCATCACCATCGATCCCCACTTCATTAGAGCACACACCGCCCTCAATCCCGGGCCACTTTTCTTGGCCAAATTTAGGGGCGATCCGGGGCATATCAATGTGGTGGATCTTTCAGGCAGAGTCCTCAAGAGGGTGGCCTATACCTTTGGTCCCCTAAAACTGTTGTTTACTCGTCTCAACCTAGCTTGTCTTGCTACAGAGTGGAACATGAGTTGCGTTCTCAACCCAGCTACATGAGATATTCGTGTCCTCCCTCAGGTTTCAGCACCAAAGAATGTGAATCATGTAAGTGATCCTCACACCTTCTTTGTGCTAGGACGAGTCACATGAAGCAGGGTGTACAAGGTGCTCCAGATGTTCAACTGGTCTGGATTCATAACCATTGGATCCACTGCCATTGGTCAACATCGCTTTGAGGTATTGCATCAATGGCAGTACTGATCATGCACAATGGAGATCATTGAGGCGTCCGGTAGTAACCTGTGTCAAGCTACCATGTGGTGTTGTAGTTGCTGGAGTGGTGTATTTCCTAGCGATGGATAATATACAAAATGGCATTGGTCAAGACCTTATTGTTTCGTTTGACCTTGGAAGAGAGGAATGGGGGAGATGTCTCACTGTGCCAAAAAGGGACAATGCTCAGGCTCGGAAGAAATATAGTTCAAAGAATAATGAACATGATAATTTGGTTGAGCTAAAATATTTTCTAGTTCTAGCTTACTACTATGAGGACCCATATATCATGGATCTTTGGTTTCTAAGAGACTTTGAGAATGAAAATTTGGGTAAATGAATATAGCATATCGATTAACCAAATTATTCAGTATCGTTACGAGTACTATGTGTCGAAGTGTTCAGTCGACACTTCCCCCGGGCCTGCACTGGGCAGCCCGCGGAGGTTCTTTTTTCGGTGGGGCTAGTCTCTAGCGGAGAGCTTGCGCAGATGGACGAGTTAGTAAGAGCTTGACACGGCGAGTTTTACGTGGTTCAGGCCGCCGGAGCGTAAAACCCTACGTCCACGGCGAGCTATGGAGCTCGCTATATTGCTTGCTGCTCAGGGCCGGAGTCCTGAGCTTAGGGTGAGTTACAGCTTGAGAGTGTATGGCTAGCGTATGAGTTGCAAAGTGCGAACCCTTGCTATCGACGCCTACCCGAGCCTTTTATAGTCCAAGGCTCGAGCAGCTTACAAGGGGGGCCGGGACCCGACAGGTGGTCCCGGGAAGATTGTCTAACATCTACCGTATCTGCAGTTATGCCGGTAGTTGCCTCTGGTCGAAGGCTTCTGAGTCTTCATCTTGCCGCCCTGCCCATGCCGCATGCTAGTCGTAGTGGTTGATGACGGCGCAGGCGGCATGGGGTGTCTTGTCGCGGTGTTTATTGACTGGCAGGTTCTGACACCGCGCGCCAGTCTGTGATGCGACTGGGCGCAACGGCACCTGACAGAAGCGTGCTCCGCGTCTCCGCGTCTCAGGAAGACGCGGGCCTTGAATACCTTGTACGGGCAAGGTATGGGGCGTCTTTACGCCCGCTGCCTATCACTCGGGGGCAGGCAGCGCCGTTCTGCTGCCACGTGGCGGGCCCGGAGCCCTTCTCAGAGGAGAGGAGGGCCCGTTCCGCGGGGCACGTGGAGCCTCCGGACCTCTCCCCACGGAGGGGGAAGCTCGGCTCCTGTTGGCCACGTGGCGGGCCCGGAGCTCTCCTCTGAGGAGAGGGGGGCCCGGTCCCGCTGGACGCGTGGCGCCTTCGGACCTCTCTCCCGCGGAGGGGGAGGTCCGGCTTCTGTATGCCACGTGGCGGGCCCGGAGCTCTCCTCTGAGGAGAGGGAGGTCCGGCCGCACCGGACGCGTGGCGCCTTCGGAGCTCTCCCTACGGAGAAGGGCGAGTTCCTTAGGCATTTTACCCTGTGCGCGGGGGTACCCCATATCTCAGGTACCGACAGTGGCCCCCGGGCCCATCTCGGGGGAGATAGCGAGCCCGAGGTGGGACCTCCGTCTCTTTCGATCCGCGCACTTTCTCTAAGTCCCGAATTGACCGCTGCCGGAGCACGAACGGCCGCGGGATCGTGGGAGCGTGCGCTCACTTGATGGTTGCTTTTACTGCGGCGGTTCCCAAGACTGCCACTTCTGCACGTTGCGGCGCTTTCTTCGGGAACCGCCGAAGTGCCTTGCCGGTTTATCTTCTCAGGAGACTGACTCCTTGACCCCACCGCTTCAGTTAGGCGGCTTGGGCCCACCCGTCATCGGCACTCGGTCTAGGAAACGAAGCGGTTGCCGATGCGGGGTATTCGAGGAGTTCCGAATCGCTTGGGATTGCACCCGGGAAGGTGTGAAATGAAACCCCCATGTGGGTACGTTCCCCTTATATGGCTTCCAGCCCCTGCGCCTCCCTCGGGTCTCTGCAGTCTTGTCTTCTTCCATGGCTCTTAACCCGCCTTATGGGGGGAGAATTGCTCTCGGTTCCCTCCAGTGGTTGCGCCTGCACCAAGCCTGGGACTCAGGGAGCCTGCCTGCCCTGCCTCTGAGGGTGGCGCCGCCAAGGGGTCTCTGGTTTGTCCTCCCGACGGAGCCCTTCCTTGGTGACAGCAGGCAGAAAGCTCCTTGGCGTTGTGTCCCTTCCCAGGTGGTGGAGTCTTCAAAGGAACCGCTGAAGCACCGAGGAAAATCCCAGGCGGCAGAGTCTCTGAGAAGACCGCTGAATACTGCGGAGGGGGCCTCAGGAGCACCCTTTATGACTCCAGCTTTTGCGCAGGTGATGAGGGATGGGGGCTCCAGGGGCACCCTTGACGACACCGGCTTTTGCGCCGATGATGAGGGAACTTCAGGAGAAGGAAACCGCCGATGCACCATGGAGGTGTGGGGACCACCCCGTGGTTCACCCACTCCAGGATCTCATAGGGTGGTGCCGTGCGATGCGGCACCCAACAGCACACACGAAAAGCATAAAGGATAACATACAAACTTTTATTTAATATAAAACAGCGGAAGTCTTTTACAAAATATAACTATACAGCGGAAGTAATGTACATTAGTAGCCTCTCATCCTAACTATGCAAAAGTGCAGCCGTCCAGCCCGGGGACGCTACATGCTAGCAGCATGGAACCGGAGAAATCACGGCGGCGTGCAGGGCTCCATCTCGGCCGTGTACCCTGACAGGGGCATCGCCTCATCCTCGGAACCCTCCTCATAGCTCTCACCTGCATACAGCTCAAATATTGCAACCGTGAGCACGATGGCTCAGCAAGGCTTAACCGTCTGACCTAGGCATGGAACTCTACATGCAGGGAGGTGTATGATAGGAAAAGGAATTTGCGACAAAGACACGCCTATAAGTTGATCCTTACTTTCAGTTTTATAGCGTCAAATTCATGTGCCTTAGGAAGCCCTCACATCGGAAGTCCACAATCAAACAAGAAACGCTTTCCTCCGATGTGGTGATGCCCAAAGCGGAAAGTAAACTTAATTAGCTCTACATCTACAGCAGACATGGTTTCCAAAACATTAATATATCATCACAGCATATTATCATTCAACTGGCTTACTTCACTTCTTACTACGTCATGAAACAGTGAACAAGCGATACTCAAATAACCGCGAGGGACGGTGATTGCAATCAGGAGACACCCGGACAACACGTTGCATACACCCACTTTCAGAAGCGTGATTCCACACCCCTTCCTACTATGTTGTATGCAACAACCTTTTAAAGGCAATCCAAATGCCGAACCGGTCCATCCGTAACGGGTAGGAGGTCCGCGCGTGGAGCGTGACTGTGCCCACCGGCAGATTTACACCTTGCTACCCTCAACCCACTCCTGTTTACGGTTGGGTAAGCCTCGGCACCCAGGTTAACCATTTACATCGGTTTCCTGCTTATGTCAGTATGCCATCCGGTACTGTTCGATACTTGTTCAGCAGGCCCGCACACGACTCGGTCCTCAATCGACACCAACAGGGCTACGCACGTGAGACCTCTGCTCACTGCTTCCTATCCCCCCTGCTGGGTCTCATTTTTACCACACTTAAGCCATTTTCTATTCTGACCAAACCGTGTGATAAACCTTACCTCGCGAGTAAATTCCAACTACTCGACTTCTACCGAGGTCCTAAGCATATTAGCAGGGCCTTGTCTACTCGTCGGCTCTGTAATCTACCCAACCCTTCATATGATTTAAAAGGTTATGCAAGTGGGGTTTCAAACACCTTAACTCTAATGCAAACATTCACCCTAGACATAAGTGATACAAATAAATAATTTTATAAAAGGTACTTAAGTGCAAACCGGGGCTTGCCTGGTTGCGAGTTAGAGAAGAAGTGAGCTTCTGGTGGCAGGACGTCCAAAGGCTCCGGCGTATCCTCAACTTCGGTCACTATGATGAAATGTAATAAAATACATGTGTAAGTATTAAAGGTTTATAGAAATTGAACTTCTATTCATAGCTACTGCTGTTTAGGATCCTTAATTGGCTTTGGGAATTTTTCAGTGGATACTAGACTTTCTAAGGATGACTTGAACCAAATTTGGAGACATGTCATTGCATAATGTAGTCTTTAAAATTCCTACAAGTACAATGCTTATCTGAATTGTGAGCCCAAATTAGGAGCTTTTACATAGCTAGTAATGAAAGATATGATTAGGGTAAGTCTCCATGGTTCTAAAAAAATTTGTTTCACCAATTTTGGAGCTACCATCAGAGAGATATGAATTTTTGAATTTTGGACAGGAGTGCTGAACAGTTTCGGTTTGAATTTGAATTTCCAAATAAAGGCTGAACTTGGGAAGGTAATTTGACCTAGCAAATGAACTCCAATGAAGCTCAAATTTTTACTGGAGATCAGTAATGTCATGAGGAACGTCCTGGGCAAATTTGAAGAAATTCCATAACAGAGATATTCTGGACTAAATTCCCAAAGATTTAACTTTGATGAATCTTGGAGAAATATCCAGAGATCTTCAGATCAATTTCTTTGCATTTATGCAGAGTACTGACTGAGAGAAATCCAACAAAATTTGTTTCACAAATTTTGGACATCCCTACAGAAAGTTATGGAGGTATGAAGTTTGAACCAATTTTCTGGAAATCAATTCTATGATTTTTAGCTAATTTATTTAATCCTGAGATAACCTACTGATTAAGCCCTCTAAATAAGCTCCAAAAATCCTAAAATTTTTACTGGAGGTCAGGCACTATGAAAAGGACTAGCTGCCCAAATTTGGGAATATTTCATAAAGAATTGCTCCTGTCATAAATCGCTAAAGGATTTAATAAAAACAATTCTACAGATATTCCAGGGCATTTTCATAGCATGCAATTTGTTCCTCTGTAAAGTACTCCTCCTAAGGATTCAGACAAAATTTGTCTCACCCTTTTTGGAGCTGTCTACACAAAGTTATGAATTTTTCAAACTGTGATAGCTCTCTGTTTAAAATCTACACAGAGACTTAACAGGGGGCCCACTGGTCAGGTCCTTCTTCAACCTCCCGCCAGAGGCGCGCGTGCACACCAGTTCAAATCGTGGCATGGCTCGTTCTCCCTCATTTCTCCACCAAATTAGCTCCGGTTTCGCCCTACATGCTCCTGGGAACATGGCGCAGCTGCCGGGCAAGGTTTCCACGCATGAAAACGGCGGAAAACAGGCCAGCACAGGTGGGGCGGCTCGGGAGCTCGGCATCAACGCGTTCTGGCGCGTCCTAAGCTTCTCCCGGAGAGCTACCTTGCCCTAAAGCATCACCAATGATCGGGGAACATGGAACGCAGGCTAAACCTTGCAGCAAATGGCCGGAACATAGGGTTCACCGGAGGACCGACCCGTTTTTGCCTCCGCCAGCGATTTCTCGTTGCCCGGGGCGTGTGGTCGATGGTTTGCTGCGGTATTTGGCGTGGGAGGGCGCTAGGATCACTAGTTTCTGTGGCTTGAATTGTAGAACCGATGATCAACCATGTTGGACGAATTTACAGTTTTGGTTTGGGGCTGTTCTTCACGTGTACCGGCGTCAAAATCCAAATTCCGGCAAGACAGTGATGGGGAAAGGCAAGGGGACTGCGGTAGCATGATCTACACACCTTGGTGCACCTTAGGGAGGTGCTGGACGTGTGGGAGAGGCGTTGGAGCGGCCGGAAGGCGAGGTGCACCCATGGTGCGACGTGCTCTGTTCTGCCGGTGAAAAATAGCTCGGGCACAGCGAGGGGAGGCCGGGGACGAGCTGAGGAGTGGTGGATGATGCTCAGTGGAGGTCGGCGCAGCTCGTAGTCGACTCAGCTGGGCGCCACAGTCCTCAGATGGTGATCGGGGATGGGAGCAGAGAGGAGGTGGCGCCATTTTCCTCCGAGCGTGCCTGTACGAGCGCTGTTTCTGTGGAGTAGCGGGCAGGGAAAATGAACTTCGTTTGTTCCCTGATATGTACCGAGCAGCTGAGGCCACGGATTGAACTGACTCTCGGAGGCAGCAGGCACACAAGCAGCTCGGTGGCGATGCATGTTTCTCGGTGTCAAGCGCACACAGAACAGGAGCTCGTTTGTTAACCCTGTGCCAATGACAGGTGGGTCCCACAAGCAGTCTCCCCCACTCAGTGGCTCCCAAATTCAAATTTCAAGTTTACAGCAAATTTCACGAACTGAATTTGATTACCGCGAAGTTAACCTTCGTTGTGTTCAGTTCAAATTTTAAATTCCGTGGTGTCGGTTCATTTCCTGTATGGGGGAAATAATGCCCGAGGTTGCTGTTTTTGTGAGCAAAAGATCACGTCGGGAGCTACTCAATCCCACGAGCTGGTCGCCAGCGCGACGGAAGCAGCAAGGAGGTGGCCTCTGCTTGCAGTTCGGTTGGTGAGTGAGAGGATCACGCCGTGAGGTGTTGAAGCCACGAGCAGGTCGCCAGCTCGATGCAGGAAGCTGGAGGTGGCTGCCCTCGGTGGCGCTCCGAGGAGGCCCGGGTGGTGTTCGACACCGAACAGAGAAAGACTTCGGGAGCAAGTTAAAGCAACCCAATGACATGTGGGGTCTTCCCCCTTACTCCTCTTCTTATCCTCCAAATGTCTCCAAAAGATCTTTATTCTAGTAAATCCCCTCAATCTGATATTTCGGGGGTTTAAACGTGGGCTGAAGTTTGAATAAACCGAATTCAGTGTGAAGTTCACTTTCAACTTTGAATTCAGCTCACATCTGGAAATGGTCATATTGGACTCCTTTTTAGCCCACCCTGAAATCAGGATGTGGCCACCATGAATTTTCTTGAATTCAACGATGTGAGGATACCTATATGCTCCAAATTTTTGGCAGCAACTTGAGGGAAACAATTGAGTCCAAAATCTGAATTTGAACTCCTCCTTACATGTGAGAACTTTACACATGGTGTTTAATCCAACCTTGGATTAACACCTTCAAATGAATGTAAGAGCTCGTTTGGTTGGACACCCATGTGCATCATCACATGTATAAAATTTTTGAAAATCCCAATTTTCATGCATTCCAACACAAATGGAAATCAACATTCACTTTATTGACTTTGCATTTTCGGGACTTTTATAGGAGGATCCCAGACGGCAGAGTCTCCAGGAAGACCGCTGAATACTGCGGAGGGGGCCTCAGGAGCTCCCTTGGTGTCATTGGTTTTTGCGCCGGTGATGAGGGAGGCGATTCCTGCGCTCTGGTCATAGAGCGAGAGAGTTCCGCCAGGGCTGAAGCCTGGTGATGCGGCCGTTCTTGCAACTTCTGGATTCTGGTCGTGTCGGGAGACCCTTGGGACTTGTTTCTTTCTTTTTATCGAGTCTGTAGTCCAGCTCATGGAGCCTCGCATAGTTTGACTCTTTTAAGATATTTGTGATCGTGATGCTCCTTCTCGGTTTTGCCTGACTGAGTCCTTAGCTCCACAAGGTACTTCAGAGGCCATCTCCAATCTCGGAGCTCTGCATAGTCACCCTCCCCGGGTCCTAACCGCGTTAGGGGCCCCCGGGGGTCTCCGGATCTCGCCCTTTGGGGAGCTCCAAATCTGCCTGCCACGTGGCGGGTCCGGACCCCCTCCTTAAGAGGCGGGAGCTCCGGCCATGTTGGACACGTAGGGCTTTCGGAGCCCTCCCACCGAGAGGGGGGGGGAGGTCCGGTTTCCGCCTGCCACGTGGCGAGCCCAGAGCCCTCCTCAGAGAGTGCTCCGGGCCTGCTGGACACGTGGGGCCTTCGGGCCTCGCCCCTGCCGAAGGGGCGGGGCCCGGTCCTTCCAGTCCTGGGCCGGTGCTGCTGACGGCTCCTTTCCCCCCGCTTTATGTAGTCCCTGTCGCCATAGCCTGGAAGCCCTGCACACAGGTAGAGGAAACGTAATTCTCCTTGGGGGCTCCCCCTCCCTTATCTCATAGTCTTATTTGACTTATAGCCCCTAACCATATGCTTGGTGCTTGGGGACTTGTAGAGAGGGGGAGCTGAGCACATGGCAACCATGCACTGCAAGGGTGGTTAAAAAACTCAATACACAATTTAAATGAGTACGAGGAAAGAGCAAAGTAGAGCAGATTTCTTTTCGCACAACTTTCCACAGGAGGAAGGCAGACTAAACATGGAGGCCAAGACCCGCCCCATTAAGAGGGGAAGCAAGACTCTACGCGCTTGGAGTCGGAACCAGGCAAAGCTGAACGTAGTCCTGTACCGTCCCCTGGGGCTTAGCTGCTCCGAGCGCTGCTCCTGGACTCTATGGAGTTTATTACGAAAAGAAAGTACTGTCCTATTTTTGCTCTAGGGGTAGAACTTACGGAGGTGTTCTATGTTCCAAGGGTTCGGGAGCAGGTCCCCATCCTCGGTGGAAAGGCGCACACACCCGGGGCGGCATACTTTCGTGACTCGGAAGGGGCCTCCCCAACTAGGGGAGAGTTTGTGGGCCCCTTCGCGAGAAAGTATGCGCCGCAACACCAGGTCACCTTCCTGCAGCTCCCGGGCACGCACAGACCTCTAGTGGTAGCGCCGAAGCGCTTGTCTGTACCGCGTGTTACGGAGTGCCGCATGTAATCGGACCTCGTCGACGAGGTCTATTTCTCCACGCCGGAGGTTGTCCTGCGTGGCTTCGTCGTAAGCCCGGACATGGTGAGACTTCATGGTGATTTCTGGGGGAAGTACAGCTTCAGCCCCATACACCATGAAGAAGGGTGTCTCCGCGGTGGCCTGGCTCTGGGATGTCCGGTTAGCCCATAGTGTGCTCGGAAGCTCATCTACCCAATTGACACCATGTTTCTTCAGGCTGGCGAAGGTGCGAGTCTTAAGGCCCCGGAGAATCTCCGCGTTGGCCCTCTCAACTTGCCCATTGCTCCTCGGGTGGGCGACAGGGGCATAGCACACCTGAATACCAAGGTCCTCGCAGTAGTCTTGGAATGCTGCGCTGGTGAACTGGGTCCCGTTGTCGGTGATGATTCTGTTTGGGACCCCGAACCGGCAGACAATAGACTTGATGAACTTTACTGCGGATTGTTTGTTGATGGTGACAACTGGTGTAGCTTCCGGCCACTTGGTGAACTTGTCGATGGCGACATAGAGGTACCGGAATCCCCCGACGGTTCTGGTAAATGGTCCCAGGATGTCCAGCCCCCATACGGCAAATGGCCACGAGGGCGGGATCATCTGTACCGCCTGAGCCGGTGTATGGATCTGCTTGGCGTGGAACTGGCACGCCTTGCAGCTCTCGACCAGCTTGACGGCATCCTGGAGTTCTGTCGGCCAGTAGAAGCCATGCCGGAAGGCTTTACCGACAAGCGTGCGTGAGGAAGAATGACTTCCACATTCGCCTCCATGGATCTCAGCGAGCAAGTCGCAGTCTTCCCCCTGGGTTATGCACCGCAATAGGATGTGGTTGGCGCCACGCCGGTAGAGATCCCCCTCTACCAGCGCGTACCTCTTAGCCATACGCACAATCCGTTCAGCGGTTGCATGTTCATCAGGGAGGATATTGTCCTTCAAGTAGTCCCGGATCTCCGTGATCCATGCATCGGGTCTGACTTGAGCTTCTGGATCTTGAGCGCTGGGTTGCACGGAGTCCCCAGTGACGCTTACGATCCTTGGCGGCATCCATGGCTGTAGGGCCGCCGGGACCGCCAGCTTCGAGGTGCTGGTCAAGCCCCCTTCACCCGGCTCGGCGGGCCGGGCTGTAGGCCGCAGCAACGTCCTCTCGAAAACTCCTTCGGGCGCGGGGGCTCCGATGGAAGCCTTCGTTGAAAGGTTGTCAGCTGCGGCATTACCAGCGCGCGGTACGTGATGCAGGTCCAAGGCGAGAAATTCTTTCTCCAACATCTGCACGTGAAGCAGATACGCAGCTAGCTGCGGGTCATTGCAGGAGCATTCGCCCTTGACTTGCTTGATGACCAGTTGGGAGTCGCCCTGTGCCAACAACTGGCGAGCGCCTAAAGATAGGGCTGTCTGCAGGCCAAATATGAGTGCTTCATACTCCGCCATGTTGTTGGTTGCCTTGAAATTTAGACGCACCATATACCCAAACTGTTCCCCCGATGGCATGAGGAGCAGTACGCCGGCACCGGCCCCCTGCTTTCATGAGGAGCCGTCGAAGAAAAGTGTCCAGTGGGGTTCGGTGAAGACCGGAGCTTGGTGCTCTGGCTCACCGCCTTCATGGCCCCCTGGGTCAGTCTTCGTTGGTGTCCACTCCGCCACAAAGTCAGCCAGTGCTTGGCTCTTGACTGCATGGCGTGGGAGGAAGTCCAACTCAAACTCCGCCAGCTCCGCCACCCATTTAGCAACGTTGTCAGTCGCATGGGGGCTGTGAAGAATTGTCTTCAGCGGATAAGAGGTGAGTACCGAAACCCGGTGGGCCTGGAAGTAATGGCGGAGCTTCCTGGAGGCCACGAGCACCGATACAGCAGCTTGTGGACTTCTAGGTACCTTGTCTTGGCATCATGAAGTACTTCGCTGATGTAGTAGACAGGCCTCTATATGGTTCGAACCCTCTCTCAGGCTTGGGAGGTCCTCGTCCATTGGCCCCGGCCCGCTGGAGGTGAGTGGACCAACGGGGGCCTCCGGGAACTGGGACCCGGAGGCCCTTAAGCTATCTTGATTATCCGGGAGCTCCGAGGGGTCTTGAGGGACCTCCGGGAGACCCCAATTGGCCCCTGGAGATTTATCTTGGGGGTCCGGGAGACCGTCCTGGGCCTCCGGGAGGTCGACCTGGACCTCCGGGGGGTCCGGGAGACCGTCTTGGCCCTGCGGGGCCTCCTAGCATCTGTCTTCTGCTACCGGAGCAGGTTGCGAGGGTGAGGGGTCTGGCCGCTCCGCGACAAGGACCATACTCACCACTTCTGTTGTCGCCGCAATGTAGAGCAGCAAGTGCTCCCCGGGCTCAGGGGCTACCATGATAGGTAGGATCGTCAGGAGTCACTTCAACTCCTGGAAAGCCTCTTCTGCTTCGTCAGTCCAGGCAAAAGGGCCTGACTTGCGCAGGAGCTTAAAGAAAGGGAGTGCCCGCTCTGCTAGCCTCGGTATAAACTGACACGACCCCATTTGGTCCTGTCGAGCCAGGATCACGCTGAGGGGTGCTGCGTTGCACAGCACCGTATAACACACGTCAAAGGTGCAAAGCGGAAGCGGAAGTTTTGTTACATAAACAGGTTTACGAACATGTTTACATCAAAATAAGTTCAGTCTACACTCACGGGCGTAGACTAAGCATCAAGCGCACGTTCAGCCCTCGAACGTGTCCTTGCTAGCACACACGCACACTAACTCTGCGGCGTGCACGACTCCCACTCGACGGGGTTCCCCTCCTGGGCTTCCGTCTCCTCTTCGGGAGTCCCTTCCTCATAGAACCCTGCAAAAGCTTCAAACACAAGCAGTGAGCACGAAGGCTCAGCAAGTCTGACCCGTCTCACCTAAACATGGAACTTCTACATGAGGGTAATGGGTTGCATGAGGAAAAAATCATTTGCAAGGACTCGCCTAATTAGTGGAACCTTACTTTCAAGTTTTAGCAGCAGATTGTGGAGAACCTTACGCTAAGGCACATGAGAGAGCCGCAATCAAACAAGAAACGCATTTCTCTCATGTACTTTGCCCAAGGTTGAAAAGAACTTTAATTAGCTCTAAGCTACAGCATATCATTAACAATCAATGTCCAGCTTTCAATCAGCAACATTTTAACATGTAACTAGCCTGTTCTTTCTACGTCACGGTACAGTGAACAAGTGGTACTCACTGACCGCGAGGGACGGCGATTATAATCGATTTACACCTGCAGGGTTACCCGAACAACCCGTCACGTACGCCCGTACTCGATGTTGCCTACAACAACCATCACGGACGCCGTACGCGACTACCTTTCACCCGTCAGCCAAATATTGAACCGGTCCCATCGTCCCGAGCAAGAGGTCTCTGCACGCGCATCTCCGTGCCGCCAGCCGATTTACACCTCGAGCTCTCAACCTACCCTCTGAACGACGGGCAATGCCTCAATACCCAGCTACCCGAGTTACATCAGTTTCCCGGTTCCCATATAGCCGGTAGGTCTTCGGTACTGTTCTAGCTTGTTCAACAGGCCCGCACACGGCTCGGTCCTCAATCGACACAAGCGGAGCTACAGCACACAGGCCCCAAAGTCCTGCTGCCCTTACTCTCCGCTCGGTCTCATTTTCTTGCCATGTGTTTCATGTGCTATATCTACCCGAGCAATGTGCCTCTAGCCTATTCTCGCGAGTAGTTCCAACTACTCGACTTGTACCGAATCCTACTCTATCCTAGCAATGCAGTGGCTAACGAGGTTTGCAATCCTAAACCCAACCCATGGTTATCTTGGCTGTGCAGTTGGGTTTCCAATCAAGACTTCTAATGCAAAGAACAATATTCAAAGATGTGCTCAAAACAATAAACATTTGTAAAAAGGTTAATGCAAACCGGGGCTTGCCTTACTGCTCTTGGTCGTAGGCTAGATGTTCCTCCGGAGTAACGAAGTCTAGGACTTCGGGTTCCTCCTCGACCTTAGCGACTATATGATAGAAACAATACATGTATTAATTTAATGCATTTGTATTAAGTTGGAAGTTGTGAAGTCTACAACCTTTGCTAGATAGACCTAATGACTGTGAAACTTTTACTGTGGCTTGGTTACAACCTAAACAGAGACTTGGTCAAGTTTTAGTTGCAGCAAAGCTCATTTGAGCCCTCCACAAATAATTATGTCCTTGACCTTAATTAAGGGCTTTTAGGGTGTTCTAAGTATTTTCATGAAACAAACTATGAATTTCTGAAAACTAGATTTTCAGAGGGTTCTAATGGAATTGGTCTCACTTAATTTGGAAGTCTCTAACTAAAGATATGAGCTAAACAATTTCAGAGAAAATTCTGAAAATGTTTCTGAACATTTTCTATTTTCTCTGGGACAGTTTCACTAATCACACCATTAGGTAGACTAAATGAGCTCAAATGGATCTGAAATTTTTATGGTAGCTCAAGGATATTTTGGTGAACATCTCAGCAAAATTTCAGGATTTCCCTCCAAAGGATTCTCCAGTTAAAATTCCTAACAGTTTAAACTTTAAGGAATTAATTCTGGAGAATTAAGGAATTTCATGAAGTGAATTTTGATTTTCTGGACAGTACTCAGAGAGCTGAATCCAGCAAAATTTGGTTCACTCAATTTGGAGCTTTCTAGCCAAAGTTATAAGGATTTGAAGTTTGAAGGAAATCTGAAAATCGGGGAAAAGTTTAAACTCGCGCGTGGGCCCAGGGGACACGCGTCGCACGCCTAGGCGATGGCGCACCGCGGCCCACAAGGATTTTGCGCGCCAGCACACCCGATCCCGGCCGCAGCCGGATCCCGATTCAAAATATCGGCCGCTGACAGCTGGGGTCCACCCCCTTCTTCAACCTCGCGACACCCGCGCCCCGCCGCCGATGGACCTCGCCGGAGAGCTCGCCGCCGGCTGCTGTACAGCTCCAAACTTCTTGATTCTGGCCGCCCCTGCCTACTTTTACTTGGGGAACAGGATCCGAGGGTCAGCTGCTCATGACAACGGCCGGAGCATGGTCGGCGACGAGCCGCCATATCGGAATGACTTGGGCCATGTCGGCTGACTCTCCTAGTACCTCAGCTACTTGGGAAATCGGTCGGGGAGCATCAGTGGACCTCAGAGAAGGTCGACATGAGCTCGAGGCAGCTCGGGGAAGGCCCGAAATAGGTCCTCACCATGCGCCCGATACCTCCCGTTCGTTCCACCATTAGTAGACCTTAAATTACGCCGGGCACAGAGGTTCTCCGGCCCAGAGTTGTGAAGGCAACTTGTGCGTTACCGTGTCTAGATCGTGTGGGAGTGGCCTGAGGCCCTCTAATCCTTTCTAGAACACGAATTGAACAGAATCGTACCCGAAGGTCGTTCTGCATACAGAAAGGGGAAAAGTGGAAATTCGCCGCCGGTGAGCAACCACTCGAGCTGTGGCTCGGGGATGAGAAGCACCGGTCCCCCGCGCGTCCAAGGGTGCCCTGGCTCGGGCGTGACAACGCCCAGGTTGGGCTGTCCACGAGAGCCCGAGGTGCGGCGGTTCCAAGTTCCGAGTTTGATCTTTCGGCACAGCCGATATCAATCGGTTCCAACCGAATTCTAGCAATGGGAAGGATGGAGAAGGGTCTCTAGTACCTTGCTGGGACTCTGGAGTGGAAGGAGGGAGCTGCGATCGGCGTTCTCCGATCAAGTCCGAGCTGCGGAAGTTCTCGGCCGGCGCTGAGTTCTTGCGGGAGAGAACTGTGGTGCCTCGGCCGAGGAGGGGGCAGGCGCCTTAAGAAGGCTCTGCACCGCCTCATGCCCGCGCGTGGGCAAGCAGCTGGTGGCGCGGTGGCTGGCCTCGGTGGCGATCACCGCTGCGGCTCGGCGACCCGAGTGAAAAGTCTCAGTCGGTTTGTGTTGAAGTAGAGGCTGACATGTGGGTCCCACCCTTCCTTTTAACCTCTGAAATTTACTTCTAATCACTGTTGTAAACAGTGAACCCCATACTACCCTTGGCAATTCAAATTATTCCCCCATGAGCCATTTGAATTGATCAAAGTTCAAATGAGGTTTGGTTTGAATGAATTTCAGCACAAGTTCAGTTTGAAATCCAAATAAAGTTTGAATTTCTCCCCCTTAGCTCATGTCAAGATCAACTCCAAATGGAGTGAAATTTGGTGTGTGAGCTCACAAAAATGTGCTGAGTAAGAATATGCCTTCCACTTTCAAATTCATGGTATAAAAACAGTTTGAATTTGAATATGTTTTCAAACTGCCCCCTTCTTATGTATACCCAAGATGACCTCAAAAAGGTTTTGAATTTGGGTGAAACTTGGCATGGACATCCTTAGCAAAGTGTAGGAGTTTTTCCTATGTCCAGCCCATCTATATCACATGTGGGAAATACCACTTTTGCAATGTGTAAGTTTGTTCCCTAATGAGCATGTTGATAATTGTTACTTGCTCTTCATTTGTGTTCATCATTCTTCCTCAAATGAGGTGTGTGGTGTGGGGATGAACACTACAAATGGGTGTCAAAAACTGAGGCGCTTACATTCCTCCCCCCTTAAAAGAATCTCGTCCCGAGATTATAAGGTGAAAATGAGAGAGAGGACGGTGGAAAATTACCGGATATGCGACGTGAGAAAGTCGGGGTAGTTAGTGCGAAGGAACTCTTCGCTCTCCCATGTCGCTTCGTCCATGGAGTGATTACTCCATAGAACCTTGTAGAACCACAACGTACGGTTGCGTGTGGTTCGGGCCTTCTCATCAATAATCTGCACCGGTTCCTCCCGGTAGGTGAGATCCGGTTGCAGTTCTTCAATGTCTTCCAGCTGAACGGTAGTTGATAGCTTGAGACACTTCCTCAGCTGGGAAACGTGAAAGACGTCGTGCACACCGGAAAGTGCTTCTGGTAATTTCAGTCGGTATGCTACCGATCCACATCTTTCGGTAATCTGGAATGGACCGATGAATCGGGGTGCCAACTTTCCTCTCACCCCAAATCTGTTTACGCCCTTTATTGGAGATACTCGTAGGTATACGTGATCTCCAACTTCGAATTGTAATGGGCGCCTTCTCCGGTCCGCATACTGTTTCTGTCGGGATTGAGCGGCTTTTAGGTTCGCTTGAATTAATCGAACATTTTCTTCCGCGTTGTTGACAAGGTCAATCCCGAAGGTAACCCTTTCGCCAGACTCACACCAGTTCAATGGTGTGCGGCATTTTCTGCCGTATAGCGCCTCGTAGGGCGCCATCTTGATGCTGGCTTGGTACCCGTTATTGTACGAGAACTCGGCTAACGGCAAGTGATCATCCCAATTCTTGCCGTGGTCGATAGCGCAAGCTCGTAGCATGTCTTCTAGGATTTGATTTACCCGCTCCGTTTGTCCATCCGTCTGCGGGTGGTAGGCTGAACTACGGATCAGCTTCGTCCCCAAGGCAGCGTGTAGCTGCTCCTGAAAACGGGACACAAATAAAGTGCCCCGGTCCGATACGATGGTACGGGGTACGCCGTATAAGCATAGGATCCGTGAGATGTACAGTTCAGCGTACTTCTTGGCGTTGTAGTTGGTGTTGACCGGGATGAAATGGGCAACTTTGGTGAGCCGATCGACGATTACCCACACAGAATCATGTCTCTGTAAGGTGGTGGGTAAACCGGCGACGAAGTCCATGCTCACGTCCTCCCACTTCCAGGCAGGAACGCCCAGTGGTTGCAGCAGTCCCGGTTTCCGCATGTGGTCTGCCTTCACCCTTCGACATGTATCACACTCGGACACGTATTTTGCTGTCTCTCGTTTCATCCGTGTCCACCAAAACTTTCTTCTGAGTTCTTGATACATTTTGTTGCTGCCGGGGTGAATAGAAAATTTTGATAAGTGAGCCTCATCAAAGATTTTCTTCCGTAGCTCCGGGTTTCGGGGTACGACAATCCGGTCCTTGAACCATAGGACGCCGTCTCCGTCCTTCCGGAAACATTTCAACTCCCCACTGTCTACACGTCTCCGCAAATGTGACATGCCCTTGTCATTCTTCTGGGCTGCCGCTATCTCTTCACGGATGGTGGGGATCAAAGCTAGGTTGTAGAGAGCTCCGTGTGGAATCACATGTAGTGGTCGTTCGCTCTCTTCCAATGGCGTGATGGTCAGAGTATTGACGTGTGACTTGCGGCTCAGCGCATCTGCCACAACGTTTGCCTTGCCCGGATGATAATGGATCTCTATCTCATAATCCTTTATCAGTTCTAACCATCTTCGTTGCCTCATGTTCAGCTCTTTCTGAGTGAATATGTACTTGAGGCTTTTGTGGTCGGTATATAAATGTACGAGGTTACCGAGTAGGTAGTGCCTCCACATCTTCAGTGCAAGTACCACGGCAGCGAGCTCCAAGTCGTGAGTTGGATAATTTTGCTCATGGTTCCTAAGCTGCCGTGATCCATACGCGACCACTCTTCGATCTTGCATCAGCACACATCCGAGCCCAATGCCGGATGCATCACAGTACACATCGAACAGTTTTGTTGTGTCTGGCTGCACCAAAACCGGTGCTGATGTCAGGTGCTTGACTAAAGCCTTGAATGCTGCTTCACATGCTGGACTCCAAACATATTTGGTAGCCTTCTTCAGCAGCTCTGTCATTGGCTTGGCAATCTTCGAGAAGTTCGGAATGAACCTCCGATAATATCCCGCGAGTCCGAGGAAACTCCGTACCTCATGAACCGTTCTCGGGGATTTCCAATTCAGCACTTGCGTGATCTTGCTCGGGTCCACAGCGATACCCTCCGCTGAGATGATATGCCCGAGGAAAGGCACTTGCGATATCCAAAACTCGCATTTGCTGAACTTTGCGTATAACTTGTGATCCCGCAGCCGTTGCAAGACTATACACAGATGTTTCTTGTGATCTTTCTCCGACTTGGAGTATACCAGGATGTCGTCGATGAAGACCACGACAAACTTGTCCAGCTCCGGCATGAACACCGAGTTCATTAAGTACATGAAGTGAGCTGGAGCATTGGTGAGGCCAAAGGACATGACCAGGTACTCATAAAGTCCATACCTTGTCGAGAAAGCTGTCTTTGGAATGTCCTCCGCCCTTATCTTAATCTGATGGTACCCGGATCTTAAATCCATCTTGGAAAAGATCTTTGCTTCGACCAACCGATCAAACAACATGTCGATCCGTGACAACGGGTACTTGTTCTTGATGGTTACGGCATTTAATGGACGGTAGTCCACGCAAAGCCGCAACGTTTCATCCTTCTTTTTGACAAATAATGCCGAACAGCCCCATGGGGAGGAGCTCGGCCTAATAAAACCCTTCTCCAGAAGGTCCGTGAGCTGAGTCTTCAGTTCAGCCAACTCCTTGGGTGCCATCTTGTACGGCCTTCGGGATATTGGCATGGTTCCCGGTGCGAGTTCAATCTTGAACTCCACCTCTCTATCGGGTGGCATTCCCGGCAAATCGTCCGGGAATACATCAGGGAACTCTCGGACCACTGGAATGTCTTCCAATCTGATGGTTGTGGCTTGGTAGACACTTGGAAGTTTTATTTCTGGACTGTCCAGAAATAATGAGTGAGAACCGTGCACCTCTGAGTTTAAGTGCACGACTCGAAGGACGGTGTCTAAAACAGCGCCGTGGCGGGTTAACCACGACATCCCTAGGATGACATCGACCTTCTGTCCCTCTAAGATAATGAGAGACGTGGGGTACACTCTACCCGCTAAGCATAATGGTGCTTTGGAGACCATTACGCTTGCTGAAATCTTCCCACCCGGTGAACAAATTAGATATGGACTATCGGTGGGTAGTATTGGCAAGCTGTGTTTAGCAATGAAAGCTTGGCTAATAAAATTATGCGTGGCGCCTGAATCAAATAGTACTATAGCGGGATGCTGGTGGAGCTGGAACATACCCGCAAGGATTGGCTCGCCCTCCGGCACGTCCTCAATGGCAAGTTGGTGGACAGTGCCGGGCCTAGGGTTTGCCCGCCGCGCATTAGTAGGGTTCCGGGGTTGATTCCTTCCCGGAAACTGTGGTGCCACTCCGCCGCCTTGCCTCTCCGGGCAACTGCTCGCGAAGTGTCCTGGACGACCACACTTGTAACATGTGGCCGCTGCTGGTGGAGTACTCGGGGGACGAAAACCCGGCATGCGTTGCGGAGGTGCAAACGCACGCGGCATCGCCCGCTGCTGCTGTTGTTGTTGCGGTGGTACTGGCAGTGCTGGCCGGAATGCTGGTGAAGAGTATGGCCGACCGCGGAACGGCATCGACCGCTGTGGTGGTTGCCAGCGTGGGCCTGATGGTGGGCGATTCACCATCCGAAACTTCTGAGAAGGACCACCTCCTTCTCCGCTGCTCTGCGGCGCGCTTCGCTTTCGCTCTGCCGCCGCCAACTCCTTGCCGGAGTCCTCCTGAACAATCGCAGCATCAATTATGTCGTTGAGGCTGCCGCGATTGAACATCGCCAGCTTGTCCTTCAGGAGCGGGTTAAGCCCCTGGTAAAAGTGGTCTCGCCGCTTCTCGTCTGTATCCGCGTGATACGACGCGTAGAGCGCGAGATCGTTGAACGCCCTGGAATATTCCAGCGCGTTTCGGCTCCCTTGTTGCAGGTGTAGGAATTCCTGCGTCTTCCTCTTCATCAAACCGGGCGGTATATGATAGGCCCTGAAGGCCGTCCGGAACTCCGCCCAGGTCATCACTCGGTCGGTGGGCTGGGAAGCACAGAAGTTGGCCCACCACGCGCTCGCGGATCCTTGGAGCTGCTGGACCGCGAACTGAGTCTTGCGCTGCTCGCTGATTTGGAGCAGCCCGAACTTCATCTCTATGGCGCGGAGCCAGTTGTCCGCGTCAAGTGGTTCATCCGCCCTTGAGAATACAGGGGGATGAGTCGCCAGGAAGTCGGAGTAGGAGCTCTGTTGACGCTCCTCACGATCTTGACGTCTCTCTGGGCGAGACGTATTCGCAATTAACGTTTGCAGCAGCTCTGTGTGCTGCTGATGTGAACCCGCCATTGCCGCGACAATGTCGGCCAATGTAACCGTTGGCAGTGGCGGTGGCGGTGTTTGCTGTTGCTGTTGCTGCTGCTGTCCCGAGGAGTCCTCGGGAGGCGGTTGGGAGGTGTCTCCCCCTTGGCTAGTACCTCCAACATCAGGGTTGGCACGAGTACGCGTCATTCTGAAATTCAACACAGCAGCAATTAGCACCTGTCTTACTCAAAATTCCATGACCAGCAGTAAGTATTGAAGCGACGCATGATTAACTTGCACAACATTCACATATATTGATAAAGCATAAACTTTATACAAGATACATTATTCTCGGATCTCCGAGAAGTCGTGCTCATGTCGTCACTACCTATACATACGCTACTGTCTATACGACATGTCACCGATTACAAAAGTTGGGTTACGCTACCCTAGCTGCCCTACTTGGCAACCGTAACCCCCTACTCGGAGTAGAACTCGACCTCCTGTGGGTCGTCCTCCTCCGGTACTTCTGCTGGTGGCTCTGGATCTACCACCTCTTCTCCCATTCCGGGTTCTCCCATTGCTGGAAGACCCAAGACCACCGGTATGCCTAACACCGGGGGCACGAGGTCCTGCAATGCATGCACCTCGTCCATAGCCTGGTTGTAGTCCTCTTCCCAGCCTTGTCCTTCCTCAATAGCGTCGTCCCGCTCTTGAGCAAGGTCCTCATTCTGCTGGGTTAGGGTCTGCACCAGCTCTTGCAACGTCGCGATGTCAACACGGCTCTTCTTCTTTGCCTTCTTCAGACGACGCAACTGATTGTGTTGTTCATTCAATCGCTTGATCGTCGGAAGGAGCACATTACGGAGTGCGCTGTGAGCACCCTCGAAATGATCTCCACGGCTTGTGCTCTCCTTGAGCTTGGTGGCGAGATGCTCCGTATGAACAGCTTGGCTGTCCATCACAGCGTTTCCCGCCCTCATTTGGAGGCTGAGGTTTGCCTCCGCGGGGTTGTACCTTGGGCAACTCGGGTCTGTTGCCTCCCGGTACCTTTCTTCCCACACATGCTGAGCTCGCCCCTCCACCGGAACGAGTGCGTATGGAGTACCCTCCATAGCCTGCACATGTAGCTGGCAGAAACGTGACATAGTGTCACGGGCTGCCACTTGCCACATCCCTTCCGGTTGTCTTCCTCTCACCGTGACGGTGAATGGCACCCAACCGGGTGGCGTAGGTCCTGCGGGAACCTCGACATGGATCATCCACGTCTTGTTCCCCTCTTCGCCTTCTTCCTTGGCGAAGTATTGCGGCATCTGGTTGTACCCGAAATATTGGAGCATTTGCCACAATGCTTCCGGGTAGCCGCTACGGTCAGAGCAGTGGGAAACTACCCACCCGTTCTCCAACCGTTTATCTGCTGCCATCTGTAAAAATATATTTGAGAAATGTCAAATATTTATTTGAACAGTAAACCATTGAGTTATAACATAAGATATGTCATTGAACCCCTAAAACTTGGAAACATAGTTCAAATTTTTAAACAAATTTGACTGCTGATCTGCTGTTCCCATGACAGCCCTGACCAGTTTCCATATCAATCTGATTTAGGCCAGGTTAAAAGCAACACCAGTCCTGGAGCTCAACATCAAAGTTAAAGTTAACTTCAATAGCTTTCCAGAAAGTATTTGGTTGGCCTAAGATCTGTCCTGGTTCAAAAGTTATGAGATGTCAAAGTTAACAGAATTTCTGGGAACAATTGGACAGCACCTTCCTGCCTTAGGTACTGATTTGATCCAAGAATCCCAGTTAATCCTGTTCCTAATATGACAAAACTTTCTGTTACAAAGTTGTAACCCATCTAATAAGCTTTCCAGAACTACCTCATTTCCTATTTTTGGATTTTTAAGCAGGAAGTTATGCTTAATTTACAGAGAGTTTACAGAGAGTCTTTGCTCTGTCCTGTTTTCTGGACAGTTTCAACTCTACTGCATTTTTCGAGTGGTTAAGGGATGAAACACCTCTGGAACTCAACAGAAAAGTTGTAAAGCTCCTCCAAGGCTTTCCAGAAATGTATCATACGACCCCATCCTCGAAATAACTCAACCTCTAACCTCTGATTAACTCCAGCCTTGATTCAGCTGAAAACAGAGTGCTCTGTCCTTAATATCCTATAAGTTGAAAACGTGTTAACTTTGAATATCCTGTACAAGGGAAGGAGTTACATCAAGTTTTACTACTTTGGATCAAAACTTTCAAATTTTACAATGAAGTTGTTCATTTAGTGGGGTGCGACGTCGATGCGTCACTAAATTATGTCGGTACTACGTCCTCACAAAGAAAACCTATTCCGGACTTAGCCGGCTTCGTTAGTTCAGTGGCACTACTCGTCACTCGCACACGAATGCTACACGTCTACCGTTTCGTGGTCAGGCTACCTGCAGAAACTCAAACAATCATCAGACTCGGCTGCACACCGAGCCCGGAATCCATACAGTTTGTACACCCGGCCGTCATCACTCGCCCGGATGTTCTCAAGCCAAACACGCCTTGAGTTACGTGTTCACGTTTCAGACCACGTGACGGGGTCTCCCATGTTGCACCACGCACGCCAGGGACAGACGTTGCTCGAATACCCCAAACGACATGAAGAGTCGTAGAGGATACTAAAGCGGATCGGGTTACCTGCCACCCGTGGGGCTCCACCCTTCAGCTTGTGCGCACTGGTGGACAGCGCTTACGTGCACCCCCCAAGACATGAACGTCCCGAGATGCACGATTTTCCGACATAACAATTAGGTTACTAAGCCACTTTCTATATACTAATAACATCCTTATACGGGCTACTAACTCGTTCCTCACTGGATTTTTGAAAAAGAAGACCTTTGTACTGTGTTAAACCTCAAGCGAGCTCTGATACCACGCTGACACGACCCTATTTGGTCCTGTCGAGCCAGGATCACGCTGAGGGGTGCTGCGTTGCACAGCACCGTATAACACACGTCAAAGGTGCAAAGCGGAAGCGGAAGTTTTGTTACATAAACAGGTTTACGAACATGTTTACATCAAAATAAGTTCAGTCTACACTCACGGGCGTAGACTAAGCATCAAGCGCACGTTCAGCCCTCGAACGTGTCCTTGCTAGCACACACGCACACTAACTCTGCGGCGTGCACGACTCCCACTCGACGGGGTTCCCCTCCTGGGGTTCCGTCTCCTCTTCGGGAGTCCCTTCCTCATAGAACCCTGCAAAAGCTTCAAACACAAGCAGTGAGCACGAAGGCTCAGCAAGTCTGACCCGTCTCACCTAAACATGGAACTTCTACATGAGGGTAATGGGTTGCATGAGGAAAAAATCATTTGCAAGGACTCGCCTAATTAGTGGAACCTTACTTTCAAGTTTTAGCAGCAGATTGTGGAGAACCTTACGCTAAGGCACATGAGAGAGCCGCAATGAAACAAGAAACGCATTTCTCTCATGTACTTTGCCCAAGGTTGAAAAGAACTTTAATTAGCTCTAAGCTACAGCATATCATTAACAATCAATGTCCAGCTTTCAATCAGCAACATTTTAACATGTAACTAGCCTGTTCTTTCTACGTCACGGTACAGTGAACAAGTGGTACTCACTGACCGCGAGGGACGGCGATTATAATCGATTTACACCTGCAGGGTTACCCGAACAACCCGTCACGTACGCCCGTACTCGATGTTGCCTACAACAACCATCACGGACGCCGTACGCGACTACCTTTCACCCGTCAGCCAAATATTGAACCGGTCCCATCGTCCCGAGCAAGAGGTCTCTGCACGCGCATCTCCGTGCCGCCAGCCGATTTACACCTCGAGCTCTCAACCTACCCTCTGAACGACGGGCAATGCCTCAATACCCAGCTACCCGAGTTACATCAGTTTCCCGGTTCCCATATAGCCGGTAGGTCTTCGGTACTGTTCTAGCTTGTTCAACAGGCCCGCACACGGCTCGGTCCTCAATCGACACAAGCGGAGCTACAGCACACAGGCCCCAAAGTCCTGCTGCCCTTACTCTCCGCTCGGTCTCATTTTCTTGCCATGTGTTTCATGTGCTATCTCTACCCGAGCAATGTGCCTCTAGCCTATTCTCGCGAGTAGTTCCAACTACTCGACTTGTACCGAATCCTACTCTATCCTAGCAATGCAGTGGCTAACGAGGTTTGCAATCCTAAACCCAACCCATGGTTATATTGGCTGTGCAGTTGGGTTTCCAATCAAGACTTCTAATGCAAAGAACAATATTCAAAGATGTGCTCAAAACAATAAACATTTGTAAAAAGGTTAATGCAAACCGGGGCTTGCCTTGCTGCTCTTGGTCGTAGGCTAGCTGTTCCTCCGGAGTAACGAAGTCTAGGACTTCGGGTTCCTCCTCGACCTTAGCGACTATATGATAGAAACAATACATGTATTAATTTAATGCATTTGTATTAAGTTGGAAGTTGTGAAGTCTACAACCTTTGCTAGATAGACCTAATGACTGTGAAACTTTTACTGTGGCTTGGTTACAACCTAAACAGAGACTTGGTCAAGTTTTAGTTGCAGCAAAGCTCATTTGAGCCCTCCACAAATAATTATGTCCTTGACCTTAATTAAGGGCTTTTAGGGTGTTCTAAGTATTTTCATGAAACAAACTATGACTTTCTGAAAACTAGATTTTCAGAGGGTTCTAATGGAATTGGTCTCACTTAATTTGGAAGTCTCTAACTAAAGATATGAGCTAAACAATTTCAGAGAAAATTCTGAAAATGTTTCTGAACATTTTCTATTTTCTCTGGGACAGTTTCACTAATCACACCATTAGGTGGACTAAATGAGCTCAAATGGATCTGAAATTTTTATGGTAGATCAAGGATATTTTGGTGAACATCTCAGCAAAATTTCAGGATTTTCCTCCAAAGGATTCTCCAGTTAAAATTCCTAACAGTTTAAACTTTAAGGAATTAATTCTGGAGAATTAAGGAATTTCATGAAGTGAATTTTGATTTTCTGGACAGTACTCAGAGAGCTGAATCCAGCAAAATTTGGTTCACTCAATTTGGAGCTTTCTAGCCAAAGTTATAAGGATTTGAAGTTTGAAGGAAATCTGAAAATCGGGGAAAAGTTTAAACTCGCGTGTGGGCCCAGGGGACACGCGTCGCACGCCTAGGCGATGGCGCACCGCGGCCCACAAGGATTTTGCGCGCCAGCACACCCGATCCCGGCCGCAGCTGGATCCCGATTCAAAATATCGGCCGCTGACAGCTGGGGTCCACCCCCTTCTTCAACCTCGCGACACCCGCGCCCCGCCGCCGAGGGACCTCGCCGGAGAGCTCGCCGCCGGCTGCTGTACAGCTCCAAACTTCTTGATTCTGGCCGCCCCTGCCTACTTTTACTTGGGGAACAGGATCCGAGGGTCAGCTGCTCATGACAACGGCCGGAGCATGGTCGGCGACGAGCCGCCATATCGGAATGACTTGGGCCATGTCGGCTGACTCTCCTAGTACCTCAGCTACTTGGGAAATCGGTCGGGGAGCATCAGTGGACCTCAGAGAAGGTCGACATGAGCTCGAGGCAGCTCGGGGAAGGCCCGAAATAGGTCCTCACCGTGCGCCCGATACCTCCCGTTCGTTCCACCATTAGTAGACCTTAAATTACGCCGGGCACAGAGGTTCTCCGGCCCAGAGTTGTGAAGGCAACTTGTGCGTTACCGTGTCTAGCTCGTGTGGGAGTGGCCTGAGGCCCTCTAATCCTTTCTAGAACACGAATTGAACAGAATCGTACCCGAAGGTCGTTCTGCATACAGAAAGGGGAAAAGTGGAAATTCGCCGCCGGTGAGCAACCACTCGAGCTGTGGCTCGGGGATGAGAAGCACCGGTCCCCCGCGCGTCCAAGGGTGCCCTGGCTCGGGCGTGACAACGCCCAGGTTGGGCTGTCCACGAGAGCCCGAGGTGCGGCGGTTCCAAGTTCCGAGTTTGATCTTTCGGCACAGCCGATATCAATCGGTTCCAACCGAATTCTAGCAATGGGAAGGATGGAGAAGGGTCTCTAGTACCTTGCTGGGACTCTGGAGTGGAAGGAGGGAGCTGCGATCGGCGTTCTCCGATCAAGTCCGAGCTGCGGAAGTTCTCGGCCGGCGCTGAGTTCTTGCGGGAGAGAACTGTGGTGCCTCGGCCGAGGAGGGGGCAGGCGCCTTAAGAAGGCTCTGCACCGCCTCATGCCCGCGCGTGGGCAAGCAGCTGGTGGCGCGGTGGCTGGCCTCGGTGGCGATCACCGCTGCGGCTCGGCGACCCGAGTGAAAAGTCTCAGTCGGTTTGTGTTGAAGTAGAGGCTGACATGTGGGTCCCACCCTTCCTTTTAACCTCTGAAATTTACTTCTAATCACTGTTGTAAACAGTGAACCCCATACTACCCTTGGCAATTCAAATTATTCCCCCATGAGCCATTTGAACTGATCAAAGTTCAAATGAGGTTTGGTTTGAATGAATTTCAGCACAAGTTCAGTTTGAAATTCAAATAAAGTTTGAATTTCTCCCCCTTAGCTCATGTCAAGATCAACTCCAAATGGAGTGAAATTTGGTGTGTGAGCTCACAAAAATGTGCTGAGTAAGAATATGCCTTCCACTTTCAAATTCATGGTATAAAAACAGTTTGAATTTGAATATGTTTTCAAACTGCCCCCTTCTTATCTATACCCAAGATGACCTCAAAAAGGTTTTGAATTTGGGTGAAACTTGGCATGGACATCCTTAGCAAAGTGTAGGAGTTTTTCCTATGTCCAGCCCATCTATATCACATGTGGGAAATACCACTTTTGCAATGCGTAAGTTTGTTCCCTAATGAGCATGTTGATAATTGTTACTTGCTCTTCATTTGTGTTCATCATTCTTCCTCAAATGAGGTGTGTGGTGTGGGGATGAACACTACAAATGGGTGTCAAAAACTGAGGCCCTTACATAAACCGACTCAGCGCGGCTAGACATCCCGTGAGTCTCTGAACATCCTTGACGCGGGCAGGGGGCCGCATCAAGTCGATGGCCTTGATCTTCTCTGGGTTGGCCTCAATCCCTCAGTGCGAGACCAGGAACCCTAAGAGCTTCCCAGAGGACACGCCGAACACACATTTATCTGGGTTCAGCTTGGTGCGCGTAGAGCGCAACTTGTCAAAGACTAAAGCTAGGTTATCTAGTAAGGATGAACCCTGCTTGACCTTGACAACTATGTCATCGACATACACCTCAACTAGGTCTCTTATTAACTCCCCAAAGGTTTTGTGCATCGCCCGCACAAAGGTGGGGAGTGCATTCTTTAGGCCGTAAGGCATAGACACATAGCAATAAAGGCCGTCTACTGTGATGAAGGAGGTGTGCTCCTCGTCCTCCCTAGACATGGGGATCTGATGGAAACCCGAGTAGGCGTCTAGGAAGCACAGCATATCACAGCCTGACGTTGAGTCTACTATTTGATCTATTCTAGGGAGAGGGAATGGATCTTTCGGACATGCCTTATTGAGACTGGTGTAGTCGATGCACATCCGGAGCTTTCCGCCGGCCTTCGGGACAACGACGGGGTTCGCCAACCATCGGGGGTGGTGGACCTCCCGTATGAAGCTAGCGTCCAGCAGCTTCTTGACTTCTTCACGGATGAAGCTTTGCCGCTCGATGGACTGCTTGCGGGGCTTCTGTTGAACCGGTCGGGCGTCGGGGAAGACTGTCAAGTGGTGCTCGATCACCTCCCTGGGGATCCCCGGCATCTGAGACGGCTGCCATGCAAACACGTCGACGTTGTGCCGGAGGAAGGTGACGAGCGCGCCTTCCTATTTGCTATCCAGGCCCCCGGCTACCCGGGTGGTCTGGGTAGCTTCGGCGCCGACTTGGACGACCTTTAAGGGGACGCCGCCCTCGTCGAGAGGTTGCACCCGGGGTGCTGTGGCGGAAGCACGGTGACGTGCGCTCGGGCGGAGCTGGTCCGGCTCCGTATTGCCGGGGGCTGATGCCCCAGCTGTTGCGAGCGCTTGGAGCTTCTCCAGGGCCGACACTGCAGCAGTGCGGTCCCCACGAATCCTGAGAACGCCTGTCGGTGTTGGCATCTTCAGGACGAGGTAGCCGTAGTGGGCTACAGCCATGAACCGGTACAGGGCTGGCCTGCCGATTATGGCGTTGAAGGGGAGGTCTATCTCCGCTACGTCGAACAGAATGTACTCTGTTCGATAGCTGTCCGGAGCCCCGAAGGTCACCGGGAGACTAATGTTGCCGTAGGGGATAACCTGTCCCGGCCCTACCCCTGAGAACGGACTCGACGGGGTGAGCTTGGCCATCAGGACCTGCAGCTTCTGGAAAGCTGCACGGCTGATGAGGTTCAGCCCAGCTCCTCCATCTACCAAAACGAGGTACATTCTCACGTTGGCGATGGTAGGGGCTACCAGGAGCGGCAGTTGGCCGGCCCCAGCCATGTTCCTGGGGCAGTCGGTGGCGTCAAAGCTGATGGGGGTCCCCATCCACTTAAGGTGCGGTGCAGCACTTGGGAGTGGCGCCACCGACGCTACCGCTCGGCGCAGAGTCTTGACTGCGCTTCGGGACGAGGGGTCGGCGGACCCGCCGTATATGACGTAGAGCTTCTTCCGACGCTCATCGTCACTGGAGCTAGAGTCCTCATGATTGCGTGCCGCCTTCACGACACGCTGAGGCTCCTGGATCTCCTCTGGGTGGTCGATGTTGTCTGGAACATCCACCCCCTGTTCGTCTTCCTTTGGACGGAAGGGCAGGGCATCAGCCCGCTGCCGCTTCCCCTTGCGGAAGCGCTCTGCGAGCCTTCGGATCTCCCGGCACTCGGCAGTAGTGTGGCGATAGCTGCCGTGCATGGGGCACATATTGTCCTGGCTATCTTCCGGGATCGGTGACTTTCGCTGCCTCTTGTCAGGGCACGGCCCCCGAGCCCCACTGAGCATCGCTGCAGTGACGACTGGGGTCGCGGCCGGTGATCTTATCTTGCTTCTGCCTCGGCTCTTGGTCTTCCTGCTGCCTCCATAGGGAGTAGGACCAGATCCGGGCAGCCCTCCTGACTCGGAGGACGGCTGTGAGTGTCAGTTCCGTCCTTCGGCTGCTCTGGCGCACTTGTCCGCCAAGCTGAAGAGCTCTGAGGCATCGTGGACCTCCCTGGTCGCGAGTTTCTCAAGCATCTTCTTGTCTTGGACGCCTTGCCGGAACGCCACCACCACAGAAGCATTTTGAATGTGTGGGATGGTGTTCCGCACCTGGGAGAACCGCTGGATGAAAGAGCGCAGCGACTCCCCAGGCTGTTGTTGGATGGCGTGGAGGTCGAGCTCCGTGCCAGGCCGGGTGTAGGAACTGCCGAAGTTGGCTATGAACTGTCGGCAAAGCTCTCCCCAGGAAGTTACGGAACCCTGGGGGAGTTTCATGAGCCAAGACCGAGCTGGGCCAGTCAAGGCGACAGGGAAGTAATTGGCCATGACGGCTTCATTCCCTCTTGCGGCAAGTACGGCGGTGGAGTAGATCTAGAGGAACTCCGCCGGGTTGACGCTGCCGTCGTACTTCTTGGGCAGGTGCGGCCGAAACTTGCGCGGCCACTTTGCGAAGCGAAGGTGGGGCGCGAGGGCCGCACACCCTGCTTCTGTCGCCGCAGGTTCTGGTGCCGCGAACGCTTGGTTCGCACTGAGCACCGCGTGCCCCGGCATGGGCAAGGCTGCACCATAGGCCGGGGGCGCCATATGCAGGACATATGACTGTGGCATATTCTGCACGGCGCAGGCCTGGGGCAGAGATCGCGTGGTGAAGGTCTGCTCTTCGGGCTGGGTTGAGGCCGACGTCATGCTGTCGTCAGCCTCTTGGTGGCGACGCCTTTCTCGGTGCCGCTCGAGGTATACCCAGGCATCTTGACCCAGGCGACACCGCTCCAGCTCTGTCCTCAGATCTGTCGATTGGGGGCTGGTAGAGCTGGAGTCTGCCGTCTGCTCGTCAACCAATGGTGCGCGCATCAGCGACATGACCGGTTGGCCAGAGCGTCGTCCCCGCCGAAGTCGAGGGTTTGCGGCGGCGACGACGAGACGGTCTACCTCGCGGATCCACTGCCGGGTCGCTGCCTGAGGCGCGTCCCCAGCGGGCGAATTGTACAGTAGCGCTCTCGCTGCAGCTAGCGCACCCCCACTGGGCACGCCCAGCGCTACTGAAGACTTGAAGCTGGTTGGAGCCTGCATTGCCGGGGTCGGCGCTGCCAGAGCCGGTTGCTGGCTCCCAGCTTGTACCGACACACTCCGTCCTGAGTGTGTCGACATGTACTCCCCCCTAGTCGCGGTCTGCCGCAGAGGCGAGGGGGGAGAGTTCACCGCTGAAGGAAGCTTGGTCATCTTCGTCGGCGGAAACTCGTCGCGCTAGGAGAAAAGCCCCCTTCCTGGCACGCCAAATGTTGAAGTGTTCAGTCGACACTTCCCCCGGGCCTGCACTGGGCAGCCCGCGGAGGTTCTTTTTTCGGTGGGGCTAGTCTCTAGCGGAGAGCTTGCGCAGATGGACGAGTTAGTAAGAGCTTGACACGGCGAGTTTTACGTGATTCAGGCCGCCGGAGCGTAAAACCCTACGTCCACGGCGAGCTATGGAGCTCGCTGTATTGCTTGCTGCTCAGGGCCGGAGTCCTGAGCTTGGGGTGAGTTACAGCTTGAGAGTGTATGGCTAGCGTATGAGTTGCAAAGTGCAAACCCTTGCTATCGACGCCTACCCGAGCCTTTTATAGTCCAAGGCTCGAGCAGCTTACAAGGGGGGCCGGGACCCGACAGGTGGTCCTGGGAAGATTGTCTAACATCTACCGTATCTGCAGTTATGCCGGTAGTTGCCTCTGGTCGAAGGCTTCTGAGTCTTCATCTTGCCGCCCTGCCCATGCCGCATGCTAGTCGTAGTGGTTGATGACGGCGCAGGCGGCATGGGGTGTCTTGTCGCGGTGTTTATTGGCTGGCAGGTTCTGACACCGCGCGCCAGTCTATGATGCGACTGGGCGCAACGGCACCTGACAGAAGCGTGCTCCGCGTCTCCGCGTCTCGGGAAGACGCGGGCCTTGAATACCTTGTACGGGCAAGGTATGGGGCGTCTTTACGCCCGCTGCCTATCACTCGGGGGCAGGCAGCGCCGTTCTGCTGCCACGTGGCGGGCCCGGAGCCCTTCTCAGAGGAGAGGAGGGCCCGTTCCGCGGGGCACGTGGAGCCTCCGGACCTCTCCCCGCGGAGGGGGAAGCTCGGCTCCTGTTGGCCATGTGGTGGGCCCGGAGCTCTCCTCTGAGGATAGGGGGGCCCGGTCCCGCTGGATGCGTGGCGCCTTCGGACCTCTCTCCCGCGGAGGGGGAGCTCCGACTTCTGTATGCCACGTGGCGGGCCCGGAGCTCTCCTCTGAGGAGAGGGAGGTCCGGCCCCACCGGACGCGTGGCGCCTTCGGAGCTCTCCCTGCGGAGAAGGGCGAGTTCCTTAGGCATTTTACCCTGTGCGCGGGGGTACCCCATATCTCAGGTACCGACACTATGTAAAGCCATTGATTCTGCTAGATGATGGGAGGTTGGTCATTTATGATGCACGGATGGGGCGGCTGTTCATATGTGATCATGAAACCAACATTTTTACCCAAATGGAAACATGACATCTTGACTCAGTTGGTATGTTTACAAGAAGTTTGTTGGGTCTACTAGAGGATGATATGATGTAGTACGGTAATGTATTGCTACTCAATTTAGCTTGTGTTCTATACAATTGCAGGATTTACTCTTTGTGACGCCCGGTCCCGTAAAACACGGAACCCAACTAATGCATATGTGTGCCCAGGATGTTCATCACACATACACATGTAATCCACAAACTGAACTCAGAATATAACCACGAATAATAAGGTTTAAGTACTTTATTACATCAATCTCTAACTTATTCTTGCAGCTGAAGTCTTCTAACTTTTTCTAGCAGCGGAAGTCTCTAAACAATAGCGGAAGAAAACTAAACAGCAGCAACGGCTCCATCTCCAACTCCACAGGCAAGTTGATGGTAGATCGCACGCCTAGTACTCCATATGATATTCGAAGTACTCCTCTCCTGTTGCTGATGATCGTATGATAATGCAAGGGTGAGTACATGTCGTACTCAGCAAGTGCAGGAATTGTATGACATGTAGCTTCCAACAAGGTAGGAACAAAAAGGCTCATTGCAGAAAGTAAAGTTTATTTCTCAAACATGATAAAAACAGCAACTAACTTTAAGTGAATTTAATCCCAACATATATCCAATTAAAACATCAACATACCTCCTTTATGATTCACCACCTTTCATGCCTCAACCAACCATAATTCTTTCTCAACTTTCATCTCATGCTCATGATATCCATAACCATCTCATATTCATACCACCATCTCATATTCATATCTTCCGAAATCAAACTCATTGTTATGACTCAACAGTCCCAAAAACCAATCCCAAAGACCATACCATAACCAAACCAATAAACATCCATCCCAATAACCATGCCAAACCATCCCTTCTAATCATGTGAGTTGTCCAGGCGCTTGTGACCGGAAGCACGACTATCATGATAGTTTTACACTCTTAAGAGGTTGCACCACTTTACCCACAAGTTTGTGATTTCGTCACCCGTCGGCGACTGCAGAACCTCCATTATACCAGTACACAACCGTCGGTTTATGGCCAAGAGATCACAAAATAGCCTTTACAAAGGGGCTACTATATGTATGGACTCACTAAGGTTTCACCAGCAGGCTCGAATCACCATTCTCCCACCTACGGGCCCCCTCTTGTGCCATGCAGTTCCCAGGGCAGTCCTCTCTCGACTCCCATTCCCCGCGTCTTCCACGGTCCATAACAATCTAGCAACTTACCTAATTAGTCAGCTAAGCCGCACCCATATTTGGCCTTGTGGCGGCACTGTTTTCCTGGCATGTGCTGGCATGAACCGGTCCTTAGATCTACGGCAAGTAAACCACCATCGCATTCTACCACATCCTCAAACCAAGCTTGCCTAGATCTCACCCGATTCATGTTCATTATCAGCATCAAGTTCTTATTATCATTGTTCATATGAGTGCAGTAGCTAGACACATTCTATCTCGCTTCCCATATCCCGTGGACGCAGCGAAGAAAAAATCAAAAACGACCATACCCAACTCATCAACTTTCTCGGCGACAAGAGAGGTTAACAAAACTAGTAAACTCCTATAAAAGGGTTTCCCATCAAGCTGACTCAAGCATACATGTTTTTGCAACCAAAACAGTTTCAAAGCATGGGATCAATATGGTCAAGGGGCACTTGCCTTGTTCCTTTGGCTCTGGTTGCTCACGTGTCTCGATGTTATAGTGCTATAGTCCTTCGTAGGTAGCTTGTTGAGCTTGTCATTATACTTACGATCGCGCACATACAAAATTTAAAGCAATCAAACATCATGCACAGACTTTACTTAAGATGCAATGGTGCATATGCATGCTAACCTATGGTGTTGTTTCATTAGATCAGTTTGTACGTGTTCTTTGCATGTTTTAATGGGCTTGCATGGGGTTTTACGATGAACAAGGGTGTATGGATCAAGTGTGGTAATGATCTTGACTCAAGATCTAGATCAACTCCACCGTCAAAAACCGATCAACATGTGATCTGTCCACACGAAAAAGCTTCTGTTCGAAGGAAAACAGATGCAAAGAAAACCACGATGATGTCGTAAGGTGGTAACGAAGACCTACCTCACTTCTCCTTGGTGTCAGGGCCTTCCTCCTAGCAAGACAGATCGTTGGCTCTCTTCTGGCGACGGCGAGCGTGACGGGGCTCGTCGGCGGTGCTCACCGGTGGTTAAATTCTGGCGAAGGGAGTTAACTCGGTGAGTTGGGGGCTAGCGCTTCTAAGTCGTCGACTTGAAAAGGTGTTACGGCCCATGGTTGTTTCGGGTTCTATTTATAAGGGAATAAAGAAGAGTCCTACTCCGATTGGATTTCAAATAAGAGTCCTATTCAACTTGTTTTTGGATCTTAACAACTTATCTTCACTTGATTTGGTTGTAGTATTCAACGTGGAAGAATTTATGTCGGTTTCCTCAGTACCGGGTACTCACGTACAGCGGAAAACCACTTAAGGATACCGTCCTTCCGCAGGGATAAGCTCTGGAGGCTCCACGTGTCTAGCAGGGGCCGGGCTTCCCTTCTCCACAGAGACGGGCTCCGGTCGTGTCGCGTGTCTGGCGGGCGGGACCTCCCTCTCTCTCAGAGACAAGCTCCGCGTGCGCCACATGTCTGGCGGGTGGGACCTCCCCTCTCCCTCAGAGGCGAGCTCCGCGTGTGCCACGTGTCAGTTTCGGACCTCCCCTCTCTTCGGAGGTGGGCTCCGAGAGTGCCACATGTCCAGTAGCGCCGGTCTTCCTTTCTCCTCAGAGACGAGCTCCGAGGTCGCCACGTGTCCAACAGTGTCGGACCTCCCGGACGCGAGCTCCGAGGTCGACACGTGTCCAACAGCATCGGACCTCTCGGAGGCGAGCTCCGAGAGCGACACATGTCCTGCAGGGTTGGGCCTTGCTTTTACGCAGTGACTAGCTCCGGTGGGGACACGTGTCCGGCGGCGCTGGACCTAGCTTCTCCGCAGAGACAAGCCCCAGAGGCAACACGTGTTCAGCGGGTCAGACATCGCCCCTTCCACAGAGGCTAGCTCCGTGCTTGCCACGTGTCTAGGGATGCCGGACCTCATCCCTTCTGCAGGGTTGCGCTCCGAAAATGCCATGTGGCCAGCAGGCCGCGGAAAGTGTCGACAGTGCTCCTCGGCGAACTGGAATTGGCTCTTTTCGGCTATATTTCTGATTCTTTCTCCATTTCTACTTCTTTTAAAATGTTTCTTTATATGAAATATGCATGCACGTGTGAATATGAAATTGAGGGTGTTACAAACCTAACCCCCCTTAAACTGAATCTCGCCCTCGAGATTCGATAGAGTAGAGAACAGATGAGGAAATTCTGCCTTGAGGTATTCCTCACGTTCCCATGTAGTTTCAGCTTCCGTGTGATGGCTCCACTGTACCTTGCACCATCAGATCACTTTGTTCCTTGTGACCCTTTCCTTCATGTCCAAAATTTGGACAGGGTGCTCTACATAGGTCAGATCCTCTTGAAGCTCGAGCTCGTCCATCGGTATTTGTTCTTTTGGTACTCTCAAGCACTTCTTGAGTTGGGATACATGAAACACGTCATGCACGCCGGAGAGGTGTGTTGGGAGCTCTAGTTGATAAGCTACCTCTCCTCGCTTGCCGAAAATCTTAAATGGCCCGATATAGCGAGGTGCTAACTTGCCTTTGACGTTAAAACGTCGTTGGCCACGGATAGGCGATACCTTAAGGTACACGAAGCCTGCTACTTTGAAGGTCAACTTTCTTCGCCTATTGTCCGCATAACCTTTCTTTTGTGACTGAGCAGCCTTCAAGTTCTCCCATATTGTTTGGACTTGCTTCTCGGCGTTTTGCAGCACTTCAGGTCCAAACACTTGGTTCTCTCCGGTCTCGTTCCAAAACAACGGCGTCCTACATCGTCTACCATACAATGCTTCGAAAGGTGACATCTTCAAGCTGGCTTGATAGCTGTTATTGTATGAGAACTCGGCATACGGCAAGCTCCTATCCCAACTACGGCCATGTTTCAAGGCGCAGGCTCTCAACATGTCCTCCAAAATTTGGTTTGTCCACTCCGTTTGCCCATCGGTTTGCGGGTGATAAGCGGAGCTGAAATTTAGCCGTGTACCCATGGCTTCACGCAGCTTCCTCCAGAACCTAGAGGTAAACTGAGAACCCCGATCGGAAACGATCCTCTTCGGGACTCCATGGCGGCACACGGTTTGCTCCATGTACAGCTCGGCTAGTTGTGCAACGTTGTACTTGGTTTTAACAGGAAGGAAATGAGGTTTTTTCGTCAATCAGTCCAAAATAACCCAGATTGAGTCGTAACCCGACTGAGTACGTGGTAATCCGACCATGAAATCCATGCTGATGTCTTCCCACTTTCACTCGGGTACTTTCAATGGTTGCAACAGTCCAGCGGGTCTTTGATGTTCGGACTTCACCCGTTGGCACGTGTCGCATAAGGCAACATATTAAGCTATGTCCCTTTTCATACCATCCCACCAATAACAAGTTTTTAGGTCCTTATACATTTTTGTACTGCCGGGATGTATGGAATAAGGTGAGTCATATTGTAGGATCGAAGTACACGTGTAAAGCTACCAGAGGGGGGGTGAATGGTAGATAAAAACTTTTCAGCGGAAGCAACAAAACACCCTTCAGCAGAAAACCGATCTGTTAAAGAAACTGTTTGTACGACTAATCTAAACGTGTTCAACTGTGACCAAACTAGTATAGATTTTAGAGAATCAAGTCACGAAGACGTCACAACAATAATCATGAAAATCCGTTGAGATAAACTCAAGTTACGATCGAAAGATCGAACAAAGGTCAATCTGTCCTACGCGAGAAAAACAGTTCTGGAATACTGCAAAGAAACTCGTGTAGATCAGAAACCACAAACTCAATGACCGTGAAATTTTCACAGATTATAGATAATCAAGTTGTGAAGACAACCCAAAAAGAATCACATCAATTGGATCTGTAAAACTCGAGTTATGATAAAACCACCGAAGCAAGGTAGTGCTGAACAGAAACTCGACGAGAAAAACTTGTCTGAAACAAGTTGGACGAACAAGGCACAAAAGTTCCTTTAGAATACGAATTTTATTTATCAAAACACAAGAGGAACAGCCCCAAAGTCGTGCCCCACGAGCTCTGGCCTCCCTTGCTTATATAACCAGCCCGAAGGCCAACTCAACTCAAAGTAGGACTCCTACTCCTACTTGGATTCAAACTGTAACTTTCCAATACTGCTTAGGACTCTTCTATACGCAGATAGAAGCAATCTTAAGACTTCCAAACACCTTAGGAACTTATCCCACATTCCTAAAATAACTCAAATTCGTGACCCATACGAAATCCTATCATAACCAACTCAAAACTTTCCATATTTGAGTCAAACACGACTCAGCCGCAGCCTGAGTCCATAACCTAGTCGGTTGGACCTTTCCGACCAATTCTTTACGTCCACATCTCTTCATCATGCCTTGGAACCATGCAGCCACGTCCATGCACTCCTTGCACACGTGCAAACATCTTCCAACGATGTCCAAGATACCTTCATATGCATTGTTCTTGATTCAAACATACTGCGCAACCTCCCGGTCAACTCAACCACAATTCCTCCCGAACTTGGTTGTTGAACCTCATCTTCTCCCTAAGACTAGTTCAATGGATCCCGTCACCAGCCATGTCTTGAACTCAAGCAACACCTGCACATGAATAAACAACCAATACTTCCGAGCACAAGTCCTCGACTTGACTCTCGTTAGTTCTGAAACTACAACATCTTACGTGAGCACCTCACATAAACATGTTGTAAACCATAGCAAAATGATATCAGCCATAACCACCAAAACACACCAGAAACTTAGTAAAATAATACTAAGCAAACTTTCCATAAGAGTAAAGCAAGTTCGAAACATTGAAAGTTGAAAGCAGAACCATTGCAATCAAGCTCTGAACCTTACCAAAGCTAACCGGACCTTGAACCGGAACTTACCAAAGCTAGTCGGACCCAGCGCCGGAGCTTACTAAAGCTTAGTCGGACCTAGCATGGAACTTACCAAAGCTAGTCGGACTTAGCACCGGAGCTAGCAAAAACAAGTCGGACCTAGCCAAAATAAGTCAGACCTAGACAAAGCAAGTCGGACCTTGCAGGAGCTCGGACCTAGAGTCGGACCTTGTTAAAAAGATGTTTTGGTAGTATTCAAAACTTTTATAGTCAAAGCCAATGTATTCAGCACACATAGGTCTTACACATGTGCCTCTTTTAATATCGTGTCGCGGATGTGCTTCACGTTAGACGCACAAATCCTTTTCCAAGCATACCCTTCTCGTCTTCCTTGAAGTCCTTTTCTATGCCTTGTCGGATTCTTTCCTTGATCTCCTTGATTTCCTCATCCGTTGCTTGGCCATCTCGTATCTCTTGTTCCAATGAAGAATGGAGTTCCATCACTTCCATCTCGTTCAAGAACCCGAGATGTAACCGCTTGAACTCCTTGCGCAGCTCGGGTTGTAGCTCCCGAACCATGAGCTGGTGTCATGCTCCCTTTCGGCTCAATGCATAGGCTACTACATTGGCCTTTCCGGGGTGATAGTTGATTCCAACATCATAATCCTTGATGAGTTCCAACCATTGACGTTGCCTCAAATTCAAATCCGTTTGCGTGAATATGTACTTGAGGCTTTTGTGATCCGTATAGATCTCACATCGGTGGCCAAGGATATAATGTCTCCAAATCTTCAATGCATGCACCACGGCTGCGAGTTCCAAGTCATGTGTGGGGTAATTCAGCTCGTGTTTCTTTAATTGCCTTGACGCATAGGCTACCACTTGTCCTTCTTGCATGAGCACACATCCAAGCCCTTGTCTTGATGTGTCACAATATATGTCGAAACTCTTGCTCACGTCTGGCAATACCAAAACCGGTGCTGTGGTTAGCCTTTTCTTGAGCTCCTCAAAGCTTTGTTGACACGCTGGTGTCCACTAAAATGCTTTTCCCTTCATTATCAATTCAGTCATAGGCTTTGCTATTTTGGAGAAATCTTTGATGAACCGGCGATAGTATCCAGCCATCCCAAGGAAACTCCGAATATCCCTCATGTTCTACGGTTGGTTCCACTTCAGAACATCTCCCACTTTTCTGGGATCAACCGATACTCCTTCCTCAGAGATGATATGGCCTAGGAACGATATCTCCTTTAGCCAAAATTGACACTTGCTGAGCTTGGCATACAATTGATGCTCTCACCAGCTTCTGCAAGGTCAATCTTAAATGTTCTTCATCTTCTTCCTCACTTTTTGAATACACCATGATATCATCGATGAAAACCACGACGAACTTGTCCAAGTACTCCATGAAGACCTTATTCATGAGGTACATGAAATATGCGGGTGCATTCGTTAACCCAAAAGACATAACGGTATATTCATATGAGCCATACTGTGTTCGAAAGGTAGTCTTGGGTATGTCGGAGGGCTTAATCTTCAGCTAGAAATATCCCGACCAAAGATCAATCTTGGAGAAAACTCGGGCACCTTTCATTTGGTCGAAGAGGTCCTCTATACGGGGTAGAGGGTACTTGTTCTTGATCGTCACCTCATTGAGAGACCTATAGTCCACACACATCCTTTGGGTCCCATCCTTCTTGTCTACGAAGAGCACGGGGGATCCCCATGGTGACGAGCTTGGGCGTATAAAACCCTTTTCTAACTGCTCCCGAATATGCTTCTTAAGCTCCACTAGTTCATTAACGGGCATCATATATGGCCTCTTTGCTATAGGTGCAGTTCTGGGTACCAGATCAATGGAAAATTCAATGTCCCGGTCAGGTGGCATAGCTGGAATTTCTTCCGGGAACACGTCCAATAATTCTTGAACCACCAGAATGCTTTCCAATGTTGCTTCTTCGACGTGGTTCAATGTTGCCATCTTGGTTGTTGGTTGGGCTGACTCGAACTCAATATGAGTACCGTGCTCGTTTGTCAACTGCATGCTCCTCTTAGCACATTGGATCACTCCGCTGTGCTTGCTTAACCAATCCATTCCGAGTATTATGTCAAGCCCTTGGGAATCCAAGACAATAAGGTTGGCAAGGAAGTCTACCCCCCTTATTTTAAGGTTTACTTTCGGGCATACTATATTAGTTCTTATCTCTCCACCAGGAGAATTAACCAACATAGTATATTTCAAGTGTGATATGGGTAGATTATACTTGGCAACATACTTGGATGATATGAATGAATGCGAATCAAATAAAACAGTGGCTGGGTTGGAGTTGGCAAGGAACATACCAATCACGACGTCCTCAGCCTGTTGCGCCTCCTCAGCGGAGACATGATTTACGTTGCCACGAGCGTAGTTCTGCTGCCCACGGTTACCTTGCGTAGCTCCTCCATTCTGCTGTGGGTTCTGTTTGGGCGCGCTGCTTGGCTGTCCAAGGCCTTTCCTCGGGCACTGGCTTGCAAAGTGTCCCGCCTCTCCGCATGCAAAGCATGCCTTGTTGCCCAAGACAGCAGGGACATTGGGGCGAGGGTGATTTTGAGCATATGCACCCATGTTGGGTCGGGGCGCAGAAGGCAAAGGCACACGAGGTGCTTGCATAACAGGACGTTGCTGTGGTGGTTGATTAGGGCGAAAAGTAGAAGTGGACGAGCCATACTGCGGTGCAGCTGGGGGCATGAAACGGGGACGTACATTGCTCCCTTGTGGTTGTGGATGATATGGCATATTCCTCTTGCCCTCTTGCTCGATCTCACGGATCTTGCTCTCGACCACTATAGCTTTGTCAACTAGCTTCTGGAAGTTTGCATAGTCATTGTTGAGCAGTTGAACTTGGATCTCATTGTTCAACCCTCTCATGAACAAGTATTGCTTCCTTTGATCCGAGTTGACATCCTCGGGGGCATACCTTGAAAGCTGCGTGAACTTGTTGAGGTACTCGTTCATGCTCTTCTTTCCTTGGCGGAGACCTTCGAACTCTTGCCTTTTTAGCATCATGACTCCGACAGGGACGTAATGAGAGTGGAAAATCTCCTTGAACTCAGCCCAAGTGATAGTCTCCTGGTCGACATGAGCATTGCAAAGAGTGTCCCACCAGTCAGCGGCTGCTCCCATAAGTTGGTGCGATGCGAAGAGAACTTTCTCTCGATCATTCCACTGAACAATAGCAAGCTTCTTCTCCATGGATTTCAACCAATCATCAGCCTCCATGGGGTCATTAGCTTGTGCAAAAGTAGGTGGTCGAGTCCTCATGAACTCTCCCAGTCTGTTGTGAGCCGGCGGTGGTGGTGGCGGTGGCGGTGCAGGAACGGGGTTAGGATTGTTGTTGTTGGCTTGCAGCTGACCCAAAGTTTAGATCATAGTTTGCATGACCTGGTTCTGCATAGCCATCAACCGTTCAAGGTTGTTTTCACCAGCCCCGGGGTCAACATTCTCAGGAACTTCGACGTGGTCACCCTCTTGTAGTTCATGGTTGCCACGTACATTCCTCCTTTGTCGGCTGGCGTTTTCCCTCACCATCTGTGAGAGAGAGTTGGGTGGAATTGAATTTAGAAGTTTAGATGGACCCCCCAACTATATGCATCAAGGTGGATGGACTAAATATATTTACTTTTATATGAGGATGTGAACACATGCCGAAGCATCTCACATCTCTCTACTATGTGTGGATATGGACAACGCTGAAGCATCCCACAACTCACACTAAGCACACAAACATAAACAATCATCACAAAAGTTCACACCACTCCTATTCAGGCTTCTATGGTTTAAGCGTTCCTATGGGTTCTAGGGTATCCATTCCACCTAGGCTTGCATCCTACGGTCAAGGTGGTTCTGATGCTAATCTATGCATTCTACCTAGGCTTGCTGTCGAAGTGTCTTCGGTCGACACTTCCCCCGGGCCTGCTCAGGGCAGCCCGCGAAGGTTCTTTTTCGGAGGGGCTAGTCCTCTCGGAGGGTCTCGCGTGTTGGACGAAGGAAGGAGATGAAGGTGGATTGACACCAGGATTTTACGTGGTTCGGGCCGCCGGAGCGTAAAAACCCTACGTCCACGGGAGTGCTTGGAGCACTTGTTTCCTTTAGAATGAGGATAGGTGGCGAACTGCCGAACCCTAAGTGCTAGAGGGAGCTGAACTCACAGGAGTTTGAACCCCTTGTAACGTTGCCTACCCGAGCCTTTTATAATCCAAGGCTTGGGCGGCTTACAAGGTGGGCCTTGGGGGCCCGACAGGTGGCCCCGGGATGATTTCCTACCAGCTACTATGTCTTGGCCCTGGCTTCGAGGTCATCGTCCTGCCGCCCTGCCTACGCTGCAGGCTAGGCATAGCGGTTGATGATGGCAGGGACGGCAGGGAATGTCTTGTCGCTGTCTTCAGATTCTAACACTGTGCGCCTGTCCTGACTGTGACTGGTCACAGTGCCTCCTGACAGGTGTGCGCCGCGCCTCCGCGTCTTGGGAAGGTGCGGGTCTTGAATGCCTTGTACGGTAAAGGCATAGCGTGCCTTTACTCTCACTGCCTACTGCGCCAGGGCCTTCTCCTTCCCGCACACTTTCTTGTCTTGAGTATTCCCTGTGCTAGTAGGGTCTCGACGGCTTAGGAGCTCAACCTCTGAGGAGAGGGTGAGGTCTGGCATCGGAGCTCAGCCCTGTGAAAGGGGGAGGTCCGGCTTTGGAGCTCGCCTCTGAGGAGAGGGTGAGGACCGGCATTAGAGGTCACCCCTGCTGAGGGGGTGAGGCCTGGCATCGGAGCTCAGCCCTGTGGAAGGGGGAGGTCCGGCAGTCATCGGAGCTCAGCCCTATGGAAGGGGGAGGTCCGACAGTCATTGGAGCTCAGCCCTGTGGAAGGGGGAGGTCCGGCAGTCATCGGAGCTCAGCCCTATGGAAGGGGGAGGTCCGACAGTCATCGGAGCTCAGCCCTGTGGGAGGGGGAGGTCCGACAGTCATCAGAGCTCAGCCCTGTGGAAGGGGGAGGTCCGACAGTCATCGGAGCTCAGGCCAGCGGTGGGCGTGAGGTCTGGAGATCATCGGAGCTCAGGCCAGCGGAGGGCGTGAGGTCCGGCATCAGGGCTCGCCTCTGAGAAGAGGCCGAGGGCTGGCATCGGAGCTCAGCCCTGCTGTGGGGGCGGAGGTCCAGCAGTCATCGGAGCTCAGGCCAGCGGTGGGCGTGAGGTCCGGAGATCATCGGAGCTTAGGCCAGCGGAGGGCATGAGGTCCGGCATCAGGGCTCGCCTCTGAGAAGAGGGTGAGGGCTGGCATCAGAGCTCGGCCCTGCTGAGGGGGCGGAGGTCCGGAAGTCATCGGAGCTCAGGCCAGCGGTGGGCGCGAGGTCTGGAGGTCATCGGAGCTCAAGCCAGCGGTGGGCGTGAGGTCCGGAGGTCATCGGAGCTCAGGCCAACGGAGGGCGTGAGGTCCGGCATCAGGGCTCGCCTCTGAGAAGAGGGCGAGGGCTGGCATCGGAGCTCGACCCTGCTGTGGGGACGGAGGTACGGCAGTCATCGGAGCTCAGGGCAGCGGTGGGCGTGAGGTCCGGAAGTCATCGGAGCACAGGCCAGTGGTGGGCATGAGGTCCGGAGGTCATCGGAGTTCAGGCCAGCGGAGGGTGTGAGGTCCGGCATCAGGGCTCGCCTTTGGGAAGAGGGCGAGGGCTGGCATTGGAGTTCAGGCCAGCGGTGGGCGTGAGGTCCGGCATCAGAGTTCACCTCTGCTGGAGGGGTGCGGTCTGGTACGTCCGGCCACGTGTCAGGCCCGGGGCTAGCCTCTGAGGAGAGGGGAGGCCCGGCCTGCTGGACACGTGGCGCCTTCGGAGCTCGCCTCTGAGGAGAGGGAGACGAGTCCGGCTTCGGAGCTCACCCCTGCTGGGGGGGGGTGAGGTCCGGCACTGCTCAGAGGTCCTCCTTTCCCTGTCTCTTAGTCTTATTTGGCTTACAGTCCTGGGCTGGTATACAGGGCTTGGGCAATCCAGTGCACTTGGTCCCGGGGGTCCGGCTCCCGCCGTAGTCAGGGTGTAACCGTCCGGCCCCTAGTACTCAAACCGTAGCGCTGGGGAGGCAGAGTGCGCATGCTTTGGGTGCAGGACCGGGGCAAAGCAAGGCTCCTGGACCTCCCGCTCTAGTGTAGGTCTTTTCCTGGAGGGGACCAGATGGCATCACAATACCCTAACTGGGGGAGGTCCGAGAGGCCCCCGGGCCTTTGGCAGGTACCTCAAGCACGACCGCTCTCGGCAGGATAGCAAATGCCGACTAGTTATGAGAGTGAGAAAGGAGGGCTGAGTGTACAACGAGCGTACACTGTCTAGAGCACGGGGAGGTGTTCATATAAATTAATGTGTAATTTAAATGAACACCTAAGTAAGCGTGGTAGGTCTTACCGAGGTAGGGCCGGAGCGCCTGCCTTGTGCTCCCATGCACGGACCCGTGGTGGTAGCGCTGGAGCTCCCGCTGGGACCGTGCGATCCGGAGCGTTGCTTGCCATCTTGCCTCGTCGACGAGGTAGATGTCCTCAAGCAGGAGCGGGGTCTTGCGTGCGTCGCACACTCGGACACGGGGTGCCCCCATGGCGATCTCGGAGGGAAGCACGGCTTCGGCCCCCGCATACCGTGAAGAAGGGTAGTTCCCGCGACCCGGCTCGGGGATGTCCGGCTGGCCCCCGACGTAGAGGAGCCGGTATCCCCCGACGGCTCCTAGGCTCGCCTCTGAGGATAGGGGAGCTCTAGCATGTCCAACCTCCATGCCGCGAATGGCCTCAAGGGTGGGATCATCTACAGCGTTTGCACCGGTTGTGTGGGTCTGCTCGGCATGAATCTGGCAAGCCTTGCATCTCCTAACCGGCTTGACACTTCCCTCGGGCCTGCTCACGGCAGCCTGCGGAGGTTCTTTTTTGGAGGGGCTAATCCTCTCGGAGGGTCTCGTGTTGGACGAAGGAAGGAGATAAGGTGGATTGACACCGGGATTTTACGTGGTTCGGGCCGCCGGAGCGTAAAACCCTACGTCCACGGGAGTGCTTGGAGCACTTGTTTCCTTGAGTATGAGGATGGGTGGCGAACTGCCGAACCCTAAGCGCTAGTGGGAGCTGAACTCACGAGAGTTCGAACCCCTTGTAACGTTGCCTACCCGAGCCTTTTATAATCCAAGACTCGGGCGGCTTACAAGGTGGGCCCCGAGGGCTCGACATGTGGCCCCGAGGTGATTTCCTACCAGCTACTATGTCTTGGCGCTGGCTTCGAGGTCGTCGTCCTGCTGCCCTTCCCACGCTGCAGGCTAAGCGTAGCGGTTGATGATGGCAGGGGCAGCAGGGCATGTCTTGTTGCTGTCTTCAGCTTCTGACACTGTGCGTCTGTCCTGACTGTGACTGGTCACAGTGTCTCCTGATAGGCGTGTGCGACGCCTCCGCGTCTTGGGAAGGTGCGGGTCTTGAATGCCTTGTACGGTAAAGGCATGGCGCGCCTTTACTCCCGCTGCCTACCGCGCCAGGGCGGGCAGCGCTGCACGTGGCCACGTGGCAGGCCCGGAGCTGTCCTCTATGGAGAGGGGAGCTCCGGCCCTACTGGACACGTGGCGCCTTCGGAGCTCGCCCCTGCGGAGGGGGCGAGGTCCGGCCTTCTGGGCCACGTGGCAGGCCCGGAGCTGTCCTCTGAGGAGAGGGGAGCTCCAGCCCTACTGGACACGTGGCGCCTTCGGAGCTTGCCCCTGCAGAGGGGGCGAGGTCCGACCTTCAGGCCACGTGGCAGGCTTGGAGCTATCCTCTAAGGGGATGGGAGCTCCGGCCCTACTATACACGTGGCGCCTTCGGAGCTCGCCCCTACGGAGGGGGCGAGGTCCGGCCTTCAGGGCCACGTGGCAGGCCCGGAGCTATCCTCTGAGGAGAGGGGAGCTCCGGCCCTACTGGACACGTGGCGCCTTCGGAGCTCGCCCCTGCGGAGGAGGCGGGGTCCTTAGGCGGTTTCACCCTGTGCGCGGGGGTACCCGTTGAGGGTATCGACACTTGCGTCCTACGGTCAATGTGGCTCTAATGCAAATCTGTTACTCCTATCTAGGCTCGCGTCCTACGGTCAATGTGGCTCTAATGTCACTCTGTGACTAGGCCTGCGTCCTACAGTCAACGTGGCTCTGATACAAATCTGTGACGCCCGGTCCTGTAAAACACGGAACCCAGCCAATGCATATGTGTGCTAGGATGTTCATCACACATACGCATATATTCCACAAACTGAACTCAGAATGTAATCACGAATAATAGGGTTTAAGTACTTTATTAAATCAATCTCTAACTTATTCTTGCAGCGGAAGTCTTCTAACTTATTCTAGCAGCGGAAGTCTCTAAACGATAGCGGAAGCAAACTAAACAGCAGCAGCGGCTCCATCTCCAACTCCATAGGAAAGTTGACGGTAGATTGCACGCCTAGTACTCCACATGATCTTCAAAGTACTCCTCTCATGTTGCTGATGATCGTATGATAATGCAAGGGTGAGTACATGTCGTACTCAGCAAGTGCAGGGATTGTATGACATGTAGCTTCCAACAAGGTAGGAACAAAAAGGCTCATTGCAGAAAGCAAAGTTTATTTCTCAAACATGATAAAAACAGCAACTAACTTTAAGTGAATTTAATCCCAACATATATCCAATTAAAACATCAACATACCTCCTTTATGATTCACCACCTTTCATGCCTCAACCAACCATAATTCTTTCTCAACTTTCATCTCATGCTCATGATATCCATAACCATCTCATATTCATGCCACCATCTCATATTCATCACATATTCATATCTTCCGAAACCAAACTCATTGTTACGACTCAACAGTCCCAAAAACCAATCCCAAAGACCATACCATAACCAAACCAATAAATATCCATCCCAATAACCATCCCAAACCATCCCTTCTAATCATGTAAGTTGTCCAGGCGCTTGTGACCGGAAGCACGACTATCATGATAGTTTTACACTCTTAATAGGTTGCACCACTTTACCCATAAGTTTCTGATTTCGTCACCCGTCGGCGACTGCAGAACCTCCATTATACCAGGACACAACCGTCGGTGTATGGCCAAGAGATCACAAAATAGCCTTTACAAAGGGGCTACTAGATGTATGGACTCACTAAGGTTTCATCAGCAGGCTCGAATCACCATTCTCCCACCTACTGGCCCCCTCTTGTGCCATGCAGTTCCCAGGGCAGTCCTCTCTCGACTCCCATTCCCCGCGCCTTCCACGTCCATAACAATCTAGCAACTTACCTAATTAGTCAGCTAAGCCGCACCCATATTTGGCCTTGTGGTGGCACTGTTTTCCTGGTATGTGCTGGCATGAACCAGTCCTTAGATCTACGGCAAGTAAACCACCATCTCATTCTACCACATCATCAAACCAAGCTTGCATAGATCTCCCCCGATTCATGTTCATTATCAACATCAACTTCTTATTATCATTATTCATATGAGTGCAGTAGCTAGACACATTCTATCTCGCTTCCCATATCCCGTGGACTCAGCGAAGCGAAAAGCAAAAAACGACCTTACCCGACTCATCAACTTTCCCGGCAACAAGTGTGGTTAACAAAACTAGTAAACTCCTATAAAAGGGTTTCCCATCAAGTTGACTCAAGCATACATGTTTTCGCAACCAAAACAGTTTCAAAACATGGGATCAATATGGTCAAGGGGCACTTGCCTTGTTCCTGTGGCTCTGGTTGCTCACGTGTCTCGATGTTCTGGTGCTATAGTCCTTCGTAGGTAGCTTCTTGAGCTTGTCCTTCAACTTACGATCGCGCACATACAAAATTTAAAGCAATCAAACATCATGCACAAACTTTACTTAAGATGCAATGGTGCATATGCATGCTAACCTATGGTGATGTTTCATTAGATCAGTTTGTACGTGTTCTTTGCATGTTTTAATGGGCTTGCATGGGGTTTTACGATGAACAAGGGTGTATGGATCTTATTCAAGATCTAGATCAATTCCACCGTCAAAAACCGATGAACACGTGATCTGTCCACACGAAAAAGCTTCTGTTCGAAGGAAAACAAATGCAAAGAAAACCACGATGATGTCGTAAGGTGGTAACGAAGACCTACCTCACTTCTCCTTGGTGTCAGGGCCTTCCTCCTAGCAAGACAGATCGCTGGCTCTCTTCTGGTGACGGCGAGCGTGACGGGGCTCGTCGGCGGTGCTCACCGGTGGTTGAATTCCGGCGAAGGGGGTTAACTCGGCGAGTTGGGGGCTAGGGCCTCTAAGTCGTCGACTTGAAAAGGTGTTATGGCCAAGGGGTGTTTCGGGTTTTATTTATAAGGGAATAAAGAAGAGTTCTACTCCGATTGGATTTCAAATAAGAGTCCTATTCAATTTGTTTTTGGATCTTAACAACTTATCTTCTATTGATTTGGTTGCAGTATTCAACGTGGAAGAATTCATGTCGGTTTCCTCAGTACCGGGTACTCGCGTACAGGGGAAAACCGCTTAAGGATCCCGTCCTTCTGCATGGATAAGCTCCAGAGGCTCCACGTGTCCAGCGGGGGTTGGGCTTCCCTTCTCCACAGAGGCGGGCTCCGGTCGTGCCGCGTGTCAGGCGGGCAGGACCTCCCTCTCTCTCAGAGACAAGCTCCGTGTGCGCCACGTGTCTAGCGGGCGGGACCTCCCTTCTCCCTCAGAGGCGAGCTCCACGTGCGCCACGAGTCAGTGTCGGACCTCCCCTCTCTTCGGAGGTGAGCTCCAAGAGTGCCACGTGTCCAGTAGCGCCGGTCTTCCTTTCTCCATAGAGACGAGCTCTGAGGTCGCCACATGTCCAATAGCGTCGGACCTCCCGGAGGCGAGCTCCGAGGTCAACACGTGTCCAACAGCGTCGGACCTCTCGGAGGTGAGTTCCGAGAGCGACACGTGTCCCGCGGGGTTGGGCCTTGATTTTCCGCAGCGACTAGCTCCGGTGGGGACACGTGTCCTGCGGGGCTGGACCTCGCTTCTACACAGAGACAAGCCCCAGAGACAACACGTGTTCAGTGGGTCGGACCTCTCCCCTTCCATAGAGGCTAGCTCCGAGCCTGCCACGTGTCTGGCGATGCCGGACCTCATCCCTTCCGCAGGGATGAGCTCCGAAAACGCCACGTTGCCAGCAGGCCGCGGGAAGTGTCGACAGTGCTCCTCGACAAACTGGAATTGGCTCTTTTTGGATATATTTTTTATTCTTTCTCCGTTTCTACTTCTTTTAAAATATTTCTTTATATGAAATATGCATGTATGCGTGAATATGAAATTGAGGGTGTTACACTCTTCTAGCTTTAAATTGAACTCTATCGATAATTGTGATGTTTGGTCCAGACATTTATATCCCTCTCTGTATGTGTATTATTATTATGGACAATTATTTGAATATTTAACAATGTTTCGGTGCAATGCTACCTGTTTGGGTATGGGCAAAGAGTTTTTCACTATACGTTGTGTTGTAGCTTCATACTTGGTGCGTGTGTGTATCGAGTGTTGGCATGTGACTTTTGCAATTGTATGCACCTCATATGGTTTATGCACATATCTTACTATATATAAACTCAGAGTAGGTTTTTTCCTCTCAATCCTGAGATTCCTTTCCATCCCCCGCCATCACCACTACACATTCCACCCTCCAGATCTCGCACCATCGCCGCTCCCCCTTCCTCCCTCTATATCTCGCCGAGCAACCCATACCATCCAACATCCCTCCTCCCGTGTGTGGTAGGTAGCAATGCCAACGACCCCCTTCTCCCTAACGTGAAGGATGATGCCTTTCTGATCAACCCTCTTCGTACCCCAAATGAAGAACGTTGGAGACCCTCCTCATCTTCTGCATGAAGAATAGCGGTAGGGCCTTCTTTCGCTCCTATGAATTTTATGTGGAAATACAACATATAGTAACAATTGGTGGGATTTGTTTTTATAATTTCTGAAACTTTTAGGTGTAGCCTTCAAAAAAATATTTAAGATATGTCCTAGAATACTCTAGAAAGGCAAATTTACGAAAGTATTATGTCTCACCTACCATTTTTTATTTGGGCCAAAAGATACTTTGCCGTCATCATTTCCCCTTTCCCGAGTGGCCGTTCAATAAATGCAATTCCCCATGCCGTTGGATCATCTCCGGGCGGAGGGGCATAGCCAAATGTCACCCATGGATGGTGACGCCGCATCGTCCAATCCCTCAAGCCAGATCGACCTGGTAAGATCTCCTCTGGTTACTTCCCTTAATCACCATAAAAACTTTCTTTGTTTATCACGGTCCGATTCTATCTATGCCCTCCTTTACAAATTTCATTTTTTTAAAAATATTTTGATCTACTTGTAGGATTCATTGATGGCATACCGACAACTGTAATCCCCACAGAGCAAACGAGACAGGCTGGTGCCCGACATGTCTAGTTGTGGCATGCTCACCCTAGACATGTTGATCGATATCTTGCTTCAGCTATCCACCAAGGACCTATGCCGCCTCCGCACCGTCTGCGGATCATGACGCTCTGTCACAATTGATCCCCACTTCATCAGAGAGCACACCACCCGCAATTCGGGGCCACTTCTCTTGGTGAAATTTAGGGACGATCCCGAGCATATCCATGTGATGGATCTTATGGGCAGAGTCCTCAAGCGGGTTGTGGCGGACCGGGTTCAGCCCATCCAGGATCGCAGAGGGTGGTGCCGCACGATGCGACACCTGACAGCACACGTCATAAGAACACAATATATTACATGGGAAAACAACTGAACTGTACAAAGTAGTACAAACTCCAGTTACAAAATATTATTTATCTTACACAGCGGAAGTCTACACTATACAACTCACGCCCGCCTATCTAGCAAAAGTCGGCTGCCCAGCCCTAGGGCAACCCACACTAGCTGCACTCTTCAGCTCCGCGCGGCGCGTACGGCTCCCACTCAGCCGTGGTTCCCGACGGAGGGTAACCCTTGCCGGTGGACTCGTACTCCGAGTCCGTGGGTGGCTTCTCACCTGAAAAACACTTAAGCAGCAACCGTGAGCACGATGGCTCAACAAGGCTTAACCGACGTGCCTAAGCATGAAACTCTACATGAGGAGTACAATGGACATAGGATAGTAACGTTGCAGCAAAAGGACACGCCTACAAGTTCATCCTTAGTTCATCTTTTAGCAACAAGTTAACAGTTCATTAATCTGAAATTTAGTAAGCAATATTTGGTGGCACACATGTAGCAATGCAATTATATCAATCAGCAATATTGAATCATTATATTTCATACATTAGCCTACGTCACGACTCAGTGACCAAGTGGTACTCTTCACCGCGAGGGATGGCGAATCGACTCGATATACACCTGCAGGGAAACCCAAAGAGCACGTCACGTACGCCCACCCGTGGAGCTGCACAGCACGCTCACTCGATGTCGTACGGGACAACCTTTCACCCAACAGCCCAAACGTCGAACCGGTTGCACCGAAACGAGCAGGAGGTTCCCCACACGGAGCATCAACTCCAAATGGTCCGAAACTTTTACAGGGATTCACTAACATCCTAAGGAACATTCTGGCAAAATTTGGGGATTTTTGGATGAAGCAAACTCCCTCTAAAATTCTTTTGCTGAAAAGCTTTAAAGCATTTTCCAGAATTAAATAATAGGTTTCATACAAATTGGGTTGCATATTTGGATAGAGCTATGCAAGATGAATCTAACCCAATTTGAATCACTAAATTTGGAGCTTCCTAGCAAAAGTTATGGGGTTCTAAAGTTTGAACTAAATCTGAAATTCTAAATAATCCGGAGAAATATTTAAACTCCGACCGTGGGCCCGGCCCAAACGTGTCACCGCTGGAGCTGAGCCACACGGGGCTACAGACCGCTTCCCGTGCAGTCACACTTGATCCTGGTGCCACAGTAGATCTGGGTTTTAAACTTCCTGTCGCTGACACGTGGGGCCCGCGGGTCGTCTTCCTCCTCGCGTTCCCGCGCCCGCGCGCCGCCGGGCTCACCGGAGACACGCTGATACTTGCCGCCCGGCCGACTCTCGAGCTCTCCCACGCCGGTAGGGCCTAGTTTCGTGCGCTGAACACGATGGCACCGACTGCTCCGGCCGGCGGTGGCCCTAACCTAGCCGGCGACGGTGCAGCGGCTCGGACTCACTTCGGTTATGCCACCCGGCCAACTCAGCCCGACAAAACCTCGGTGGAAGGGTTCTACAGCACCAGGGGATCTCAGAGAGGGTCGACAAGGCCATGTCAGGGCTCGGGAAGAGCTCTAACCTAGCCGTCACCGTGAGCCCGACCCTTCCCGCCATAACCGCGGTTGGAAAGCCGGGAAATACGCCGGCTACAGCCAAAATTAGGCTAGGGTTGCGAAGCCAACTTGGGCGCCATCAAGTCTAGCTCATGTGAGTGCAGTTTGATAAACTCTAAGCAAGTATATGTCAGGAATTTGTGGGTTTCTTACCCGAAGGTATTTCTGCACCGGCTGGAATTGCTTTGCGAAATTCGCCGACGATGATCGGTCACTGGTTCTAGGCTTTGGGGTCGAGCAGCATGGAGCCTAGGCGTGTCCAAAACCGCTCCTTCTTGGTCGTGACAAGCCCTCTGCCGAGCTGCCCACGGGAGCACCTTGGCTTGGTTCTTCCCGGCTGCCGCGAAGAACGTCGTTTGCGCGGTTTGTGGTGGCTCAGCTCGACCGGAAGTGGTGCAGGGAGTGCGTGGGATGTCTGGGGATGCTGGTTTGCTGAGTTGCCGACGTTGGTACGCGAGAGATGATCGCTCCCGAGTGAATGGATCACAGTGGCAGCTCCTCGGCGTTGTGTCATGCGAGAGGGCGGTGGCAGGGGGTCGGCTCGTGGTTGTGGCGAGCTGGGGCACGGCTGGGAGTTACTGCGCCCCCACAAGGAGCTCGCCAGCATGCGAGGGGAGAGCAGGAGGTGGCGCCCATCGTTTCTCGGTGTGTCACGGTGGAGCCTCGGCTCTGTTCCGAGTGCAACACCTAGCCCCTAAGGCTGTTGACTTTTGTGCAATTTGAACCTCCCCAATGACATGTGGGACCCACTTGTTAGTGCTCCCCCACCCCTCAAAAGATCTCCAAAACTTGGCAAGGGATGAATTCAAATGTTTGGAGTTTCAAACTGACCTACATTTGTATGGTTGGGCAAATTTCCCCCAAATTCAAATGTATATTTGAATTCTTTGCACATTTGGATCCTTTTTGGAAAAATGGGTAGCAAACCTTTTCAAAAAATTATTGAAACTTTGCCTCCCCACTCATTTGGACCTAAGGAACCCAAATATGCACTTTGATTCTTGTGTTAGCTGCTGCAACCATGAGTTTGAGTACAGAAGTTTTGAATCACCATTATGTCCTCCCCTCATTTGAATTTTGAGTTGGACATTAGTTCAAATTCTGATTTTCAAACCCTCCCCTTGCACTTGAGTACTTCAGCTCAGTGGTCTTAATCCAACTAGGGTCCAACATGTGAATTACTCTAAATTGGTTTTTAGAATCATCTCTCATGGGTTATCCCATGTGTGGAGAGTTTGAACCATCACCCTTTTGATGGAGGTTCCTTGCTCTTCACAATATGTTCACAACATATCCACAACAAAACTGTGGTGTTGTGAGTGATGAAAAGTTTTTGCAAGTCCCTTTTCTTGGGCTTTTACATCCCTCCCCCCTTAAAAGAATCTCGTCCCGAGATTACAAAAGAAGAGATAGTGATGTAATAGGGACGTACCCGCGTTGGCATGTCATGAACTCCGGGTAATTTGAGCGAAGGAATTCCTCGCTCTCCTACGTCGCTTCTTCGGCGGTGTGGTTGCTCCAGAGTATCTTGTAGAACCACAACGTTCTGCTACGCGTGGTCCTGGCTTGTTCATCGAGTATTGCCACCGGATACTCATCATAAGTTAAATCCGGTTTCAGCTCGCCGATGTCTTCGGTAGGAACAGCAGCTGTATGCTTCAAACATTTTCGCAGTTGCGAAACATGGAAAACATCATGGACACCAGCAAGGGATGCCGGTAGCTCCAGTCTATACGCTGCTGGTCCACACTTCTTGGTGATAGCATAGGGTCCAATAAAACGGGGAGAGAGCTTCCCCTTCACACCGAACCGGTGCACGCCCTTCATCGGAGACACACGGAGGTACACGTGTTCACCGACGTCAAAGTGCAAAGGTCTACGCCTCTTATCAGCGTAGCTCTTCTGCCGGGATTGAGCGGCCTTCAAATTAGCTTGGATCGTCCGAACGCGCTCTTCGGCGTCGTTCACCACATCAACCCCGAATGTGACCCTTTCACCGGACTCGCACCAATTTAATGGGGTGCGGCATTTGCGACCGTAGAGAGCTTCGTAGGGTGCCATCTTGATACTCGCCTGATAGCTGTTGTTGTACGAGAATTCCGCCAATGGTAGGTGATCATCCCAGTTCCTACCATGGTGGATGGCACATGCTCTCAACATGTCTTCTAATACTTGATTCACCCTCTCTGTCTAGCCATCTGTCTGAGGGTGGTAAGCGGAGCTTCTGATCAGCTTAGTACCCAATGCAGCATGCAACTGCTCCCAAAAGCGAGATACAAACAATGTACCTCAGTCTGAGACTATGGTCTTGGGTACACCATGCAGGCATAGAATCCTGGCGATATACAACTCCACATATCTGTTTGCATGGAAATGTGTATGCACGGGGATGAAGTGAGCCAACTTGGTTAGTTGGTCAACGATTACCCATATGGAATCATGCTTGTTGGATGTTAGGGGTAATCCCACAATGAAATCCATGTTCACATCTTCCCATTTCCATGCTGGAATTTTCAGGGGTTGCAACAGCCCTGATTTCTTCATGTGATCAGCTTTCACTCGTCGGCACGTATCGCACTCGGATACGTACTTAGCTACCTCCCGCTTCATCCGTGTCCACCAAATTTTTTTTTTCAAATCTTGGTACATTTTATTGCTGCCCGGATGAATGGAGTACTTAGACAAGTGAGCTTCATCGAGGATCTTTTTCCTCAGTTCCATATCTCGGGGTACGACTATTCGGTCATTGAACCACAGCGTCCCCTCATCATCTTTGTGGAAACATTTGATCTCTCCATTGGCTATACGTCTCCGGAGATGTGCCATGCCTTTATCATCTTTCTGAGCTGCAATGATGTCCTCCCTAATAGTAGGGATGAGGGCAAGGTTGTAAAGCGATCCATAAGGAACCAAGTATAAACTCGGCTCTTCCTCCTCCACCGGTGTAATGGTGAGGTGATGGACATGTGATTTCCGACTCCGCGCGTCGGCAACCACATTCGCCTTGCCGGGGTGGTAATGGATCTCAATCTCATAATCTTTGATCAGTTCTAACCACCTCCTTTGCCTCATGTTCAGCTCCTTCTGGGTGAAAATATATTTCAAGCTCTTGTGGTCGGTGTAGAGGTGCACCAAATTCCCCAGGAGATAGTGCCTCCACATTTTTAGCGCCAACACCACGGCAGCAAGCTCAAGATCATGAGTAGGATAATTCTGCTCATGGTTCCGAAGTTGGCGTGAGCCATAAGCGACCACACGTCCTTCCTGCATCAACACGCAGCCGATCCCAATACCAGACGCGTCACAATACACGTCGAAGGGCTTTGTTGTATCCGGCTGAGCTAGCACCAGGGCTGTGGTGAGATGCTTCACCAATGTTTGGAATGCTTCTTCACACGCCGTGTTCCAAGCATATTTTGTCCCCTTCTTCAGCAATTTTGTCATCGGCTTAGCGAGCTTGGAGAAACTTGGAATAAATCTCCGATAGTATCCCGCTAACCCGAGGAAGCTTCTGACTTCATGAACTGAAGTGGGAGCTTTCCATTTCAGCACCTGCTCTATTTTGCTTCGGTCAACCGCAAATGCCTTCTGCTGAGATGATATGTCCCAAGAATGGCACTTGACTGATCCAAAACTCGCATTTACTGAACTTGGCGTAGAGCTTGTGGTCTCGTAATCGTTGAAGAACGATCCTCAAGTGTTCGGCATGTTAGGCTTCTGTCTTGGAGTAAACCAAGATATCATCGATGAATACTACCACGAACTTGTCCAGCTCCGGCATGAACACCGAGTTCATGAGATACATGAAATGGGCTGGAGCATTTGTGAGACCGAAGGACATGACGAGATATTCATATAATCCTTATCTCGTCGAAAAGGCCGTCTTCGGAATATCCTCCGCCCGGATCTTTATCTGGTGATATCCAGAGCGAAGGTCCATCTTTGAGAACACACTTGCACCCACAAGTTGATCAAACAATATGTCGATGCGGGGCAGTGGGTACTTATTCTTGATGGTGACGGCGTTGAGCGGCCGGTAATCCACACACAGCCTCAGGGTTTCATCCTTCTTCTTTACAAACAGCGCCGAGCATCCCCAAGGCGAGGAACTCGGCCTAATGAAACCCTTGCTCAACAGATCATTGAGCTGTTCTTTCAGTTCAGCCAGCTCATTTGGAGCCATTTTGTATGGCCTCCGTGATATGGGCGTAGTCCCGGGTGCAAGTTCAATCTTGAACTCGACATCCCGCTCAGGTGGCATGCCCGGAAGATCATCCAGGAACACGTCGGGGTACTCCAGGACTATGGGGATGTCCTCTAATTTGAGAGCTTCAGTATTGTTGATCACTGAAACCTCCCGGACTGGATTATCTAATAGGAGGGACTGCGGACGGTGTAATGGGGAGTTGAGGTGAACCGTCCGTGCTAGAGTTTCCAGGACAGCGCCATGGTAGCTTAGCCATGACATTCCCAAGATTGCATCAATCTTCTGCCCCTCAAGGATAATCATAGTGGTGGGATATATCCTCCCACCTAAGCACAGTGGTGCTTTTGGAACCATCATAGTTGCTGAAATCTTTCCTCCCGGTGAGCAGATCATATAAGACCACTCGGTTGGAAAGGCTTCCAGCTGATACTTAACCATTGAGAGTGAACGTACCCGCCAGCACGTTGTCTCCCTCTGGGGCGTCCTCATTGTTGAGGTTGCGGACGCCCCCAGTCCGCTGACCAACCATCTTCACCGGAGGTCGGCCTCGAGCACCGCCCTGGAACTGAGCTTTCCCGTTGCTCTGCTGCCCCTGGGGACAGTCCTTCGCGAAGTGGCCCGCCTGGCCACACGTGAAGCAGGTGAAACGGGGCGGTCCCCCGCTGCTCGGTGGACGGAAACCCGGGGCGCGTTGTGGTGGTGGAAACGCCCGGGGTACCGTCTGCTGCTGCTGTCTTGGTGGTGGCATCGGCGGACGGAACAGAGGTGACTGAAAAGGACGTCCCCCGAACCGTTGAGGTCGTGCCGGTGGATGCCACTGCTGTCCGGATGGTGTCCGATACACCATACGGTACTTCTGGGGAGCGCCACCCCCACTGCTGGGTGGGGCGCTGCGCTTCCGCTGCTCAGCTGCCAACTCCCGCTGAGCATCCTCTTGCATGATCGCGGCATTGACTAAGTTGTTGAAGGTGCCGCGATTCCACTGAATGAGGTGGGTCCTCATTTCGGGGTGTAACCCCCAATAGAAGTGTTCCCGCTTCTTCTCCTCAGTGGAGATATAGTCTGACGCGTATTGCGCCAGATGGTTGAATGCACGGGAGTAGTCATGGGCACTCCTCTCGCCCTGCTTCAGCTCCAAGAATTCTTGGAACTTCCTCTTCATGATCCCGGGAGGAATATGATAGGCGCGGAACGCCTCCCGGAACTCTCCCCATTCCACGACATGGCCAGCCGGACGTGAGGCGACATAATTCGCCCACCACGCACCAGCGGCACCGTGGAGTTGCTGCGCTGCGAACAGGGTCTTCTGCCGCTCCGTACATTGGAGAAGCCCGAACTTGGACTCGATGGTCCGCAGCCAGTTGTCCGCCTCCAGTGGTTCCTCAGCTTCGGTGAACACTGGAGGGTGCGTACTCATGAAATCCGAGCACGACACTTCGCGGGGCTCACGAGGCCCTCTGTCTTGACGTCCCCCCGCCTGGGACGTATTCTGCACGATCGTGCGGAGCAGGTCGGTCTGCTCCTCACGACCTCCCACCAGTGCCGCTATCACATCCGCTAGAGTAAGCGTAGGTGGCGGTGGTGGCTGCTGCTGCGGGGTGCTGTCGTAGGCCGGTGGCTGGGAGTCATCACCTCCCTGTTGGCTAGAGCCACCAACCTCGTGCGTGGTCCTAGTACGAACCATCTGCAACCATACGACAATAACATCAGTCCCGCAACATATTGCATGCAGTCCAATAAGTATAGGCGTAAAACATAATGACAATAAAACATGCGATACATCTCGTAGGGAGATAATGTAATAACTTGGCATAAGCTACACCATTACCAGACCAAATACAAGCTAGTTACATCCAACTTGATGAACCTCCTCTTTGGAAGCTCACCGCAACTAGGTTTGGTCACTACGAGACATTACTATCGCGTTGTCATCACGTATACCACCCTTAGGGTACAACACCCTCTCCAATGAGTTCAACTGTCACTCCTCTGTCAGAATGACCAGTTTCTACCTATTCCAAGTTTTGATCTGGTTCTAGACATTTTCATGACTCAAGCTGAACACCAAAGTTAAAGTCAACTTCAGTACCCTTCCAACAAGTACTTATTTGCCCTCAGATAAGTTTTAGTTTAAAATTTATGGTAATTCAAAGTCAACAGAATCTCTGGAAGAATTTTCACAGCACCTCCCTTGGAAGTTGCTGTTTTCAATTCGAGTTTCCACTGAAATCCGTGCCGAAATTTCAGAAACTTTGAATTGCAAAGGTGTCACACATCTTCTACCCTTTCTAAGGATGTATCATATGAAAAATTTTGGTTTTGCTACTGAGAGTTATCATTGAAAAACAGAACAGTCCAGAGAGTGTTTCACTCTGTCCTGGTTCTGGACAGTTTACATTTCTCTGGGAATTAAACCATCTTAAGGTGTGTTTTAGCTCTGGAAGTCTACAACAAAGTTGTAGAGTACTCAAATACCTTCCCAGAACTATATGCCACACCTCCCTCGGCTAAAAGACCTGTGAGTTGTGCTCTGTTGAAGTTCAGCAACCTTGCTGCCCAAAACAAAGCACTCTGCTTTTCATCCCTTTGGCTATCCTGCTCCACTATCCCATTCTTATACCCAACCAGGGTCCTAAATGTTGAACCTATAGATTTTAATTCCTTGTTATCATTATTTTTCATGCATATGCCTACAATATCTCGGTACTACGTTCCTCACAAAAGAAAATCCTAACCGGATCGTACCGGCATATACGTCTCAAGTGTGGCATTAAACGGTCTCTCGCACACGTTTTCTACACGGATACATACGTGGTTAGTACCTGCAGAAGACTACACAATAATGGTGCACTCAATGGTTGGTTTCATTTCAGGCAGGATTCATATTTAAAAGTAAATACAAACGCCCGTATCATTGTCATACGGCCGTCCTTGAGTTAGGTCACATCTCAAGGTACGTGATCGTGTTTCAACACCACACGACGGGGAACCCGAGTATGTCATGAACGGGTCGTCACGGTTGGGAATGTTATCAACCCAACAGATACCACCTACTGCCCTGCAGGGCACGCCGATGGCAAGCGCTGTGTATGTCCTCCTGGGCTATTTCCAGACGAACACACTCTCACGTTACTGACCACGCGATGGGGTCTCCACTTACTTGCCTAATGCACGCTAGGGATCAGCGTTTCATATGAACTCAGGAACATGAAGAGTCCAAGAGTTTCATATTGACGTCTCACACCAATCTGTGAGACAAATCCCTGAACCACGTTCCTCGTCAGGGGAGCTAACCGAAATTGAACCGCTTTCGGTGGCGTTCCTTACCATTCTTACCAGAGCGTAGGTGCGTCGTTACATAATTGAAAATCAGAATTATAACACATAAGTTAGTCTTTGCCACTTTAAGTAACTAGGCTAATATAGTCCTTACTTGGGCAACTACCGATTCCTCACCGTAATCCTAAGTTTTCCCATAATACAATCCTTAAGTACTGTGCTATCCCCAATGCAGCTCTGATACCAGGCTGTGGCGGACCGGGGTCCGCCCATCCAGGATCGCAGAGGATGGTGCCGCACGATGCGACACCTGACAACACACGTCATAAGAACACAATATATTACATGGGAAAACAACTGAACTGTACAAAGTAGTACAAACTCCAGTTACAAAATATTATTTATCTTACACAGCGGAAGTCTACACTATACAACTCACGCCCGCCTATCTAGCAAAAGTCGGCTGCCCAGCCATAGGGCAACCCACACTAGCTGCACTCTTCAGCTCAGCGCGGCGCGTACGGCTCCCACTCAGCCGTGGTCCCCGACGGAGGGTAACCCTCGCCGGTGGACTCGTACTCCGAGTTCGTGGGTGGCTCCTCACCTGAAAAACACTTAAGCAGCAACCGTGAGCACGATGGCTCAACAAGACTTAACCGACGCGCCTAAGCATGAAACTCTACATGAGGGGTACAATGGACATAGGATAGTAACGTTGCAGCAAAAGGACATGCCTACAAGTTCATCCTTAGTTCATCTTTTAGCAACAAGTTAACAGTTCATGAATCTGAAATTTAGTAAGCAATATTTGGTGGCACACATGTAGCAATGCAATTATATCAATCAACAATATTAAATCATTATATTTCATGATTAGCCTACGTCACGACTCAGTGACCAAGTGGTACTCTTCACCGCGAGGGACGGCGAATCGACTCGATATACACCTGCAGGGAAACCCAAAGAGCACGTCACGTACGCCCACCCCTGGAGCTGCACAGCACGCTCACTTGATGTCCTACGGGACAACCTTTCACCCAACAGCCCAAACGTCGAACCGGTCGCACCGAAACGAGCAGGAGGTTCCCCACACGGAGCGTCTCTCTATGCCCGTTGGCAGATTTCCACCTTGCTGCCCTCAGCCTACACCTATAAATCGGTGCGTTATGCCTCGACGCCCGGAGGTTTAGGCTACATCGGTTTATCAGAGCCCATATATCCGATATGCCTTCGGCACATTCAAACTTGATCAGCGTGGGCCACACACGGATCGGTCCTCAATCGATACGGACAGGGCTGCACACACAAAACTTCCTCTTGCTGCGCCCTAGCCCCTGCCTAGTCTCATTTTCATTACTAAGGCGATCTCACATCCCTCAGACGAACCCGTGCGTCCCAAGCCTAAACTCGCGAGTAGATTCCAACTACTCGACTTGTACCGAAGTCCTATGACTCATTAGGCATAGCCGGTCTACTCGGGGTCTTAGACACTACCCTCACTCTTATGGAAAATTTCTGGTCATGCAAGTGGGTTTTCATCCATCCTACACCTAATGCACATATACACTTCACCCTACGTATGTAAACAAAGTAAAAACCTTATAAAAGGCTTAATGCAAACCGGGGCTTGCCTTGTTGCTGCTGGTCAGGGGTTAGTTCTTCTTCCAGAAGTAGGAAGTCGAGTACTTCCGGAGCCTCCTCGCCTTCAGCGACTACACGTTATTGAAATACTACATGTTAATGAATATGCATACAAGTTTATTGTAATACTGCTGCTATTATTTCTAATAACCAGTTTCGAACAACTGGAACTCTGATCAAGAATTTAAAACGGAACTGGGGTTTAGTGGTTTGGGTTTGGACCTAAGTACATGGTTAAGTGCTAAGTGGTTATCCCCCTTTTCCATATTGATTACCCCAGGTGGGTTATACAGAGCAGGGGTAATCCAGAGCTCCAATGGAGCTGAGAATTTTTGTGTGAATTCCTTGTCACAAGAAAACCCTCTGGACCAAACATTAGCACTTTTCATTGAGTGGTTTGCTCAGATTAATTCTCTTAGCAAATAAGCAAAGAAGAATTAATTCTGAAGTAACACCCCTGTTCATGCCTAACTGAGTGAACTAAAATTTCTCTTATAGCTCACAGGGTCTGCATGAATTTTCTTAGTATTTTTGGAGCTAAGACTTGTTCAGAACTGAATTTCCAAGTTTTGGAAATTCTCTGAAATTGTTTCTGTATTCAAATGAACACAGCACCTTCAAATTTAAATTGCTCTGATCACATCAACTCCAAATGGTCTGAACCTTTTACAGAGATTAACTAACATCCTAAGGAACATTCTGGCAAAATTTGGGGATATTTGGATGAACCAAACTCCCTCTAAAATTCTTTTGCTGAAAAGCTTTAAAGAATTTTCCAGAATTAAATAATAGGTTTTATACAAATTGGGTTGCATATTTGGATAGATCTATGCAAGATGAATCCAACCCAATTTGAATCACTAAATTTGGAGCTTCCTAGCAAAAGTTATGGGGTTCTAAAGTTTGAACTAAATCTGAAATTCTAAATAATCCGGAGAAATATTTAAACTCTAACCGTGGGCCCGGCCCACACGCGTCACCGCTGGAGCTGAGCCACACGGGGCTACAGACCCCTTCCCGTGCAGTCACACTTGATCCCGGGGCCGCAGTAGATCTGGGTTTTAAACTTCCCATCACTGACACGTGGGGCCCGCGGGTCGTCTTCCTCCTCGCGTTCCCGCGCCCGCGCGCCGCCAGGCTCGCCGGAGACACGCTGATACTTGCCGCCCGGCCGACTCTCAAGCTCTCCCACGCCGTCAGGGCCTAGTTTCGTGCGCTGAACACGATGGCACCGACTGCTCCGGCCGGCGGTGGCCCTAACCTAGCCGGCGACGGTGCAGCGGCTCGGACCCACTTCGGTTATGCCACCGGCCAACTCAGCCCGCCAAAACCTCGGTGGAAGGGTTCTACAGCAGCAGGGGATCTCAGAGAGGATCGACAAGTCCATGTCAGGGCTCGGGAAGAGCTCTAACCTAGCCGACACCGTGAGCCCGACCCTTCCCGCCATAACCGCGGTTGGAAAACCGGGAAATACGCCGGCTACAGCCAAAATTAGGCTAGGGTTGCGAAGACAACTTGGGCGCCATCAAGTCTAGCTCATGTGAGTTCAGTTTGATAAACTCTAAGAAAGTATATGTCGGGAATTTGTGGGTTTCTTACCCGAAGGTATTTCTGCACCGGCTGGAATTGCTTTGGGAAATTCGCCGGCGATGATCGGTCACTGGTTGTAGGCTTTGGGGTCGAGCAGCATGGAGCCTAGGCGCGTCCAAAACCGCTCCTTCTTGGTCGTGACAAGCCCTCTGCCGAGCTGCCCATGGGAGCACCTTGGCTCAGTTCTTCCCGGCTGCCGCGAAGAACGTCGTTTGCGCGGTTTGTGGTGGCTCAGCTCGACCGGAAGTGGTGCGGGGAGTGCGTGGGAGGTCTGGGGATGCTGGTTTGCTGAGTTGCCGACGTTGGTACACGAGAGACGATTGCTCCCGAGTGAATGGATCACAGCGGCGGCTCCTCGGCGTTCTGTCGTGCGAGAGGGCGGTGGCTGGGGGTCGGCTCGTGGTTATGGCGAGCTGGGGCACGGCCGGGAGTTACTGCGCCCCCACGAGGAGCTCGCCAGCATGCGAGGGGAGAGCAGGAGGTGGCGCCCGGCGTTTCTCGGTGTGTCACGGTGGAGCCTCGGCTCTGTTCCGAGTGCAACACTTAGCCCCTAAGGCTGTTGACTTTTGTGCAATTTGAACCTCCCCAATGACATGTGGGACCCACTTGTCAGTGCTCCCCCACCCCTCAAAAGATCTCCAAAACTTGGCAAGGGATGAATTCAAATATTTGGAGTTTCAAACTGACCTACATTTGTATGGTTGGGCAAATTTCCCCCAAATTCAAATGTATATTTGAATTCTTTGCACATTTGGATCCTTTTTGGAAAAATGGGTAGCAAACCTTTTCAAAAATTATTGAAACTTTGCCTCCCCACTCATTTGGACCTAAGGAACCTAAATATGCACTTTGATTCTTGTGTTATCTGCTGCAACCATGAGTTTGAGTACAGCAGTTTTGAATCACCATTATGTCCTCCCCTCATTTGAATTTTGAGTTGGACATTAGTTCAAATTCTGATTTTCAAACCCTCCCCTTGCACTTGAGTACTTCAACTCAGTGGTCTTAATCCAACAAGGGTCCAACATGTGAATTACTCTAAATTGGTTTTTAGAATCATCTCTCATGGGTTATCCCATGTGTGGAGAGTTTGAACCATCACCCTTTTGATGGAGGTTCCTTGCTCTTCACAATATGTTCACAACATATCCACAACAAAACTGTGGTATTGTGAGTGATGAAAAGTTTTTGCATGTCCCTTTTCTTGGGATTTTACACGGGTGGCCTACACCAGTGGTCCCCTACAACTATTGTTTACTCGTCTCAACCTAGCTTGTCTTGCTACAGAGTGGAACATGAGCTGCGTGCTGAACCCAGCTACCAAAGCTGTTCGTGTCCTCCCTCAGGGTTCAGCATGAGAGAATGTGAAACTAGTAAGCTATCCTCACACCTTTTTGTGCTAAGACAGGTCACATGGAGCAGGGTCTACAAAGTGCTTTGGATGTTCAACTGGTCTGGATTCATAACCGTTGGGTCCACTGCCGTTGGTCAATAGCGGTTTGAGGTGTTTACCATCAACGGTGGTACTGATCATGCACAATGGAGATCATTGCTGCGCCCGATAGTACCTTTGTCAAGCTATCAACTGGTGTTGTAGTTGGTGGAGTGGTGTATTTCCTAGCGATGGATAATATACAAAATGGCATTGGTCAAGACCTTATTATTTCGTTTGACCTTGGAAGAGAGGAATGGGGTAGATGTCTCACTGTGCCAATAAGTGACAATGCTCAGGCTCAGAAGTACGGTTCAAAGCATAATGAACTTGATAATTTGGCTGAGCTAAAAGGTTCTCTAGTTCTAGCTTACTACTATGAGGACCAATATATGATGGACCTTTGGTTTCTAAGAGACTTTGAGAATGAAATCTGGGTAAAAGAATATAGCATATACCGATTACCCAAATTATTCGGTATCGCTATGAGTACCATGTAAAGCCACTGATTCTGTTAGATGATGGGAGGTTGGTCATTTATGATCGACGGATGGGGCGACTGTTCATATGTGATCCAGAAAACAACACTTTTAAACAAATGGATTCACTCTTCTAGCTTTAAATTGAACTCTGTCGATAATTGTGATGTTTGGTCGAGACATTTATTTCCCTCTCTGTATATGTGTATTATGCTTATGGACAATTATTTGAACATTTGACAATGTTGTGGTGCAGTGCTACCTGTTTGGGTATGACCAATGAGTTGTTCACTATGCGTTGTGTTGTAGCTTAATACTTGGTAAGTGTGTGCATAGTCTTGGTATGTGACTTGCGTATTTGTATGCGCCTGATATGGTTTAATCAAACTCGATATGATATTTAATCATATTATGTGATAGTGAAAGTGATTGACATCACAGAACACAAGGTCATTGAGATCAGCGGCGGACTGCTCCCAGACGGGTTTCGGGACCGTGTCAGGATGAGTCTCGCTTCCGGAGAGCCTCGTATCTGGCCAACCCCTCGTGATTCTGCCTCAGCGCGTGACTGTTGACGCAGCGGCGGGTCGGGCTGGAGGTTCCACGAGACGATCAGCAGGGACAACATCGCGGACACAGTGTGCTGGGTCAGGGCGGCAGAGGAGGAAGGGACCACGTTCTGTGAGGCATGGAGAACTGGGACAGGAGTGGCATATTGATGAGCTAGTGGGTTGTGGCCTGGCCTAAACTCAGTACCAGAATGTCCCTGCCAACCATTGGATTCGCCGAGACCAGGTCACTTCTGCACTGCTAGTTCCTGCTAGACCTTAGAGAATGCAATGTCGCCTCATCCCTACACAAACAAGGCTTTCTGACTAGCGAAAACACAATTGATCTAACAGAGCAGTGAGTATATATCGGAGCTCAGGTGGTGAGGTAAGTACAGGGACAGTGAGCAACCATGCCCAATTGCATCAGTACACTACTACTAGAGACAAGTTTCCTTGAGCTGCCTAGAATCGGGTCTCCTTGAGCGAAACTAGCCAACATGGTGAACCGATACACCACTTCGGTTGGATACCTCTGGCCTCAGCAGCATGAGCTTCAAGGTTTAGGACTTGCTGAATCTCGTGGGCAATACCAGAAGTTCCTCCTGGACCTTCATTGTCGCCTCATCTCTACACAAAACAAGGCTTTCTGACTAGTGAGAATACCATTGATCTAATAGAGTGTTGGAAGATGTGTGTCTACACACATGAAATAACAAATCTTCTACAAGATCTGGCCTCGGACGAGTATCAAATAAAGATTTGCTTTCTGCATATAAGATTAAGTTAGAATTATACTGCTGTAATCTGATGTATAACAAACAGATATAGATATTACACTACAGGAATGTGATAAACTTACGACGGTTGTAAGTAAGGTATAAACCATCGTAATTAGCTTAATTATTATGGTTTATGCTTAATTACGACGGTTGTCAGCCGTCATCAGAGTTTGGTCGTAAGTTGTGTAACTTACGATGGCTGCCCGTAGCCATCGTATGTGAGCCCTTTGGCCACATGGTGGGCTGGGCCATACAACTTACGACGGCCTGGGCCGTGGCTGTCGTAAGTTATTTGGGCTAATGTACGATGGCTACAACAGCCATCGTAAGTTATGTAGGCTAATTTACGATGGCCTGTATACTGGTCGTCGTAAGTTATGGTTGGAATTTATTTAAAAAAACTGAAACTAGCTGCCCTCGCACAATTGCCAGCCGAGACAAGCAACAAAATAGAATACACAGACAATTCAATATTCGATGGTTTATTCTTGAAGTCCACAGATTTTTTAAAACTCCTAAAGGCTACACACTCCCCTCACGACTACCTCCGGAGCCATGAACGTCGTCTTCGCGCATCCCTCTCAGTGCCGGTAGCTGCGGAGATGGAGTTTGCACCTCCGTCGGTGAACCCTGCAAAGTAAATGAAAGTTAGACATGTCTCTCTCCCTTCCTATCCCTCTCTCCCTGTTACCATCCCCCTCTCTCTCCCTCTCATTGTCCCTCTCCCCATCCCCCTATCCCCTCTCCCTCTCTCCCTCATTCTCTCTCTCTCTTTCACTCTCTGTCCCCCTCTTTCACTCTCTCCCTCTTATTTTCTCTCTCTCCCTCTCCCCATCTCCCTCTCTCTTTCAATATCTATCCCCCCTCTTTCACTCTCTCTCTTTCTCTATCTCTCCTCTCTCTCCCCCCCGCTCTCTCTCTCTCCCTCTCCCAATCCCTCTCTCTCTCTCTCTTTCACTATCTATCCCCCTCTCTCTCTATCTCTTTTATCCCTCTCCCTGCATTAAAGAGTATTAAAGAGTTACACAGTGCCGGGGGTATCTGTGTTGGGGGTGGCTGTGACAAGGGCACCGGTGGCGGCTGCGGCCACGCAGGAAACGTGAGCTCCTGGCCAGTCTGTCGAGCTAAGACCTATCATTGCAACATTAGAACATCGAGCCTAGAGCCGTGTAAGCAAGCGACTGCGGGAAGGCCCATGGACGGTGAGTTGGTCAACTGTTCAATTTTTTTAATCTTCCTTCTTCTACTTATTATTTTTGTATCTTTTGTAGGTTTGCCATTTTTGATGGAGTTGTCGACTCGAGGGCGGCGGACCTTCGAGAGGCACTCCATCGACGAGTGGTCGTCTCTCACTGAGGGACTTGGAGTTCCGTGCCATGGAGGAGAGGCTTGCGCGGATCCAGGAGGAGCTCGACAGGACGAGGGCCATCCAGGAGTACCAGTCCAACCTCATGGCCCAGATGCAGGCATCGGTGGAGGTAAGTAATTTAAATTACTGTAGTTCAAATTTTTAGCATTTCAGTAATATGTGTGGCGTATTTTGCAATCGTAGCCTTCGCCGTGTATCTTATTTACTTCCAACGCGTACTTTTCCTAAAAAACAAAGAAATGATGTAAGTGTGTCAGTAATAGTATTACTTATAATTAAAATGATGAATTTTGAAAACATACCAGTCGGTCGGCCGCTACCTGACTGCATTGCCTAGGCCGGGAAGGGTCACTTCCTCTGTGATCTCTCTTCCAAACCTCGGTTGGTGTCGGCTCCTGACTGGTCTCTCGCTCCTGTAGATACGTGTTAGTAGAAGAAATAAATTATGAACATATAAACGAACTTAATATATACTTACCATGCGTTTAGCCAAACGCACGTAGCCATCACCACCGTAGTTGTGCTGGTCGTCCGTCCCTCTGCAGGCTCGAGCCCTCGTGGACTTACTGATGAAGTACTGGCTAGCCCAGTACCAACAAAGAGCTCGATACACGTCGGGCTAGCTCTCTAACAAGCTAATACTAACCTGCACATATTTAGTATTTAATCAATACTATTAACATAAGTAATTATCCAAAATAGTTAATAATAATAACTTAACTCCGCCTATGTTGTAATGACATAGCCGGTCCCAAGCCCGGGTAAAGGAGGAGGGTTGTGATAGGCTTGGCGAGCCAACAACTACACTTAGCCATTCTCATGGAAATGAAACCCAATAGAAATTCATTGGGGCGTAACCCTCTTAGCGACGCGCCATATCGGAACTCGGGTATGGTGTTAAGTGGGCAAGGGCCAGGTCGCCACCGCCTTAGTGGCGCGCCATATCGGAACCCGGATGTGGTGTTAAATGAGCAAGGGCCGGATCGCCACCACCTTAGTGGTGCGCTACATCATCGTCCAGATGTAGTGATAAGTGAGCAAGGGTCTTTGCATCTTACTCGACGGGTGCAAAGCATAAGGAAGCTAGCCGAGGAACATAGATTTTGGGTGGGTAGTTGAAATGTAGGATCCTTGACGGGGAAGCTATGTGAGTTAGTAGATGTTGCCATTAGGAGACGAGTAAATATCCTTTGTGTACAAGAGACTAGATGGGCGGGTCAAAAGGCGAGAGAAGTCGAGAATACCGATTTCAAGCTTTGGTATTCTGGATCGGCTGGGACTAGGAATGGCGTAGGTGGTCTAATAGATAAGAATCTTAAGGATGGAGTAGTGGATGTTCGAAGACGAGGGGATAGGATCATCTTAATCAAGATAGTAATTGGGGACATTGTCTTGAGCGTCATTAGTGCTTATGCCCCACAAGTTGGGCTCAACATGAGTGCTAAGAGGCAATTTTGGGGGGACTTGGAGGATATGGTTAGTAGCGTACCGATAACCGAGAAACTCTTCATAGGGGGAGATCTCAATGGTCACGTGGGTGCAACTAACCTAGGATTTGAGGGAGTACATGGAGGCTTTGGATGCGGCGATAGAAATCAATAGGGTAAGGACATCCTAGACTTTGCCGTAGCCTATGATCTGTTGGTAGCTAACACCCTCTTTAGGAAGAGGCAATCTCACCTAGTGACCTTTAATAGTGCCCAACACTCTAGCCAGATTGACTTTGTACTCACTAGGAGAAAGGATAGACGGGAGTGCCTAGATTGTAAGGTGATCCCCAGGGAGTGTGTTGTGACACAACATAAGCTTGTGGTAGTTGACTTTCGCTTCCATACATGTTCTTTGCGGGACAAAGGTGTCAAAATCACAAGAACAAAGTGGTGGAAGTTGAAAGGAGAATCACAAGAATCCTTTAAAAATATGGTGATCACAGAAGGACCCGGGGCAGAAAATGGAGATGCAGATAGTATGTGGGTGAAGATGGAAACTTGCATTAGGAAGGTAGCTAGCGAGGTGTTCGGTGTGACAAAAGGAAAGAAACTTGTAGATAAAGACACTTGGTGGTGGAATGAGGATGTACAAAAGGTCATTAAGAAGAAGAAGGAGTGTTAGAAGAGTTGGCATAATGATAGAAGCGCAAGCAACATGCTTAAGTACAAAGAGGCTAAGAAGAATGCAAGGTGGGCTGTGAGTAAGGCAAGAGGACAAGCCTATGATAAGTTATATGAGAGACTAGAGACAAAAGAAGGTGAAAAGGATATACAAGGTAGCAAACATCTGTGAGAGAAAGATGAGGGATTTTAATCAAGTTAAATGCATCAAAGATGAGACTGGCCGCATTCTAGTGAAGGATGAAGATATTAAGAATAGATGGCGTGATTACTTTAATGGGCTATTCAATGATGGGAATGGGAGCACTATGGTTGAGTTGGATGATTCCTTTGATGACTCCAATAGGTGGTTCGTGCGGAGGATACAAGAGTTTGAGGTTAAGGAGGCCTTAAAAAGGATGAAAGGAGGAAAGACCCTCGACCCTGACGATATCCCTATTGAGGTGTGGAGATGCCTTGGGGACGTGGCAATAGTATGGCTCACAAAGCTATTCAACCACATTTTTCAGTCAAACAAGATGCCTGAAGAATGGAGGAAAAGTGTATTAGTACCTATCTTCAAAAATAAAGGAGATATTCAAAGTTGTACTAATTATCGAGATATTAAGCTTATGAGTCATACTATGAAGCTTTGGGAGAGAGTGATTGAACACCGCCTCAGGAAAGTGACCAATGTCACTAAAAACCAGTTTGGTTTTATGCCTGGGAGGTCTACAATGGAGGAGATTTTCTTGCTTCGTAAGCTTATGGAGAGATATAGGGAGCAGAAGAAGGACTTGCATATGGTGTTCATCGACTTGGAGAAGGCGTACGACAAGATACCAAGGTCAGTCATGTGGTGGGCACTAGAGAAACATAAAGTACCAACAAAGTACATTATCCTTATCAAGGATATGTACAATAATGTTACGACAAGTGTGCGCGTAAGTGATAGTGAGACTGATGCATTTCCTATCACGGTAGGACTACATCAAGGATCAACTTTGAGCCCATACATCTTTTCCTTGGTGATGGATGAGGTGTTGAAGGATATACAAGGGAATATCCCTTGGTGCATGCTCTTTGCTGATGATGTAGTGCTGGTAGATGAAACTAGAGATGGTGTTGATAAGAAATTAGAGTTATGGAGACAAACCTTAGAGTCCAAGAGGTTTAGACTTAGTAGGACCAAAACTGAGTATATGAGGCGTGACTTTAGTGGTGTTGGTCGTGAAGAGGGAAATGTTAGTCTACAAGGACAAATAGTACCTAGAAGGGACTATTTCCGATACTTAGGATCAATGTTACAAAGCAATGGCGATATTGATGAGGATGTTTGCCACATGATCAAGGTAGGGTGGATGAAATGGCGACAAGCCTCTGGAATCCTATGTGATAGGAAAGTATCACAAAAGCTAAAAGGGAAGTTCTATAGGACAGTGATCAGACCCGCGATGCTCTATGGGGTGGAATGTTAGCCAACTAAATGGCAACATGTCCAACAAATGAGTGTCGCAGATGCGAATGCTACGGTGGATGTGCGGGCACACGAGAAGAGACCGAATAAGGAATGAGACGATTCGTGATAGGGTAGGGGTGGCGCCGATTGAAGAGAAGTTAGTCCAACATCGACTTAGGTGGTTTGGACATATCCAACAGAGACCTCCTGAAGAACCGGTTAACAGTGGGATTTTAAGAGGTGGAGAAAATATTAGGAGGGTAGAGGACGACCAAGGTTGACCTGGGAGGAGGCGGTAAAACGAGATTTGAGAGATTGGAATGTATCCAGAGACTTAGCTCATGATAGGACCGCATGGAAAGTAGCAATTCATGTGCCAGAATCGTAGTCTTGTTTTTTTCTTTTTTCTTCCTTTTTTTCCTTTTTCCTTTTTTTCTTTTATCTTTTATTTTTATTTTTTTCTTTTTTCTTTTTTTCCTTGTTCTTATATCTCTTCCTCTCTTTTACTTCATTGATATTGGGTTTCATGTCTAGCCGACCCCAACATGCTTGGGATAAAGGCTTGGTTGTTGTTGTTGTTGTAGTTAACAATAATAACTTACCTCCGCGTACTGATCCTCGGTCAAGTACGTGCCGAAGTCTTTCCTAAATGGACCCCCTCCCTGTTGCTGCTGATGCCACTTTTGCACTTGTTGATCGCCTGGATGCGGGCGTACTAATACGCCTGCACCACGAGCTTCCGAGCATTCGTGTGGAACACGGCAGTCGCGTGCTCCATCATGCTCTCGCTCGAGTCCTCTAACTGGTACCACAGCTTTAAAAAAACAAACATTTGATTGATCCGCATTAACAATTTAAATGAGTACAAAAATGCAAACATTTAAGGTTACCATAAAATCGTTCCACACGGCTCCCTTAATGGTGCTGTGGACCTCGTGAGGAACATGAGCGTAGTTGTCCTACGACAAAGCAGGGACACCGTTGATGACACTAGGATAGTGCAACCACACAAAAGCCATGATGACACCGTTAACCTGCCTGAGTTGTCCCTAGCCCGCGAACGAATAGTCGTTCCAAGATCTGCAAAATTTATTAACTCATTATTGATCGGGAGACAACATCAAATATTTAATACTATACAATTTGTTTACCTATCTCCGAGTGGACAAATGGTGATCAGCTCATGAGGAACAGGAGGAGGAGCAGCAAAGTGGGTCCTCCTTGTCCGTCGCTTCTTCGGCGGCACCACGTCCCGTGACCCGGACGGCTGGTCACCACTGGAGCCCGAAGGCTCCATGCTCGCCGGCTCCAAGGGCTACGTAGCCAGCTCCGAGGGCTGCGTAGCCGGCTCCAAGGGCTACATAGCCAGCTCCGAGGGCTGCGTAGCCGGCTCCGTGGGCTGGCTAGCCCAAACCTCTGGCTCCGACTCAGAAGACTCTGAGTTAGACTGCAAAAGTAAATGATTAATAAGAAAAAAATATTGATAAATGCAATTTAAAATAACGTGATTGGCAACTGAAATTTACCTCCGTGCGCTGAAAGGCCACAGCTCGGTCTGAAAAGTCTAGAAGGTGCCCCATCAGCTGAGAGCGCCTGCTCGCACCTGACGAGGTACCTGAGAAGACGAAGTCCCGTGGCTGGGTGAGAAACCATCTCACCCCCTTCCCCTTTCTGTTTGACGATGACATCTTGATGTAAGGAGTAATTGATAAATATACTAAGATAATATACAAAATTTGTGAGACCTATGTGTGCTGAATACATTGGCTTTGACGATAAAAGTTTTGAATACTACCAAAACACCTTTTTAACAAGGTCCGACTCTAGGTCCGAGCTCCTGCAAGGTCTGACGATAGGTCCGACGTAAGGTCCGACTTGCTTTGTCTAGGTCTGACTTGATTTGGCTAGGTGCGACTTGTTTTTGCTAGCTCCGGTGCTAGGTTCGACTAGCTTTGGTAAGTTCCGTGCTAGGTCCAACTAAGCTTTAGTAAGCTCCGGCGCTAGGTCCAACTAGCTTTGGTAAGCTCCGGTTCAAGGTCCGGTTAGCTTTGGTAAGGTTCGGAGCTTGATTGCAATGGTTCTGCTTTTAACTTGCAATGTTTTGAACTTGCTTTACTCTTATGGAAAGTTTGCTTAGTATTATTTTACTAAGTTTTTGGTGTGTTTTGGTGGTTATGGCTGATATCATTTTGCTATGGTATACAACATGCTTCTGTGAGGTGCTCACGTAAGATATTGTAGTTTCGGAACTAACGAGAGTCAAGTCGAGGACTTGTGCTCGGAAGTATTGGTTGTTTATTCATGTGCAGGTGTTGCTTGAGTTCAAGACATGGCTGGTGACGGGATCCATTGAACTACTCTTAGGGAGAAGATGAGGTTCAACAACCATATTCGGGAGGAATTGTGGTTGAGTTGATCGGGAGGTTGCGCAGTATGTTTGAATCAAGAACAATGCATATGATGGTATCTTGGACGTCGTTAGAAGATGTTTGCACGTGTGCAAGGAGTGCATGGACGTGGCTGCACGGTTCCAAGGCGTGATGAAGAGATGTGAACGTAAAGAATTGGTCGGAAAGGTCCAACCGACTAGGTTATGGACTCAGGCTGCGGCTGAGTCGTGTTTGACTCAAATATGGAAAGTTTTGAGTTGGTTATGATAGGATTTCGTGTGGGTCACGAATTTGAGTTATTTTAGGAATGTTTGGGACGTTCCTAAGGTGTTTGGAAGTCTTAAGATTGCTTCTATCTGCGTATAGAAGAGTCTTGAGCAGTATTGGAAAGTTACAGTTTGAATCCAAGTAGGAGTACAACTCCTAGTTTGAGTTGAGTTGGCCTTCGGGCTGGTTATATAGGCAAGGGAGGCCAGAGCTCATGGTGCACGACTTTGGGGCTGTTCCTCTTGTGTTTTGATAAATAAAATTCGTATTCTAAAGGAACTTTTGTGCCTTGTTCGTCCGACTTGTTTGAGACAAGTTTTCCTCGTCGAGTTTCTGTTCAGCACTACCTTGCTTCGGTGGATTTATCATAACTCGAGTTTTACAGATCCAATTGATGTGATTCTTTTCGGGTTGTCTTCACAACTTGATTATATATCATATGTGAAAATTTCACAGTCATTGAATTTGTGGTTTCTGATCTACACGAGTTTCTTTACAGTATTCCAGAACTGTTTTTCTCGCGTAGGACAGATTGACCTTTGTTTGATATTTCGATCGTAACTTGAGTTTCTCTCAACGGATTTTCATGATTATTGTTGTGACGTCTTCGTGACTTGATTCTCTACAATCTATACTAGTTTTGTCACAGTTGAACACGTTTAGATTAGTCGCACACACGGTTTTTTTAACAGATCCGTTTTCTGCTGAGGGGTGTTTTGTTGCTTCCGCTGAAAAGTTTTTATCTACCATTCACCCCCTCTAGTAGATTTACACGTGTACTTCAATCCTACAATTGGTATCAGAGACAGGTTGCTCCAATCTTTGTGATTTGCACGTGTTTTGCCTAATCATCATGGAAAAATACTCCGCCAAACCTTGTGTGTTTAGTGGTATTGATTTTCAGGTTTGGAAGGCACGCATGGAAGCTTTCATCCAGGCGCAAGGCTTTGCAATGTGGGAAAAGGTGTACAAGCCTTACGATGTGCCTTCAAACGATCAAGTCACGGCTACAAACATGAGAGATGTCGACAACAACAACAAGGCTCGGAACTTGATCATACAAGAACTAACTCAGAGAGACTTCGACCGTGTTGCACACCTCCGATCGGCGTACGATGTGTGGAGAGCACTTTGTGACTACCACGAAGGATCCAACACGATCAAGGAGGTAAGACAGGATATGTTCAAGACAGAATACATGCGCTTTGAGATGCAACCCGGTGAGTCCATTGATGACCTCTTTGCTCGCTTTAATAAAATTCTCAGCAACTTGCGTAGCGTCAATGTTATTTTTTCAGATGCTGAAAATGCTAGGCAATTACTAAGTGCATTATACATGTCAATTTGGGAGATGAAAGTAAAATCCATACGTGAATCCACTGTCATGAGTACTCTTACATTAGATGTGCTTTATTCTAAGCTAAAAACTCATGAAATTGACATTATATCACGTAAGAACCCAAATAAGACTATTGCATTTGTCTCACAACGTGATATGCCTAGCTCCGGCCAATCATCTAGCAATACACTTGCTTTTCTGTCTTCACTAACCCTGTAACAGATTGAGGAGTTTCCACAGGAGGAGCTAGTACTTCTTTCTACTAGGTTCTCAAAAGTATTGCAAAATGTGAGAACTAGAAGGAGAGGAAGCTCCGGACCTCAACGATGCTTTGAATGTGGTAAGACAGGACACTTTCATACAGATTGCCCTAACCTTTCAGGTCCTTCTAACCATGATGAAAAGCAGAATAAAGTCAAGTCCTCTTTTGGCAACACCAACAAGAAAAAGAAGGGTCTTACAGGACGCAAACTGATAAACAGTTTCATCACCGCACTTCAAGAACTTGGCTCGAGTGATGTAGACATTGGAAGTGATGAAGATGATGATCTGGCAAACTTGTGCTTCATGGCGGGCAAATCAAAATCAAGTATGGAGGATGCAGAACACAACAGTGACAACGAAGAGGTATGTCCTACTTGCGAAGAAATGTGTGATGCTATTTCTCGTGCCACTATTATTGTTAAGAAAAAGGACAAAAAGCTTAGGGACAATGCTGTTAAAATTGAGTCACTAGAATCTGAAATTAACCGTTTAAAATCCTTGATTCCTAGTGATGATTCTTGTTCCTCATGTGATTTAATATATGAACAATTGTCCTCTCTAAGAAGTGCACACACCTCCACACTTGATAAACTTGAACTTGAAATCGAAAAGAACAAAAAGCTTGCTGCACTTAATGATAAAAACTTGAAAGATGCTTGTTGTTCTACAATTGATTTGCATTGTTCTACTTGCGATGATCTTGATAAGAAACTACAAGATGCTGTGAAAGAAATTTCTATATTGAACAATGCTTTAAGTTCTCATGAAGTTAAATATTGTTCCAATTGCGAATTAAAAGGAAAAACTTCATGTGAAAATTGCCTTGATCTATCAAATAAACTTGATAACATGCATAGGACATTAGATCGGTTTTGTAATGAGAATAAGAACCTAAACTTGCTGCTGAATTCTTCCAAGTCTTGCAATGATAAAACTGGTTTAGGTTTTGATTCACATGCTCATGCTAAGGAACATCCACCTAAAATTGTAAAATCATTAGGAAGTGGTTTGATTCAAACAGTTATAAACAAAAAGAAGTGGTTTTTAAATCTCCAGGAGTGTTGTCACATTCGGGTTCAAATAAGCATACTGCATGCTCATCTAGACATGAACACAAAGTTAAATTTCATTCTACCTATTGTGGTAGAGATGTTCATGTCATAGATTTTTGTTATAGACTAGCTAAACAACATAAAAAGGAAAGAATGCAAGCTAGATCTTATAACTCTTATTCAAAATTTGCTGCACATACTAAACCGAATGTCAGGAACATGCAACCTGCTGTTATGAGTCAGAAATATTCAAAGTTTACCTCCGGAGCTTCAGTTTTGGCCTCCGGAGCTACTGATTTTCGTGCTACACAAGTAACACCTCATAGGTCAGTAGTTAAGAACAAAAAATCTCAAACTTTGGCTCATAAACCTGCTGTTTTATCTCAGCTTTCGCATGTTATTCCTGCTGGACGTCGTGTGACTCAGTACTGGATTCCTAAATGCCTTTTAACTAACCCCAGTATTGAGTCATCGACGTATTGTGCTTCTATGTAGGTTACACGCTTGAGGAAGGAGAACATTTGGATTGTGGATTCAGGTTGCTCACGCCACATGACCGGTAACAAAGAATGGTTCTCCTCTCTCTCTTTTGTGTCACGTGTAGAGAATGTTACTTTTGCCGATAATTCTTCAACTCCTATAATTGCTAAGGGTTCGGTTAGAGTAAATGATCACTACACTTTGAAGGATGTGGCACTTGTCAAAAATTTGAAAGACAACTTGCTTTCTGTTTCACAATTGCTAGATGAAAATCTGGAAATTATTTTCAATAAAAACTGCTGCAAAGTTGTACGTTCAAATAGTGAGCTTATCTTTAACATGTCTCGGTTTGGAAGAGTTTTTAAAGCTGATTTTGATATGTCTTCCTCTAAGCATAGATTTCTAGTTGCAAATGATTCCAAAGATTTATATTTTTGGCATCGTAGACTTGGTCACGTAGGCTTTGATCATCTCACGCGTGTTAGTGCTCTTGATCGCATACGTGGGCTGCCTAAGCTTAAAGGGGACAAAGAAATTGTGTGCTCTTCTTGTAGACATGCTAAGATGGTTGCAGGTTCACATGCTCCTCTCACAATGACCATGACAACTGAACCAGGTCAAATTTTACACCTTGACACCGTAGGACCTTCACGTGTTCAATCCTTCGGAGGTAAATGGTATGTTCTTGTGATTGTTGATGACTATTCTAGATACTCTTGGGTTTACTTTAGGGCATCTAAGAATGAAGCTTTTAGTCACTTTAGAACTTTATTTCTTAGATTATCAATTGATCACCCAGAATCTTTAAGAGCAAGTAGAAGTGATAATGGAACCGAATTTAAAAAACAATCGTTTGATCACTTTTGTGCTGAAAATGCAATAGATCATCAATTTTCTTCACCATATGTACCTTAACAAAACGGTGTTGTAGAGAGAAAGAACAGAACCTTAGTTGAGATGGCTAGGACTATGCTTGATGAATATCAAACTCCTAGGAAATTTTGGGCTGATGCAATTGAACCGCTTGTTATGTCTCAAATCGTGTTTTCTTGCATGCTAAGCTAGGTAAAACACCATATGAGCTCAGGTTTGGACATAGGCCTAGTGTCACACACTTTAGGGTCTTTGGTTGCAAATGCTTTGTTAAGAAACATGGTAATCTTGATAAATTTGAAGCTAGATCTGTTGATAGCATGTTTCTTGGTTATCCATCTCATACTAGAGGCTACCGTGTGCTTTTACTTGATACTAACAAAATTGTGGAGACTTGTGAGGTTTCTTTTGATGAAGCTAGCCCAGGTACTAGTTCAAATATTGCAGGTACGGATCCATATCCGCAGGGGGAGAGTATTTTCGTTGAAGAAGAGGAAGAAGTTGTAACAGCAACAAAGAAATGGTCCCGCCCGCGGACGTTTCTTACTAGCAACACGAAGGACAATCTGCAGCGGCGAGGATGCTCTTTGAGCAAGCACTCGGAGGTTCCCGAGTCTCATCGATATCCCTTCTCTTAAGCACGAAGTCAAATACCTGCAAAACAACTCGGATAGCATCCGTGAGCATAACGCTCAGCAAGACTTAACCGCCACCCTAAACATGAAACTCTATGTGAGGTTATGAACCTAAAGTAGGATGGCATAAGCATAATTAAACTCGCCTAAAAGTGAATTCTTACTTTCAGGTATTAATTGCAGCATTTTAAGTAACCCTGGGCATGCCACATCGGGAGTCCACAATCAAACAAGAAACGCTTTCCCCTGATGTAAATTGCTCATGGCATAAAAGAATCGAGTTTGCACTAGCCTATTCATCAAGATCCAATACAAAGGTAGGATAATACTTCACATCAAAATGATTAGTTCCTTTCTCATGCAAGTTCTTACTACGTCACGACTGTGAGAACAAGTATGCTCGGTCCATTCCGCGAGCGACGGTGATTCGAATCAATAACACCCGGACTACACGACACGTATGCCCGTACTCGACGTTGCCTACAACAACCATCACTGACGTCGTACGTGGTAGCCTTTCCCCCATTTCACCCCCGCTGAATCGATCAAGTTGCCCCGTACAGTAGCCACTCTCATGGTGCACCTGCCGACGTGAGATGTCATGAGAATGTTCCCCACATACTGCACACCGGCCGTCCGCCTGAGGCGACCCGAAAAGTCCCAACGACAGCTTCCCGAGGTACATCGGTTTACTGGGTCCCATATAGCCAGCATGAGTCCGGTACACAACTCAAACTTGTTCAACAGGGCCGCATACGGATCGGTCCTTGAACGACACGGACAGGTCTATAGCACCCAAGCCCCTATGTCCTGCTGCCCCTACAACCTTCCGGTCTCAACTTTAACTTGCTAATTCATTTATGAACCAACCCCGTATGCCCCTATTGTTCCTGAACCTACGAGTAGCATCTCACCACTCGACTTCTACCGAACCGTACTTAAGCATGGCAGTTCTACACGGTGAAAGACACCTACCCCATACTCCATGGGTCATTTGGTTATGCAGGAGGAGTATCAAACACTAGACCTAATGCACAGTTCAAATCTTAACCGAAAGTGAATACAAAATAAAAACAACTTAATAGCTGTTAAATGCAAACCGGAGCTTGCCTGTTTTGCAGGGTAGTCGTATATGAGTGACACGACCCCAATGGTCCTGTCGAGCCAGGATCACGCTGAGGGGTGCTGCGTTGCACAGCACCGTATAACACACGTCAAAGGTGCAAAGCGGAAGCGGAAGCTTTATTACATAAACAAGTTTATGCACATGTTTACATCAAAATAAGTTTAGTCCATACTCGCGGGCGTAGACTAAGCATCAAGTGCACGTTCAGCCCTCGAACGTGTCCTTGCTAGCACACACGCACACTAACTCTGCGGCGTGCACGACTCCCACTCGACGGAGTTCCCCTCCTGGGGTTCCGTCTCCTCTTCGGGAGTCCCTTCCTCATAGAACCCTGCAAAAAGCTTCAAACACAAGCAGTGAGCACGAAGGCTCAGCAAGTCTGACCCGTCTCACCTAAACATGGAACTTCTACATGAGGGTAATGGGTTGCATGAAGTATAAATCATTTGCAAGGACTCGCCTAATTAGTAGAACCTTACTTTCAAGTTTTAGCAGCAGGTTGTGGAGAACCTTACGCTAAGGCACATGAGAGAGCCGCAATCAAACAAGAAACGCATTTCTCTCATGTACTTTGCCCAAAGTTGAAAAGAACTTTAATTAGCTTTAAGCTACAGCATATCATTAACAATCAATGTCCAGCTTTCAGTCAGCAACATTTTAACATGTAACTAGCCTGTTCTTTCTACGTCACGGTACAGTGAACAAGTGGTACTCACTGACCGCGAGGGACGGCGATTATAATCGATTTACACCTGCAGGGTTACCCGAACAACCCGTCACGTACGCCCGTACTCGATGTTGCCTACAACAACCATCACGGACGTCGTACGCGACTACCTTTCACCCGTTAGCCAAATATTGAACCGGTCCCATCGTCCCGAGCAAGAGGTCCCTGCACGCGCATCTCTGTGCCGCCAGCTGATTTACACCTCGAGCTCTCAACCTACCCTCTGAACGACGGGCAATGCCTCAACACCCAGCTACCCGAGTTACATCAGTTTCCCGGTTCCCATATAGCCGGTAGGTCTTCGGTACTGTTCTAGCTTGTTCAACAGGCCCGCACACGGCTCGGTCCTCAATCGACACAAGCGGAGCTACAGCACACAGGCCCCAAAGTCCTGCTGCCCTTACTCTCCGCTCGGTCTCATTTTCTTGTCATATGTATCATGTGCTATCTCTACCCGAGCAATGTGCCTCTAGCCTATTCTCGCGAGTAGTTCCAACTACTCGACTTGTACCGAATCCTACTCTATCCTAGCAATGCAGTGGCTAACGAGGTTTGCAATCCTAAACCCAACCCATGGTTATCTTGGCTGTGCAGTGGGGTTCCAATCAAGACTCTAATGCACAGGACAAAGGAAACAAGTATGTGCTCAAAACAATAAAATTTGTAAAAAGGTTAATGCAAACCGGGGCTTGCCTTGCTGCTCTTGGTCGTAGGCTAGCTGTTCCTCCGGAGTAACGAAGTCTAGGACTTCGGGTTCCTCCTCGACCTTAGCGACTACATGATAAGAACAATGTATGTATTAATTTAAATGCATTTGTATTAACTTGAAGTTGTGAAGTCTATAACCCTTGCTAGACAGACCTAATGACTGTGAAACTTTTACTGTGGCTTGGTTACAACCTAAGCAAAGACTTGGTCAAGTTTTAGTTGCAGCAAAGCTCATTTGAGCCCTCCACAATTAATTATGTCCTTGACTTTAATTGGAACTCTTAGGGTGTTTTAGGGATTTTCATGAGACAAACTATGACTTTCTGAAAACTAGATTTTCAGAGGGTTCTAATGGAGTTGGTCTCACTTAATTTGGAAGTCTCTAACTGAAGATATGAGCTAAACAATTTCAGAGAAAATTCTGAAAATGTTTCTGAACATTTTCTATTTTCTCTGGAACAGTTTTACTAATCACACCATTAGGTGGACTAAATGAGCTCAAATGGATCTGAAATTTTTATGGTAGTTCAAGGATATTTTGGTGAACATCTCAGCAAAATTTCAGGATTTTACTCCAAAGGATTCTCCAGTTAAAATTCCTAACAGTTTAAACTTTGAGGAATTAATTCTGGAGAAATAAGGAATTTCATGGAGTGAAACTTGATTTTCTGGAAAGTACTCAGAGAGCTGAATCCAGCAAAATTTGGTTCACTCGATTTGGAGCTTTCTAGCCAAAGTTATAAGGATTTGAAGTTTGAAGGAAATCTGAAAATCGGGGAAAAGTTTAAACTCGCGCGTGGGCCCAGGGTACACGCGTCGCACGCCGAAGCGACAGCACACCGCAGCCCACAAGGCTTTTGCGCGCCAGCACACCCGATCCCGGCCGCAGCCGGATCCCGATTCAAAATATCGGCCGCTGACAGCTGGGGTCCACCCCCTTCTTCAACCTCGCGACACCCGCGCCCCGCCGCCGAGGGACCTCGCCGGAGAGCTCGCCGCTGGCTGCTGTACAGCTCCAAACTTCTTGATTCTGGCCGCCCCTGCCTACTTTTACTTGGGGAACATGATCCGAGGGTCAGCTGCTCATGACAACGGCCGGAGCATGGTCGGCGACGAGCCGCCATATCGGAACGACTTCGGCCATGTCGGCTGACTCTCCTAGTACCTCAGCTACTTGGGAAATCGGTCGGGGAGCATCAGTGGACCTCAGAGAAGGTCGACATGAACTCGGGGCAGCTCGGGGAAGGCCCGAAATAGGTCCTCACCGTGCGCCCGATACCCCCCGTACGTTCCGCCATTAGTAGACCTTGAATTACGCCGGGCACAGAGGTTCTCCGGCCCAGAGTTGTGAAGGCAACTTGTGCGTCACCGTGTCTAGCTCGTGTGGGAGTGGCCTGAGGCCCTCTAATCCTTTCTAGAGCACAAATTAAACAGAATCGTACCCGAAGGTCGTTCTGCACACAGAAAGGGGAAAAATGGAAATTCGCCGCCGGTGAGCAACCACTCGAGCTGTGGCTCGGGGGTGAGCAGCACCGGTCACCTGCGCGTCCAAGGGTGCCTTGGGTCGGGCGTGACAACGCCCAGGTTGGGCTGTCCACGAGAGCCCGAGGTGCGGCGGTTTCCAGTTCCGATTTTTATCTTTCGGCACAGCCGATAGCACTCGGTTTCAATCGACTTCTAGCAATGGGGAGAATGGAGGAAGGTCTCTAGTACCTTGCTGGGACCCTGGAGTGGAAGGAGGGAGCTGCGATCGGCTTGATCAAGCAGGAACTCGAGCGCCGGCGATGGCAGTGGAAAAAACAGGTCGCGCACGTCGGCAGCTCGGGGAATGGCGACTGAAGCACGCCGGGGAGGGAATAAATAGCCCGGTCGGCTGGTCTCCGGCTTGGGGCGCGCAGCAGGAGCTGGCGCCGGCTGCCCCCTTCGGTGGCGCGCGCGCACAGCAGCCGGGAACCGACTGAACTGTGGTTCAGTCGGTTTGTTTTGAGGCAGAGGCTGACATGTGGGTCCCACTCCTCTTTTAACCTCTGAAATTTACTCCTAACAGCTGTGGTAAACAGTGAACCCTATTCTACCCTTGGCAATTCAAATTATTCACCCAAGAGCCATTTGAATTGATCAAAGTTCAAATGAGGTTTGGTTTGAATGAATTTCAGCACAAGTTCAGTTTGAAATTCAAATAAAGTTTGAATTTCCCCCCTTAGCTCATGTCAAGATCAACTCCAAATGGAGTGAAAAATGGGTGTGTGAGCTCACAAAAATGTGCTGAGTGAGAATATGCCTTCCACTTTTAAATTCAGTGGGTGAAAACAGTTTGAATTTGAATATGGTTTCAAACTGCCCTCTTCCTATCTATACCCAAAATGACCTCAACAAGGTTTTGAATTTGGGTGAAACTTGGCATGGACATCCTTAGCAAATTGTAGGAGTTTTCATATGTCCAGCCCATCTATATCACATGTGGGAAATACCACTTTTGCAATGTGTGAGTTTGTTCTCTAATGAGCATGTTGATAATTGTTACTTGCTCTTCATTTGTGTTCATCATTCTTGCTCAAATGAGGGGTGTGGTGTGGTGATGAACACTACAATTGGGTGTCAAAAACTGAGGCCCTTACATTCCTCCCCCCTTAAAAGAATCTCGTCCCGAGATTATAAGGTGAAAATGAGAGAGAGGACGGTGGAAAATTACCGGATATGCGACGTGAAAAAGTCGGGGTAGTTAGTGCGAAGAAATTCTTCGCTCTCCCATGTCGCTTCGTCCATGGAGTGATTACCCCATAGAACCTTGTAGAACCACAACGTACGGTTGCGTGTGGTTCGGGCCTTTTCATCAATAACCTGCACCGGTTCCTCCCGATAGGTGAGATCCGGTTGCAGTTCTTCAATGTCTTCCAGCTGAACGGTAGTTGATAGCTTGAGACACTTCCTCAGCTGGGAAACGTGAAAGACGTCGTGCACACCGGAAAGTGCTTCTGGTAGTTTCAGCCGGTATGCTACTGATCCACATCTTTCGGTAATCTGGAATGGACCGATGAATCGGGGTGCCAACTTTCCTCTCACCCCAAATCTGTTTATGCCCTTCATTGGAGATACTCGTAGGTATACGTGATCTCCAACTTCGAATTGTAATGGGCGCCTCCTCCGGTCCGCATACTGTTTCTGTCGGGATTGAGCGGCTCTTAGGTTCGCTTGAATCAGTCGAACCTTTTCTTCCGCGTCGTTGACAAGGTCAATCCCGAAGGTAACCCTCTCGCCAGACTCACACCAGTTCAGTGGTGTGCGGCATTTTCTCCCGTATAGCGCCTCGTAGGGCGCCATCTTGATGCTGGCTTTGTACCCATTGTTGTACGAGAACTCGGCTAACGGCAAGTGATCATCCCAATTCTTGCCGTGGTCGATAGCGCAAGCTCGTAGCATGTCTTCTAGGATTTGATTTACCCGCTCAGTTTGACCATCCGTCTGCGGGTGGTAGGCTGAACTACGGATCAGCTTCGTCCCCAAGGCAGCGTGTAGCTGCTCCCAAAAACGGGACACAAATAAAGTGCCCCGGTCCGATATGATGGTACGGGGTACGCCGTATAAGCATAGGATCCGTGAGATGTACAGTTCAGCGTACTTCTTGGCGTTGTAGTTGGTGTTGACTGGGATGAAATGGGCAACTTTGGTGAGCCGATCGACGATCACCCACACAGAATCATGTTTCTGTAAGGTGGTGGGTAAACCGACGACGAAATCCATGCTCACGTCCTCCCACTTCCAGGCAGGAATGCCCAGTGGTTGCAGCAGTCCCGGTTTCCGCATGTGGTCTGCCTTCACCCTTCGACATGTATCACACTCGGACACGTATTTGGCAGTCTCTCGCTTCATCCGTGTCCACCAAAACCTCCTTCTGAGTTCTTGATACATTTTGTTGCTGCCGGGGTGAATAGAAAACTTTGATAAGTGAGCATCATCAAAGATTTTCTTCCGTAACTCCGGGTTTCGGGGTACGACGATTCGGTCCTTGAACCATAGGACGCCGTCTCCGTCCTTCCGGAAACATTTTAATTCCCCACTATCTACACGTCTCCGCAAATGTGACATGCCCTTGTCATTCTTCTGGGCTGCCGCTATCTCTTCACGGATGGTGGGGATCAAAGCTAGGTTGTAGAGAGCTCCATGTGGAATCACATGTAGTGGTGGTTCGCTCTCTTCCAACGGTGTGATGGTCAGATTATTGACGTGTGACTTGCGGCTCAGCGCATCTGCCACAACGTTTGCCTTGCCCAGATGATAATGGATCTCTATCTCGTAATCCTTTATCAGTTCCAACCATCTTCGTTGCCTCATGTTCAGCTCCTTCTGAGTGAATATGTACTTGAGGCTTTTGTGGTCGGTATATAAATGTACGAGGTTACCAAGTAGGTAGTGCCTCCACATCTTTAGTGCAAGTACCACGGCAGCGAGCTCCAAATCGTGAGTTGGATAATTTTGCTCATGGTTCCTAAGCTGCCGTGATCCATACGCGACCACTCTTCGGTCTTGCATCAGCACACATCCGAGCCCAATGCCGGATGCATCGCAGTACACATCGAACGGTTTTGTTGTGTCTGGCTGCGCCAAAACCGGTGCTGACGTCAGGTGCTTGACTAAAGCCTTGAATGCTGCTTCACATGCTGGACTCCAAACATATCTGGTAGCCTTCTTCAGCAGCTCTGTCATTGGCTTGGCAATCTTCGAGAAGTTCGGAATGAACCTCCGATAATATCCTGCGAGTCCGAGGAAACTCCGTACCTCGTGAACCGTTCTCGGGGATTTCCAATTCAGCACTTGCGTGATCTTGCTCGGGTCCACAGCGATACCCTCCGCTGAGATGATATGCCCGAGGAAAGGCACTTGCGATATCCAAAACTCGCATTTGCTAAACTTTGCGTATAACTTGTGATCTTGCAGCCGTTGCAAGACTATACGCAGATGTTTCTTGTGATCTTCCTCCGACTTGGAGTATACTAGGATGTCGTCGATGAAGACCACGACAAACTTGTCCAGCTCCGGCATGAACACCGAGTTCATTAAGTACATGAAGTGAGCTGGAGCATTGGTGAGGCCAAAGGACATGACCAGGTACTCATAAAGTCCGTACCTTGTCGAGAAAGCTGTCTTTGGAATGTCCTCCGCCCTTATCTTAATCTGATGGTACCCGGATCTTAAATCCATCTTGGAAAAGATCTTTGCTTCGACCAACTGATCAAACAACATGTCGATCCGTGGCAACGGGTACTTGTTCTTGATGGTTACGGCATTTAATGGACGGTAGTCCACGCAAAGCCGCAACGTTTCATCCTTCTTCTTGACAAATAATGCCGAACAGCCCCATGGCGAGGAGCTCGGCCTAATAAAACCCTTCTCCAGAAGGTCCGTGAGCTGAGTCTTCAGTTCAGCCAACTCCTTGGGCGCCATCTTGTACGGCCTTCGGGATATTGGCATGGTTCCCGGTGCAAGTTCAATCTTGAACTCCACCTCTCTGTCGGGTGGCATCCCCGGCAAATCGTCCGGGAATACATCAGGGAACTCTCGGACCACTGGAATGTCTTCCAATCTGATGGTTGTGGCTTGATAGACACTTGGAAGTTTTATTTCTGTACTGTCCAGAAATAATGAGTGAGAACCGTGCACCTCTGAGTTTAAGTGCACGACTCGAAGGACGGTGTCTAAAACAGCGCCGTGGCGGGTTAACCACGACATCCCTAGGATGACATCGACCTTCTGTCCCTCTAAGATAATGAGAGACGTGGGGTACACTCTACCCGCTAAGCATAATGGTGCTTTGGAGACCATTATGCTTGCTGAAATCTTCCCACCCGGTGAACAAATTAAATATGGACTATCGGTGGGTAGTATTGGCAAGCTGTGTTTAGCAATGAAAGCTTGGCTAATAAAATTATGCGTGGCGCCTGAATCAAATAGTACTATAGCGGGATGCTGGTGGAGTTGGAACATACCCGCAAGGATTGGCTCGCCCTCCGGCACGTCCTCAATAGCAAGTTGGTGGACAGTACCGGGCCTAGGGTTCGCCCGCCGCGCATTAGTAGGGTTCCGGGGTTGATTCCTCCCCGGAAACTGTGGTGCCACTCCGCCGCCTTGCCTCTCCGGGCAACTGCTCGCGAAGTGTCCTGGACAACCACACTTGTAACATGTGGCCGCTGCTGGTGGAGTACCCGGTGGACGAAATCCCGGCATGCATTGCGGAGGTGCAAACGCACGCGGCATCGCCCGCTGCTGCTGCTGTTGTTGCGGTGGTACTGGCAGTGCCGGCCGGAATGCCGGTGAAGAGTACGGCCGACTGCGGAATGGCATCGACCGCTGTGGTGGCTGCCAGCGTGGACCTGATGGTGGGCGATTCACCATCCGAAACTTCTGAGAAGGACTGCCTCCTTCTCCGCTGCTCTGCGGCGCGCTTCGTTTTCGCTCTGCCCCCGCCAACTCCTTGCCGGAGTCCTCCTGAACAATCGCAGCATCAATGATGTCGTTGAGGCTGCCGCGATTGAACATCGCCAACTTGTCCTTCAGGAGCGGGTTAAGCCCCTGGTAAAAATGGTCCCGCCGCTTCTCGTCCGTATCTGCGTGATACGACGCGTAGAGCGCGAGATCGTTGAACGCCCTGGAATATTCCAGCGCGTTTCGGCTCCCTTGTTGCAGGTGTAGGAATTCCTGCGTCTTCCTCTTCATCAAACCGGGCGGTATATGATAGGCCCTGAAGGCTGTCCGGAACTCCGCCCAGGTCATCACTCGGTCGGTGGGCTGTGAAGCACAGAAGTTGGCCCACCACGCGCTCGCGGATCCTTGGAGCTGCTGGACCGCGAACTGAGTCTTGCGCTGCTCGCTGATTTGGAGCAGCCCGAACTTCATCTCTATGGCGCGGAGCCAGTTGTCCGCGTCAAGTGGTTCATCCGCCCTTGAGAATACAGGGGGATGAGTCGCCAGGAAGTCGGAGTAGGAGCTCTGTTGGCGCTCCTCACGATCTTGACGTCTCTCTGGGCGAGACGTATTCGCAATTAACGTTTGCAGCAGCTCTGTGTGCTGCTGATGTGAACCCGCCATTGCCGCGACAATGTCGGCCAATGTAACCGTTGGCAGTGGCGGTGGCGGTGTTTGCTGTTGCTGTTGCTGCTGCTGTCCCGAGGAGTCCTCGGGAGGTGGTTGGGAGGTCTCTCCCCCTTGGCTAGTACCTCCAACATCAGGGTTGGCACGAGTACGCGTCATTCTGAAATTCAACACAGCAGCAATTAGCACATGTCTTACTCAAAATTCCATAAACAGCAGTAGTATTGAAGCGACGCATGATTATCTTGCACAACATTCACATATATTGATAAAGCATAAACTTTATACAAGATACATTATTCTCGGATCTCCGAGAAGTCGTGCTCATGTCGTCACTACCTATACATACGCTACTGTCTACACGACATGTCACCGATTACAAAAGTTGGGTTACGCTACCCTAGCTGCCCTACTTGGCAACCGTAACCCCCTACTCGGAGTAGAACTCGACCTCCTGTGGGTCGTCCTCCTCCGGTACTTCTGCTGGTGGCTCTGGATCTACCACCTCTCCTCCCATTCCGGGTTCTCCCATGGCTGGAAGACCCAATACTACCGGTACGCCCAATACCGGGGGCACGAGGTCCTGCAATGCATGCACCTCGTCCATAGCCTGGTTGTAGTCCTCTTCCCAGCCTTGTCCTTCCTCAATAGCGTCGTCCCGCTCTTGAGCAAGGTCCTCATTCTGCTGGGTTAGGGTCTGCACCAGCTCTTGCAACGCCGCGATGTCAACACGGCTCTTCTTCTTTGCCTTCTTCAGACGACGCAACTGATTGTGTTGTTCATTCAGTCGCTTAATCGTCGGAAGGAGCACATTGCGGAGTGCACTGTGAGCACTCTCAAAATGATCTCCACGGCTTGTGCTCTCCTTGAGCTTGGTGGCGAGATGCTCCGTATGAACAGCTTGGCTGTTCATCACAGCGTTTCCCGCCCTCATTTGGAGACTGAGATTTGCCTCCGCGGGGTTGTACCTTGGGCAAGTCGGGTCTGCTGCCTCCAGGTACCTCTCTTCCCACACATGCTGAGCTCGTCCCTCCACCGGAACGAGTGCGTATGGAGTTCCCTCCATAGCCTGCACGTGTAGTTGGCAGAAACGTGACATAGTGTCACGGGCTGCCACTTGCCACATCCCTTCCGGTTGTCTTCCTCTCACCGTGACGGTGAATGGCACCCAACCGGGTGGCGTAGGTCCTGCGGAAACCTCGACATGGATCGTCCACGTCTTGTTCCCCTCTTCGCCTTCTTCCTTGGCGAAGTATTGCGGCATCTGGTTGTACCCGAAATATTGGAGCATTTGCCACAATGCTTCCGGGTAGCCGCTACGGTCAGAGCAGTGGGAAACTACCCACCCGTTTTCCAACCGTTTATCTGCTGCCATCTGTAAAAATATATTTGAGAAATGTCAAATATTTATTTGAACAGTAAACCATTGAGTTATAACATAAGATATGTCATTGAACCCATAACACTTGGAAACATAGTTCAAATTTTTAAACAAATTTGACTACTGATCTGCTGTTACCATGACAGCCCTGACCAGTTTCCATATCAATCTGATTTAGGCCAGGTTAAAAGCAAAACCAGTCCTGGAGCTCAACATCAAAGTTAAAGTTAACTTCAATAGCTTTCCAGAAAGTATTTGGTTGGCCTAAGATCTGTCCTGGTTCACAAGTTATGAGATGTCAAAGTTAACAAAATTTCTGGGAACAATTGGACAGCACCTCCCTGCCTTAGGTACTGATTTGATCCAAGAATCCCAGTTAATTCTGTTCCTAATCTGACAAAACTTTCTGTTACAAAGTTGTAACCCATCTCATAAGCTTTCCAGAACTACCTCATTTTCTATTTTTGGATTTTTATGCAGGAAGTTATGCTTAATTTACAGAGAGTCTACAGAGAGTCTTTGCTCTGTCCTGTTTTCTGGACAGTTTCAACTCTGCTGCATTTTTCGAGTGGTTAAGGGATGAAACACCTCTGGAACTCAACAGAAAAGTTGTAAAGCTCTTCCAAAGCTTTCCAGAAATGTATCATACGACCCCAACCTCGAAAGAACTCAACCTCTAACCTCTGATTAACTCCAGCCTTGATTCAGCTGAAAACAGAGTGCTCTGTCCTTAACATCCTATAAGTTGAAAACTTGTTAACTTTGAATATCCTGTACAAGGGAAGGAGTTACATCAAGTTTTACTACTTTGGATTAAAACCTTCAAATTTTTAAATGAAGTTGTTCATTTAGTTGGGTGTGACGTCGATGCGTCACCAGATCATGTCGGTACTACGTCCTCACAAAGAAAAACCTATACCGGACTTAGCCGGCTTCGTTAGTTCAGTGGCACTACTCGTCACTCGCACACGGATACTACACGTCTACCGTTTCGTGGTAAGGCTACCTGCAGAAACTCAAACAATCATCAGACTCGGCTGCACACCGAGCCCGGAAGCCATACGGTTCGTACACCCGGCCGTCATCACTCGCCCGGATGTTCTCAAGCCAAACACGCCTTGAGTTACGTGTTCACGTTTCAGACCACGTGACGGGGTCTCCCATGTTGCACCACGCACGCCAGGGACAGACGTTGCTCGAATACCCCAAACGACATGAAGAGTCGTAGAGGATATCAAAGCGGGTCGGGTTACCTGCCACCCGTGGGGCTCCACCCTTCAGCTTGTGCGCACTGGTGGACAGCGCTTACGTGCACCCCCCAAGACATGAACGTCCCGAGATGCACGATTTTCCGACATAACAATTAGGTTACTAAGCCACTTTCTATATACTAATAACATCCTTATACGGGCTACTAACTCGTTCCTCACTGGATTTTTGAAAAAGAAGACCTTTGTACTGTGTTAAACCTCAAGCGAGCTCTGATACCACGCTGACACGACCCCAATGGTCCTGTCGAGCAAGGATCACGCTGAGGGGTGCTGCGTTGCACAGCACCGTATAACACACGTCAAAGGTGCAAAGCGGAAGCGGAAGCTTTATTACATAAACAAGTTTATGCACATGTTTACATCAAAATAAGTTTAGTCCATACTCGCGGGCGTAGACTAAGCATCAAGTGCACGTTCAGCCCTCGAACGTGTCCTTGCTAGCACACACGCACACTAACTCTGCGGCGTGCACGACTCCCACTCGACGGAGTTCCCCTCCTGGGGTTCCGTCTCCTCTTCGGGAGTCCCTTCCTCATAGAACCCTGCAAAAAGCTTCAAACACAAGCAGTGAGCACGAAGGCTCAGCAAGTCTGACCCGTCTCACCTAAACATGGAACTTCTACATGAGGGTAATGGGTTGCATGAAGTATAAATCATTTGCAAGGACTCGCCTAATTAGTAGAACCTTACTTTCAAGTTTTAGCAGCAGGTTGTGGAGAACCTTACGCTAAGACACATGAGAGAGCCGCAATCAAACAAGAAACGCATTTCTCTCATGTACTTTGCCCAAAGTTGAAAAGAACTTTAATTAGCTTTAAGCTACAGCATATCATTAACAATCAATGTCCAGCTTTCAGTCAGCAACATTTTAACATGTAACTAGCCTGTTCTTTCTACGTCACGGTACAGTGAACAAGTGGTACTCACTGACCGCGAGGGACGGCGATTATAATCGATTTACACCTGCAGGGTTACCCGAACAACCCGTCACGTACGCCCGTACTCGATGTTGCCTACAACAACCATCACGGACGTCGTACGCGACTACCTTTCACCCGTTAGCCAAATATTGAACCGGTCCCATCGTCCCGAGCAAGAGGTCCCTGCACGCGCATCTCTGTGCCGCCAGCTGATTTACACCTCGAGCTCTCAACCTACCCTCTGAACGACGGGCAATGCCTCAACACCCAGCTACCCGAGTTACATCAGTTTCCCGGTTCCCATATAGCCGGTAGGTCTTCGGTACTGTTCTAGCTTGTTCAACAGGCCCGCACACGGCTCGGTCCTCAATCGACACAAGCGGAGCTACAGCACACAGGCCCCAAAGTCCTGCTGCCCTTACTCTCCGCTCGGTCTCATTTTCTTGTCATATGTATCATGTGCTATCTCTACCCGAGCAATGTGCCTCTAGCCTATTCTCGCGAGTAGTTCCAACTACTCGACTTGTACCGAATCCTACTCTATCCTAGCAATGCAGTGGCTAACGAGGTTTGCAATCCTAAACCCAACCCATGGTTATCTTGGCTGTGCAGTGGGGTTCCAATCAAGACTCTAATGCACAGGACAAAGGAAACAAGTATGTGCTCAAAACAATAAAATTTGTAAAAAGGTTAATGCAAACCGGGGCTTGCCTTGCTGCTCTTGGTCGTAGGCTAGCTGTTCCTCCGGAGTAACGAAGTCTAGGACTTCGGGTTCCTCCTCGACCTTAGCGACTACATGATAAGAACAATGTATGTATTAATTTAAATGCATTTGTATTAACTTGAAGTTGTGAAGTCTATAACCCTTGCTAGACAGACCTAATGACTGTGAAACTTTTACTGTGGCTTGGTTACAACCTAAGCAAAGACTTGGTCAAGTTTTAGTTGCAGCAAAGCTCATTTGAGCCCTCCACAATTAATTATGTCCTTGACCTTAATTGGAACTCTTAGGGTGTTTTAGGGATTTTCATGAGACAAACTATGACTTTCTGAAAACTAGATTTTCAGAGGGTTCTAATGGAGTTGGTCTCACTTAATTTGGAAGTCTCTAACTGAAGATATGAGCTAAACAATTTCAGAGAAAATTCTGAAAATGTTTCTGAACATTTTCTATTTTCTCTGGAACAGTTTTACTAATCACACCATTAGGTGGACTAAATGAGCTCAAATGGATCTGAAATTTTTATGGTAGTTCAAGGATATTTTGGTGAACATCTCAGAAAAATTTCAGGATTTTCCTCCAAAGGATTCTCCAGTTAAAATTCCTAACAGTTTAAACTTTGAGGAATTAATTCTGGAGAAATAAGGAATTTCATGGAGTGAAACTTGATTTTCTGGAAAGTACTCAGAGAGCTGAATCCAGCAAAATTTGGTTCACTTGATTTGGAGCTTTCTAGCCAAAGTTATAAGGATTTGAAGTTTGAAGGAAATCTGAAAATCGGGGAAAAGTTTAAACTCGCGCGTGGGCCCAGGGGACACGCGTCGCACGCCGAAGCGACAGCACACCGCGGCCCACAAGGATTTTGCGCGCCAGCACACCCGATCCCGGCCGCAGCCGGATCCCGATTCAAAATATCGGCCGCTGACAGCTGGGGTCCACCCCCTTCTTCAACCTCGCGACACCCGCGCCCCGCCGCCGAGGGACCTCGCCGGAGAGCTCGCCGCTGGCTGCTGTACAGCTCCAAACTTCTTGATTCTGGCCGCCCCTGCCTACTTTTACTTGGGGAACATGATCCGAGGGTCAGCTGCTCATGACAACGGCCGGAGCATGGTCGGCGACGAGCCGCCATATCGGAACGACTTCGGCCATGTCGGCTGACTCTCCTAGTACCTCAGCTACTTGGGAAATCGGTCGGGGAGCATCAGTGGACCTCAGAGAAGGTCGACATGAACTCGGGGCAGCTCGGGGAAGGCCCGAAATAGGTCCTCACCGTGCGCCCGATACCCCTCGTTCGTTCCGCCATTAGTAGACCTTGAATTACGCCGGGCACAGAGGTTCTCCGGCCCAGAGTTGTGAAGGCAACTTGTGCGTCACCGTGTCTAGCTCGTGTGGGAGTGGCCTGAGGCCCTCTAATCCTTTCTAGAGCACGAATTAAACAGAATCGTACCCGAAGGTCGTTCTGCACACAGAAAGGGGAAAAATGGAAATTCGCCGCCGGTTAGCAACCACTCGAGCTGTGGCTCGGGGGTGAGCAGCACCGGTCACCTGCGCGTCCAAGGGTGCCTTGGGTCGGGCGTGACAACGCCCAGGTTGGGCTGTCCACGAGAGCCCGAGGTGCGGCGGTTTCCAGTTCCGATTTTTATCTTTCGGCACAGCCGATAGCACTCGGTTTCAATCGACTTCTAGCAATGGGGAGAATGGAGGAAGGTCTCTAGTACCTTGCTGGGACCCTGGAGTGGAAGGAGGGAGCTGCGATCGGCTTGATCAAGCAGGAACTCGAGCGCCGGCGATGGCAGTGGAAAAAAACAGGTCGCGCACGTCGGCAGCTCGGGGAATGGCGACTGAAGCACGCCGGGGAGGGAATAAATAGCCCGGTCGGCTGGTCTCCGGCTTGGGGCGCGCAGCAGGAGCTGGCGCCGGCTGCCCCCTTCGGTGGCGCGCGCGCACAGCAGCCGGGAACCGACTGAACTGTGGTTCAGTCGGTTTGTTTTGAGGCAGAGGCTGACATGTGGGTCCCACTCCTCTTTTAACCTCTGAAATTTACTCCTAACAGCTGTGGTAAACAGTGAACCCTATTCTACCCTTGGCAATTCAAATTATTCACCCAAGAGCCATTTGAATTGATCAAAGTTCAAATGAGGTTTGGTTTGAATGAATTTCAGCACAAGTTCAGTTTGAAATTCAAATAAAGTTTGAATTTCCCCCCCTTAGCTCATGTCAAGATCAACTCCAAATGGAGTGAAAAATGGGTGTGTGAGCTCACAAAAATGTGCTGAGTGAGAATATGCCTTCCACTTTTAAATTCAGTGGGTGAAAACAGTTTGAATTTGAATATGGTTTCAAACTGCCCTCTTCCTATCTATACCCAAAATGACCTCAACAAGGTTTTGAATTTGGGTGAAACTTGGCATGGACATCATTAGCAAAGTGTAGGAGTTTTCATATGTCCAGCCCATCTATATCACATGTGGGAAATACCACTTTTGCAATGTGTGAGTTTGTTCTCTAATGAGCATGTTGATAATTGTTACTTGCTCTTCATTTGTGTTCATCATTCTTGCTCAAATGAGGGGTGTGGTGTGGTGATGAACACTACAATTGGGTGTCAAAAACTGAGGCCCTTACAATGAGCAGTTAGTATCCTTGTTGATCCACCCTTGATTCTCCGGAGCTTGATCCACTTCTATGAATCACTCCTTTGAATCCCCTTCGTTGTGGTTCCTATTGAAATGCATATGCATATGTTTTATAGAATGTAATGGAAAGAAGTTATAGAATTACTTTCTTCGGAACAGAGGTTGTGTGGAAAAGCCAAGCATGGTTTGGTTTGCCTCTGTTGTGCAAAGTAACAGAAATGAACTAAATTAACCTTAGTGTTGTAGCTATACTCTACTACTTTCCTAATAACATAATAGATGAGCTGAAAAGGATTGGATGCACTGAAGAACAAGAACTCCAATGGCCTCAAAACTTTTTACAGCAGGTTCTATACTACCTAAGGATTTAGCTTGCCAAATTGCAGCTAATGTGGAGTCATATTGTGTCCCCCATAATTCTTACCATATCTCTTATGTATTTTCCCCTATACATAAGTATGGAGAATAAGAACAGGGAGTTCAAGGACTCAACTTGGGCTGATAATTTCCATGTGAGTTCCTGGCCACATGAAAGTAATCTGGTCCAAATTTCAGCCCTTTTGCTGGAGTAGTTCTCTCAGAACAATTCTTTAAGCCTTTGTACACAAAAGAATAAATTCTGAAGTAATGTGCATTCTCATGCCCAATTAAGTGAACCGCAATTCCAAGTATGTCTCAGAGAGCTTGCCTAAATTTTCCTATGATTTCTGGAGCTATGGATTGCCCAGAATAGATTTTTGAAGTGGGAAACATTTTCTGAAAATGTTTCTGGACTCTTTTGAGCACAGTAGTTTGCATTTAGCAAATTCCTACTCAAATGATCTTTAAATGAGATGAAAATTTGCTAGAAGGTCAACAATATGCTAAAAAATATTCTGGTAAAATTTGGGGATTTTTGGATAACCCAAACTCCCTCAATAATTCTTTTTCAGAATATTTTCAAAGAATTTTCCAGAATATAATATTAACTTTCATACAAATCTGAGTTCATATTTGAATAGAATTCAGAGAGATGAATCCAACCCAAGTGGAATCATTTAAATTGGAGTTTTCTACAGGGAGTTATGATTTTCCCAAGTTTGGGCCAACCCTGGAATTATTTTCCTACTGAAAACTTGGCTGGACCCACTGTTTTAAACCCCAGCCAATCAGAATCGGGCCTCACCGGGGCCACAGATTCCCAGCGCGCCAACACACGGGATCCCGGCCACACCCGATCGGGGTTTAAATTCTGAGCTGCTGACAGCCGGGCCCCACGTCTTCTTCAACCTCCCGCCGGCTCCTTCGCGCCCGCGCGCTCCCCCCTCGCCGGAGCACGTCGGTGCTCGCCGGACCGGCGTTCCCGGCCACTATACGAACCCGGACTCGCCGCCAGGGGGTTTGCGACGTCGAGGAACATGACTGTGGGGTCTGCTTGGGCTGCCTGTGGCCGGAACATGGCCGGCGACGTGCGACAGCTACTGTGGAGGTTCGGCGGCGTTGCCTAAGGTATCCAGCCCGCCAAAACCTGTGCCGACGAGCCCTACAGAACCGGTGCACCTCTAGGAAGATCGGCACGACCTCAAAGTGGCTCGGGAGTGGCTGCAAATAGGTTGTCGTCGGGTGACCGAATGGTTCCACCATGAACACCTCTAGTCGAGCTCGAATTCCGTCGCGCTGAGGCGTTTTCATGCGCTGGATCCTAAAGGATAATTGATCGCCGGCTAATCCAGCATCTAAGTGCAAAGTTTGATGATCTGCAGAGGATTGGAGAGGGGGAATTTTGAGGAACGGTACCGGGAGCTCGGGTTGAGGCCACCGGAGCAAAACTTCGAAATTCACCGGCGATGCTTCACGGTTTGCTCCAAGAAGTGGAGGGGAGCAGCACCACCATAGCGCGCTCCCGTAGCCGTGATCGCTTGGCCGTGAAACCCCCTGTAGAGGGCTGTCCACGAGCGCCCGATCACGTTCTTGAGCTAGGTCGCCGCTGTGGCGGTTGATCTCGGGCGGGGGAGGCCGTAGCTCGCTTGCTTTCCGGTCAGGGAGGTGGAGGCTGAGCTCGCGGCACGATTTAGCAGCTCGGGGGAGGTAAGGACGCGAGTGTGCCTTCGGTTTCCGACCGACCGAGAGGGCGGAGGGGGGAGAGCTCGGTTTGCTCGGCGTTCTCGCGAGGGAGGAAGGCAAATGAGCTTTTGTTCGGTCTGAGGGCCTGTGATCATGTTGAGTACGCGGTCAGGACCGACCCCGGGGCTCCAGCGCAGGGAGGCAGGCAGCAGGAGCTGTCGCCGGCAAGCTGCTCGGTGGCGCTCGGGTTCTGTTCGGTGGAATACCCCACCGAAGCTGAGACTTAGGGTGTAAGGCAACCCCCTTTAGCTCTATGACCTGTGGGTCCCACTCCACATTTATCTTCCCAAATATCTTCTCAAGCTGATCTCCTTAATTCCCAGAATTCTAAGTTTAAAAAGGTGGGCTGGAATTCGAATTCTTCAAATTCAGTTTGAATTTGCTTGCCAAACTTGAATTTGGTGAAGTTTGCAAATTCTTCTCTTTAACTCCCTTTTTGAGCCCACCCTACAAATGCAAAGTTGGTGATAAAACTTTTCCCTATCAATCCAACTATATGGCAGCATGTTTATTCAAAGTTCTTGGTCACCACATGTGTGAACGTTGAATCTCAAATCTAATTTTTAAACTTACATGCAAAGAGTATTTAACTCCTTATTGGTTCAACACTTTTAAATAAAAAGGTGAGTCTCATTTTGGATAGTCATCCATGTATTACTTTGCATGAAGAAAAGTTTTAGCAAGTCCCATTTTCATCTCTTTGCCCCACATATGAACTCAAACCTTGGTTTTTATTCATACACATTTTTGGGACTTTTACATTCCTCCCCCCCTTAAAATAATCTCGTCCCAAGATTACAAAAGAGGAACAAGACGGGAGAGGTAATCACAAACTGTACAACGCTAAAAATTCCGGATAGTTGGTGCGGAGGTAAACTTCACTTTCCCACGTCGCCTCTTCCGCGGTATGATTACTCCACAGCACCTTGAAGAATATCTTATCATCCGGTTCCGGATTACCTGGGTCTTTTCATCCAAAATCTGAACCGGTCGCTCGGTGTAGGTAAGGTCCGGTTTCAATTTGTCGATATCCTCGGTGCGAACAGCAGCGGTGAATTTGAGACACTTCCGCAGCTGTGATACATGAAATACATCATGAACACCCGCTAGACTTGCCGGTAATTCCAGCCGGTAGGCTACGGGTCCGCACTTCTCCGTGATAGCAAAAGGACCAATAAAACGGGGAGCGAGTTTCCCCTTTACACCGAACCGGTGAATTCCCTTCATCGGAGATACACTAAGATACACGTGCTCTCCGACGTCAAAATGTAAAGGCCTACGCCATTGATCAGCGTAGCTCTTCTGTCGGGATTGTGCAGCCTTCAAGTTTTCTTGTATCAACCGAACTCGGTCTTTGGCTTCGTTCACAAGATCAATCCCAAACAGCACTCTTTCGCCAGACCCACACCAATTCAGCGGTGTGCGACACTTCCGGCCGTAGAGAGCTTCATACAGTGCCATTTTAATACTCGCTTGATAACCGTTGCTGTATGAAAACTCCGCCAGCGGTAGGTGGTCGTCCCAATTCCTACCGTGGTGGATGGCACACGCTCTCAACATGTCCTCGAGCACTTGATTCACCCTCTCAGTTTGTCCATCAGTTTGAGGGTGATACGCGGAGCTTCTAATTAGCTTGGTGCCCAACGAGGCATGCAGCTGCTCCCAAAAACGAGCAACAAACAGCGCACCTCGATCTGAGATGATGGTCTTCGGGACACCATGTGAGCAAATAATTCTGGAGATGAATAACTCCGCATATTGCCTTGCTCGATAATGAGTGTTCACCGGTATGAAATGAGCTGATTTTGTCAACCGGTCGATGATCACCCATATTGAGTCATGCTTCCTGGATGTGAGCGGTAATCCGACGATGAAGTCCATACTCACATCCTCCCATTTCCATGCCGGTATCTTCAAAGGTTGTAGCGGTGCGGCTTTCCGCATATGATCAGCCTTGACCCGTCGACACGTATCACACTTGGATACGTATTTAGCAATTTCCCTCTTCATCCTCGTCCACCAAAATTTCTGTTTCAAATATTGGTACATCTTGTTACTTCCGGGATGAATGGAAAACTTAGACAGGTGGGTTTCATCCAAGATCTTCTTCCGGAGTTTCATATTGCGCGGTACCACTATACGGTCATTAAAACATATTGTACCGTTCTCATCCTTCTGGAAACATTTCACCTCTCCGTTGTCTAGTCTTCTCCGTATGTGAGACATACCTCTGTCTCTTCTTTGAGCCTCAACAATCTCTTCACGGATTGTTGGAATGAGCACGAGATTATAAAGCGCGCCATACGGAATGACACGGAGACTTGGTTCTTCTTCTTCCAACTCAGCAGCCGCTAAGTTGTGAACGTGGGCTTTCCGACTAAGCGCGTCAGCAACCACGTTTGCTTTGCCTGGATGATAGTGGATCTCAATTTCATAATCTTTGATGAGCTCCAACCATCTCCGTTGTCTCATATTCAGCTCCTTCTGCGTGAAGATATACTTCAAGCTTTTATGGTCGGTGTAGAGGTGAACAAGATTACCAAGTAGATAATGCCTCCACATCTTTAACGCCAACAACACAGCAGCAAGCTCGAGATCATGAGTTGGATAATGCTGCTCGTGGTTTCGCAGTTGACGAGACCCATAGGCGACTACACGCCCTTATTGCATCAGAACACAGCCGCGATGCCGGATGCATCACAGTATACATCAAATGGCTTCGTCGTGTCCGGCTGAGCAAGAACTGGAGCTGTTGTGAGATGTTTCACCAACGTTTTGAATGCGGCTTCACATGCTGCATTCCACATGTATTTAGTGCCCTTCTTCAGCAGCTCCGTCATCGGTTTAGCAATTTTTGAGATGCTCGGAATGAACCTACGATAATACCCTGCTAAACCTAGGAAACTTCGGACCTCGTGGACTGACTTGGGAGATTCCCATTCCAGCACTTGTTCAATTTTGCTGGGGTCCACGGCAATGCCCTCTGCTGAAATAATATGGCCTAGGAAAGGCACTTGGTCAATCCAAAATTCGCACTTTCTGAACTTGGCATATAATTGATGCTCCCTTAACCGTTGTAGCACGATACACAGATGTTCAGCGTGCTCTTCTTTTGATTTGGAGTAAACCAATATGTCGTCGATGAATACCACGACGAACTTGTCTAACTCCGGCATGAATACAGAATTCATCAAGTACATGAAGTGTGCCGGAGCGTTGGTTAATCTAAATGACATGACGAGGTACTCATAGAGTCCGCATCTCGTCGAGAAAGCTGTCTTCGGTATGTCCTCCGGTCGGATTTTAATTTGATGATATCCCGACCCAAGATCCATCTTCGAAAATACCTTTGCACCCACCAGTTGATCGAACAGGATGTCAATGCGAGGCAAAGGATACTTGTTCTTTATTGTGACAGCATTGAGAGGACGGTAATCAACACATAGCCGTAGTGTTTCATCCTTCCTCTTAACGAACAGCGCTGAGCAACCCCAAGGTGAAGAACTTGGTCGTATAAAACCCTTGCTCATGAGTTTATTCAGTTGCTCTTTCAACTCCGCTAGCTCGTTAGGTGGCATCTTGTAAGGCCTTCATGAGATAGGCGTCATTCCCGGCGCCAGTTCAATCTTGAACTCGACGTCCCGTTCGGGTGGCATACCCGGTAAATCATCAGGAAATACGTCGGGATAATCACGTACCACCGGAATATCTTCTAGTTTAAGTGCTTCCGTGTGGTAGGCCTCTACCATATCTGGGTCTTCTCTGTCTAGAAACAGCGTGTGTTGTCCGTGAATCGGCGAGTCAATCTGGACAGTCCGGTTACTGATATTGAGAACGGCACCGTGACGATTTAACCAAGACATCCCCAATATTATGTCTATCTTCTGCCTATCCAACATAATCAGCGATGTTGGGTATATTTTTCCGTCCAAACACAAAGCTGCTCGACACACAATCTGATTGGCAGAGATATTTCCTCCCGGTGAACGTATAAGAAAACTCGTTGTGGGAGTATTGGTGGATAATTGATGTTGATCCACGCATGTTTTGCTGATAAAATTGTGGGTGGCACCGGAATCAAAAAGTATGAGCACGGGCACCTCTTGAGAGTGAACATGCCTGCTAACACCGGTGCTCCCTCCGGGACATCCTCAATAGCCAGATGTTGCACACTCCCGGATTGCAATGCTGTTATGTTGACTTGAGCCGGTGGCGGCATACCACCTGACAATGATGGCTGTCTGGTGTTCAACAACTTCTCCCGGCATTCCTGCCTAAAATGCCCTGAACGGTGGCAATAAGAACACGGAGGTTTCCCCGGTTCTTCATTGACTTGTGGTTGAGAAGATGATGTACTTGGCTGCAGCAATGATGCAACAGGTATCATTCGTTGTTGCAGCAATGGTGTTTCTTCAAGACAAGATTCTTGAGCAGGAAATCTGTACGGAGTTGATCCCACTGGTCATACCTCATCGTGTGGTGTGTGATACACCCCACGGTATTTACGAGGAACAACTGGGGTGTCTTCTTGCACAATATCCCGGTCCCTCTTCTCTGCTTGACACTCAAGTGTCGCTTGTTCTTGCAGCAGAGCAGCACTGATCAACTCGGTGTAACTGCCTTGATTGAACAAAGCTAACTTCTCTTTTAGTATGGCACTCAAGCCATAGAAAAAGTAGTCACACATTGCAGCTTCGCTCATCGCATAAGCAGGAGCATATTGTGCCAGAAGGTTGAATCGTCTGACATAATCGAGGACACTCATGTCCCCCTGCTTCAAGTTTCTGAATTCTTGCTGTTGGGCCTTAACAAAACCCATAGGAATGTGACGAGCACGGAATGCTTCACGAAATTCCGTCCATTCCACTTGATGGCCTTCCGGAACGGTGGCAAGATAAGCGAACCACCAATTTCCGGCGGCTCCATGGAGCTGTTGAGCTGCAAATAATGTCTTCTGATATTTGTCGCACTCAAACACTCCAAACTTGGACTCCATAACTCGAAGCCACTGATCAGCTTCCACTGGTTCATTGGCTTCCGTGAAAATTGGCGGTTGTGTCACCAAGAAATCCAAATAGGCATTCCGAGGTGGAACGTCCGGTTGCGCATGTTGGAGTAAGCCCTGTTGTACCAAGGCTTGGAGTAGTCTTGTGTTCTCTTGACTTGACTCGACCATCTGAGCCATGACATCCGCCAATACCGTTGACGGCGGTGCCCGTGGTGGAGTCGAGTCATCACCGTCTCGACGAGAACCTTCAGTCCTACTCGGAGAATGAGTTCGCACCATACCGCAAGGCATAATTTTGAGGGGAGTCAAAACTTGATCTAGCAGTATGTGAAAGTATGTAAGCATGAACATGCTAAAACTTTATGAAAGCATAACAACACTTCATGTTTACACATCCTTCTAAAGCCAACAGAAACAATCCCCATTTGCTGTACAGAGTCGACCTTTCTGTACTTAACCCAGATTTGGATCCAGTTACCAGCATTTTCATAACTCAAGTTGAATACCAAAGTTAAAGTTAACTTCCGTATCTTTCCAACGAGTACTCACATGCCTCTGGATCATCCTTTATCAGAGGTTATGATTGTTCAAAGCTGACAGAATTTCTGGATAAAATTTGCCAGCACCTCCCTTGTATGTGGCTGTTTTCATCACAGTTTTACATACAAATGGGGTACAATTCTGAACATATTATGAACTACAAAATCGTTGCAAATTTCATAACCTTTCCAACTGTATATTATCTGACCCCTAGAGATTTTTCTACAGAATGTTATGGCCAATTTACAGAAACATCCAGAGAAAGGTGCAGCTGTTCTGTTTTCTGAACAGTTTGCATTCAACTGGACATTCAACCAATTTGATGTCTGATTTGGCTCTTGAGTTCTACAGAAGAGCTGTAGAGCACTTAAAAACCTTTCCATAACTGTATCAAACACCTCCATTGGGTCAATCAAATCAGAGTTACGCCCTGTTGAAGTCCAGAAAAATTTCTGTCGGAACAGAGCACTCTGTCTTTGAGATCAAAAGAAACCTAATAATTCTGTTCCTTGAAACTTAGTCCAAAGAAAGAGTTCAGTAACTAATACGTGCTTTCCAACATCCATTTTTAGTTTGAAAGTTAGTCATGAATGCTTTCTTCATAGGAAAGAAGACTATCCAGTGTAGTACGGTGGCGATGCACCGTAAGACATATGACGGTACTACGTTGCCTCACCAAAGAAAAACCTAACTGGATTACACCGGCATATACGTATCCTTAGGTGGCAATAAATTGGTCACTCGCAAACGTGTTCTACCCGCACTAAGATTTTCGTGGTTAGTACCTACATAAGTCACACGCAATCATTAGGTCCGGCTGCACACGAACCCGGTATCCATACAGTTCGTACACCCGGTCGTCATCACTCGCCCATGTGTTCTCAAGCCAAACATGCCTTGAGCTACGTGTTCACGTTACTGACCAAGTGACGGGGTCTCCCAAATTGCACCACGCACGTCAGGGAATGGCGTTGCTCGACTACCCCAAACGACATGAAGAGTCGTAGAGGATACTAAAGCGGGTCGGGTTACCTGGCACCCGTGGGGCTCCACCCTTCAGCTTGTGCGCACTGGTGGACAGCGCATACGTGCACCCCCCAAGACATAAACCATCCTGAGATGCATGATTTTCCGACATAGCAAATAAGTTAGGTTGCCACCTTCATCATATGCTAATAATAGTCCTTATGTGGGCCTAGTACCGTTAACTCACCGTATCCTAAGTTTTTGACATAATATGATGCTCAATCCGTGCTCTGTTCCCAACACAGCTCTGATACCAAGCTGTAACAGCCCTGCTCTGGTATCAACTATGACAGGGTTCTGACACCACTTGTCACAGCTCTGATACCACACTGTGAGGGACCACAGGACCTCGTTGGGTGGTGCCGTGATATGCGGCACCCAACAGCACACGGGTTGCAGAAACACATCATATTACATAAATAGTTTGCGGAAGCGTACAAGAAAGTTTTCCAAATACTTGTATCAGAGTAAGCTACAACGGAAGACTATCACTCTCACGATTCGTATCTAAACTAGCAACAAAGAAACGGTCCCGCCCGCGGACGTTTCTTACTAGCAACACGAAGGACAATCTGCAGCGGCGAGGATGCTCTTTGAGCAAGCACTCGGAGGTTCCCGAGTCTCATCGACATCCCTTCTCTTAAGCACGAAGTCAAATACCTGCAAAACAACTCGGATAGCATCCGTGAGCATAACGCTCAGCAAGACTTAACCGTCACCCTAAACATGAAACTCTATGTGATGTTATGAACTTAAAGTAGGATGGCATAAGCATAATTAAACTCGCCTAAAAGTGAATCCTTACTTTCAGGTATTAATTGCAGCATTTTAAGTAACCCTGGGCATGCCACATCGGGAGTCCACAATCAAACAAGAAACGCTTTCCCCCGATGTAAATTGCTCATGGCATAAAAGAATCGAGTTTGCACTAGCCTATTCATCAAGATCCAATACAAAGGTAGGATAATACTTCACATCAAAATGATTAGTTCCTTTCTCATGCAAGTTCTTACTACGTCACGACTGTGAGAACAAGTATGCTCGGTCCATTCCGCGAGCGACGGTGATTCGAATCAATAACACCCGGACTACACGACACGTACGCCCGTACTCGACGTTGCCTACAACAACCATCACTGACGTCGTACGTGGCAGCCTTTCCCCCGTTTCACCCCAGCTGAATCGATCAAGTCGCCCCGTACAGTAGCCACTCTCATGGTGCACCTGCCAACGTGAGATGTCATGATAATGTTCCCCACATACTGCACACCGGCCGTCCGCCTGAGGCGACCCGAAAAGTCCCAACGACAGCTTCCCAAGGTACATCGGTTTACTGGGTCCCATATAGCCAGCATGAGTCCGGTAAACAACTCAAACTTGTTCAACAGGGCCGCATACGGATCGGTCCTTGAACGACACGGACAGGTCTATAGCACCCAGACCCCTATGTCCTGCTGCCCCTACAACCTTCCGGTCTCAACTTTAACTTGCTAATTCATTTATGAACCAACCCCGTATGCCCCTGTTGTTCCTGAACCTGGGAGTAGCATCTCACCACTCGACTTCTACCGAACCGTACTTAAGCATGGCAGTTCTACACGGTGAAAGACACCTACCCCATACTCCATGGGTCATTTGGTTATGCAGGAGGAGTATCAAACATTAGACCTAATGCACAGTTCAAATCTTAACCGAAAGTGAATACAAAATAAAAAGAACTTAATAGTTGTTAAATGCAAACCGGAGCTTGCCTGTTTTGCAGGGTAGTCGTATATGAGCAGTTAGTATCCTTGTTGATCCACCCTTGATTCTCCGGAGCTTGATCCACTTCAATGAATCACTCCTTTGAATCCCCTTCGTTGTGGTTCCTATTGAAATGCATATGCATATGTTTTATAGGATGTAATGGAAAGAAGTTATAGAATTACTTTCTTCGGAACAGAGGTTGTGTGGAAAAGCCAACCATGGCTTGGTTTGCCTCTGTTGTGCAAAGTAACAGAAATGAACTAAATTAACCTTAGTGTTGTAGCTATACTCTACTACTTTCCTAATAACATAATAGATGAGCTGAAAAGGATTGGATGCACTGAAGAACAAGAACTCCAATAGCCTCAAAACTTTTTACAGCATGTTCTATACTACCTAAGGATTTAGCTTGCCAAATTGCAGCTAATGTGGAGTCATATTGTGTCCCCCATAATTCTTACCATATCTCTTATGTATTTTCCCCTATACATAAGTATGGAGAATAAGAACAGGGAGTTCAAGGACTCAACTTGGGCTGATAATTTCCATGTGAGTTCCTGGCCACATGAAAGTAATCTGGTCCAAATTTCAGCCCTTTTGCTGGAGTAGTTCTCTCAGAACAATTCTTTAAGCCTTTGTACTCAAAAGAATAAATTCTGAAGTAATGTGCATTCTCATGCCCAATTAAGTGAATCACAATTCCAAGTATGTCTCAGAGAGCTTTCCTAAATTTTCCTATGATTTCTGGAGCTATGGATTGCCCAGAATAGATTTTTGAAGTGGGAAACATTTTCTGAAAATGTTTCTGGACTCTTTTGAGCACAGTAGTTTGCATTTAGCAAATTCCTACTCAAATGATCTTCAAATGAGATGAAAATTTGCTAGAAGGTCAACAATATTCTAAAAAATATTCTGGTAAAATTTGGGGATTTTTGGATAACCCAAACTCCCTCAATAATTCTTTTTCAGAATATTTTCAAAGAATTTTCCAGAATATAATATTAACTTTCATACAAATCTGAGTTCATATTTGGATATAATTCAGTGAGATGAATCCAACCCAAGTGGAATCACTCAAATTGGAGTTTTCTACAGGGAGTTATGATTTTCCCAAGTTTGGGCCAACCCTGGAATTATTTTCCTACTGAAAACTTGGCTGGACCCACTGTTTTAAACCCCAGCCAATCAGAATTGGGTCACACCGTGGCCACAGCTTCCCAGCGCGCCAACACACGGGATCCCGGCCACACCCGATCGGGGTTTAAATACTGAGCTGCTGACAGTCGGGCCCCACGTCTTCTTCAACCTCCCGCCGGCTCCTTCGCGCCCGCGCGCTCCCCCCTCGCCGGAGCACGTCGGTGCTCGCCGGACCGGCGTTCCCGGCCACTATCCGAACCCGTACTCGCCGCCAGGTGGTTTGCGATGTCGAGGAACACGACTGTGGGGTATGCTTGGGCTGCCTGCGGCCGGAACATGGCCGGCGACAGCTGCTGTGGAGGTTCGGCGGCGTTGCCTAAGGTATCCATCCCGCCCAAAACCTGTGCCGACGATCCCTACAGAACCAGCGCACCTCTAGGAAGATCGTCACGACCTCAAAGTGGCCCGGAAGTGGCTGCAAATAGGTTGTCGTCGGGCGATCGAATGGTTCCGCCATGAACACCTCTAGTCGAGCTCGAATTCCGTCGCGCTGAGGCGTTTTCATGCGCTGGATCCTAAAGGAGAATTGATCGCCGGCTAATCCAGCATCTAAGTGCAAAGTTTGATGATCTGCAGAGGATTGGAGAGGGGGAATTTTGAGGAACGGTACCGGGAGCTCGGGTTGAGGCCACCTGAGCAAAACTTCGAAATTGGCCGGCGATGCTTCACGGTTTGCTCCAAGAATTGGAGGGGAGCAGCACCACCATAGCGCGCTCCCGTAGCCGTGATCGCTTGGCCGTGAAACCCCCTGTGGAGGGCTGTCCACGAGCGCCCGATCACGTTCTTTAGCTAGGTCGCCGCTGTGGCGGTTGATCTCGGGCGGGGGAGGCCGTAGCTCGCTTGCTTTCGGTCAGGGAGGTGGAGGCTGAGCTCGCGGCACGATTTAGCAGCTCAGGGGAGGTAAGGACGCGAGTGTGCCTTCGGTTTCCGATCGACCGAGAGGGTGGAGGGGGGAGAGCTCGGTTTGCTCGGCGTTCTCGCGAGGGAGGAAGGAAAATGAGCTTTTGTTCGGTCAGAGGGCCTGTGATCACGTTGAGGACGCGGTCAGGACCGACCCCGGAGCGCCAGCGCAGGGAGGCAGGCAGCAGGAGCTGTCGCCGGCAAGCTGCTCGGTGGCGCTCGGGTTCTGTTCGTTGGAATCCCCCACCGAAGCTGAGACTTAGGGTGTAAGGCAACCCCCTTTAGCTCTATGACCTGTGGGTCCCACTCCACATTTATCTTCCCAAATATCTTCTCAAGCTGATCTCCTTAATTCCCAGAATTCTAAGTTTAAAAAGGTGGGCTGGAATTCGAATTCTTCAAATTCAGTTTGAATTTGCTTGTCAAACTTGAATTTGGTGAATTCCGGTAATTCCAGCCGGTAGGCTCCGGGTCCGCACTTCTCCATGATAGCAAAAGGACCAATAAAACGGGGAGCGAGTTTCCCCTTTACACCGAACCGGTGAATTCCCTTCATCGTAGATACACGAAGATACACGTGCTCTCCGACGTCAAAATGTAAAGGCCTATGCCGTTGATCAGCGTAGCTCTTCTGTCGGGATTGTGCAGCCTTCAAGTTTTCTTGTATCAACCGAACTCGGTCTTCGGCTTCATTCACAAGATCAATCCCAAACAGCACTCTTTCGCTAGACTCACACCAATTCAGCGGTGTGCGACACTTCCGGCCGTAGAGAGCTTCATACGGTGCCATTTTAATACTCGCTTGATAACCGTTGTTATATGAAAACTCCGCCAGCGGTAGGTGATCGTCCCAATTCCTACCGTGGTGGATGGCACACGCTCTCAACATGTCCTCAAGCACTTGATTCACCCTCTCAGTTTGTCCATCGGTTTGAGGGTGATATGCGGAGCTTCTAATTAGCTTGGTGCCCAACGAGGCATGCAGCTGCTCCCAAAAACGAGCAACAAACAGCGCACCTCGATCTGAGATGATGGTCTTCAGGACACCATGTGAGCAAATAATTCTGGAGATGAATAACTCCGCATATTACCTTGCTCGATAATGAGTGTTCACCGGTATGAAATGAGCTGATTTTGTCAACCGGTCAACGATCACCCATATCGAGTCATGCTTCCTGGATGTGAGAGGTAATCCGACGATGAAGTCCATACTCACATCCTCCCATTTCCATGCCGGTATCTTCAAACGTTGTAGCGGTCCGGCTTTCCGCATATGATCAGCCTTGACCCATCGACACGTATCACACTCGGATACGTATTTAGCGATTTCCCTCTTCATCCTCGTCCGCCAAAATTTCTGTTTCAAATCTTGGTACATCTTGTTACTTCCGGGATGAATGGAAAACTTTGATAGGTGGGCTTCATCCAAGATCTTCTTCCGGAGTTTCATATTGCGCGGTACCACTATACGGTCATTAAACCATATTGTACCGTTCTCATCCTTCCGGAAACATTTCACCTCCACCTCAAGGTCACACTTTAATTGGAACTAAATGGGTCTTTAAAAACAACCAAAGTGAGGATGGGGTTGTGGTTAGGAATAATGCTAGGTTGGTTGCTCAAGGTTTCACACAAGTTGAAGGTCTAGATTTTGATGAAACTTTTGCTCCTGTTGCTAGATTAGAAGCCATAAGAATTTTGTTAGCTTTTGCTGCATCTAAAGGTTTTAAGCTATATCAAATGGATGTTAAAAGTGCTTTTCTTAATGGCTACATAGATGAGGAGGTTTATGTCAAACAACCACCTGGTTTTGAAAATCCAAATTTTCCTAATCATGTTTACAAACTGTCCAAAGCCTTGCACGGTCTCAAACAAGCCCCTAGAGCATGGTATGATAGGTTAAAAACATTCTTACTTGAAAAGGGGTTTACCATGGGCAAGGTGGATAAAAATCTTTTTGTGCTTAAGCATGGCAATGACTCATTATTCGTTCAAGTGTATGTGGATGATATTATCTTTGGTTGTGCTTCTCATGATCTTGTGTCCAAGTTTTCAGCTATGATGAGTTCAGAATTTGAGATGAGTATGATGGGAGAACTCACGTACTTTTTGGGGCTGCAAACCAAGTAGGGTACCTTTGTGCATCAAACAAAGTATACAAAATATCTCCTAAGGCGCTTCAACATGGACAAAAGAAAGCCTCTTCGGACACCAATGGGAACAGCAACAACACTTGAACTCGATGAAAATTGTGATCCCGTTGATCAAAAAGAATATAGAAGCATGATCGGATCACTTTTGTATCTCACGGCATCAAGACCGGACATACAATTCAGCGTATGTCATTGTGCACGGTTTCAAGCCTCCCCACGTGCTTCACATCGTCAAGCCGTCCAAAGGATTCTCAGGTACTTACATGAAACTCAAGAATTTGGCATTTTTCTTCCTTCTTCCTCAACCGTTACTTTGAAAGCTTTTTCCGATGCTGATTTTGGGGGTTGTAGGATTGATAGGGAAAGTACTTCTGGTGCTTGTCATTTTCTTGGTAATTCACTTGTTGTCTGGTCCTCTAGAAAACAAAGTTCAGTTGCACAATCCACAGCCGAATCTGAATATGTAGCTGCTGCAAGTGCTTGCTCACAAATTCTTTGGATTGTTCAAACACTTAAGGACTATGGGGTTGATCTAGATAGTGTTCCACTGTTTTGTGATAACACTAGTGCCATTTGCATTGCTAAAAAACCCGTGCAACATTCGAGAACTTAGCACATTGGCATTAGGTATCACTTTCTCATGATAATGTCGAAAAAGGGAACATTGTGCTTCACCATGTAGATACCGAACAACAATTGGCTGATATTTTTACAAAACCTTTGGATTTCACTCGTTTTTGTTACATTCGTAGTGAAATAGGGGTTATGCATCCTATGGCTTAAATTGAGGGAGAATTTTGAAACTTGGGAAGTCTATGTGTGAATCTGAAATTAAAATAATATGAGCATAGTATTTCATGCATATATGACTTTGTGATTCCTTTTTCATGCTGAAAGTTCTTACTACATTACTCGTGTTATACATTTTGTATTTTTACCATGTCTAGTAATTGGAATAATTACTTACACTAAATCTGGTCATGGTCGAACTTTCTTGCTGTTTTGAACTTGTTGCATGCTCACAAGTGCTTTCAAATCATAAAGAATTAATCAAGTAATCAACTCACATGTTGAGTTTTTATGTTCAAATAAAAAAATGAGAAAAGATCAAGAGAATATGCATGCATCACACTTCTTCTTTTGAGATGGCTTATCATTGCACTTAGATATGAACTTGAAAGGAGTTGTGTATGACTAAAACCATGTCCTTAAGCTTCTGACTGTCAAATGACATAGGCTTGGCTTGGTTGGTTAGAATAAGGCTAATGTTGCATATAATCTCTTGCAAATGTCATAAGATCAAAATTTGAGCTTTAAATGATAAATAAAATGAAGCAACAAGTGTCATGCTTTCAGGTCTTGAAATAGTTAAGTTTGTGAGATCATGACTTGCTTAAATTAAAAATTACACTTGATCTCTAGAATGGCTTACACTACTTTATGTATCTCATTGATGTGATAGTGTAAGTTACTTGATAGTATGATTTGGATGAGCTTTGTTTTATATGTATATGTTATAATGTGCTCATAACAAATTAAAATTTCTCTTTTGTACCTTGCTGAATCCATTGTCAAAGGGGGAGAAATTGATCACACATTGCACACATTCACAAGTGTTTTGGCACGATTCTTCTCAGGGGAAGAATTTTCGGTATTTTTGTTTTTCTTCTCATTTTATTTCTGATTTACAAGGGGGGGAAATTGTTTTCAAAACTTTTCATGTGAATAAGCCAATGTTCGGATTTTAAGTGGTGTTGCCAATGCATTCATCAAGGGGGAGATTGTGAGACCTATGTGTGCTGAATACATTGGCTTTGACGATAAAAGTTTTGAATACTACCAAAACACCTTTTTAACAAGGTCCGACTCTAGGTCCGAGCTCCTGCAAGGTCCGACGATAGGTCCGACTTGCTTTGTCTAGGTCTGACTTATTTTGGCTAGGTCCGACTTATTTTTGCTAGCTCCGGTGCTAGGCCTGACTAGCTTTGGTAAGTTCCGTGCTAGGTCTGACTAAGCTTTAGTAAGCTCCGGCGCTAGGTCCAACTAGCTTTGGTAAGCTCCGGTTCAACGTCCGGTTAGCTTTGGTAAGGTTCGGAGCTTGATTGCAATGGTTCTGCTTTAAACTTGCAATGTTTCGAACTTGCTTTACTCTTATGGAAAGTTTGCTTAGTATTATTTTACTAAGTTTTTAGTGTGTTTTGGTGGTTATGGCTGATATCATTTTGTTATGGTTTACAACATGCTTATGTGAGGTGCTCACGTAAGATGTTGTAGTTTTAGAACTAACGAGAGTCAAGTCGAGGACTTGTGCTCGGAAGTATCGGTTGTTTATTCATGTGCAGGTGTTGCTTGAGTTCAAGACACGGCTGGTGACGGGATCCATTGAACTAGTCTTAGGGAGAAGATGAGGTTCAACAACCAAGTTCGGGAGGAATTGTGGTTGAGTTGATCGGGAGGTTGCGCGGTATGTTTGAATCAAGAACAATGCATATGAAGGTATCTTGGACGTCGTTGGAAGATGTTTGCAAATGTGCAAGGAGTGCATGGACGTGGCTGCATGGTTCCAAGGCGTGATGAATAGATGTGGACGTAAAGAATTGGTCGGAAAGGTCCAACCGATTAGGTTATGGACTCAGGATGCGGCTGAGTCGTGTTTGACTCAAATATGGAAAGTTTTGAGTTGGTTATGATAGGATTTCGTGTGGGTCACGAATTTGAGTTGTTTTAGAAATGTTTGGGACGTTCCTAAGGTGTTTGGAAGTCTTAAGATTGCTTCTATCTGCGTATAGAAGAGTCTTGAGCAGTATTGGAAAGTTACAGTTTGAATCCAAGTAGGAGTAGGAGTCCTAGTTTGAGTTGAGTTGGCCTTCGGGCTGGTTATATAAGCAAGAGAGGCCAGAGCTTGTGGTGCACGACTTTGGGGCTGTTCCTCTTGTGTTTTGATAAGTAAAATTCGTATTCTAAAGGAACTTTTGTGCCTTGTTCGTCCGACTTGTTTCAGACAAGTTTGTCTCGTCGAGTTTCTGTTCAGCACTACCTTGCTTCGGTGGTTTTATCATAACTCGAGTTTTACAGATCCAATTGATGTTATTCTTTTTGGGTTGTCTTCACAACTTGATTATCTATCATCTGTGAAAATTTCACGGTCATTGAATTTGTTGTTTCGGTTCTACACGAGTTTCTTTGCAGTATTCCAGAACTGTTTTTCTCGCGTAGGACAGATTGACCTTTGTTCGATCTTTCGATCATAACTTGAGTTTCTCTCAATGGATTTTCATGATTCTTGTTGTGACATCTTCGTGACTTGATTCTCTACAATCTATACTAGTTTTGTCACAGTTGAACACGTTTAGATTAGTCGCACACACGGTTTCTTTAACAGATCGGGGGAGAAATTGATCACACATTGCACACATTCATAAGTGTTTTGGCACGATTCTTCTCAGGGGGAGAATTTTCGGTATTTTTGTTTTTCTTCTCATTTTATTTCTGATTTACAAAGGGGGGAAATTGTTTTCAAAACTTTTCATGTGAATAAGCCAATGTTCGGATTTTAAGTGGTGTTGCCAATGCATTCATCAAGGGGGAGATTGTGAGACCTATGTGTGCTGAATACATTGGCTTTGACGATAAAAGTTTTGAATACTACCAAAACACCTTTTTAACAAGGTCCGACTCTAGGTCCGAGCTCCTGCAAGGTCCGACGATAGGTCCGACTTGCTTTGTCTAGGTCTGACTTATTTTGGCTAGGTCCGACTTATTTTTGCTAGCTCCGGTGCTAGGCCTGACTAGCTTTGGTAAGTTCCGTGCTAGGTCTGACTAAGCTTTAGTAAGCTCCGGCGCTAGGTCCAACTAGCTTTGGTAAGCTCCGGTTCAACGTCCGGTTAGCTTTGGTAAGGTTCGGAGCTTGATTGCAATGGTTCTGCTTTAAACTTGCAATGTTTCGAACTTGCTTTACTCTTATGGAAAGTTTCCTTAGTATTATTTTACTAAGTTTTTAGTGTGTTTTGTTGGTTATGGCTGATATCATTTTGTTATGGTTTACAACATGCTTATGTGAGGTGCTCACGTAAGATGTTGTAGTTTTAGAACTAACGAGAGTCAAGTCGAGGACTTGTGCTCGGAAGTATCGGTTGTTTATTCATGTGCAGGTGTTGCTTGAGTTCAAGACACGGCTGGTGACGGGATCCATTGAACTAGTCTTAGGGAGAAGATGAGGTTCAACAACCAAGTTCGGGAGGAATTGTGGTTGAGTTGATCGGGAGGTTGCGCAGTATGTTTGAATCAAGAACAATGCATATGAAGGTATCTTGGACGTCGTTGGAAGATGTTTGCACATGTGCAAGGAGTGCATGGACGTGGCTGCATGGTTCCAAGGTGTGATGAATAGATGTGGACGTAAAGAATTGGTCGGAAAGGTCCAACCGATTAGGTTATGGACTCAGGATGCGGCTGAGTCGTGTTTGACTCAAATATGGAAAGTTTTGAGTTGGTTATGATAGGATTTCGTGTGGGTCACGAATTTGAGTTGTTTTAGAAATGTTTGGGACGTTCCTAAGGTGTTTGGAAGTTTTAAGATTGCTTCTATCTACGTATAGAAGAGTCTTGAGCAGTATTGGAAAGTTACAGTTTGAATCCAAGTAGGAGTAGGAGTCCTAGTTTGAGTTGAGTTGGCCTTCGGGCTGGTTATATAAGCACGAGAGGCCAGAGCTTGTGGTGCACGACTTTGGGGCTGTTCCTCTTGTGTTTTGATAAGTAAAATTCGTATTCTAAAGGAACTTTTGTGCCTTGTTCGTCCGACTTGTTTCAGACAAGTTTGTCTCGTCGAGTTTCTGTTCAGCACTACCTTGCTTCGGTGGTTTTATCATAACTCGAGTTTTACAGATCCGATTGATGTGATTCTTTTTGGGTTGTCTTCACAACTTGATTATCTATCATATGTGAAAATTTCACGGTCATTGAATTTGTTGTTTCGGATCTACACGAGTTTCTTTGCAGTATTCCAGAACTGTTTTTCTCGCGTAGGACAGATTGACCTTTGTTCGATCTTTCGATCATAACTTGAGTTTCTCTCAATGGATTTTCATGATTCTTGTTGTGACATCTTCGTGACTTGATTCTGTACAATCTATACTAGTTTTGTCACAGTTGAACACGTTTAGATTAGTCGCACACACGGTTTCTTTAACAGATCGGTTTTCTGCTGAGAGGTGTTTTGTTGCTTCCGCTGAAAAGTTTTTATCTACCATTCACCCCCCTCTGGTAGCTTTACACGTGTACTTCGATCCTACAAAATTCATGTTAAGTTAGTGAAGAAAACATTACTTCATCAATTTCAAAATTCATCAACGTAACAATCATGTACCCTACTCCTTAAACCATACCATCGATCTTGTTTTCTGAGGGTCTCGACTAGATTTCGTTTTTGTTTTTGTTCCCACATATCATAAGTCTCGACAACTTGAGCGTCTCCAACTAAGTCATCGAGTCCTACACCAGGTTCGACGATGAACGAGTCTGGCAACTTTTCTTCTTGGTAAACCTCATCAACCTCATTAGCATCATGGTAACCATCATCTCATGGAGTGTATATCCGCTCACGAGGATTCACCTTATGTACCACCCACCAAGCATCGAGTTTTTTTGCATAGATAAGGTAGGTAATACACTTGCTCCACTTGGTGTGCAAGAACAAATGAATCGTATCCTCGTAGCCGTTCCTTGTGTTTGACTTCCACCATGTCAAATTGGTTTTGCCAAATTCCATGATTGTTATCAAACCAATCACAGTCAAAGAATACTGCTCGAAGATCCTTATTACCAACAAAAGCAAATTCAAGAATTTTTTAATGATCCCATAGTAATTAGTTTCACGTCCTTGAGAGTCGATTGCCCTCGTCACAACTCCGGTATTAGATGTTGCCACGAGAGGATGATGAGATTCAAATTGAGTTGTACGGAGTCGGAAGCCATTGACATCATATCGACCGTAACTTCTAACTTTAACCATTCCATAGGATAGTTGTCGCAAGTCTTCATGGACGTTTACATCTTTCATGCACTGTCTAAATATGAAGTTATAAGAAAACTTTGTAAATACTCGTAAGTTATAAGAATACTTTATAAATACTGATAAGTTAACGAGAAAATATTACATGATCTCGAACTCAGGATAGGAAGTTAGGTCTTCTGTTTATTCCATCCCGTCGCATCGCTTCTACTTGTTTGCTCGTAAGTTATTTTACTTACGATGGCTAGCCATCGTAAGTAAGCTTGCCGTCGTAATGTGTTAGGTTTCCTGTAGTGTTAGGTTTGTTTTCTGTTGAGATCAGGTTGATTGGCCAGGTGCCGCATGTGACAACCTTGATCTTTTGACTCTGTAAATTCTCTATTTAAACAACACGTAACCTGCTGTGACCAAGGGTCATCAACAGCAGTTCACGCCACGCTTTCATGGTAACCAGAGCCAGCACAACTCCAACGAGAGACAATTATCATGTTGAGAAATTGACCCGTGACAACTATCTATTGTGGAGGGCGCAGGTCCTCCATACTGTGCGTGGTGCACAGCTCTATGGCCTTCTTGATGGAATGGTCAAGAAACCTGAAGAAGAAATTGTCGTGGAGAAGATCGACAAGAGTACAAAGAGGATTCTCAACCCAGCTTATGAGAGTTGGGTGGTTCAGGATCAGCAACTCCTGAGATACATCAACTCTACCTTGTCTAAGGAAATTCTGGCGCAAGTAGCGATGTTTCCACATCTGCTGAGGTATGGAAGGAAATTCAAGAAAGTTTTGCATCCCAGTCAAGAGCACGGATTATGCATCTTTGTGCCAAGTTGTCAAGTACAAGGAAGGGTGATCTCTCTGCTGCTGCATATTTTTCAAAGATGAAAGAGTATGCTGATGAGATGGCTGCAGGAGGAAAGAAAATTAGAAGATGAAGATGTGGTTGCTTATATTCTCGCCAGACTAGATGTAGAATATAACTCCCTGGTCGAAAATGTGAGTATGAGAACTGATGCTATCTCTCTATCTGATCTGTTCGCTCATCTTTTAGCCACAGAAGCTTTGTTGGAGAGGCAAAATTCGGGACATTATCAATATGGTGCAAATTCAGCAATACGAGGAGGTTTTCATGGAAGAGGTGATCGTAATTATCGTGGAGGCCGCGGAAGAGGGCAAGGATGCGGCACGTCGGATCACCCTGTGTGTTAAGTTTGTGATAAGATTAGAGACAAGACCGCTAAGTGTTGGAAGCGTTTTGACAGGGAAAATAAACCTGAACAAAAAATCAGCAAACAGTGATATGGCCTCATATGGCGTAGACACTAATTGGTACACTGATACGGGAGCAACAGATCACATAACAGGGGAATTGGATAAGCTGACTACCAAGGAAAAATACAATGGTCAGGAAAAAATCTACACTGCTAGTGAATCAGGTATGAAAATTAACTTTGTTGGAAATTCTATTCTGCATACTCCTAAGCATCAATTCCATCTCAAGAATGTGTTACATATTCCTACTACTACTGTCGGTACCCTCAATACCGGGTACCCCTTGCACAGGAGAAGAGCCGGACCTCGCCCCCTCCGCAGGGGTGAGCTCCGAAGGCGCCACGTGTCCAGCAGGGTCGGGGCTCCCCTCTCCTCAGAGGAGAGCTCCGGGCCTGCCACGTGGCCAGAAGAGCCGGACCTCACCCCCTCCGCAGGGTTGAGCTCCAAAGGCGCCACGTGTCCAGCGGGGCCAGGCCTCCCCTCTCCTCAAAGGCGATCCCCGGGCCTGCCACGTGGCCAACAGAGCGGGACCTCGCCCCCTCCGCAGGGGTGAGCTCCGAAGGCGCCATGTGTCCAGCGGGGCCGAGCCTCCCCTCTCCTCAGAGGCGAGCCCCGGGCCTGCCATGCGGCCAGAAGAGCCGGACCTCACCCCCTCCGCAGGGGTGAGCTCCAGAGGTGCCATGTGTCAGGCGGGGCCGGGCTTCCCCTCTTCTCGGAGGTGAGCCCCGGGCCTGCCACGTGGCCAGCAGTGCCGCGCTGCCCACCCCAGCTCGGTAGGCAGCAGGAGTAAAGGCACGGCGTGCCTTGTCCGATCAATACGTTCAAGACCCACACCTTCCCAAGATGCGTAGGCGTGGTGCACGCCTGTCAGGAGGCACTGTGACCAATCACAGTCAAGACAGACGCACCATGTCAGAAGCTGTTGGCCAATAAATACAGCGACAAGACATGCCCTGCCGTCCCCGCCATCATCAACCGCTACACCTAGCTTGCGGCGTGGGCAGGACAGCAGGACGACGACCAAGAAGCCATCGCCAGAAGACAACTACCAACATTCACTGCGAGACATGGTAGATGGCAGGAAATCACCCCGAGACCACCTGTCGGGCCCCAGGGTCCACCTTGTAAGCCGCCCGAGCCTTGAAGTATAAAAGGCTCGGGTAGACAGCGTTGCAAGGGGTTCGCCACCTTGCGGGTTCGCCACCTTGAGCATTCGGCTCCCTCTAGCACCTAGGGCAACTCAGCTCATACAGAACACCAAGCTTAAAACTCCGCTTCTAAGCTCCGAGCAATACAGCTCCCGTGGACGTAGGATTTTACGCTCCGGTGGCCTGAACCACGTAAAAATCCTCGTGTCAATCCTCTCACAACCAACGCGACCTTCCGAGAGGACTAGCCCCTCCGAAAAAGAACCTCCACGGGCTGCTCATGAAGCAGGCCCGGGGGAAGTGTCGACGGAACACTTCGACATTTGGTGCACCAGGAAGGGGCCTTTTCTCTCTCGAGACGGGTCTGCGCAAACAAGGATGTCCAAGCTTCCTTCAACGGCTGGCTCTTCACGCCATCATTCCCAGCGAACAACAACATTAAGATCTGATGCGGCATAGAGTGCCACTCAAGCAAGTGCACTAGCCGCCACACGAGCGCTCCTGCGCAATCCGCCCGCTGCGGATGCTCCCCAGGGGGCCACCCAGCAGTGGATCCGCGACATCGACCACCTCGTCGCTGCTGCCTTCAACCCTCCGCTGCGACGGAGAAGACGCCCCGGTCCACCAGACGTGTCGCTGTCGCACACACCAACGGTTGACAGGCAGACGGCAGACTCCCGTTCTACCAGGCTCTCAATGGCAGAGCTGAGGATAGAGCTGGAGCGACGTCGCTTGGGAGAAGATGCTCGCGTGACCATCGAGCGGCAGCGGCAAAGGCGTCGCAACCACAAGGCTGACTACAGCATGTCGACTGCCTCAACTCAACCTGGGCCTCAGACGTTCACCATGCGACCTCTGCCCCAGACGTATGCCACGCAGCATATGCAGCAGCCATATGCCCTGCAGTCGGCGCCCCCGGTATATGGTGCACCATTGCCCGTGCCGGGGTACATCGTGCCAGCAGCGGACCAAGGGCTCGCGGCACCAGGATCTGCAGCAGCAGGGATGGGGTGTGCTGCCCTGGCGCCACACCTCCGCTTGGCAGTGTGGCCACACAAGTTCCGGCCACACCTGCCGGAGAAGTACGACGGAAGCGTCAACCCTGCAGAGTTCCTGCAGATCTACTCTACTGCCGTCCTCGCGGCAGGCGGGGATGAGGACACCATGGCCAACTACTTCCCCGTCGCCTTGACCGGCCCAGCACGGTCATGGCTCATGAACCTGCCCCAGGGTTCCATAACTTCCTGGGGGGAGCTATGCTGACAGTTCACGGCGAACTTCAGCAGATCCTACACACGTCCCGGCACAGAGCTGGACCTCCATGCCGTGCGACAGCAACCGGGGGAATCACTGCGCTCCTTCATCCAGCGATTCTCCCAAGTACGGAACACCATCCCTCACATCCAGAATGCATCAGTCGTGGTCGCATTGCGACAGGGTGTGAGGTACAAGAAGATGCTCGAGAAGTTGGCCACCAGGGAGGTGCGAGACGTCTCGGAGCTCTTCAGCCTGGCAGACAAATGTGCCAGAGCAGCAGAAGGGCGTAACTGGCACTCTCGGCCAGCCTCTGAAGCAGGAGGGCAGCCCGGAGCTCCCGTTGCTACAGCTGCAACACCCGGAGGAGCTCGGGGGCCGCGCCCCGACAAGAGACCACGACAGTCTCCCGAGTCATGCAGTCCAGAGCCAAGTGCTGGCTGACTTTGTAGCTGAGTGGACGCCATCGCCAAGCAACCCAGGGGGCCCTGGAGGTGGAGAACCGGAGCCCCGGGCACCGGTCTGCACCGAGCCTCACTGGACGATCTACTTCGACGGCCCCTCTCCTTCGAGGCGAGCCCCAGAGCCGTCGGGGGATACCGGCTCCTCTACGTTGGGGGCCAGCCGGACATCCCTAAGCCGGGCCACGGGAATCACCCTTCTTCATGGTATGCGGGGCCAAAGCCGTGCTTCCCCCCGAGATCACCATGGGGGTCCCCCCGTGTCTGAGCGTACGACGAAGCCGTGCAGGACCAGCTCCGGTTTAAGGACATCTACCTCGTCGACGAGGCAAGATAGCAAGCAACGCTCCGAAGCGCACGGTACCGGCAGACGCTCCGGCGCTACTACCAGAGGCCCGTGCATGGGAGCTCAAGGCAGGCGCTCCGGCGCTACCTCCGTAAGTTCTACCCTTAGAGTAGTGGTAGGACAGGTTTATTCTTTCCGTAACAGATCCCATAGAGTCCAGGAGCAGCGCTTGGGGCAAATAAGCCTCAGGGGGTGGCCCAGGACTGCGCCCGGCTTAGCTTTGTCCTGTACCCTAAGCACGTAGGCCCTGCCCCCCTTCACAATGGGGCGGGTCGTTGCCTCCATGTACGGCCTATCTCCCCCCCTATGGACTTACATGAATGAAAAGAACCCTGTCCTACCACACCTACCTATGTGTTCATTTAAATTACGCACTAATTTTTATGATCACCTCCCAGTGCTCTAGACAGTGTACGGCCATCATACACTCGGCTCTCCTTTCGTACTCTCATGCCTAGTCAGCATTTGCCATCCTACCGAAGGCGGTCGTGCTTAAGGTACCTGCCAAAGGCCTGGGGGCCTCTCGGACCTCCCCCTGTTAGGGTCCGGTGATGCCAGTTGGTCTCCTCCAGGAAAGACCTACACCAGAGTGGGAGGTCCAGGGTGTGCAGCCTGCTTTGCCTGGTCCTGTACCCAAAGCGTGTGCACTCTCCCCCCCCCCCAGCGCTACGGTCTAGTACTAGGGGCCTGGCGGTTACACCCTGACCAGGGAGGGAGCCGGTCATCACCCCCTCCGCAGTGGTGAGCACCGAAGCCGGACCTTGCGCCCTCCACTGGGCTGAGGTCCGAAGCCGGACAACACCCCTCCGCAGGGGTGAGCTCCGAAGCCGGTCATCACCCCCTCCGCAGGGGTGAGCACCAAAGCCGAACCTTGCGCCCTCCACTGGGCTGAGGTCCGAAGCCGGAGCACTCCCTCCGCAGGGGTGAGCTCCGAAGCCGGTCACCACCCCCTCCGCAGGGGTGAGCACCGAAGCCGGACCTTGCGCCCTCCACTGGGCGAGGTCCGAAGCCGGACAACACCCCCTCCGCAGGGGTGAGCTCCGAAGCCGGTCGTCACCCACTCCGCAGGGGTGAGCACCGAAGTCGTACCTTGCGCCCTCCACTGGGCTGAGGTCCAAAGACAGACAACACCCCCTCTGCAGGGGTGAGCTCTGAAGCCGGTCATCACCCCCTCCGCAGGGGTGAGCACCGAAGCCGGACCTTGCGCCCTCCACTGGGCTGAGGTCCGAAGCCGGACAACACCCCCTCCGCAGGGGTGAGCTCCGAAGCCGGTCATCACCCCCTCCGCAGGGGTGAGCACCAAAGCCGGACCTTGTGCCCTCCACTAGGCTGATCTCCGAAGCCGGACCTCTCCCTCTCCTCAGAGGCAAGCTCCGATGCCGAACCTTGCGCCCTCCACTGGGCTGAGCTCTGAAGCCGGACCTCTCCCTCTCCTCAGAGGCGAGCTCCGATGCCGGACCTTGCACCCTCCACTGGGCTGAGCTCCGAAGCCGGACCTCTCCCTCTCCATAAAGGCGAGCTCCGATGCCGGACCTTGCTCCCTGCACTGGGCTGAGCTCCGAAGCCAGACCTCTCCCTCTCCTCGAGGCGAGCTCCGATGTCGGACCTCCCCCTTCCGCAGGGCTGAGCTTCAAAGCCGGACCTCTCCCTCTCCTCAGAGGCGAGCTCTGATGCCGAACCTGACCCTCTCCGTAGGGCTGAGCTCCAAATAGGGCAAGACCCTACAAGCACAGGGAACACTCAAGACAAGAAAGTGTGCGGGGTAGACAAGGGGAAGGCCCCACCCCGGGATCGTTATCTCCCCCGAGATGGGCCCGGGGGCCACTGTCGGTACCCTCAATACCGGGTACCCCCGCGTACAGGAGAAGAGCCGGACCTCGCCCCCTCCGCAGGGGTGAGCTCCGAAGGCGCCACGTGTCCAGCAGGGCCGGGGCCCCCCTCTCCTCAGAGGAGAGCTCCGGGCCTGCCACGTGGCCAGAAGAGCCGGACCTCACCGCCTCCGCAGGGGTGAGCTCCGAAGGCGCCATGAGTCTAGCGGGGCCGGGCCTCCCCTCTCCTCAGAGGCGAGCCCCGGGCCTGCCATGTGGCCAGCAGAGTCGGACCTCGCCCCCTCCACAGGGGTGAGCTCCAAAGGCGCCATGTGTCCAGCGGGGCCGGGCCTCTCCTCTCCTCAGAGGCGAGCCCCGGGCCTGCCACGTGGCCAGAAGAGACGGACCTCACCCCCTCCACAGGGGTGAGCTTCGAAGGCGCCACATGTCTACCGGGGCCAGGCCTCCCCTCTTCTCAGAGGTGAGCCCCGGGCCTGCCACGTGGCCAGCAGTGCCACGCTGCCCACCCCGGCTCGGTAGGCAGCAGGAGTAAAGGCACGACGTGCCCTGTCCGATCAAGACATTCAAGACCCGCACCTTCCCAAGATATGGAGGCGCGGCGCACGCCTGCCAGGAGGCACTGTGACCAGTCACAGTCAAGACATGCGCACCATGTCAGAAGTTGTTAGCCAATAAATAAAGCGACAAGACATGCCCTGCCGTCCCCGCCATCATCAACCGCTACGCCTAGCTTGCAGCGTGGGCAGGATGGCAGGATGACGACCAAGAAGCCATCACTAGAAGACAACTACCAGCATTCACTACGAGACATGGTAGATGGCAGGAAATCACCCCGGGGCCACCTGTCGGGCCCGGGCCCACCTTGTAAGCCGCCCGAGCCTTGAAGTATAAAAGGCTAGGGTAGGCAGCGTTGCAAGGGGTTCGCCACCTTGCAGGTTTTCCACCTTGAGCATTTGGCTCCCTCTAGCACCTAGGGCAACTCAGCTCATACAGAACACCAAGCTTAGAACTCTGGTTCTAAGCTCCGAGCAATACAGCTCCCGTGGATGTAGGGTTTTACGCTCCGGCGGCCCGAACCACGTAAAAATCCTCGTGTCAATCCTCTCACAACCAACGCGACCTTCCGAGAGGACTAGCCCCTCCGAAAAAGAATCTCCGCGGGCTGCTTCTGAAGCAGGCCCGGGGGAAGTGTCGACGGAACACTTCGACAACTACAAAAAATCTTATCTCAGTTCATAAACTCAGTAGCGACAATCTCATCTTTACTGAATATCACTCACAATATTTTTTTAGTCAAGGATCATACTGCGAAGAAGGTACTTCTGCAAGGCAGGAGTAAAGGGGGGGGGATTTCCATGGCTGTCGTTGGAAAATTCTGCCACAAAATGTGTGTGATGTGTGAAGTGTGTGATGTCTGTCAACAAGGCAATGGTCACCAATTGTCGTTTCCTAAATAAATTAGTGTTTCACATACTCCCTTACAGTTGATCTTTTCTGATGTATGGGGACCAGCGCCTACTTCTATTGGTAGGAAAAATTACTATGTCAGTTTTATTGATGATTTTTTTCAGCAAATTCACTTGGATTTACTTGATCCAACACAAATCTGAAGTCTTTCAAACGTCCAATATGTTTCAAACCATGGTTGAACGACTCTTTTCCAGGAATGTGTCGGTGCAGACTGATTGGGGCAGAGAATACCAGAAACTCAATTCTTTCTTCAATAAAATTGGCATAGTTCATCAGGTTGCATATCCCCACACTCATCAACAGAATGGAGCGGCCGAACGTAAGCACAGGCCCATTGTTGAGGTTGGTCTTACCCTTCTTGCTCATGCATCTAAGCCATTCAAATTTTGCGATGAAGCCTTTTCTACCGCTGCATATCTTATCAACAGAACCCCATCACGAGTTATCAAGTTCCAAACTCCAGTTGAAAAATTGTTTGGCACTAAACCTGATTACACCCAGCTAAAAGTCTTTGGATGTGCTTGTTGGCCTAACCTAAAACCATATAACAATCATAAGCTTTCTTTTCGCTCCAAACAATGTGCCTTCTTGGGTTATAGCTCATTACATAAGGGCTACAAATGCTTAGACATAGCAAGTGGCCAAGTATACATCTCACGAGATGTAACTTTTGATGAGACTATTTTTCCTATACTATATGTCAATTTAAATGCAATGTGTCCAATTGACTATGTGAATACCATAACTTTAGCTAGCCCTCCCCCTTGGCTCTGAAATTTTTATGGTGGCTTGGTAGGATCCTAACCAGATACTTGACCAAGTTTCAATCGAAACAAAGTTAATTTGAGCTCTGTAAAAATAAAACACAATTGGTCATTACTAGAGCCCCTAAAGATTTCCAGGGACTTCAATGGCTCCAACCATTACTTTATGGAAACTAGAATTTGAGATGGTTCTAATGGAATTGGTTTCATGTCATTTGAAGCATCCTAGATGAAGTTATGCCCTAAACAAGATTTGAGAAAATCTAAAAAATGTTTCTGTACATTTTTCCATTTTCTCAAGGCAGTCCACTTAATCACACAATTAGGGAGACTAGATGAACTTGGATGGATCTGAGATTTTTACTGTGACTCAAGGATTTTCAAAGGAACATCCCAGCCAAATTTCAGAATTTTTCACAAAGGAATTCCACAGATAAAATTCCTAATAGTTTAAATTTTAGGGAATTAATTCTGGAAAACTAATAGGTTTCATGAGCTGAAATTTGTTTTGCTGGAAAGTACTCAACAAGATGAATCCATCAAAATTTGGTTCACCGAATTTGGAGCTTCCTAGCAAAAGTTATAGCTAGTTGAAGTTTGAACCAAAACTGAAAATCCCAGAAATGTTTAAACTCGGGTTGTGGGCCCCATTCTTTAAGCCGGCCCACTGAGATCACGGCCACACCACAGCCCACGGGGTTTTACCCGCGCTGCCGCACCGGATCCCAGCCGCCAAGCGGATCCCCTCTGAAAAACAGGGATGAGCGGTGGACCCGGCCCCCCTTCGTCTACCTCATGACAACCCGTGATCCACGCGGCGGCGCTTCGCCGGAGACCTCGCCGCTGGCCATTTTACCGCACGACCTTCGACGGATTTTGCCGCCTGTGCCCAACTTTGCTCGGGGAACACGTTGGTGCCCTCACCGAAGCTCGGCAATGGACGGAACCACGCTCGCGATGGTGACAGCAGCGATCCCCACTCCGGCGATGTCGCCTGAGCTACTAAGGGCCCTATTTTTGGAACGGTTTGCTCCTAAAGCTCTGCGGTGGCATGCTGAGCATGAAAATGAACTCGGTTTACCATGGAAATGACCGGAGCTAGGACCTCACCGTCGACCTAGGGCTAAAACGACAGATACTCAAAAAACTCGAATAGCAGCGCCAAAACTCGACGGTTTCTGATGGTCTTTGATCTAGGTGGCTGCGGGGACGTGTAGAACATGTGTTTAGCTTGGTTTACGCGGTGGTGGACCGATCACCACTGTCGAAGTGTGTGGTCGACACTTCCCCCGGACCTGCTCTGGGCAGTCCGCGGAGGTTCTTTTTCGGAGGGGCTAATCGCTTGCGGAGAGCTTAAGCGTAGGGACGAGTGAGGGAGGAGCTTGACACGGCGAGTTTTACGTGGTTCGGGCCGCCGGAGCGTAAAACCCTACGTCCACGGTGAGCAGAGGTGCTCGCTGTATTGCCTGTTGCTCAGAACCGGAGTCCTGAGCTTGAGGATGAGTAATGCCTAGGGTGTGAGTTGCTGGAGTGTGAACCCTTGCTAACGTCGCCTACCCGAGCCTTTTATAGTCCAAGGCTCGTGTGGCTTACAAGGGGGGCCCGGGACCCGACAGGTGGTCCTGGGGAGATTGCCTGCCGACTATCGTATCCGCAGTTATGTCAGTAGTTGTCTCTGGCGAAGGCTTCTGAGTCTTCGTCTTGCCTCCCTGCCCATGCCGCATGCTAGTCGTAGTGGTTGATGACGGCGGGAGCAGCAGGGGATGTCTTGTCGCTGTGTTTATTGGCTGGCAGGTTCTGACACCGCGCGCAAGTCTGCGATGTGACTGGGCGCAACGGCACCTGACAGAGGCGTGCTCCGCGTCTCTGCGTCTTGGGAAGGCGCGGGCCTTGAATACCTTGTACGGGCAAGGTATGGTGCGTCTTTACGCCCGCTGCCTACCGCTCGGGGGCAGGCAGCGCTGTTCTGCTGGACACGTGGCGGGCCCGGAGCTCTCCTCTGAGGAGAGGGAGGTCCGGCCCCGCAGGACACATGGAGCCTTCGGACCTCTCCCCGCGGAGGGGGGAGGTCCGGCTTCTGTCGGCCACGTGGCGTGCCCGGAGCTCTCCTCTAAGGAGGGGGAGGTCCAGCCCTGCGGTACACGCGGCGCCTTCAGAGCCTCCCTACGGAGGGGAGGTCTTGCTGCTGTTGGCCACGTGGCGGGCCCGAAGCTCTCCTCTGAGTAGAGGGAGGTCCGGCCTCGCTGGACACGTGGCGCCTTCGGAGCTCTCCCTGCGGAGAAGGGCGAGATCCTTAGGCATTTTCCCCTGTGCGCGGGGGTACCCCATATCGCGGGTACCGACAGTGGCCCCCGGGCCCATCTCGGGAGAGATAGCGAGCCCAAGGTGGGGCCTTCGTCTCTTCTGTTTCGCGCACTTTCTCGAAGCCCCGCATTGACCGCTGCCGAAGCACGAACAGTCGCGGGATCGTGGGAGCGTGCGCCCAGTTGATGGTTGCTTTTACTGCGGCGGTTCCCAAGGCTTCCACTTCTGCACGTTGCGGCGCTTTCTTCGGGAACCGTCGAAGTGCCTTGCCGGCTCGTCTTCCTGGGAGACTGACTCCTTGACCCACCGCTTCAGCTGGGCGGCTTGGGCCCACCTGTCATCAGCGCTCGGTCTTGGAGCCGATGCGGTTGCCGATGCGGTGTATTTGAAGAGTTTTGAATCGTTTGGAATCGCATTTGGGAAGTTTTAAAAGGGGATCTTACCCGCATTGCGGCTTCCCTTCGCACTTCCCCGCGCTTTTCCTTGGACTCTTGTGCCTTTGTCTTCTTGTCTTTGAGCCCTCCCTCGCCATGGCTTCCAACCCGCCCCCAGAGAAGAAACGCTCTCGATTTCCTCCGGCGGCGGCTTCTGCACCAAGTCAGGGATCCAGGGAGCCTACATGCCTTGCCTCTGGAGGTGACGCCTCCAAGAGGCCCCGGGTTTATCATCCCGACTGGTCTCTTCTTGAGCAACGACTGGCTGAGGATTCCCAGGCGTTGCGTCCTTTCTCCTCAAGTGGTGGAGTCTCCAAAGAAACCGCTGACACGTCGAGGAGGCTTCAGGCGGAGGAGTCTCCAAGGAAGCTGATGAAGCACCAAGGAGGGCTCCAGGCGGCAGAGTCTCCAAGGAAACTGCTCAAGCGGCGGAGGGGGCTTCAGAAGCATTCTTGATGACACCGGCCCTTGCGCTGGTGATGGCCGAGATGATCCCTGTGCTCGGGTCGGAAGAGTCTTCAGGGAAGTTGTGTCCTCTCTCCTCAGGCGGTGGAGTCTCCAAAGAAACTGCTGACACGCCGAGGAGGACTCCAGGCGGCAGAGTCTCCAAGGAAACTGCTGAAGCGGTGGAGGGGGCTTCAGAAGCATCCTTGATGACACCGGCCCTTGCGCTGGTGATGGCCGAGATGATCCCTGTGCTCGGGTCACGGAGCGGGAGAACGCCGCCAGGGCTGAAGTTGGGGACGTGGCCGTTCTCGCAGCTTCTAGCTTCTGGACGTGCCAGGGGAACCCTAGGGCTTGTTTCTTTCCTTTTTCGAGTTTGTAGTCCAGCTCATGGAGCCACAAATACATAGACTATTATCGTCGTGCCTGTGATGCCCTTGTCTTCTTCTTGGTTTCGCCTGGCCGAGCCCTTAGCTCCGTAAGGTACTCATAGGCCTTCACCAATCTCGAAGGTCTGCACAGACACCTTCCCCGGGTCCTTACTGTATTAAGGGCCCCGGAGGTCTCCGGAGCCTGCCCCATGAGGACGGGGAGGTCCGGATCTGCTGGACATGTGGCGGGCCCGGAGCTCTCCTCTGAGGAGAGGGAGGTCTGGCCCCATAGGACACGTGGAGCCTTCGGACCTCTCCCCGCGGAGGGGGGAGGTCCGGCTTCTGCCCGCCACGTGGCGGGTCCGGAGCCCCTCCTGAGGAGGCGGGAGCCCCGGCCCCGCTGGACACGTGGGGCCTCCGGGGCCCGCCCCTACTGAGGGGGCGGGGCCCGGATCTCCCGGTTTTGCGCGGTCCGTAGCGGCCCCCTGGTAGGCGTGGCCAACTGTTTGGGTACTCCTACCATACTCCTGCGGGAAGCCAAGGCCGGAGGGTCCTGCACACAAACAAGGGAAACGTAATTCTCCTTGGGGCTCCCCCCTTTCCGATCTCATAGTCTTATTTGGCTTACAATCCCGATTCGGTGCACGGTGCTTGGGAATTTCGGTGCACAACGTGCCGGGGGCTCGGGGCCCCCTGGCCATCGGCAGGTCCCCCAAGCGCGACCGCCCCAGGCAGGATAGCAAATGCCGACTAGAGGTGAGAATGGGAAAAAGGGGACTGGGTGTATGGTGAACATACCTAGGAAGTGCGGTCATAAAAATTAATACATAATTTGAATGAGCATAAAGGAAGAGCAAAGCAGGACAGGTTCTTTCCCTATAAATTTCCATAGGCGGAAAACAGGCTAAACATGGAGGCCACGACCCGTCCCATTAAAAAGGGAAGCAAGACTCTACGCGCTTGGAGTCGGAACCAGGCAAAGCTGAACGTAGTCCTGGACCGTCCCCTGAGACTTAGCTGCTCCGAGCGCTGTTCCGGGACTCTATGGAATCTATTAGAAAGAAGAAACTGTCCTGCTACTGCTCTAGGGGTAGAACTTACGGAGGTGTTCGATGTTCCAGGGGTTCGGGAGCGGATCCCCATCCTCGGTGGAAAGGCGTACGCACCCGGGGCGGCATACTTTTATGACTCGGAAGGGACCTTCCCAACCAGGGGAGAGTTTGTGGGTCTCTTCGCGAGAAAGTATACGCCGCAGCACCAGGTTGCCTTCCTGCAGCTCCCGGGCACGCACAGACCTCTGGTGGTAGCGGCGGAGCGCTTGTCTGTACCGTGCGTTACGGAGTGCTGCATGCAATCGTACCTCGTCGACGAGGTCGATGTCTCCACGCCGGAGGTTGTCCTGCGCGACTTCGTCATAAGCTCGGACGCGGTGAGACTTCATGGTGATCTCTGGGGGAAGCACAGCTTCGGCCCCATACACCATGAAGAAGGGTGTCTCTCCGGTGGCCCGGCTCTCGGATGTCCGGTTAGCCCATAGTGTGCTCGGAAGCTCATCCACCCAATTGGCACCATGTTTCTTCAGGCTGGCATAGGTGCAGGTCTTGAGGCCCCGGAGAATCTCGGCATTGGCCCTCTCGACTTGCCCATTGCTCTTTGGGTGAGCAACAGAGGCATAGCACACCTGGATGCCGAGGTCTTCGCAGTAGTCTTGGAAGGCTGCGCTGGTGAACTGGGTCCCGTTGTCGGTGATGATTCTGTTCGGGACCCCGAACCGGCAGACAATCGACTTGATAAACTTTACTGCGGATTGCTTGTTGATGGTGACAACTGGTGTGGCTTCCGGCCACTTGGTGAACTTGTCGATGGCGACATAGAGGTACCGGAATCCCCCGACGGCTCTGGGGAATGGTCCCAGGATGTCCAACCCCCATACGGCAAACGGCCATGAGGGTGGGATCATCTGTACCGCCTGAGCCGGTGTATGGATCTGCTTGGCGTGGAACTGGCACGCCTTGCAGCTCTCGACCAGCTTGACGGCATCCTGGAGTGCTGTCGGCCAGTAGAAGCCATGCCGGAAGGCTTTACCGACAAGCGTGCGTGAGGAAGAGTGACTCCCACATTCGCCTCCATGGATCTCAGCGAGCAAGTCGCAGCCTTCCCCCTGGGTTATGCACCGCAATAGGACGTGGTTGGCGCCACGCCGGTAGAGATCCCCTTCTACCAGCGCGTATCTCTTAGCCATACGCACGATCCGTTCAGCGGTTGCATGTTCATCAGGGAGGATGTTGTCTTTCAAGTAGTCCCGGATCTCCGTGATCCATGCATCGGGTCTGACTTGAGCTTCTGGATCTTGAGCACTGGGTTGCACGGATTCCCCAGTGATGCTTACGATCCTTGTCGGCATCCATGGCTGCAGGGCTGTCAGGACCGCCAGCTTCGAGGTGCTGGTCCAGCCCCCTTCGCCCGGCTCGGCGGGCCGGGCTGTGGGCCGCAGCAACGTCCTCTCGAAGACTCCTTCGGGCACAGGGGCTCCGGTGGAAGCCTTCGTTGAAAGGTCGTTAGCTGCGGCATTGCCAGCGCGCGGTACATGGCGCAGGTCCAAGGCGAGGAAGTCTTTCTCCAATATCTACACGTGAAGCAGATAAGCAGCTAGATGTGGGTCATTGCAGGAGCATTCGCCCTTAACTTGCTTGATAACCAGCTGGGAGTCGCCCTGTGCCAACAACTGGCGAGCGCCCAGAGACAGGGCTGTCTGTAGGCCAAAGATGAGTGCTTCATACTCTGCCATGTTGTTGGTTGCCTTGAAATTGAGACGCACCATGTACCCAAACTGCTCCCCCGATGGCATGAGAAGCAGTACGCCGGCACCGGCCCCCTGCTTTCGCGAGGAGCCGTCGAAGAAGAGCGTCCAGTGGGGCTCGGTGAAGACCGGAGCTCGGTGCTCTGGTTCACCGTCTTCATGGCCCCCTAGGTCAGCCTTCGTTGGTGTCCACTCTGCCACGAAGTCAGCCAGCGCTTGGCTTTTGACTGCATGGCGAGGAAGGAAGTCCAGCTCGAACTCCGCCAGCTCCGCTGCCCATTTAGCGACGTTGCCAGTCGCATGGGGGCTGTGAAGGATCGTCTTCAGCGGATAGGAGGTGACTACTGAGACCCGGTGGGCCCGAAAGTAGTGGTGGAGCTTCCTGGACGCCACGAGCACTGCATACAGCAGCTTGTGGACTTCTAGGTACCTTGTCTTGGCATCGTGAAGAACTTCGCTGATGTAGTAGACAGGCCTCTGGATGGTTCGAACCCTCTCTCTTAGGTCTGAGAGGTCTTCATCCATTGGCCCTGGCCCGCTGGAGGTGAGTGGGTCCAGGGGGGCTTCTGGGAGTTGGAACTCGAAGGTTCTTAAGCCATATTGGCCCTCCGGGGGGCCCCGCTGGTTCTCCGGGAGCTCCGGGAGGTCCTGCTGGATCTCCGGGAGGTCCCGTTGGGCCCCCGGGGGGTCCCGCTGGACCCCCGGGAGGTCGCCTTGGAGGTCCGGGAGGCCACCCTGGACCTCCTGGAGGTTGTCTTGGAGGTCCGGGAGGCCGTCTTGGACCTGAAGGGTTTCCTGGTGTCTGTCTTCTGCTGCCGGAGCAGGCTGTGAAGACGAGAGGTCCGGCCGCTCTGCGACGAGGACCATGCTCACCACTTCAGTTGTCACCGCGATGTAGAGCAACAGATGCTCTCCGGGCTGGGGGGCTACCATGATAGGTAGGGTCGTCAGGAGTCGCTTCAACTCCTGGAAAGCTTCTTCTACTTCGTCAGTCTAGGCAAATGGACCGGATCTGCGCAGGAGCATAAAGAAGGGGAGCGCCCGCTCTGCTAGTCTCGGTATAAACCGTCTCAGCGCGGCTTGGCATCCCGTGAGCTTCTGGACTTCTTTGATGCGGGCAGGAGGCCGCATCAAGTCGATGGCCTTGATCTTCTCTGGGTTGGCCTCAATTCCCCGGTGCGAGACCAGGAATCCTAAGAGTTTCCAAGAGGATACACCGAACACACATTTGTCAGGGTTCAGCTTGGTGCGCGTGGAGCGCAATTTGTCAAAAACTAAGGCTAGGTTATCTAACAAAGATGAACTCTGCCTGACCTTGACAACGATGTCATCGACGTACACCTCAACTAAGTCTCTTATTAACTCTCCAAAGGTTTTGTGCATTGCACGTACAAAGGTGGGGAGAGCATTCTTTAGGCCATAAGGCATAGAGACATAACAATACAGGCCATCTACCGTGGTGAAGGAGGTGTGCTCTTCATCTTCTCTAGACATGGGGATCTGATGGAAACCCGAGTAGGCGTCTAGGAAGCACAGCATATCGCAGCCTGATGTCGAGTCTACTATTTGATCTATTCTAGGGAGAGGGAATGGATCTTTGGGACATGCCTTATTGAGACTGGTGTAGTCGATGCACATCCGGAGCTTCCCACCGGCCTTCGGGACAACGACGGGGTTCACCAACCACCGGGGGTGGTGGACTTCCCGTATGAAGCCAGCGTCCAGCAGCTTCTTGATTTCTTCGCGGATGAAGTTTTGCCGCTCGATGGACTGCTTGCGGGGCTTTTGTTGAACTGGCCAGGCGTCGGGGAAGACCTTTAAGTGGTGCTCGATCACCTCCCTAGGGATCCCCGGCATCTGCGACGGCTGCCATGCAAACACGTTGACGTTGTGCCGGAGGAAGGTGACGAGCGTGCCTTCCTATTTGCTATCCAAGCCCCCGGCTACCCGGGTGGTCTGGGTGGCATCAGCGCCGATTTGGACAATCTTTAAGGGGACGTCGCCCTCGTAGAGGGGTTGCACACGGGGTGCTGCGGTGGATGCACGGTGGCGTGCACTCGGGTGGAGCTGGTCTGGTTCTGCACTGCCAGGGGCTGGTGCTCTAGCTGTTGCAAGCGCTTGGAGCTTTTCCAAGGCCGATACTGCAGCAGTGCGGTCTCCACGAATCCTGAGGACGCCTGTTGGTGTAGGCATCTTCAAGACGAGGTAGCCGTAGTGGGCTACTGCCATGAATCGGTACAGGGCTAGCCAGCCAATTATGGCGTTGAAGGGGAGGTCGATCTCCGCCACGTCGAACAGAATGTATTCTGTCCGATAGCTGTCCGGAGCTCCAAAGGTCACCGGGAGGCTGATGTTGCCGTAGGGAACGACCTGTCCCGGCCCTACCCCTGAGAACAGGCTCGACGGGGTGAGATTGGCCATCGGGATCTGCAGCTTCTGGAAAGCTGCACGGCTGATGAGGTTCAGCCCAGCTCTGCCATCTACCAAAACGTGATACATCCTCACGTTGGCGATGGTGGGCGCTACCAAGAGCGGTAGTTGGCCGGCCCCAGCCATGTTCCTGGGGCAGTCGGTGGCATCAAAGCTGATGGGGGTTCCCATCCACTTGAGGTGCGGTGCGGCACCTGGGAGTGGAGCCACCGACGCTACCGCTCGGCGCAGAGTCTTAACTGCGCTTCGGGGCGAGGGGTCGGCGGACCCACCGTATATGACGTAGAGCTTCTTTCGACGCTCATCATCACTGGAGCTGGAGTCCTCATGGTTGTGCACCGCCTTCACGGCGCGCTGAGGCTCCTGGAACCCCACTTGGTGGTCGACGCTGTCTGGGGTGTCGACCTTCTGCTTGCCCTCCCTTTGGCGGAAGGGTGGAGCATCAGTCCGCTGCTTCTTACCTTTGCGGAAGCGCTCCACGATCTTCTGAATCTCCCGGCACTCGACAGTAGTGTGGCGACAGCTGCCGTGCACGGGGCATAGCTTGTCTTGGTCACCTCCTGGGGCTGGTGACTGTCGCTTCCTCTTGTCGGGGCTTGGCCCCCGAGCTCCGCTGGGTGCCGCTGCTGCGGCAACGGGAGCCGCGGCCGATGACTTCATCTTGCCACTCCCCCGGTTCTTGGCCTTCTTGCTGCCTCCATAAGAAGCAGCGCCAGATCCGGGCTGTCCTCCTAACTCGGAGGCTGGCAGTGATTGCCAGTTCCACCCTTCGGCTGCTCTGGCGCACTTGTCCGCCAGGTTGAAGAGCTCGGAGACATCGCGGACCTCTCTGGTCGCGAGTTTCTCAAGCATCTTCTCATCCCGGACACCGTGCCGGAACGCCACCACCACAGAAGCACTTTGAATGTGCGGGATGGTGTTGCGTACCTGGGAGAACCGCTGGATGAAGGAGTGCAGTGATTCCCCAGGTTGTTGCTTGATGGCGTGGAGGTCAAGCTCCGTGCCAGGGCGGGTGTAGGAACTGCCGAAGTTGGCGATGAACTGCCGGCAGAGCTCTCCCCAGGAAGTTATGGAACCCAGGGGGAGGTTCATGAGCCAAGACCGGGCTGGGCCGGTCAAGGCGACGGGGAAGTAGTTGGCCATGACGGCCTCATCCCCTCCCGCGGCAAGTACGGCGGTGGAGTAGATCTGGAGGAACTCCGCCGGGTTGACGCTGCCGTCGTACTTCTCGGGCAGGTGCGGCCGAAACTTGCGCGGCCACCTCGCGAAGCGAAGGTGGGGCGCCAGGGCCGCACACCCTGCCCCTGTTGCTGCAGGCGTTGGTGCCGCAAAATGCTTGGTTTGCCGCTGGCACAGTGTACCCCGGTATGGGCAAGGCTGCGCCATAGACCGGGGACGCCGTTTGCAGGGCATATGGCTATGGCATATGCTGCGCGGCGTATGCCTGGGGCAGAGATCGCATGGCGAAGGTCTGCGCCTCAGGCTGGGTCGAGGCTGACGTCATGCTGTCGCCAGCCTCTTGGTTGCGACGCCTTTCTCGACGTCGCTCGAGGTACACCCGGGCATCCTGGCCCAAGTGGCACCGTTCCAGCTCTGTCCTCAGGTCCGTCGACTGAAGCCTGGTGGAGCTGGAATCCACCGTCTGCCCGTCAACCGTTGGCGTGCGCGTCAGCGACACAGCCGGTTGGCCGGAGCGTCGTCCCCTCTAAAGTCGAGGGTTTGCGGCGGCGACGACGAGACGGTCTACCTCACGAATCCACTGCTGGGTCGCTGCCTGAGGCGCGTCCCCAGCAAGCGGATTGCGCAGTAGCGCTCTTGCTGCAGCTAGCGCATCCCCGTGGGGAACGCTCAGCGCTGCAGAAGATCTCACGCTAGCTGGAGCCTGCATTGCCGGAGTGGGCTGCTGGCTTCCAGCTTGCGCCGACACACTCCGTCCTGAGTGCGTCGACACGTATTCCCCGCTGGTCACGGTTTGCCGTGAACGCGGGGGAGGAGAGCTTGCCGCTGAAGGAAGCTTGGTCATCTTCGTCGGCAGAAACTCGTCGCGCAAGGGAAAAGCCCCCTACCTGGCGCGCCAAATGTCGAAGTGTGTGGTCGACACTTCCCCCGGACATGCTCTGGGCAGCCCGCGGAGGTTCTTTTTCGGGGGGGGGGGGGGGGGGGGGCTAGTCGCTTGCGGAGAGCTTAAGCGTAGGGATGAGTGCGGGAGGAGCTTGACACGGCGAGTTTTACGTGGTTCGGGTCGCCAGAGCGTAAAACCCTACGTCCACGGTGAGCAGAGGTGCTCGCTATATTGCCTGTTGATCAGAACCGGAGTCCTGAGCTTGAGGATGAGTAATGCCTAGGGTGTGAGTTGCTGGAGTGCGAACCCTTGCTAACGTCGCCTACCCGAGCCTTTTATAGTCCAAGGATCGTGTGGCTTACAAGGGGGGCCCGGGACCCGACAGGTGGTCCCGGGGAGATTGCCTGCCGACTATCGTATCCGCAGTTATGTCGGTAGTTGTCTCTGGCGAAGGCTTCTGAGTCTTCGTCTTGCCGCCCTGCCCATGCCACATGCTAGTCGTAGTGGTTGATGATGGCGGGAGCGGCAGGGGATGTTTTGTCACTGTGTTTATTGGCTGGAAGGTTCTGACACCGCGCGCCAGTCTGCGATGTGACTGGGTGCAACGGCACCTGACAGAGGCGTGCTCCGCGTCTCCGCGTCTTGGGAAGGCGTGGGCCTTGAATACCTTGTACGGGCAAGGTATGGTGCGTCTTTACGCCCGCTGCCTACCGCTCGGGGGCAGGCAGCGCTGTTCTGCTGGACACGTGGCGGGCCCGGAGCTCTCCTCTGAGGAGAGGGAGGTCTGGCCCCCCAGGACACGTGGAGCCTTCGGACCTCTCCCCGCGGAGGGGGAGGTCCGGCCCCGCGGGACACGCGGCGCCTTCAGAGCCCTCCCCACGGAGGGGAGGTCTGGCTGCTGTTGGCCACATGGCGGGCCTGGAGCTCTCCTCTGAGGAGAGGGAGGTCCGGCCCCGCTGGACACGTGACGCCTTCGGAGCTCTCCGTGCAGAGAAGGGCGAGATCCTTAGGCATTTTCCCCGGTACCGACAACCACGAATTTTGGATTCTTGGCTAGCTCAGTTCTTTGAACACCGAGGAATAAACATGGAAATTCTCTCCCGATAGGGCACGAAAAAGGGTAGGGTTTTCACCGTGAGTTCGAGCAGCCTATGGCGCATCTAGTTGCTGTTGATCGTCGGTCACGAGAACGCTTAGATCGGCGGCGCACCGAGGAACTGAGAGAGCGGCCGAAACGGTGATACTTTCGGTGGAGCGCGTGTGAAAGCCGGCCGGGTTTCCGTGTGCGCTGCAAGAGATGGCTTCGTGGGCAGGCAAAGGCGTGGCGCTAGCCTCCAGCACGACACCAACTCGTCGCAGTGGCTGTTCGGCAGCTGCTCGGTGGTGCCCGCTGCCGTGTCCCGTGGAACAGAGCCCGTGGAAAAGTTTGATCAGTGCATTTGACTGCCAGGTGGGCCCTTGCCTCCCCCCTAATCCTCTCCTTTGTTGGTGCAAATATCTCAACTACTCAGACTTGAATGGAAAGGTTAGCCATCAATCCAGAGGATGAATTTGAATTCATCAGTTTAAAACTGGTTCGGCCAAATTCACTTCACATTTGAATTTGAAATTCAAATTCAGTTTTGAATTAATGCCAATTTAGCTCCCGACAAGATGAACTCCAATGGGAATGAAAATTGGTGGACTAACTCAGAAAAATGTGCTGAGTTTGAATATGAAGTCAACTTTTTAATTCAAATGATGAAAATGGCTGCGATTTGAATTTGCATTCAAATTGGCCCCTTTTTCAAATGTCTCCAAAAGTGCCTCAAAAAGGCTTGGATTTGCATGAAACTTGGCCTGAGCCTTCCCAAGAATATTTAAGGTCTAGGGGTGAGCTCAACCTTTCATATTTATGTGTATGACTCCTACTTTTTGAAGTTATGGCTTTCTCCTCTAATCACCCTCTTGATGGTGTTTACTTGCCCTTCACAAGTGTTCAAGAGCTATCCACCAAATGAGCTGTGGTGTTGTGAGGTGATGAAATGAACACTTTTGCAAGTCCATTCATGGGCTTTTACATCCCTCCCCCCTTAAAAGAATCTCGTCCCGAGATTATAAAGGAAGAGACAGCGATGTAATAGGAACTCACCCGTGATGAGACGCCATGAAATCCGGGTAGTTTGAGTGAAGGAATTCCTCGCTCTCCCACGTCGCTTCTTCAGCGGTGTGGTTGCTCCACAGTATCTTGTAGAACCACAGCGTTCGGCTACGTGTGGTCCGAGCCTTCTCATCAATAATTGCCACCGGATATTCAGCATACGTCAAATCTGGTTGCAGCTCGCAAATGTCTTGGGTGGGAACAGCAGCCGTATACTTCAGACATTTTCGTAGTTGTGAAACATGGAAAACATCGTGAACACCTGCGAGAGATGCCGGTAACTCCTGTCTATATGCCACTGGTCCACACTTCTCGGTGATAGCATAGGGTCCAATAAATCTGGGAGCGAGTTTCCCCTTCACGCCGAATCGGTGCACGCCTTTCATCGGAGATACACGGAGGTACATGTGTTCCCCGACGTCAAAGTGCAGCGGCTTACGCCTATTATCAGCGTAGCTTTTCTGCCGGGATTGAGCGGCCTTCAAGTTAGCTTGAATCATCAGAATGCGCTCTTCGGCGTCGTTCACCACATCAACCCCGAGTGTGACCCTTTCACCGGTCTCGCACCAGTTCAATGGGGTGCGACACTTGCGACCGTAGAGAGCCTCATATGGTGCCATCTTGATACTCGCTTGATAGCCATTGTTGTACGAGAATTCCGCAAATGGTAGATGATCATCCCAGTTTCTACCGTGGTGGATGGCACACGCCCTCAACATGTCTTCTAGTACTTGGTTCACCCTCTCAGTTTGCCCATCTGTCTGAGGGTGATAGACGGAGCTTCTAATCAGCTTAGTACCCAATGCAGCGTGCAACTGCTCCCAGAAACGAGATACAAATAGTGCATCTCGATCTGAGACGATGGTATTGGGTACCCCATGTAAGCATAGAATCCTTGCAATGTACCACTCCGCATATTTGCTGGCATCGTAACGTGTATGCACGGGAATGAAGTGAGCCGACTTGGTTAATCAGTCAACGATTACCCAAATGGAATCATGCTTGTTGGAAGTTAGGGGTAATCCCACAATGGAATCCATGCTCACATCTTCCCACTTCCATGCTGGAATTTTCAGGGGTTGCAACAGCCCTGATTTTCTCACGTGATCCGCTTTCACTCGTCTACACGTATCACACTCGGATACGTATTTAGCCACTTCCCGCTTCATCCGTGTCCACCAAAATTTTCTTTTTAAATCTTGGTACATTTTTTTGCTGCCCGGATGAATGGAGAATTTAGACAAGTGGGCTTCATCAAGAATCTTCTTCCCCGGCTCCATATTCCGGGGTACAACTATGTGGTCATTGAACCACAGCGTCCCCTCATCATCTTTCCGGAAAGATTTGATTTCCCTGTTGTCTATCCGTCTCCGGAGATGTGTCATGCCCTTGTCAACTTTTTGAGCTGCAATGATATCCTACCTAATAGTAGGGATGAGAGCAAGGTTGTAGAGTTATCCATAAGGAACCAAGTATAAAGTCGGCTCTTCCTCCTCCACCGGTGTAATGGTGAGGTTATGGACCGACTCAGCGCATCGGCAACCACATTTGCCTTGCCGGGGTGGTAATGAATCTCAATCTCATAATCTTGGTTTAGTTCTAACCACATCCTTTTCCTCATATTCAGCTCCTTCTAGGTGAAGATATACTTCAAGCTCTTGTGGTCAGTGTAGAGATGCACCAAATTTCCCAGGAGATAGTGCCTCCACATATTCAGCGCCAAAACCACAGCAGCGAGCTCAAGATCATGAGTCGGATAGTGCTGCTCATGGTTTGGAAGTTGGCGTGAGCCATATGCGACCACACGTCCTTCTTGCATCAACACGCAGCCGAGCCCGATACCGGACGCAACACAATACACGTCGAAGGGCTTGGTCGTATCCGGTTGAGCTAAGACCGGGGCTGTTGTGAGATGCTTAAGCAATGCTTGGAATGCTCCTTCACATGCTGCGTTCCAAACATATTTTGTTCCCTTCTTTAATAGTTCATTCATCGGCTTAGCAAGCTTGGAGAAACTCGGAATGAATCTCCGGTAATATCCTGCTAAAACAGGGAAGCTTCTGACTTCATGGACAGAAGTGAGGCCTTTCCATTTTATCACTTGTTCAATTTTGCCTGGATCAACCGCAATGCCTTCCTCTGAGATGATTGTCCCAAAAATGGCACTTGGCTGATCCAAAACTCACATTTGCTGAACTTGGCATAGAGCTTATGGTCCCGCAATCATTGAAGAATGATTCTTAAGTGTTTGGCGTGTTCTTCTTCTGTCTTGGAGTAAACCAAAATATCATCAATGAGCACCACCACGAACTTGTCCAGCTCCGGCATAAACACTGAGTTCATGAGATACATGAAATGTGCTGGAGCGTTAGTGAGACCAAAAGACATGACGAGATATTCGTACAAGCCATACCTCGTCGAGAAGGCCGTCTTCGGGATATCCTCCGCCCAGATTTTTATTTGATGATACCCAGAGCGAAGGTCCATCTTTGAGAACACACTTGCACCCACAAGCTGATCAAACATGATGTCAATGCGGGGCAGTGGGTATTTGTTCTTGATGGTGACGGCGTTGAGCGGCCGGTAATCCACACACAGCCTCAAGGTTTCATCCTTCTTCTTTACGAACAGCGCCAAGCATCCCCAAGGCGAGGAACTCAGCCTAATGAAACCTTTGCTCAACAGATCATTGAGCTGTTCTTTCAATTCAGCCAGCTCGTTCGGAGCCATTTTGTATGGGATATGGGAGTAGTCCCGGGTGCAAGTTCAATCTTGAACTCCACATCCCGTTCAGGTGGCATGCCCGGGAGATCATCCGGGAACACGTCGGGATACTCTCGGACTACACGGATGTCCTCTAGCTTGGAAGCTTCAGTAGTATAAGCGGCTGAAACTTCCTGGACTGGATAGTCTAGTATGAGGGACTGCGGACGGTGCAGTGGGGAGTTGAGGTGAACAGTCCATGATAAGGTTTCTAGGACAGCACCATGGTAACTTAGCCATGACATCCCTAAGATTGCATCAATCTTCTGCCCCTCAAGAATAATCATAGTGGTGGGATATATCTTCCCACCTAAGCATAGTGGTGCTTTCGGAATCATCATAGTTGCTGAAATCTTTCCTCCTGGTGAGCAAATCATATAAGAGCACTCGGTTGGAAAGGCTTCCAGTTGATGATTGACACAATGTGATGCACTTATGAAGTTGTAGGTTGCACCCGAATCAAATAATATGATGATTGCTTGATCGTTGAGAGTGAACGTACCCGCCAGCACGTTTTCTCCCTCCGGGGTGTCCTCATTGTCAAGGTTGCGAACGCCCCCAGTTCGCTGACAACCTTCTTGACCAGAGGTCGGCCTCGAGCACTGCTCTGATATTGGGCTTGCCCGCTGCTCTGCTGCCCCTGGGGACAGTCCTTCGAGAAATGGCCCCGCCTGGCCACACGTGTAGCAGTTGTAGTGAGGCGGTCCTCCGCTGATTGGTGGACGGAAACCCGGGGCGCGTTGTGGCGGTGGAAACGCCCGGGGTACCATCTGCTTCTGTTGTTGCGGTCGTGGTGGTGGCATCGTCGGTCGGAACGGGGGTGGTTGGAAACGACCCCCGAACTGCTGCGGTCGCGCCGGTGGATGCCACTGCTGACCGGATGGTGTCCGATACACCATGCGGTATTTTTGAGGAGCTCCACCCCCACTGCCGGGTGGAGCGCTACGCTTTTTCTGCTCAGCTGCCAATTCCCGCTGAGCATCTTCTTGCATGTTCGCGGCGTTGACAAGATCATTGAACGTGCCGCGATTGCATTGTACGAGATGTGTCTTCATCTCGGGATTTAACCCCCGATAGAAATGCTCTCACTTCTTCTCCTCGGTGGAGACATAATCCGACTCATACTGTGCCAGATGGTTGAAGGCACGGGAGTAGTCGTGGGCACTCCTCCCGCCCTGCTTCAGCTCCAAGAACTCTTGGAACTTCCTCTTCATTATCCCGGGAGGGATATGGTAGGCGCGAAACGCCTCCCGGAATTCTTCCCACTCCACGACGTAGCCAGCCGGCCGTGAGGCGACATAGTTCACCCACCATGCACCAGCGGCACTGTGAATCTGCTGCGCCGCGAATAGAGTCTTTTGCCGCTCCGTGCATTGGAGCAGCCCGAACTTAGACTCGATCGTCCGCAGCCAGTTGTCGGCCTCCAGGGGTTCCGCCGCTTCAGTGAACACCGGAGGGTGCATACTCATGAAGTCCGAGTACGTCACAATGTGGGGCTCACGAGGCACCCTCTCTTGACGCCCCCCCCCCCCCCCGCCTGGGACGTATTTTGCACGATCGTGCGGAGCAGATTGGTCTGCTCCTCATAATTACCCACCAGTGTCGCGATCACATCCGCTAATGTAAGCGGAGGCGGCGGTGGTGGTTGTTGCTGTGGGGTACTGTCGTAGGCAGGTGGCTGGTAGTCATCACCCCCCTGCTGGCTAGAGCCACCGACCTCATGCTGGCCCGTGTATGAACCATCTGCAACCATACGACAATAAAATCAGTCCCGCAACATACTTCATGCGGTCCAGCAAAAATAGGCGTAAAACATAATGACAGTAAAACATGTGATACATCTCGTATATAGGTAATGTAGTAACTTTGCACAAGCTATACCATTAGCATACCGAATACTAGCTAGTTAAATCCAAACTGACGGACTTCCTCTTTGGAAGTTCATCTCAACTAGGTTTGGTCACTACGAGACGTTAATATCGCTTTGTCATCACGTAAATTACTCTTTTATCTTTAATACGACACAAACATGACCTCTAGCAAAAGAAACTTGAGTAAGAAACCTACTCAAATCTTTCACTAGTTGAAGATAACCACTCATGAGTATGTTCTACCCCATTGGAAGTACTCAAACACCCTAGGGTACAACAATCTCTCAATTGAGTTCACTGTCATCCATCTGCCAGAATGACCAGTTTCAACGTATTTCCGATTTTGACCTGGTACATGGCATTTTCATAACTCAAGTTGAATACCAAAGTTAAAGTTAACTTAAGTAGCTTTCCAACGAGTATTTATTTGCCCTCATATCAGCTCTGGTTAAAAAGTTATGATAATTCAAAGTCAACAGAGTTTCTGGAAGAATTTCAACAGCACCTCCTTTGGAAGTTGCTGTTTTCAACTCTAATTTCCACTGAATCGTGCTGAAATTGCAGAACCTTTGAATTAAAAAGATGTGACATATCTTATACCCTTTCCGAAAATGTATATTATGAAAATTTTAGATTTGTCTACAGGAAGTTATGCTTGAAAAACAGAACAGTCCAGAGAGCTTTCGAATCTGTCCTGGTTCTGGACAGTTTATAATCATCTGGAGTTTCAACCAGTTTAATGTGTGATTCTGCCTTGGAAGTCTACAACAAAGTTGTAGAGCACTTAAACCTATTTCCAAAACTATATCCCACACCCCCATTGGATAAATAATTTGTGAGCTATGCTCTGTTAAAGTTCAGCAAACTTGCTGCCAAAACAGAGCACTCTGTTTTTCAACCCCTTTGAGTTAAACTACTCACTTATTGAATTTTTCTACCCAACCAGGTTCCTAAATATTTAAACTTGGTTATTTTAGTTCCTTGTTACCATTATCTTTAATGCAAATGCCTATTACATGTCGGTACTACGTTTCTCACAAAAGGAAAATCCTAACCGGATTATACCGGCATATACGTCTCAATTGGGGCACTAAACGGTCTCTCGCACACGTATACTACACGGGATACATATGTGGTTAGTACCTGCATAAGAACACTCAATAATGATGCACTCAAGGGTTGTTTTCATTTCAGGCAGGTCCATATTTGAAAGTAAATGCATACGCCCGTATCATTGCCATACGGCCATCCTTGAGTTAAGCCACGTCTCAAGGTACGTGATCGTGTTTTTACACCACACAACGGGGAACCCGAGTAGAGCGCGAATGGGTCATCACGGTTGATAATTCTATCAACCCAACAGATACCACCTACTGCCCTGCAGGGCACGCCGATGGCAAACGCTGCGTATGTCCTCCTAGGCTATTTCTAGAAGAACACACTATCGCGTTACTGACCACACGATGGGGTCTCCACTTGCTTGCCTAATGCACGCTAGGGACCAGCGTTTCATATGAACTCAGGAACATGAAGAGTCTAAGAGTTTCATATTGACGTCTCACACCAAGCTTTGAGACCTATCCCTGAACCACATTCCTCGTCAGGGGAGCTAACCGAAATTGAACCGCTTTTGGTGGCGTTCCTTACCATTTTCTACCTGAACGTAGGTGCGTCGTTACATAATCCAAATTAAGAATTATAACACATATGTTAGTCATGCCACTTTAAGTAACTATGCTAATATGGTCATTACTTTAGGCATATACTAGCGAATCCTCACCGTACTCCTAAGTTTTCCTGTAATACAGTCCTTAATTAGTGTGATATCCCCAATGCGGCTCTGATACCAGCCTGTGGTGGACCGGAATCCGCTCATCCAGGATCTCAGAGGGTGGTGCCGCACGATGCGACACCTGACAGCACATATCATAAGAACGACATTGTATTACATAGAAAACCAACTGAATATGTACAAAGTAGTACAAGACTTCAGTTACAAACTAAGTAATGGGATTACAACAGCGGAAGCTAAGTTTATACAACTCACGCCCACCTATCTAGCAAAAGCCGGTTGTCCAGCCCTAAGGACAACCCACACTAGCCTCACTCCTCAGCTCAACGCGGCGTGTACGGTTCCCACTCAACCGTGGTCCCCGATGGAGGGTAGCCCTCGCCGGTGGACTCGTAACCCGAGTCCGTGGGATACTCCTCACCTGAAAAACACTTATAGCAGCAACTGTGAGCACGATGGCCCAACAAGACTTAACCGACTCACCTAGGTATGAAACTCTACATGCAGTTCACACGAACATGGGATGGTAATTTGCAGCAAATGGACACGCCTACAAGTTCATCCTTATTTCACCTTTTAGCCACAAGTTAACAGTTCATGAATCTGAAATTTAGGAAGCGACATTTGATGGCACACATGTAGCAATACAATTATACATATCAGCAGAATTGAATCACAAAATTCCATAATTTATCTACGTCACGACACAGTGAACAAGCGGTACTCATCACCGTGAGGGACGGAGAATCGACTCAATATGCACCTGCAGGGGTACCCGAATAGCACGTCACGTACGCCCACCTGTGGAGCTGCACAGCACGCTCACTCGATGTCGTACGGGACAACCTTTCACCAAACAGCCCAGACGTCGAACCGGTAGCACCCAAACGGACAGGAGGTTCCCCACACAGAGCATCTCTCTATGCCCGTTAGCGGATTTCCACCTTGCTGCCCTCAACCTACAACTATAAATCGGTGCGTTATGCCTCGACGCCCGGAGGTATAGGTTACATTGGTTTATCGGGGCCCATATATCCGATATTCCTTCGGTACGTTCAATACTTGTTCAGCAGGGCCGCACAAGGATCGGTCCTCAATCGACATGGACAGGGCTGCGCCCAGAAGACTTCCTCTTGTTGCGCCCTAGTCTCATCTTCTTTCTAAAGTGATCTCACATCACTCGAACCCATCCCGTGTGTCCCGAATCCTAAACTCGCGAGTAGATTCCAACTACTCAACTTGTATCGAAGTTATATGAACCTTAAGCACAGCGTATACTACTCAAGGACTTATACACTACCCTCACTCTTGTGAGAATAATCTGGCTATGCACTTGGGTTTCATCCATCCTACACCTAATGCACATGCATACCTCATACTAAGTATACATAAAGCAAAACTTGGTAAAATTGGTTAATGCAAACCGGGGCTTGCCTTGTTTCTGCTGGTCAGTGGTTAGGGCTTCGTCCGGAAGGAGAAAGTCCAGCACCTCCGGAGTTTCTTCACCTTCAGCGACTACATGTAAGCAATATACTATATGTCAATTTAAATGCAATGTGTCCAATTGACTATGTGAAGACCATAACTTTAGCTAGCCCTCCCCCTTGGCTCTGAAATTTTTATGATGGCTTGGTAGGATCCTAAACAGATACTTGACCAAGTTTCAATTGAACCAAAGTTCATTTGAGCTCTGTAAAAATAAAACCCAATTGGTCATTACTAGAGCCCCTAAATATTTCCAGGGACTTTCATGGCTCCAATCATTACTTTCTGGAAACTAGAATTTGATATGGTTCTAATGGAATTGGTTTCATGTCATTTGAAGCATCCTAGATGAAGTTATGCCCTAAACAAGATTTGCGAAAATCTGAAAAATGTTTCTGTACATTTTTCTATTTTCTCAGGGCAGTTCACTTAATCACACCATTAGGAGGACTATATGAACTTGGATGGATCTTAGATTTTTACGGTGACTCAAAGATTTTCAAAGGAACATCCCAGCCAAATTTCAGATATTTTCACAAAGGAATTCCCCCAGATAAAATTCCCAACAGTTTAAAGTTTATGGAATTAATTCTGGAAAACTAATAAGTTTCATGAGCTGAAATTTGTTTTGCTGGAAAGTACTCAACAAGATGAATCCAACAAAATTTGGTTCACCGAATTTGGAGCTTCCTAGCAAAAGTTGTGAGACCTATGTGTGCTGAATACATTGGCTTTGACGATAAAAGTTTCGAATACTACCAAAACACCTTTTTAACAAGGTCCGACTCTAGGTCCGACGATAAATCCGACTTGTTTTGGGTAGCTCCGGCAAGGTCTGACGTAAGGTCTGACTTGCTTTGTCTAGGTCTGACTTATTTTGGCTAGGTCCGACTTGTTTTTGCTAGCTCCGGTACTAGGTCCGACTAGCTTTGGTGAGGTTCGGAGCTTGATTGCAATGGTTCTGCTTTTAACTTGCAATATTTCGAACTTGCTTTACTCTTATGGAAAGTTTGCTGAGTATTATTTTACTAAGTTTTTGGTGTATTTTGGTGGTTATGGCTGATATCATTTTGCTATGGTTACAATATGCTTATGTGAGGTGCTCACATAAGATTTTGTAGTTTCGGAACAAACGAGAGTCAAGCCAAGGACTTGTGCTCGGAAGTATTGGTTGTTTATTCATGTGCAGGTGTTGCTTGAGTTCAAGACATGGCTGGTGACGGGATCCATTGAACTAGTCTTAGGGAGAAGATGAGGTTCAACAACCAAGTTCGGGAGGAATTGTGGTTGAGTTGATCGGGAGGTTGTGCAGTATGTTTGAATCAAGAACAATGCATATGAACGTATCTTGGACGTCGTTGAAAGATGTTTGCACATGTGCAAGGAGTGCATGGACGTGGCTGCATGGTTCCAAGGCATGATGAAGAGATGTGGACGTAAAGAATTGGTCGGAAAGGTCCAACCGACTAGGTTATGGACTCAGGCTGCGGCTGAGTCGTGTTTGACTCAAATATGGAAAGTTTTGAGTTGGTTATGATAGGATTTCGTGTGGGTCATGAATTTGAGTTGTTTTAGTAATGTTTTGGACGTTACTAAGATGTTTGGAAGTCTTAAGATTGCTTCTATCTGCGTGTAGAAGAGTCTTGAGCAGTATTGGAAAGTTACAGTTTGAATCCAAGTAGGAGTAGGAGTCCTAGTTTGAATTGGGTTGGCCTAGGGCTGGTTATATAAGCAAGGGAGGCCAAGGCTCGTGGGAGCACGACTTTGGGGCTGTTCCTCTTGTGTTTTGATAAATAAATTCGTATTTTAAAGGAACTTTTGTGCCTTGTTCGTCCGACTTGTTTCAGACAAGTTTTTCTCGTCGAGTTTCTGTACAGCACTACCTTGCTTCGGTGGTTTTATCATAACTCGAGTTTTACAGATCCAATTGATGTGATTCTTTTTGGTTTGTCTTAACAACTTGATTATCTATCATCTATGAAAATTTTACGGTCATTGAATTTGTGGTTTCTGATCTACACGAGTTTCTTTGCAGTATTCCAGAACTGTTTTTCTTGCGTAGGACAGATTGACCTTTGTTCGATCTTTTGATCGTAACTTGAGTTTCTCTCAACGTATTTTCATGATTCTTGTTGTGACGTCTTCGTGACTTGATTCTCTACAATATATACTAGTTTTGTTACAGTTGAACACGTTTAGATTAGTCGCACACACGGTTTCTTTAACAGATCGGTTTTCTGCTGAGGGGTGTTTTGTTGCTTCCGCTGAAAAGTTTTTATCTACCATTCACCCCCCTCTGGTAGCTTTACACGTGTACTTCGATCCTACAATTGGTATAAGATCCAGGTTGCTCTAATCTTTGTGATTTGCACGTGTTTTGACTAATCATCATGGAGAAATACTCCGCCAAACCTTGTGTGTTTAGTGGTATTGATTTTCAGGTTTGGAAGGCAGGTATGAAAGCTTTCATCCAGGCGCAAGGCTTTGCAATATGGGAAAAGGTGTACAAGCCTTACGATGTGCCTTTAAACGATCAAGTCACGGCTATAAACATGAGAGATGTCGACAACAACAACAAGGCTCGGAACTTGATCATACAAGGACTAACTCAGAGCGACTTCGACCGTGTTGCATACCTCCGATCGGCGTATGATGTGTTGAGAGCACTTTGTGACTACCACAAAGGATCCAACACGATCAAGGAGGTAAGACAGGATATGTTCAAGAAAGAATACATGCGCTTTGAGATGCAACCCGGTGAGTCCATTGATGACCTCTTTGCTCGCTTTTAATAAAATTCTCAGCAACTTGCGTAGCATCAATGTTAATTTTTCATATGCTGAAAATGCTAGGCAATTACTAAGTGCATTAGACATATCAATTTGGGAGATAAAAGTAACATCCATATGTGAATCCACTGTCATGAGTACTCTTACATTATATGTGCTTTATTCTAAGCTAAAAACTCATGAAATTGACATTATATCACGTAAGAACCCAAATAAGACTTGCATTTGTCTCACAATGTGATATGCCTTGCTCCGGCCAATCATCTAGCAATACACTTGCTTTGCTGTCTTCACTAACCCTGGAACAGATTGAGGAGTTTCTAGAGAAGGAGCTAGTACTTTTTTCTACTAGGTTCTCAAAAGATTGCAAAATGTGAGAACTAGAAGGAGAGGAAGCTCCGGACCTCAACGATGCTTTGAATGTGGTAAGACAAGACACTTTCGTACAGATTGCCCTAATCTTTCAGGTCCTTCTAACCGTGATGAAAAGCAGGATAAAGTCAAGTCCTCTTTTGGCAACACCAACAAGAAAACGAAGGGTTTTACATGACGCAAACTGATAAACAGTGTCATCATCGCACTTCAAGAACTTGGCTCGAGTGATGTAGACATTGGAAGTGATGAAGATGAAGATGATCTGGCAAACTGTGCTTCATGGCGGGCAAACCAAAATCAAGTATGGAGGATGCAGAACACAACAGTGACAACGAAGAGGTATGTCCTACTTGCGAACAAATGTGTGATGTTATTTCTCGTGCCACTATTATTGTTAAGAAAAAGGACAAAAGCTTAGGGACAATGCTGTTAAAATTGAGTCACTAGAATCTGAAATTAATCGTTTAAAATTCTTGATTCCTAGTGACGATTCTTGTTCCTCATGTGATTTAATATATGAACAATTGTCCTCTCTAAGAAGTGCACACACCTCCACACTTGATAAACTTGAACTTGAAATCGAAATGAACAAAAAGCTTGCTGCACTTAATGATAAAAACTTGAAAGATGCTTGTTGTTCTATAATTGATTTGTATTGTTCTACTTGCGATGATCTTGATAAGAAACTACAAGATGCTATGAAAGAAATTTCTATATTGAACAATGCTTTACGTTCTCATGAAGTTTGTGAAACCTATGTGTGCTGAATACAATGGCAATTAGGATAAAAGTTAGCATTAACATTCAAAGTTTTGAATATTGCCAAAACATTCTTCTGTGACAAGGTCCGACAAGTTCTTTGTTAGGTCCGCCAAGTGTTGGCAAGGTCCGACGCAAGGTCCGGAGAGCTTCTGTGAGGTCCGAAGCTTGTTTTTAGGGAGCTCCCGTGAAGTTCAACTCGTAGAACTGCAGCGTCTTGTTTTTGCTGTTAACTCGCAATGTTTCAAACTTGCATTATGGGAAGGTTTGCTTAGTATTAATTTGCTAAGTTTTTGGTGTGTTTTGGTGGTTATGGCTGTTATCATTTGATATGGTTTGCAACATGCTTTTGTGACGTGCTCATGTAAGGTGTTGTGGTTTTCGAACTAACGTGAGTCAAGTCGAGGACTTGTGCTCGAAAGAATTGGTTGTTTATTCATGTGCAGGTGTTGCTTGAGTTCAAGACATGGCTGGTGACGGGATCCTTGGACTAGTCTCAGGGAGGAGATGAGGTTCTAACAACCAAGTTTGGGAGGAGCTGTGGTTGAGTTGATCGGGAGGTCGCGCAGCATGTTTGGATCAAGGGCAGTGCATATGAAGGTTGCGTGTACGTCGTTGGAAGGTGTTTGCACATGCGAAAGGATTGCATGGACGTGGCAACATTGTTCCAAGGCGTGATGAAGAGATGTGGACGTAAAGAATTGGTCGGAAACGTTCAACCGACTAGGTTATGGACTCAGGCTGCGGCTGAGTCGTGTTTGACTCAAATATGGAAAGTTTTGAGTTGGTTATGATAGGATTTCATGTGGGTCACGAATTTGAGTTATTTTAGGAATGTTTGGGACATTCCTAAGGTGTTTGTAAGTCTTAAGATTGCTTCTATCTGCGTATAGAAGAGTCTTGAGCAGTATTGGAAAGTTACAGTTTGAATCCAAGTAGGAGTAGGAGTCCTAGGTTGAATTGGATTGGCCATAGAGCTGGTTATATAAGCAAGGGAGGCCAAATCTCGTGGGTAGAGAACTTTGGGCTGTTCCTCTTGTGTTTCTATTGAATAAAGTTCATAGTTTCGAGGAGCTTTTGTGCCTTGTTCGTCCGACTTGTTTTTCGTCAAGTCTTTCTCGCCGAGTTTCTGGACAGACCGACGTTGCTTCGGAGTTTCATTCATAACTCGAGTTTTACAGATCCGATTGATGTGATTCTTTTTGGGTTGTCTTCACAACTCAGTTATATATCATATTTGAAATTTTCACGAGCTTCGGATCTGTAGTTTTTGAGATACACGAGTTTCTTTGCAGCATTGCAGATCTGTTTTATATCGGATAGAACAGATTGATCTTCGTTTAATGTTTTGATCGTATCTCAAGTTTTACTTCGTGTTTTCAAGTGATTCTTGTTGCATTAGATCCGTGACTTGATTCTCTACCTCTCTACTTGATTTTTCACGGTTGAACACGTTTGAAAACACTTGCACACACGGTTTCTTTAACCGATTGATTTTTACTGAGGGGTTTTTGTTGTTTCCGCTGCGAAAAGTTTTAATCTACCATTCACCCCCCTCTGGTAGCTTTTCACGTGTTCTTCGATCCTACAATTGGTATCAGAGCCAAGGTGCTCTAATCTTTGTGATTTGCACGTGTTTTGACTAACCATCATGGAGAAGTACTCCGCAAAACCTTGTGTGTTCAATGGCATCGATTTTCAGGTTTGGAAGGCGCGGATGGAGGCCTACATACAGGCGCAAGGCTTCGCCATATGGGAAAAGGTCTACCGGAACTTTGATGTACCACCCAACGATCAAGTTACGGCTGCAAACATGAGAGATGTTGACAACAACAACAAGGCTCACAACTTGATCATCCAAGGATTGACTCAAAGCGACTTCGACCGTGTTGCACACCTCCGATCTGCATATGATGTTTGGAAAGCTCTTTGTGACTACCATGAAGGATCCAATACGATCAAGGAGGTAAGGCAAGATATGTTCAAGAAAGAATACATGCGTTTTGAGATGCAACCCGGTGAGTCAATTGACGACCTTTTTGCTCGCTTTAATAAAATTCTCAGCAACTTGCGTGGTGTCAATGTTAACTTTTCAGATGCTGAAAATGCTAGACAATTGTTAGGAGCATTAGATATGTCAATTTGGGAGATGAAAGTTACATCTATTCGTGAATCTACTGTCATGAGTTCTCTTACTTTAGACGTGCTTTATTCTAAATTGAAAACTCATGAAATTGACATCATCTCACGTAAAAACCCCAACAAGTCTATTGCATTTGTTTCGCAACGTGACATGTCTAGTTCTAGTCAATCAACATCTAGCGGTGCACTCTCTTTGCTGTCCTCTCTAACCCTTGAACAGATTGAAGAGTTTCCAGAGGAGGAGCTTGCACTCATCTCTACTCGGTTCTCAAAAGCATTGCAAAATGTGAGAACTAGAAGGAGAGGAAGCTCCGGACCTCAACGATGTTTTGAATGTGGTAAGACATGACATTTTCGTACGGAGTGCCCTAACCTTTCAGGTCCGACTTCACGTGAAGAAAAGCAAACAAGGCCGAAGAAATTGTTTGCAAAGAATAAGAAGAAGAAAGATTTATCAATGCGCAACATAGTGCATAGTATGATCTCTGCACTTCAAGATTTCGGCTCAAGTAATGTGGACACCGGTAGTGATGAAGATGAAGAAGCTATGGCAAATATGTGCTGCATTGCGAGCAAGTCAAGTTCAAGCTCCGAGGAGGCAGAACACAACAGCGACGATGAAGAGGTATGTCCCACTTGCGAAGAAATGTGTGATGCTATTTCTCGTGCCACTATTATATTAAAGAAAAAGGATAAAAAACTTAGGAACAATGCTGTTAAAATTGAATCACTAGAATCTGAAATTAATCGTTTAAAAACTTTGATTCCTAGTGATGATTCTTGTTCATCATGTGATTTGATTTATGAACAATTATCCTATTTAAGAAGTGCACACGCATCTACACTTGATAAACTTGAACTTGAAATTGAAAAGAACAAAGAGCTTGCTGCACTTAATGATAAAAATTTGAAAGATGCTTGTTGTTCTACAATTGATTTGCATTGTTCTTCATGTGATGATCAGAATAAGAAACTAAATGATGCTATGAATGAGATTTCTATTTTGAACAATGCTTTACGTGTGCATGAAGTTAAATATTGTTCAAATTGCAAACTAAAAGGAAAAACTTCATGTGAAAACTGCTTTGATTTGTCTAATAAACTTGATGACATGCATAGGACACTAGATCGGTTTTCTAATGCAAATAAGAACCTAAACTTGCTGCTGAATTCTTCCAAGTCTTGTAATGATAAAACTGGTTTAGGTTTTAATTCTCATGCTCATGCTAAGGCACACCCACATAAAGTTGTAAAGTCGTTAGGAAGCGGTTTGATTCAAACAGCTCCTAGACAAAAAGAGGTGATTTTCAAATCTGCAGGAGTACTGTCCCATTCGGGTTCTAATAAACGTGTTGCTTGCTCATCTAGACATGATAATAAGGTTATTTTTCATTATACCTACTGTGGTAGAGATGGTCATGTCATGGATTTTTGTTATAGACTAGCTAAACACGATAAGAAACAAAGAATACTTGCTAGATCACATAACAACCAAGCAAAATCTGCTAGACCGAATGTTCGGAGCTTGCAACCTGCTGTAATGAGTTAAAAACTTGCTCCCGGACCTACTGTTTTTTGTGCTACATATAACACATCTTCTAAGTCAGTAGTTAGGAACAAAAAATTTTGATGTTTGGCTCATAAACCTGCTGTACCTTCTCAGCTTTCGCGTGTTATTCCTGTTGGACGTCGTGTGACTCAGTACTGGATTCCTAAAAGTCTTTTAACTAACCCCAGTATTGAGTCATCGACGTATTGTGCTGCTGTGTAGGTTTCACGTTTGAGGAAGGAGAACATTTGGATTGTGGATTCAGGTTGCTCACGCCACATGACCGGTAACAAAGAATGGTTCTCCTCTCTCTCTTTTGTGTCACGTGTAGAAAATGTTACTTTCACCGATAACTCTTCTACTCCCATAATTGCTAAAGGTTCGGTTAGAGTAAACAATCTCTACACTTTGAAAGATGTGGCACTTGTTAAAAATTTGAAATACAACTTGCTTTCGGTTTCATAATTGCTAGATGAAAATCTAGAGGTTAGCTTTGCTAAAAATTGCTGCAAGGTTGTAGATTCAAAAGGTGAGCTTTTGTTTAACATGTCTAGGTTTGGAAGAGTTTTTAAAGCTGATTTTGATTTGTCAACTTCTAAGCATCGGTGTCTAGTTGCTAATGATACGAAGGATCTATATTTTTGGCATCGTAGACTTGGTCACATAGGCTTTGATCATCTCACTCGTGTTAGTGCTCTCGATCGCATACGTGGGCTGCCGAAGCTTAAAAAGGACAATGATATTGTGTGCTCTTCTTGTAGACATGCTAAGTTTGTTGCAGGTTCACATGCTCCTCTCACAATGACCATGACAGCTGAACCGGGACAACTTTTACATATTAACACAGTAGGTCCGGCACGTGTTCAATCCTTCGGAGGTAAATGGTATGTGCTTGTGATTGTTGATGATTATTCCATATATTCTTGGGTTTATTTTATGGCATCTAAGAATGAAGCTTTTAGTCATTTTAGAACTTTATTTCTTAGATTATCTATTGATCACCCAGGATCATTAAAAGCAATTAGAAGTGATAACGGAACTGAATTTAAAAACCAATCCTTTGATCACTTTTGTGCTGAAAATGGAATAAATCATCAATACTCTTCACCCTATGTACCACAACAAAATGGTGTCGTAGAAAGAAAGAACAGGACCTTAGTTGAGATGGCTAGGACTATGCTTGATGAATATCAAACTCCTAGGAAATTTTGGGCTGATGCAATTGCAACCGCTTGTTATGTCTCAAATCGTGTTTTCTCGCGTGCTAAGCTTGGAAAAACCCCATATGAGCTCCGGTTTGGACATAGGCGTAGTGTTACACACTTTAGGGTTTTTGGTTGCAATGCTTTGTTAAGAAACATGGTAATCTTGATAAATTTGAAGCTAGATCTGTTGATGGCATGTTTCTTGGTTATCCATCTCATACTAGAGGCTACCGTGTGCTTTTACTTGACACTAACAAAATTGTGGAGACTTGTGAGGTTTCTTTTGATGAAGCTAGCCCAAGTACTAGCTCCGATATTGCAGGTCCGGATCCATATCCACAGGGGGAGAGTATTTTTATTGAAGAAGATGAAGAAGTGGTGTTGCTGCCCTAAAACTCGGAAGTAAATAACGATCAAGCTGCTGATTTTGCACCACAACCAGCACCAACAGTCACTACTGCTGGTTCGGACCTTCCTCAATCAACAAGCTCTCCTAATCAAAGGTCCGAACATGAAGAAGAAGGTGCTTGTGAAGTGTCTACTCCCATCCGAGTACTCAAAAGTCATCCTCCACAACAAAACATTGGAAGCTTGCATGAACGAGTCACTCGGTCCAGGTTTTGCGATCCAAACTCTCATGCTCATTCTGCTTTTGTTGCTTCTTTTGAACCCAAGGATATATCACACGCACTCACTAATGAATCTTGGATTAATGCCATGCAAGAAGAGTTAGAAAATTTTGAAAGAAATAATGTTTGGAAACTTGTACCTCCACCTCAAGGTCACACATTAATTGGAACTAAATGGGTATTTAAAAATAAGCAAAGTGAGGATGGGGTTGTGGTTAGGAATAAAGCTAGGTTGGTTGCTCAAGGTTTCACTCAAATTGAAGGTCTAGATTTTGATGAAACATTTGCTCCTATTGCTAGATTAGAAGCTATAAGAATTTTATTAGCATTTGCTGTATCTAAAGGTTTCAAGTTATATCAAATGGATGTTAAAAGTGCTTTTCTTAATGGCTACATAGAGGAGGAGGTTTATATTAAGCAGCCACCGGGTTTTGAAAATCTAAATTTTCCTAATCATGTTTACAAACTGTCCAAAGCCTTGTACGGTCTAAAACAAGCCTCTAGAGCATGGTATGATAGATTAAAAACATTCTTACTTGAAAAGGGGTTTACCATGGGCAAGGTTGATAAAACTCTTTTTGTACTTAAGCATGGCAATGACTCATTATTTGTTCAAGTGTATGTGGATGATATTATCTTTGGTTGTGCTTCTCATGATCTCGTGTCCAAGTTTTCAGCTATGATGAGTTCAGAATTTGAGATGAGTATGATGGGAGAACTCACATACTTTTTGGGGCTGCAAATCAAGCAAACAAAAGAAGGAACTTTTGTGCATCAAACTTAGTATACAAAGGACCTTCTTAAAAGCTTCAACATGGACAAATGCAAGCCTCTTCGGACACCAATGGGAACAGCAACAACACTTGAACTTGACGAAGATGGTGACCCGGTCGATAAAAAAGAATACAGAAGTATGATTGGATCACTTTTATATCTCACGGCGTCAAGACCGGACATACAATTCAGCGTATGTCTTTGTGCATGTTTTCAAGCTTCTCCACGTGCTTCACATCGCCAAGCCATGAAAAGGATTCTCAGGTACCTACATGGAACTCAAGAATTTGGCATTTTTCTTCCTTCTTCCTCAACCGTTTCTTTGAAAGCTTTTTCGGATGCTGATTTTGGGAGTTGTAGGATTGATAGGAAAAGTACTTCGGGTGCTTGTCATTTTCTTGGTAATTCACTTGTTGCTTGGTCCTCTAGAAAACAAAGTTCAGTTACACAATCCACGGCCGAATCTGAATATGTAGCTGCGGCTAGCGCTTGCTCACAAATTCTTTGGATTGTTCAAACACTTAAGGACTATGGGGTTGATTTAGATAGTGTTCCACTGTTTTGTGATAACACTAGTGCAATTTGTATTGCTAAAAACCCTGAGAAACACTCTAGAACTAAGCACATTGACATTAGGTATCACTTTCTTCGTGATAATGTTGAAAAAGGAAACATTGTGCTTCACCATGTCGATACCGAACAACAATTGGCTGATATTTTTACAAAACCTTTGGATTTCACTCGTTTTTGTTTCATTCGTAGTGAAATAGGGGTTATGCATCCTCATGGCTTAAATTGAGGGGGGTTTTGAAACTTTGAAAGTCTATGTGTGAATCTGAAACTAAAATAATATGAGCATAGTATTTCATACATATATGACTTTGTGATTCCTTTTACAGGCTGAAAGTTCTTACTACATTACTCATGTTATACATTTTGTAGTTTTTGCCATGACTAGTAATTAGAATAATTACTTATACTAAATCTGGCCATGATCGAACTTTCTTGCTGTTTTGAACTTGTTGCGTGCTCACAAGTGCTTTTAATCATAAAAAATTAATCAAGTGACCAGCTCACATGTTGAGTTTTCAAATAAAAAAATTGAGAAAAAATCAAGAGAATATGCATGCATCGCACTTCTTCTTTTGAGATTGCTTATCATTGCACTAAGATATGAACTTGGAAGGAATTGTGTATGACTAAAACCATGTCCTTAAGCTTCTGATTGTCAAATGACATAGGCTTGGCTTGGTTGGTTAGAATAAGGCTGATGCAGCATATAATCTCTTGCAAATATCATATGATCAACTTTGTGCCTTAAATGATTATGAATAATAAAAATGCAGCAACAAGTGTCATGTTTTCAGGTTTTGAAATAGTTGAGTAAGGGAGATCATGACTTGCTTAAACTGAAAAATACATTTGATCTCTAGCATGGCTTACACTACTTTATGTATCTCATTGATGTGATAGTGTAAGTAACCTGATAGTATGACTTGGATGAGCTTTGTTTTGTATGTATGTGTTATAATATGCTCATAACATTTAAAAATTTCTCTTTTGAACCTTGCTGAATACATTGTCAAAGGGGGAGAAATATGTATAAGGAGAGATTTTTTTTACACTTTGCATATGTTATACACTTTCTTCCTTCTTTGATTTTAAAAAATGGGGAGAAATTAATAAAGGGGGAGAAATGAGTTTTCAAAGCTTTTCAAAACTTTTCATAAGCCAATGTTCGGATTTTAATTGGTGTTACCAATGCATTCATCAAGGGGGAGATTGTGAGACCTATGTGTGCTGAATACATTGGCAATTAGGATAAAAGTTAGCATTAACATTCAAAGTTTTGAATATTGCCAAAACATTCTTCTGTGACAAGGTCCGACAAGTTCTTTTTTAGGTCCGCCAAGTGTTGGCAAGGTCCGACGCAAGGTCCGGAGAGCTTCTGTGAGGTCCGGAGCTTGTTTTTAGGGAGCTCCCGTGAAGTTCAACTCGTAGAACTGCAGCGTCTTGTTTTTTGCTGTTAACTCGCAATGTTTCAAACTTGCTTTATGGGAAGGTTTGCTTAGTATTAATTTGCTAAGTTTTTGGTGTGTTTTGGTGGTTATGGCTGTTATCATTTGATATGGTTTGCAACATGCTTATGTGACTTGCTCATGTAAGGTGTTGTGGTTTTCGAACTAACGTGAGTCAAGTCGAGGACTTGTGCTTGGAAGAATTGGTTTTTTATTCATGTGCAGGTGTTGCTTGAGTTCAAGACATGGCTGGTGACGGGATCCTTGGACTAGTCTCAGGGAGGAGATGAGGTTCCAACAACCAAGTTCGGGAGGAGCTGTGGTTGAGTTGATCGGGAGGTCGCGCAGCATGTTTGGATCAAGGGCAGTGCATATGAAGGTTGCGTGTACGTCATTGGAAGGTGTTTGCACGTGTGCAAGGAGTGCATGGATGTGGCAACATTGTTCCAAGGCGTGATGAAGAGATGTGGACGTAAAGAATTGGTCGGAAACGTTCAACCGACTAGGTTATGGACTCAGGCTGCGGCTGAGTCGTGTTTGACTCAAATATGAAAAGTTTTGAGTTGGTTATGATAGGATTTCGTGTGGGTCACGAATTTGAGTTATTTTAGGAATGTTTGGGACGTTCCTAAGGTGTTTGGAAGTCTTAAGATTGCTTCTATCTGCGTATAGAAGAGTCTTGAGCAGTATTGGAAAGTTACAGTTTGAATCCAAGTAGGAGTAGGAGTCCTAGTTTGAATTGGATTGGCCATAGAGCTAGTTATATAAGCAAGGGAGGCCAAGTCTCGTGGGTAGAGAACTTTGGGCTGTTCCTCTTGTGTTTCTATTGAATAAAGTTCATAGTTTCGAGGAGCTTTTGTGCCTTGTTCGTCCGACTTGTTTTTCGTCAAGTCTTTCTCGCCGAGTTTCTGGACAGACCGACGTTGCTTTGGAGTTTCGTTCATAACTCGAGTTTTACAGATCCGATTGACGTGATTCTTTTTGGGTTGTCTTCACAACTCAATTATATATCATATTTGAAATTTTCACGAGCTTCAGATCTGTAGTTTTTGAGATACATTAGTTTCTTTGCAGCCTTACAGATCTGTTTTATATCGGGTAGAACAGATTGATCTTCGTTTAATGTTTTGATCGTATCTCAAGTTTTACTTCGTGTTTTCAAGTGATTCTTGTTGCATTAGATCCGTGACTTGATTCTCTACCTCTCTACTTGATTTGTCACGGTTGAACACGTTTGAAAACACTTACACATACAGTTTCTTTAACCGATTGATTTTTGCTGAGGGGTTTTTGTTGTTTCCGCTGCGAAAAGTTTTAATCTACCATTCACCCCCCCTCTGGTAGCTTTTCACGTGTTCTTTGATCCTAAAAAGTTAAATATTTTTCCAATTGCAAATTAAAAGGAAAAACTTCATTTGAAAATTGGCTTGATCTATCAAATAAACTTGATAACATGCATAGGACATTAGATCGGGTTTGTAATGGGAATAAGAACCTAAACTTGCTGTTGAATTCTTCCAAGTCTTGCAATGATGAAACTGGTTTAGGTTTTGATTCACATGCTCATGCTAAGGAACATCCACCTAAAATTGTAAAATTATTAGGAAGTGGTTTGATTCAAACAGTTTCTAAATAAAAAGAAGTGGTTTTTAAATCTGCAGTAGTGTTGTCACATTCGGGTTCAAGTAAGCATACTGCATGCTCATCTAGACATGAACACAATGTTAAATTTCATTGTACCTATTGTGGTAGAGATGGTCATGTCATAGATTTTTGTTATATACTAGCTAAACAACATAAAAAGGAAAGAATGCAAGCTAGATCTTATAACTCTCATACAAAATTTGCTGCACATACGAAACCGAATGTCAGGAACATGCAACCTGCTGTTATGAGTCAGAAATATTCAAAGTTTACCTCCGGAGCTTCAGTTTTTGCCTCCGGAGCTACTGATTTTCGTGCTACACAAGTAACACCTCATAGGTCAGTAGTTAAGAACAAAAAATCTCAAACTTTGACTCATAAATCTGTTGTTTTATCTCAGCTTTCACATGTTATTCCTGCTGGACGTCGTGTGACTCAGAACTGGATTCCTAAATGCCTTTAAACTAACCCCAGTATTGAGTCATCGACGTATTGTGCTTCTATGTAGGTTACACGCTTGAGGAAGGAGAACATTTGGATTGTGGATTCAGGTTACTCACGCCACATGACCGGTAACAAAGAATGGTTCTCCTCTCTCTCTTTTGTGCACGTGTAGAGAATGTTACTTTTGCCGATAATTCTTCAACTCCTATAATTGCTAAGGGTTCGGTTAGAGTAAATGATCACTACAATTTGAAGGATGTGGCACTTGTAAAAAATTTGAAATACAACTTGCTTTCTGTTTCACAATTGCTAGATGAAAATCTGGAAATTATTTTCAATAAAAACTGCTGCAAAGTTGTAGGTTCAAATAGTGAGCTTATCTTTAACATGTCTCGGTTTGGAAGAGTTTTTAAAACTGATTTTTATATGTCTTCCTCTAAGCATAGATGTCTAGTTGCAAATGATTCCAATGATTTATATTTTTGGCATCGTAGACTTGGTCACGTAGGCTTTGATCATCTCACGCGTGTTAGTGCTATTGATCGCATACGTGGGCTGCCTAAGCTTAAAGGGGACAAAGAAATTGTGTGCTCTTCTTGTAGATATGCTAAGATGGTTGCAGGTTCACATGCTCCTCTCATAATGACCATGATAACTGAACCGGGTAACCTTACACCTTGACACCGTAGGACCTTCACGTGTTCAATCCTTCGGAGGTAAATGGTATGTTCTTGTGATTGTTGATGACTATTCTAGATACTCTTGGGTTTACTTTATGGCATCTAAGAATGAAGCTTTTAGTCACTTTAGAACTTTATTTCTTAGATTATCAATTGATCACCCAGGATCTTTAAGAGCAATTAGAAGTGATAATGGAACCGAATTTAAAAATCAATCGTTTGATCACTTTTGTGCTGAAAATGCAATAGATCATCAATTTTCTTCACCATATGTACCTCAACAAAACGGTGTTGTAGAGAGAAAGAACAGAACCATAGTTGAGATGGCTAGGACTATGCTTGATTAATATTAAACTCCTAGGAAATTTTGGGCTGATGCAATTGCAACCGCTTGTTATGTCTCAAATCGTGTTTCCTTGCGTGTCAAGCTAAGTAAAACACCATATGGGCTAAGATTTGGACATAGGCCTAGTGTCACACACTTTAGGGTCTTTGGTTGCAAATGCTTTGTTAAGAAACATGGTAATCTTGATAAATTTGAAGCTAGATCTGTTGATGGCATGTTTCTTGGTTATCCATCTCATACTAGAGGCTACCGTGTGCTTTTACTTGATACTAACAAAACTGTGGAGACTTGTGAGGTTTCTTTTGATGAAGCTAGCCCAGGTACTAGTTCAAATATTACAGGTCTGGATCCATATCCGCAGGGGGAGAGTATTTTCGTTGAAGAAGAGAAAGAAGTGGTGCTGCTGCCCGAAAATTCAGCAGCTAATGACATTGTTCCATCTCCTATCTTGATTCACAGCCAGCACCGACGACCATCATTGCTGGTCCAGATCCTCCTCATGTCACAAGCTCATCTATTTGTGATGAACATGAAGAAGAAGAAGCTTGTGAAGTGTCCACTCCCCTCCGGATTCTCAAAAGTCATCCTCCACAACAAATTATTGGAAGCTTGCATGAACGAGTTACAAGATTCAGGTTTTTCGACCCCAATTCTCATGCTCATTCTGGTTTTGTTGCTTCTTTTGAATCCAAAGATATATCACACACACTCACTAATGAATCTTGGATTATTGCCATGCAAGAAGAGTTAGAAAATTTTGAAAGAAATAATGTTTGGAAACTTGTACCTCCACCTCAAGGTCACACTTTAATTGGAACTAAATGGGTGTTTAAAAATAAACAAAGTGAGGATGGGGTTGTGGTTAGGAATAAGGTTAGGTTAGTTGCTCAAGGTTTCACACAAGTTGAAGGTCTAGATTTTGATGAAACTTTTGCTCCTGTTGCTAGATTAGAAGCCATAAGAATTTTTTTAGCTTTTGCTGCATCTAAAGATTTTAAGCTATATCAAATGGATGTTAAAAGTGCTTTTCTTAATGGCTACATAGATGAGAAGGTTTATGTCAAACAACCACCTGGTTTTGAAAATCCAAATTTTCCTAATCATGTTTACAAACTGTCCAAAACCTCGTACGGTCTCAAACAAGCCCTTAGAGCATGGTATGGTAGGTTAAAAACATTCTTACTTGAAAAGGGGTTTACCATGGGCAAGGTTGATAAAACTCTTTTTGTGCTTAAGCATGGCAATGACTCATTATTCGTTCAAGTGTATGTGGATGATATTATCTTTGGTTATGCTTCTCATGATCTTGCGTATAAATTTTCAGCTATGATGAGTTCAGAATTTGAGATGAGTATGATGGGAGAACTCACGTACTTTTTGGGGCTGCAAATCAAGCAAACCAAGGAGGATACCTTTGTGCATCAAACAAAGTATACAAAAGATCTCCTAAGGCGCTTCAACATGGACAAAAGCAAGCCTCTTCGGACACCAATGGGAACAGCAACAACACTTAAACTTGATAAAGACTGTGATCCCGTTGATCAAAAAGAATATAGAAGCATGATCAGATCACTTTTGTATCTCACGGCATCAAGACCGGACATACAATTCAGCGTATGTCTTTGTGCACGGTTTCAAGCCTCCCCACGTGCTTCACATCGTCAAGCTGTCAAAAGGATTCTCAGGTACTTACATGGAACTCAAGAATTTGGCATTTTTCTTCCTTCTTCCTCAACCATTACTTTGAAAGCTTTTTCCGATGCTGATTTTGGGGGTTGTAGGATTGATAGGAAAAGTACTTCTTGTGCTTGTCATTTTCTTGGTAATTCACTTGTTGCCTGGTCCTCTAGAAAACAAAGTTCAATTGTACAATCCACAGCCGAATCTGAATATGTAGCTGCTGCTAGTGCTTGCTCACAAATTCTTTGGATTGTTCAAACACTTAAGTACTATGGGGTTGATCTAGATAGTGTTCCACTGTTTTGTGATAACACTAGTGCCATTTGCATTGCTAAAAACCCCGTGCAACATTCGAGAACTAAGCACATTGCAATTAGGTATCACTTTCTCCGTGATAATGTTGAAAAAGGGAACATTGTGCTTCACCATGTAGATACCGAACAACAATTGGATGACATTTTTACAAAACCTTTGGATTTCACTCGTTTTTGTTACATTCGTAGTGAAATAGGGGTTATGCATCCTCATGGCTTAAATTGAGGGAGAATTTTGAAACTTGGGAAGTCTATGTGTGAATCTGAAATTAAAATAATATGAGCATAGTATTTTAATGCATATATGACTTTGTGATTCCTTTTTCATGCTGAAAGTTCTTACTACATTACTCGTGTTATACATTTTGTAGTTTTTACCATGTCTAGTAATGGGATAATTACTTACACTAAATATGGTCATGGTCGAACTTTCTTGCTGTTTTGAACTTGTTGCATGCTCACAAGTGCTTTTAATCATAAAGAATTAATCAAGTAATTAACTCACATGTTGAGTTTTTATGTTCAAATAAAAAAATGAGAAAAGACCAAGAGAATATGCATGCATCGCACTTCTTCTTTTGAGATGGCTTATCATTGCACTTAGATATGAACTTGAAAAGAGTTGTGTATGACTAAAACCATATCATTAGACTTCTGACTGTCAAATGACATAGGCTTGGCTTGGTTGGTTAGAATAAGACTGATGCTGCATATAATCTCTTGCAAATGTCATAAAATCAAAAATTGTGCTTTAAATGATAAATAAAATGCAGCAACAAGTGTCATGCTTTCAGGTCTTGAAATAGTTAAGTTTGTGAGATCATGACTTGCTTAAATTGAAAATTACAGTTGATCTCTAGCATGGCTTACACTACTTTATGTATCTCATTGATGTGATAGTGTAAGTTACTTGATAGTATGATTTGGATGAGCTTTATTTTATATGTATATATTATAATATGCTCATAAAAAATTAAAATTTCTCTTTTGTACCTTGCTGAATACATTGTCAAAGGGGGAGAAATTTATCACACATTGACACATTCACAAGTGTTTTGGCACGATTCTTCTCAGGGGGAGAAATTTTTGGTATTTTTTGTTTTTTTTTCTCATTTTATTTCTGATTTACAAAGGGGGAGAAATTGTTTTTCAAAACTTTTCATGTGAATAAGCCAATGTTCAGATTTTAAGTGGTGTGGCCAATGCATTCATCAAGGGGGATATTGTGAGACCTATGTGTGCTGAATACATTGGCTTTGACGATAAAAGTTTTGAATACTACCAAAACACCTTTTTAACAAGATCCGACTCTAGGTCCGACGTAAGGTCCGACTTTCTTTGTCTAGGTCTGACTTATTTTGGCTAGGTCTGGCTTGTTTTTGCTAGCTCCGGTGCTAGGTCCGACTAGCTTTGGTAAGGTTCGGAGCTTGATTGTAATGGTTCTGCTTTTAACTTGCAATGTTACGAACTTGCTTTACTCTTATGGAAAGTTTGCTTAGTATTATTTTACTAAGTTTTTGGTGTGTTTTGGTGGTTATGTCTGATATTATTTTGCTATGGTTTACAACATGCTTATGTGAGGTGCTCACGTAAGATGTTGTAGTTTCGGAACTAACGAGAGTCAAGCCAAGGACTTGTGCTCGGAAGTATTGGTTGTTTATTCATGTGCAGGTGTTGCTTGAGTTCAAGACACGGCTGGTGACGGGATCCATTGAACTCGTCTTAGGGAGAAGATGAGGTTCAACAACCAAGTTCGGGAGGAATTGTGGTTGAGTTGATCAGGAGGTTGCGCAGTATGTTTGAATCAAGAACAATGCATATGAAGGTATCTTGGACGTCGTTGGAAGATGTTTGCACGTGTGCAAGGAGTGCATGGACGTGGCTGCATGGTTCCAAGGCGTGATGAAGAGATGTGGACGTAAAGAATTGGTCGGAAAGGTCCAACCGACTAGGTTATGGACCCAGTCTGCGGCTGAGTCGTGTTTGACTCAAATATGGAAAGTTTTGAGTTGGTTATGATAGGATTTCGTGTGGGTCACGAATTTGAGTTGTTTTAGGAATGTTTGGGGCGTTACTAAGGTGTTTGGAAGTCTTAAGATTGCTTCTATCTGCGTATAGAAGAGTCTTGAGCAGTATTGGAAAGTTACAGTTTGAATCCAAATAGGAGTAGGAGTCCTAATTTAAATTGGGTTGGCCTTAGGTCTGGTTATATAAGCAAGGGAGGCCAAGGCTCGTGGGAGCACGACTTTTGGGCTGTTCCTCTTGTGTTTTGATAAATAAAATTCGTATTCTAAAGGAACTTTTGTGCCTTGTTCGTCCGACTTGTTTCAGACAAGATTTTCTCGTCGAGTTTCTGTACAGCACTACCTTGCTTCGGTTGTTTTATCGTAACTTGAGTTTTACAGATCCAATTGATGTGATTCTTTTTGGGTTGTCTTCACAACTTGATTATGTATCACATGTAAAAATTTCACGGTCATTGAATTCGTGGTTTCTGATCTACATGAGTTTTTTGCAGTATTCAAGAACTGTTTTTCTTGCGTAGGACAGATTGACCTTTGTTCGATCTTTCGATCGTAACTTGAGTTTCTCTCAACGGATTTTCATGATTCTTGTTGTTACGTCTTCATGACTTGAGATCTACAATATATACTAGTTTTGTCACAGTTGAACACGTTTAGATTAGTTGCACACACGGTTTCTTTAACAGATCGGTTTTCTGCAGAGGGGTGTTTTGTTGCTTCCGCTGAAAAGTTTTTTATCTACCATTCACCCCCCTCTGGTAGCTTTACACGTGTACTTCAATCCTACAAAATTTATAGCTAGTTGAAGTTTGAACCAAAACTGAAAATACCAGAAATGTTTAAACTCGGGTTGTAGCCCCACTCTTTAAGCCGGCCCACTGAGATCGTGGGCACACCGCAGCCCACGGGGTTTTACCCGCGCTGCCGCACCGGATCCCAGCCGCAAAGCGGATCCCTGCTGAAAAACAGGGACTGACCGGTGGACCCGGCCCCCCTTCGTCTACCTCGCGACAACCCGCGGTCCCCGCGGCGGCGCTTCGCCGGAGAGCTCGCCGCTGGCCATTTTACCGCACAACCTTCGATGGATTTCGCCGCCTGTGCCCAACTTTGCTCGGGGAACACGTTGGTGCACTCACCGAAGCTCGGCGATGGCCAGAACCACGCTCGCGATGGTGACAGCGGTGATCCCCACTCTGCCAATGTCGCCCGAGCTACTCAGGGCCCTATTTTTGGAACGGTTTGCTCCTACAGCTCTGCGGTGGCATGCTGAGCACGAAAATAAACTCGGTTTACCATGGAAATGGCCAGAGCTAGGACCTCACCGTCGACCTAGGGCTAAAACGGTGGATACTCGAAAAACTCAAATAGCAGCGCCAAAACTCGACGGTTTCTGATGGTCTTTGATCCTAGGTGGCCGTGAGGACGTGTAGAACATGTGTTTAGCTTGGCTTACGCGGTGGTGGACCGATCACCACGAATTTTGGATTCTTGGCTAGCTCGGTTCTTTGAACACCGAGGAATAAACACAGAAATTCTCTCCCGACAGGGCACGAAAAAGGGTAGGGTTTTCACCGTGAGTTCGAGCAGCCTCTGGCGCGTCTAGTTGCTGTTGATCGTCAGTCACGAGAACACTTAGATCGGCGGCGCACCGAGGAACTGAGAGAGCGGCCGAAACGGTGATACTTTCGGTGGAGCGCGTGTGAAAGCCGGCCGGGTTTCCGTGTGAGCTGCGAGAGATGGCTTCGTGTGCAGGCAAAGGCGCGGCGCTAGCCTCCAGCATGACACCAGCTCGTTGTGGTGGCTGTTCGGCAGCTGCTCGGTGGCGCCCGCTGCCGTCCCGTGGAACAGAGCCCGTGGAAAAGTTTGATCAGTGCATTTGACTGCCAAATGGGCCCTTGCCTCCCCCCCCCCTAATCCTCTCCTTTGTTGGTGCAAATATCTCAACTACTCAGACTTCAATGGAAAGCTTAGCCATCAATCCAGAGGATGAATTTGAATTCATCAGTTTGAAACTGGTTCTGCCAAATTTACTTCACATTTGAATTTGAAATTCAAATTCAGTTTTGAATTAATGCCAATTTAGCTCCCGACAAGGTGAACTCCAATGGGGATGAAAATTGGTGGACTAACTTAGAAAAATGTGCTGAGTTTGAATATGAAGTCAACTTTTGAATTCAAATGATGAAAATGTCTGCACTTTGAATTTGCATTCAAATTGGCCCCATTTTCAAATGTCTCCAAAAGTGCCTCAAAAAGGCTTGGATTTGCATGAAACTTGGCCTGAGCCTTCCCAAGAATATTTAAGGTCTAGGGGTGAGCTCAACCTTTCATGTTTATGTGTATGACTCCTACTTTTTGAAGTTATGGCTTTCCCCTCTAATCACCCTCTTGATGGTGTTTACTTGCTCTTCACATGTGTTCAATAGCTATCCACCAAATGAGCTGTGGTGTTGTGAGGTGATGAAATAAACACTTTTGCAAGTTCATTCTTGGGCTTTTACAGTGTGTAATGTGGCTTGCATCCACGGATATCAGGGAGGTTTTTAGTCCACCTGGCAACAGGGGATGAAATCACTACTTGTGGGTAAAGTGGTACAATCTCTGAAGAGAACCAAACTATCATGACAGCCGTGCTGACGGTCAAGAGTGGCTTGGACTTGTCCATGATTAGAGAAACATGGATATGAGTTGGAAAAAGGTTGTTTGGTGGTGTAACCTGATATTATTAGTTTATTTATGAAATAGATGGGATTTAATATATAGTAATATAGGTTGCTAATTTAAGCTAAGGACTAGGGTTAATGCGTAGTGGTTAACAGAGTCAGCCTGTGGCGGACCGGGATCCGCTCATCCAGGATCGCAGAGGGTGGTGTCGCGCGATGCCACATCCGACAGCACACATCATAAGAACACATTATATTACATGGGAAAAACAACTGAATGTACAAAGTAGTACACTTCTCAGTTACAAACTAGTATTTAGTTTACACAGCGGAAGTTTCTTTTATACAACTCACGCCCGCCTATCTAGCAAAAGTCGGTTGCCCAGCCCTAGGGCAACCCACACTAGCTGCACTCCTCAGCTCAGCGCGGCGTGTACGGCTCCCACTCAGCCGTGGTCCCCGACGGAGGGTAACCCTCGCCGGTGGACTCGTACTCCGAGTCCGTGGGTGGCTCCTCACCTGAAAAACACTTAAGCAGCAACCGTGAGCACGAAGGCTCAGCAAGGCTTAACCGACTCACCTAAGCATGAAACTCTACATGAGGTGTAAAATTACATAGGATAGCAATGTTGCAGCAAATGGACACGCCTACAAGTTCATCCTTAGTTCATCTTTTAGCATCAAGTTAACAGTTCATGAAGCTGAAATTTAGTAAGCAGTATTTGGTGGCACACATGTAGCAATACAATTATATCATGACAGCAATATTGAATCACAGCATTCCATAAATTATCTACGTTACGACGCAGTGAACAAGCGGTACTCGTCACCGCGAGGGACGGTGAATCGACTCGATATACACCTGCAGGGAAACCCAAAGAGCACGTCATGTACGCCCACCCGTGGAGCTGCACAGCACGCTCACTCGATGTCGTACGGGACAACCTTTCACCCAACAGCCCAAACGTCGAAACGGTCGCACCGAAACGAGCAGGAGGTTCCCCACACGGAGCATCTCTCTATGCCCGTTGGCAGATTTCCACCTTGCTGCCCTCAGCCTACACCTATAAATCGGTGCGTTATGCCTCGACGCCCGGAGGTTTAGACTACATCGGTTTATCGGGGCCCATATATCCGATATGCCTTCGGTACGTTCAATACTTGTTCAGCAGGGCCGCACACTGATCGGTCCTCCATCGACACGGGCAGGGCTGTGCACACAAGACTCTCTCTTGCTGCGCCCTAGCCCCTGCCTAGTCTCATTTTCATTACTAAGGTGATCTCACGTCACTCAACCGAACCCGTGTGTCCCCATGCCTATCTCGCGAGTAGATTCCAACTACTCGACTTGTACCGAAGTCCTATGAATTATTAAGCATAGCCTGTCTACTCGAGGTCTTAGACACTACCTCACTCTTAGGGACAAATTCTGGTTATGCAAGTGGGGTTCCATCCATCCTATACCTAGTGCACAAACATACTTCATATGACGCATGTAAACAAATTAAAACTTATGAAAGAGTTAATGCAAACCGGGGCTTGCCTTGTTGCTACTGGTCAGTAGTTAGTTCTTCGTCCGGAAGAAGGAAATCCAGCACTTCCGGGGTCTCTTCTTCAATGGCTACACGTTGAATACAATACTACATGTAAATTTAAATGCAATGTGTGAACTCAAATACATAATTTCTAATAACTCTGGCTAGCCCTCCCTTTGGTTCTGAAATTTTTATGGTGGATTGGTAGGGTCCTAACCAGAGTTGTGACCAAGTTTTATTTGAAACAAAGTTCAATTGAACCTTGTACAAATAAAAGCCTCTTTGGTCGATAATTGAGCCTCTGAGTAATTTCAGGGTTTTTCATGGCTCCCACCATTACTTTCTGGAAACTAGAATTTAGGACGGTTCTAATGGAGTTGGTTTCATGTCATTTGAAGAATTCTACAGAAAGTTATGTCCTAATTAAGATTGGAGAAAATCGGAAAAATGTTTCTGTATATTTTTCTATTTTCTCTGGGAAGTTCCCTTAATCACTCAATTAGGGTAACTAAATAAACTTGGATGAGTCTGAAAATTTTACTGGGATTCGGGGATTTTCCAATGAACCTTTCAGCCAAATTTCAGAATTTTTCATAAAGTAGTTCTCCAGATAAAATTCCCAACAGTTTAAATTTTAGGGATTTAATTCTGGAAAACTATTCACTTTCATGAGCTGAATTTGGTATTTCTGGAAAGTGCTCAGAGAGCTGAATCCAACAAAATTTGGTTCACCCGATTTGGAGCTCTCTAGCCAAAGTTATGAGGATTTGAAGTTTGGAAGAATCCTGAAAATCAGGGGAAAAGTTTAAACTCTCGGGGCCCGCGGGGACACGTGTCGAGCGCGGAGGTGTCCGGCACACCGGGGATACCACACGTGTCGAGCGCGGAGGTGTCCGGCGCACCGGAGCTCACAGGGTATTTGCACGCCAGCACAGCCGATCCCTGGCCACACCCGATCCCGATTTAAATTCTTCAGCCGCTGACACGTGGGCCAGCCGGCTTCGTCTTCCTCCCGCTGTTCTCTCGCACCCGCGCCGCCGACCTCGCCGGAGCAGACTCGGGGCTCGCCGGCTCGCCGCTGCCAGACCTCCCATGGTCTGAAACTCGCCGCCAGGGGGTTGTCGACGTCGAGGAACACGTCAGGGGTGACAGGTCGGGCTGGGGGTGACCGGAAATAGCTCGGCGACGTGCCGCGGCCTCGGTTGAGGTTCGACACCGTCGACCGTGGTTTCTAAACCCGCCAACACCTTGAACAAACGGCCCTACAGCATCAGTGTACCTCTAGGAAGCTCGACAAGGTGTCAAAAGGGTTCAGGGATGGCGGCAAGTCGGTCGGCACCGTGTGACCGATCGTGCCCGCCATGACCGCCCTCGATCAAGCTTGAAATTCGTCACTCCTAGACAGTTTCATGCTACGGATGCAGAAAAGAACTTGATCGCCGGCTAGTCCAGCGTCTATTGCAAGATTTGATGACCTCCGAAAGATCATAGAGCGAGAATTTAAAGAAACCGTACCGGAAGCTCGGTTTACGGTTGCCGGAGCAAAAACTGGAAATTCTCTGCGGATTCTTCAAGGTTGGCTTCCAAACTTGGAGGAGAGCAGCACGGTGGTCGCGCGCTCCTGTTGCCTCTCTCGCTGGACCGTGAAAACGCCTGTGGAACGCTGCCCACGGGCGCCTGACTCTCGGCTGAGGCTAGGTCGCCGCGGTGGCGATCGTCTTTGGGCAAAGGAGGTCGGAGCTCGAGGTTTCTGGCGTTGGAGAAGTGGAGTGCGAGCTCAGGTGGCTGTCTAGCAGCTCAGGGACGAAGGAGGAGATGGTTTTGCTGGTTTTCCCGATTGAGGAGAGAGCTGCGGCGAGAAACAATGCTGCTGCTCGGGTTTGCCCGCAAGAAGATAAAGCCGGCCGACTCCTGCTCGGCTGAGGCGGTGCCGGTTGCGTGGGGGCGCGAGCCAGCCGCCCTGGGTGCCAGCGCGCGGAGAGGGAAGCAGCTGGTGGCGCCGGTAGCTGCTCGGTGGCACAGCCGACAGCTGCTCGGTGGAATTTCCCACCGAGACTCTGACTTTGGGTGCAAGTTTATCCTTCTCCCCTCTATGACATGTGGGTCCCACCCAGGGTTTTAACCTCTGAAATTTATTCCTAATCACTGTTGTAAACAGTGAGCCCCATAATACCCCTGGTGATTCAAATTATTCACCCCTGAGTCATTTGAATTGAATAGAATTCAAATTGGGTTCGGTTTGAGTGAATTTCAGCACAAGTTCAGTTTTGAATTCAAATAAAGTTTGAATTCGTCCCACTTAGCTCATGTCAAGATTAACTCCAAATGGAGTGAAAATTGGTGTGTGAGCTCACAAAAATGTGCTGAATAAGAATATGCCTCCCACTTTTAAATTCATGGGACAAAAACAGTTTGAATTTTAATGTGGTTTCAAACTGCCCTCTTTCTATCTATACCCAAAATGACCTCAAAAAGGTTTTGGATTTGGGTGAAACTTGGCATGGACACCCTTAGCAATGTGTAGGAGTTTTCATAAGTCCATCCCACCTATATCACATGTGGGAAATACCACTTTTGCAATATGTGAGTTTGTTCTCTAATGAGCATGTTGATGGTGGTTACATGCTCTTCATTTGTGTTCATCATCTTTCCTCAAATGAGGTGTGTGGTGTGGTGATGAACACTTCAAATGTGTGGCAAAACTGTGGCCCTTACATTCCTCCCTCCTTAAAAGAATCTCGTCCCGAGATTACAAAAGAAGAGATAGCGATGTAGTAGGGACTTACCCGTGTTGAGAAGCCATAAACTCCGGGTAATTTGAGCGAAGGAACTCCTCGCTCTCCCACGTCGCTTCTTCGGCGGTGTGGTTACTCCAGAGTATTTTGTAGAACCACCACGTTCTGCTACGCGTGGTTCGGGCTTTCTCATCAAGAATTTCCACCGGATACTCATCATATGTTAAATCCGGTTTCAGCTCGCCGATGTCTTCGGTAGGAACAGCAGCTGTATGCTTCAAACATTTTCGCAGTTGCGAAACATGGAAAACATCATGGACACCAGCCAGGGATGCCGGTAGCTCCAATCTATACGCTGCTGGTCCACACTTTTCGGTGATAGCGTAGGGTCCAATAAAACGGGGAGCGAGCTTCCCCTTCACACCGAACCGGTGCACGCCCTTCATCGGAGACACACGGAGGTACACGTGTTCCCCAACGTCAAAATGCAACGGTCTACGCCTCTTATCAGTGTAGCTCTTCTGTCGTGATTGAGCGGCCTTCAAATTGGCTTGAATTGTCCGAACGCGCTCTTCGGCGTCGTTCACCACATCAACCCCGAATGTGACCCTTTCACCGGACTCGCACCAATTTAATGGGGTGTGGCATTTACGACCGTAGAGAGCTTCATAAGGTGCCATTTTGATACTCGTCTGATAGCCATTGTTGTACGAGAATTCCGCCAATGGTAGGTGATCATCCCAGTTCTTACCATGGTGGATGGCACATGCTCTCAACATGTCTTCCAGAACTTGATTCACCCTCTCTGTCTGGCCATCTGTCTGAGGGTGATAGGCGGAGCTCCTGATCAACTTGGTACCCAATGCAGCGTGTATCTGCTCCCAAAAGCGAGATACAAATAATGCACCTCAATCTGAGACAATGGTCTTGGGTACCCCGTATAGGCATAGAATCTTCGCTATGTATAGCTCCGCATATTTGCCGGCATTGTAACGTGTATTCACCGAAATGAAGTGAGCCGTCTTGGTTAACCGATCAACGATTACCCATATGGAATCATGCTTGTTGGATGTTAGGGGTAATCCCACAATGAAATCCATGCTCACATCTTCCCATTTCCATGCCGGGATCTTCAGGGGTTGCAGCAGCCCTGATTTCTTCATGTGATCAGCTTTCACTCGTCTACACGTATCGCACTCGGATACGTACTTAGCTACCTCCCGCTTCATTCGTGTCCACCAAAATTTCTTTTTCAAGTCTTGGTACATTTTGTTGCTGCCCGGATGAATGGAGTATTTAGACAAGTGGGCTTCGTCGAGGATTTTCTTCCTCAGTTCCATATCTCGGGGTACGACTATGCGGTCATTAAACCATAGCGTCCCCTCATCATCTTTCCGGAAACATTTAATCTCTCCATTGTCTATCCGTCTCCGGAGATGTGTCATGCCTTTATCATCTTTCTGAGCTGCAATGATGTCCTCCCTAATAGTAGGGATGAGGGCAAGGTTGTACAGCGATCCATAAGGAACCAAGTATAAACTTGGCTCTTCCTCCTCCACCGGTGTAATGGTGAGGTGATGGACATGTGATTTCCGACTCAGCGCGTCGGCAACCACATTCGCCTTGCCGGGGTGGTAGTGAATCTCAATCTCATAGTCCTTGATTAATTCTAACCACCTCCGTTGCCTCATGTTCAGCTCCTTCTGGGTGAAAATGTATTTCAAGCTCTTGTGGTCGGTGTAGAGATGCACCAAATTCCTCAGGAGATAGTGCCTCCACATTTTCAGTGCCAGCACCATGGCAGCAAGTTCAAGATCATGAGTCGGGTAGTGCTGCTCATGGTTCCGAAGTTGGCGTGAGCCATAAGCGACCACACGTCCTTCCTGCATCAACACGCAACCGAGCCCAATACCGGACGCGTCACAATACACGTCGAAGGGCTTTGTTGTATCCGGCTGAGCTAACACCGGGGCTGTTGTGAGATGCTTCACCAATGTTCGGAACGCTACTTCACACGCCGTGTTCCAAACATATTTCGTCCCTTTCTTCAGCAACTCTGTCATCGGCTTTGCGAGCTTGGAGAAGCTTGGAATGAATCTCCGGTAGTATCCCGCTATCCCGAGGAAGCTTCTGACTTCATGAACTGAAGTGGGAGCTTTCCATTTCAGCACTTGCTCTATTTTACTTGGGTCAACCGCAATGCCTTCCGCTGAGATGATATGTCCCAAGAATGGCACTTGGCTGATCCAAAACTCGCATTTGCTGAACTTGACGTAAAGCTTGTGGTCTCGCAATCGTTGAAGAACGATCCGCAAGTGTTCGGCATGTTCGGCTTCTGTCTTGGAGTAAACCAAGATGTCGTCGATGAACACTACCACGAACTTGTCCAGCTCCGGCATGAACACTGAGTTCATGAGATACATGAAATGGACTGGAGCATTTGTGAGACCAAAGGACATGACGAGATATTCATACAATCCATATCTCGTCGAGAAGGCCGTCTTTGGGATATCCTCCGCCCGGATCTTTATCTGGTGATATCCAGAGCGAAGGTCCATCTTGGAGAATACACTTGCACCCACAAGTTGATCAAACAATATGTCGATGCGGGGCAGTGGGTACTTATTCTTGATGGTGACGGCGTTGAGCGGCCGGTAATCCACACACAGCCTCAGGGTTTCATCCTTCTTCTTCACAAACAACGCCGAGCATCCCCAAGGCGAGGAACTCGGCCTAATGAAACCCTTGCTCAACAGATCATTGAGCTGTTATTTCAGTTCCGCCAGCTCATTTGGAGCCATCTTGTATGGTCTCCGTGATATGGGCGTAGTCCCGGGTGCGAGCTCGATCTTGAACTCGACATCCCGCTCAGGTGGCATGCCCGGAAGGTCATCCAGGAACACGTCGGGATACTCCCGGACTACGGGGATGTCTTCTAACTTGAGAGCCTCAGCACTATTGATCGCTGAAACCTCTCTGACTGGATTATCTAATAGGAGGGACTGCGGACGGTGTAATGGGGAGTTGAGGTGAACCATCTGGGTTAAAGTTTCCAGGACAGCACCATGGTAACTTAGCCATGACATTCCCAAGATTGCATCAATCTTCTGCCCCCCTAGGATAATCATAGTGGTGGGATATATCTTCCCACCTAAGCACAGTGGTGCTTTCGGAACCATCATCGTCGCTGAAATCTTTCCTCCCGGTGAGCAGATCATATACGAACACTCGGTTGGAAAGGTTTCCAGCTGATGCTTAACCACATATGATGCGCTTATAAAGTTGTGGGTTGCACCATAATCAAAAAGTATGATGATGGCTTGATTGTTGAGAGTGAACGTACCCGCCAGCACGTTGTCTCCCTCTGGGGCGTCCTCATTGTCGAGGTTGCGGACGCCTCCAGTCCGCTGACCAACCTTCTTCACCGGAGGTCGGCCTCGAGCACCGCCCTGGAACTGGGCTTTCCCGCTGCTCTGCTGCCCCTGGGGACAGTCCTTCGCGAAGTGGCCCGCTTGGCCACACGTGAAGCAGGTGAAACGGGGCGGTCCCCCGCTGATCGGTGGACGGAAACCCGGGGCGCGTTGTGGCGGTGGAAACGCCCGGGGTACCGTCTGCTGCTGCTGTTGCTGTCTTGGTGGTGGCATCGGCGGACGGAACGGGGGTGCTTGGAACGAACGTCCCCCGAACTGTTGAGGTCGCGCCGGTGGACGCCACTGCTGCCCGGATGGTGTTCGATACACCATACGGTACTTCTGAGGCGCACCACCACCGCTGCTAGGTGGAGCGCTGCGCTTCCTCTGCTCAGCTGCCAACTCCCGCTGAGCGTCCTCTTGCATGATCGCGGCATTGACTAAATTGTTGAATGTGCCGCGATTCCACTGAACGAGGTGCGTCTTCATTTCGGGGTGTAACCCCCGATAGAAATGCTCCCTCTTCTTCTCCTCCGTGGAGATATAGTCTGACGCATACTGCGCCAGATGGTTGAAGGCACGGGAGTAGTCATGGGCACTTCTCCCGCCCTGCTTCAGCTCCAAGAATTCTTGGAACTTCCTCTTCATTATTCCGGGAGGAATGTGGTAGGCGCGGAACGCCTCCCGGAACTCTTGCCATTCCACGGCATGGCCAGCCGGACGTGAGGCGACATAGTTCGCCCACCACGCACCAGCGGCACTGTGGAGCTGCTGTGCTGCGAACAGGGTCTTCTGTCGCTCCGTACACTGGAGCAGCCCGAACTTGGACTCGATAGTCCGCAGCCAGTTGTCCGCCTCCAGTGGTTCTTCGGCTTCGGTGAACACTGGAGGGTGCGTACTCATGAAATCCGAGTACGACACATCACGGGGCTCACGAGGCCCTCGTTCTTGACTTCCCCCCGCCTGGGACGTATTCTGCACGATCGTGCAGAGCAGGTCGGTCTGCTCCTCACAACCTCCCACCAATGCCGCTATCACATCCGCTAGAGTAAGCGGAGGCGGCGGTGGTGGCTGCTGCTGCGGGGTGCTGTCATAGGCCGGTGGCTGGGAGTCATCGCCTCCCTGTTGGCTAGAGCCACCAACCTCGTGCGTGGTCCTAGTACGAACCATCTGCAACCACACGACAATAATCATCAGTGCCGCAACATTTTGCATGCAGTCCAATAAAAATGGGCGTAAAACATTATGACAACAACAAGATGCGATATATCTCGTAAGTAGATAATGTAATAACTTTGCACAAGCTACACCATTACCAGACCAAACACAAGCTAGTTTAATCCAACTTGATGAACCTCCACTTTGGAAGCTCACCATAACTAGGTTTGGTCTCTACGAGACATTATTATCGCGTTGTCATCACGTATACCACCCTTAGGGTACAACACCCTTTCCAATAAGTTCAACTGTCATTCTTCTGTCAGAATGACCAGTTTCTACCTATTCCAAGTTTTGATCTGGTTCTGGGCATTTTCACGACTCAAGCTAAACACCAAAGTTAAAGTCAACTTCGGTATCTTTCCAAATAGTACTCATTTGCCCCCAGATCAGCTTTGGTTAAAAAGTCATGCCAATTCAAAGTCAGCAGAATTTCTGGAAGAATTTTAACAGCACCTCCCTTGGAAGTTGCTGCTTCCAATTCGAGTTTCCACTGAACTCTGTGCTGAAATTTAGGGAACTTTGAATTGCAAAGATGTCACACATCTTCTACTCTTTCTAAGGATGTATTATATGACAATTTTAGATTTTTCTACTGGGAGTTATGTTTGAAAACAGAACAGTCCAGAGAATGTTTTACTCTGTCCTGGTTCTGGACAGTTTACATTCCTCTAGGATTTAAGCCATCTTAAAGTGAGTTTCAGCTCTGGAAGTCTACAACAAAGTTGTAGAGTACTTCAATACCTTTCCAGAACTATATAGCACACCTCTCTCGGCTAAACGACCTGTGAGTTATGCCCTGTTGAAGATCAGCAAACTTGCTGTCCCAAAACAGAGCACTCTGTTTTTCAGTCTTTTGGAACTACACTCATCACTATCCCATTCTTATACCCAACCAGGGTCCTAAATGTTGAACCTATAGATTTTAATTCCTTGTTATCATTATTTTCATGCATATGCCTACAATAACTCGGTACTACGTTCCTCGCAAAAGAAAATCCTAACCGGATCACACCGGCATATACGTCTCAAGTGTGGCACTAAACGGTCTCTCGCACACGTTTTCTACACGGATACATACGTGGTTAGTATCTGCTGAAAACCACACAATAGTGATGCACTCAAAGGTTGTTCATTTCAGGCAGTTCCATATTTGAAAGTACAAACAAACGCCCGTATCATTTCCATACGGCCGTCCTTGAGTTAGGTCACGTCTCAAGGTACGTGATCGTGTTTCAACACCACACGACGGGGAACCCGAGTATGTCATGAACGGGTCATCACGGTTGGGAATGTTATCAACCCAACAGATACCACCTACTGCCCTGCAGGGCACGCCGATGGCAAGCGCTGCGTATGTCCTCGTGGGCTATTTCTAGACGAACACACTCTCGCATTACTGACCACGCGATGGGGTCTCCACTTACTTGCCTAATGCACGCTAGGGATCAGCGTTTCATATGAACTCAGGAACATGAAGAGTCCAAGAGTTTCATATTGACGTCTCACACCAAGCTGTGAGACTTATCCCTGAACCACGTTCCTCGTCAGGGAGAGCTAACCGAAATTGAACCACTTTCGGTGGCGTTCCTTACCATACTTACCAGAGCGTAGGTGCGTTGTTATATAATTGAAATTCAGAATTATAACACATAGGTTAGTCTTTGCCACTTTAAGTAACTATGCTAATATAGTCCTTACTTGGGCAACTACCGAATCCTCACCGTATACCTAAGTTTTCCCCATAATGCAGTCCTTAAGTACTGTGCTATCCCCACTGCAGCTCTGATACCAGGCTGTGGCGGACCAGGATCCGCTCATCCAGGATCCCAGAGGGTGGTGCCGCCCGATGCGACACCCGACAGCACACGTCATAAGAACACATTATATTACATGGGAAAAACAACTGAATGTACAAAGTAGTACACTTCTCAGTTACAAACTAGTATTTAGTTTACACAGCGGAAGTTTCTTTTATACAACTCACGCCCGCCTATCTAGCAAAAGTCGGTTGCCCAGCCCTAGGGCAACCCATACTAGCTGCACTCCTCAGCTCAGCGCGGCGTGTACGGCTCCCACTCAGCCGTGGTCCCCGACGGAGGGTAACCCTCACCGGTGGACTCGTACTCCGAGTCCGTGGGTGGCTCCTCACCTGAAAAACACTTAAGCAGCAACCGTGAGCACGAAGGCTCAGCAAGGCTTAACCGACTCACCTAAGCATGAAACTCTACATGAGGTGTACAATTACATAGGATAGCAATGTTGCAGCAAATGGACACGCCTACAAGTTCATCCTTAGTTCATCTTTTAGCATCAAGTTAACAGTTCATGAAGCTGAAATTTAGTAAGCAGTATTTGGTGGCACACATGTAGCAATACAATTATATCATGACAGCAATATTGAATCACAGCATTCCATAAATTATCTATGTTACGATGCAGTGAACAAGTGGTACTCGTCACCGCGAGGGACGGCGAATCGACTCGATATACACCTTCAGGGAAACCCAAAGAGCACGTCACGTACGTCCACCCGTGGAGCTGCACAGCACGCTCACTCGATGTCGTACGGGACAACCTTTCACCCAACAGCCCAAACGTCGAACCGGTCGCACCGAAACGAGCAGGAGGTTCCCCACACGGAGCATCTCTCTATGCCCGTTGGCAGATTTCCACCTTGCTGCCCTCAGCCTACACCTATAAATCGGTGCGTTATGCCTCGACGCCCGGAGGTTTAGGCTACATTGGTTTATCGGGGCCCATATATCCGATATGCCTTCGGTACGTTCAATACTTGTTCAGCAGGGACGCACACGGATCGGTCCTCAATCGACACAGGCAGGGCTGTGCACACAAGACTCTCTCTTGCTGCGCCCTAGCCCCTGCCTAGTCTCATTTTCATTACTAAGGTGATCTCACGTCACTCAACCAAACCCGTGTGTCCCCATGCCTATCTCGCGAGTAGATTCCAACTACTCGACTTGTACCGAAGTCCTATGAATTATTAAGCATAGCCTGTCTACTCGAGGTCTTAGACACTACCTCACTCTTAGGGACAAATTCTGGTTATGCAAGTGGGGTTCCATCCATCCTATACCTAATGCACAAACATACTTCATATGACGCATGTAAACAAATTAAAACTTATGAAAGAGTTAATGCAAACCGAGGCTTGCCTTGTTGCTGCTGGTCAGTAGTTAGTTCTTCGTCCGGAAGAAGGAAATCCAGCACTTCCGGGGTCTCTTCTTCAATAGCTACACGTTGAATACAATACTACATGTAAATTTAAATGCAATGTGTGAACTCAAATACATAATTGCTAATAACTCTGGCTAGCCCTCCCCTTTGGTTCTGAAATTTTTATGGTGGATTGGTAGGGTCCTAACCAGAGTTGTGACCAAGTTTTATTTGAAACAAAGTTCAATTGAACCTTGTACAAATAAAAGCCTCTTTGGTGGATAATTGAGCCTCTGAGTAATTACAGGGTTTTTCATGGCTCCCACCATTACTTTCTGGAAACTAGAATTTAGGACGGTTCTAATGGAGTTGGTTTCATGTCATTTGAAGAATTCTACAGAAAGTTATGTCCTAATTAAGATTGGAGAAAATCAGAAAAATGTTTCTGTACATTTTTCTATTTTCTCTGGGAAGTTCCCTAAATCACCCAATTAGGGTAACAAAATAAACTTGGATGAGTCTGAAAATTTTACTGGGATTCAGGGATTTTCCAATGAACCTTTCAGCCAAATTTCAGAATTTTTCATAAAGTAGTTCTCCAGATAAAATTCCCAACAGTTTAAATTTTAGGGATTTAATTCTGGAAAACTATTCACTTTCATGAGCTGAATTTGGTATTGCTAGAAAGTGCTCAGAGAGCTGAATCCAACAAAATTTGGTTCACCCGATTTGGAGCTCTCTAGCCAAAGTTATGAGGATTTGAAGTTTGGAAGAATCCTGAAAATCGGGGGAAAAGTTTAAACTCTCGGGGCCCGCGGGGACACGTGTCGAGCGCGGAGGTGTCCGGCACACCGGGGATACCACACGTGTCGAGCGCGGAGGTGTCCGGCGCACCGGAGCTCACAGGGTATTTGCGCGCCAGCACGGCCGATCCTTGGCCACACCCGATCCCGATTTAAATTCTTCAGCCGCTGACACGTGGGCCAGCCGGCTTCGTCATCCTCCCGCTGTTCTCTCGCACCCGCGCCGCCGACCTCGCCGGAGCAGACTCGGGGCTCGCCGTCTCACCGCTGCCGGACCTCCCATGGTCTAAAACTCGCCGCCAGGGGGTTGTCGACGTCGAGGAACACGTCGGGGGTGACAGGTCGGGCTGGGGGTGACCGGAAATAGCTCGGCGACGTGCCGCGGCCTCGGTTGGGGTTCGACACCGTCGACCGTGGTTTCTAAACCCGCCAACACCTTGAACAAACGGCCCTACAGCATCAGTGTACCTCTAGGAAGCTCGACAAGGTGTCAAAAGGGTTCAGGGATGGCGGCAAGTCGGTCGGCACCGTGTGACCGATCGTGCCCGCCATGACCGCCCTCGATCGAGCTCGAAATTCGTCACTCCTAGACAGTTTCACGCTACGGATGCAGAAAAGAACTTGATCGCCGGCTAGTCCAGCGTCTATGTGCAAGATTTGATGACCTCCGAAAGATCATAGAGCGAGAAATTAAAGAAACCGTACCGGAAGCTCGGTTTACGGTTGCCAGAGCAAAAACTGGAAATTCTCTGCGGATTCTTCACGGTTGGCTTCCAAACTTGGAGGAGAGCAGCACGGTGGTTGCGCGCTCCTGTTGCCTCTCTTGCTGGACCGTGAAAACGCCTGTGGAACGCTGCCCACGGGCGCCTGACTCTCGGCTGAGGCTAGGTCGCCGCGGTGGCGATCGTCTTTGGGCAAAGGAGTTCGGAGCTCGAGGTTTCTGGCATTGGAGAGGTGGAGTGCGAGCTCAGGTGGCTGTCTAGCAGCTCGGGGACGAAGGAGGAGATGGTTTTGCTGGTTTCCCCGATTGAGCAGAGAGCTGCGGCGAGAAACAATGCTGCTGCTGGGGTTTGCCCGCAAGAAGATAAAGCCGGCCGACTCCTGCTCGGCTGAGGCGGTGCCGGTTGCGTGGGGGCGCGAGCCAGCCGCCCTGGGCACCAGCGCACGGAGAGGGAAGCAGCTGGTGGCGCCGGTAGCTGCTCGGTGGCACAGCCGACAGCTGCTCGGTGGAATTTCCCACCGAGACTCTGACTTTGGGTGCAAGTTTCTCCTTCTCCCCTCTATGACATGTGGGTCCCACCCGGGGTTTTAACCTCTGAAATTTATTCCTAATCACTGTTGTAAACAGTGAGCCCCATAATACCCCTGGTGATTCAAATTATTCACCCCTGAGTCATTTGAATTGAATAGAATTCAAATTGGGTTCGGTTTGAGTGAATTTCAGCACAAGTTCAGTTTTGAATTCAAATAAAGTTTGAATTCGTCCCACTTAGCTCATGTCAAGATCAACTCCAAATGGAGTGAAAATTGGTGTGTGAGCTCACAAAAATGTGCTGAATAAGAATATGTCTCCCACTTTTAAATTCATGGGACAAAAACAGTTTGAATTTTAATGTGGTTTCAAACTGCCCTCTTTCTATCTATACCCAAAATGACCTCAAAAAGGTTTTGAATTTGGGTGAAACTTGGCATAGACACCCTTAGCAATGTGTAGGAGTTTTCATAAGTCCAGCCCACCTATATCACATGTGGGAAATACCACTTTTGCAATATGTGAGTTTGTTCTCTAATGAGCATATTGATGGTGGTTACATGCTCTTCATTTGTGTTCATCATCTTTCCTCAAATGAGGTGTGTGGTGTGGTGATGAACACTTCAAATGTGTGCCAAAACTGTGGCCCTTACACAGCCTTTGTTTGCTATTGGCCTACATATCATCTTTTCCTACACTTGCCGAGTAGCATTTGGTACTAAAACTTGCTTTTGTTGGATGTCATATGCTGCTCAGGTGTAAATGAAGACATAGATTTCAACAAAGAAGACTTTGATCCCGACGAGTTGTTCTAGGCTGGCGAAACCTCTAGGCAACGCCTGTGGATTGGTGTTCCACGTTGATGTCTTCCGCTGATTATATTCTTAGTGTAATAGTATTTTTATGACATATATATGTAATATGCTGTTATACGTTAAACCCGGCCTGTAATATAATGATATTACACTCTTGTCGGCGCATGTATGATTTCAACTGATCCTGGCATACATGTGTGATACGCTCGATTGTTCTGTACGGAAAACCATGTGTGACACCCACCGCGCCGGTCAGCACATGACTGGGACATCGTGCTCAGGCTGGAGATCGCCGGAATACGTTTTGCCTGGAGTTTCGAGCGACCAGCACCGGGCTGCTCCCAGACAGGTTCGAGGCTCGTGTGGCCGGCCGTAGCATCGTCGTGGCCATCGTTCGGCAGGGAGGACATCGTCATGTAACCGGTGATGGCTGATGAGACATGTAGACTTGAAGTCTTCAATGTTTGGGAAGAGCTTGCTCCTTCCAATGGCAAGTGTTGCCACTTTCTCTTCATCCTCTGAGGATGAGTCTTCATTTGAGTCCCATTCCTTCCCAAGGTGAGCGTGTCCTGATGGCTTCTTCTTCTTGAAGAATTTCTTCTCTTGAGATTTGCCATCTTTCTTCTTCTTACTCTCTTCATATGGACAATCCGCAATGAAGTGTCCATATTCACCACAGTTGTAGGATGCTCTTTTCGTCTTGGGCTTGGACCTTTCCTTGTTCTTGTTCTCATAATGGTTGCCTCCCTTTCTTCTTCTCATCATCCTCTTGAACTTGTTGATGAAGAGCGCCTCTTCTTCATTGGTGTCGAGGCCCTCATCATCACTTGCTTCGAAGTCTTGTGAAGAGGATGTTGCTTTGAAAGCAACATCTTTGTTCTTTAAGGAGGCAAGTCTTTGGAGGTCGCTGTAGAACATGGCTTCCTTCTCCGTCATCTCATTGTTGATGATGCTTCCAAGCACTTCCTCCGGGATCATTTGAGCATATACCTGGCTCTCACGGATCAAGGAGCAAAGAGCAATGTTTCAAGGCATGAATGCCCGAAGCATCCTCTTCACCACCTCATGATCCGTCCACCGGGTGCATCCATAAGATCTGATCTTGTTGATGAGCACCTTGAGACGGTTGTACATGTCTTGAGGGGACTCACCATCCATAATGGTGAACCTCCCAAGCTCTCCTTCAATCATCTCGATCTTGGCCTCCCTAATAACTCGGTTCGCTTTATGCGTCGTCTTGAGTGTGTCCCATATGTCTTTGGCCACCTCCAATCCATCGACTCGGTTGAACTCTTCTCGAGTCAAGGATGAGGTGATGACCCCTACTACTTGAGCATTGCGATGAAGTAGGATGGCTTGCTCCGGGGTGACGTCTTCTTCATTTCTTGGAAGATGGACACCTGTTAAGACAATTTACCACAAGCTAGGGTTTAAGGATATTAGATGCATCTTCATATTATGCTTCCACATTGAGTAATTATTTCCATCGAATTGAGGAGGTTTGCCAAGAGGAATAAATAAGTAATGATTGTTAGAAGTTAATCGTTCATAGTTGAAAGGATATTGGGAGTAGTCCAGTTGACTACTCCTTTCTTGATCCTTTGGCTTCTTCTTCTCTTTGCTAGAGTGACCTAGCTTCTCACGAAGTCGTGCCTTGAGATGGCGAACTTCTTCATCATCACTTGAGTGGTCTTTCAGCACATCAGTGTCCATTTTCTTGTCATACGTGTTTTCGCCTTGCGACATCGGTGGAATCTCGTATCCCTCAACTCCGGCCATCTTCTCTCCGAGTGGTTAGACTCTTGATGGAGAGACCTGCTCTGATACCAATTGAAATTGCCTAGAGGGGGGTGAATAGGCTATTATACCTGAAATGACTTAATTAAATAAGATTAGAACATAATGGCCGGACTAAACTGGCTCAGGGGTGGACTAGTCCGGTTTGCTTGCTGAAAGAGCCTAAAGGGGGTCGGACTAGTCTGCCTTGGAGGTGGACTAGTCTGGTCAAACTACCGGAAAGATCTAAAACTTAATTTTTAAGGGTTTTTCTCCATAGTTTAACAAAATGTGGATGAAACAACTAGCACTTCTATATGACAAGTGTGACAGAATACTGAAATGAATTGCAAGATTGTGACGATCTATACCAAAATAATTAAAACAAACCCTAAGCAGTCTTGATCTTCAAAGAAATGTACATGCAAGAGAGACACTGAGGATTTTTTCCCGAGGTTCGATTCCACTCATGAATCTACGTCCCTGTTGAGGAGTCCACAAAGGACCGGGTCTAACAACCCTTTCCTCACCAAGTCGCCACTATCCCGGTTCTTCACTATCTCAAGGGTGAACTTACAAAGTTTTGGGGCTGCTCACAATCCGAGGCTCCCACTTGATCACTTCCACAAACTTCATAGGTCTCACAAGCCACAAATCACACCAAGTGCACTAGATCAATCCAAGAGCCTAAACGCGAAGTTATTCCTTCTCCTCTTCTCACACACCCAATTTCACTTAGGATTTGATTCAAGGGGGTGAGTAGGCAATGGAGAAGGCTTGGAGAGGCTCTTGGAAGGCTGTGGCGGCGCTAGGGTTCCAGGGTCATGTAAATGAAGTCGGGGCATCTCCTTTTATAGAAGTCCTGAAGCCAACCGTTGCCACCTACCGAAATTCCGGACTAGTCCGCCTCGCACCGGACTAGTCCGATCTCACACAGGAACTATTTGTCTGGGTGAGAGCGGACAAGTCTGGAGGACCCGAACTAGTTCGGTCACTAAGGCGGACAAGTCCGGTCGACCAAGACTTAGCCGTGGGAGCTGTCATCTCACAACCATACGGACTAGTCCGCCTTAGAACGGACTAGCCCGAACTCGCACAGGAACTCTTTGTCTGGGTGAGAACGGACAAGTCTGTAGAATCCGGACTAGTCCGGCCACAGAGGCAGACAAATCCGGTCCACCATGACTTAGCCGTGAGATCTCTCATCTCACAATCATACGGACTAGTCCGCCTCAGAACGGACTAGTCCGAACTCACACAGGAACTCTTAGTCCGTGTGAAAACGGACAAGTCTGGCTAGCCCGGACTAGTTCGGCCACTGAGGCGGACAAGTCTGGTCTACCAGGACTTAGTCCCAAAAACACTCTCACCAAGAGAGAAACGGACTAGTCCATCCCAGAACGGACAAGTCCGATCTCAGTCAGGAACTCTTAGTCCGCCCTAAAACGGACTAAGCCGTGGGGCTTGTGGACTAGTCCGACCTCTGGCCCGGACAAGTCCTGCCTGCCCAACTTTACCTCTCTACCTCTCGTCACTAAGGATTTGACACTTCTAACGCTTTTTTCTCTCTTCTATGATCTCAATGCACTTGACACACACACTCTCACTTTTACACGGCTAGCCTACTAAAGACTCAAGTGAAACCCTAATTTCTACTCTTCAAGTCTTCGACGCCGTTCTTCATCTTTTTCCCTTTTTGAGAGTTTAGGTGTCCGCCTTGGAAATGTCCTGTGCTTATGATCATCTCAGCTCAGTAGTCTCTTAATTTGTCGTCATCAATCATCCAAAACCCACGGGGATACCTAGATGCACTTATAGGATCCCCGCTTAAAAGCAGGGACTGACCGGTGGACCCGGCCCCCCTTCGTCTACCTCGCAACAACCCGCGATCCCCGCGGCGGTGCTTCACTGGAGAGCTCACCGCCGGCCATTTTACTGCACGATCTTCGACGGATTTCACCGCCTGTGCCCAACTTTGCTCGGGTTACACGTTGATGCACTCACCAAAGCTCGGTGATGGCCGGAACCACGCTCGCGATGGTGACAGCGGCGATCCCCACTCCGGTGATGTCGCCCGAGCTACTCAGGGCCCTATTTTTGGAACGGTTTGCTCCTACAGCTCCGCGGTGGCATACTGAGCATGAAAATGAACTCGGTTTACCATGGAACCGGCCGGAGCTAGGACCTCACCATCGATCTAGGGCTAAAATGGCGGATACATGGAAATCTCGAGTAGCAGCGCCAAAACTCGACGGTTTCTGATGGTCTTTGATCCTAGGTGGCCATGGGGACGTGTAGAAACATGTGTTTAGCTTGGTTTACACGGTGGTAGACCGATCACCATGAATTTTGGATTCTTGGCTAGCTCGGTTCTTTGAACACCGAGGAATAAACGCGGAAATTCTCTCCCGACAGGGCACGAAAAAGGGTAGGGTTTTCACCGTGAGTTCGAGCAGCCTCTGGCGCGTCTAGTTGCTGTTGATCGTCGGTCACGAGAACGCTTAGATCAGCGGCGCACCGAGGAACTGAGAGAGCGGCCAAAACGGTGATACTTTCGGTGGAGCGCGTGTGAAAGCTGGCCGGGTTTCCGTGTGAGCTGCGAGAGATGGCTTCGTGGGCAGGCAAAGGCGCGGCGCTATCCTCCAGCACGACACCAGATCGTCGTGGTGGCTGTTCGGCAGCTGCTCGGTGGCGCCCGCTGCCGTGTCCCGTGGAACAGAGCCCGTGGAAAAGTTTGATCAGTGCATTTGACTGACAGGTGGGCCCTTGCCTCCCCCCTAATCCTCTCCTTTGTTGGAGCAAATATCTCAACTACTCAGACTTGAATGGAAAGCTTGTGGAATCACTACTTGTGGGTAAAGTGGTACAATCTCTGCAGAGAACCAAACTGTCATGACAGTCGTGCTCACAGTCAAGAGCGGCTTGGACTTGTCCATGATTAGAGAAACATGGATATGAGTTGGAAAAAGGTTGTTAGGTGGTGTAACCTGATATTATTAGTTTATTTATGAAGATGGTGGGATTTAACATATAGTAATATAGGTTGCTAATTTAAGCTAAGGACTAGGGTTAATGCGTAGTGCTTAACAGAGTCAGCCTTTCTTTGCTATTGGCCTACATATCATCTTTTCCTACACTTGCCGAGTAGCATTTGGTACTAAAACTTGCTTTTGTTAGATGTCATATGCTGCTCAGGTGTAAATGAAGACATAGATTTCAACAAAGAAGACTTTGATCCCGACGAGTTGTTGTAGGCTGGCGAAACCTCTAGGCAACGCCTGTGGATTGGAGTTCCACGTTGATGTATTCCGCTGATTATATTCTTAGTGTAATAGTATTTTTATGACATATATTTGTAATATGCTGTTATACGTTAAACCCGGTCTGTAATATAATGATATTACACTCTTGTCGGCGCATGTATGATTTCAATTGATCCTGGCAAACATGTGTGATACGCTCGATTGTTCTGTACAGGAAAACCGTGTGTGACACCCACCGCGCCATTCAGCGCATGACTGGGACATCGTGCTCAGGCTGGAGATCGCCGGAATACGTTTTGCCTGGAGTTTCGAGCGACCAGCACCGGGCTGCTCCCGGACAGGTTCGAGGCTCGTGTGGCTGGGCATAGCATCGTTGTGGCCGTCGTTTGGCAGGGAGGACATTGTAGTGTAACCGGTGATGTCTGATGAGGAAGGGATGGTGCTCACACGCAATGCCATAGTGATGCAAGAGCTCTAGAACAGGCAGATGCAGGAGAGGCTGCATTCATAAGCTTGTGGATCACTTACTTACTTGCTGCCACGCCAAACCTGAAATGTCTCCACTTATGTTTTCAATTCCTTTTGTGGGTTGATGATTTTTCATGCTTTTTTGAGCTTCTATTTAGATTCTTTCTGTTTACAGATTGTATTACACATAATTTCTAGTTGGCCGCTATTTTCTATTGGAAGGTCAGAATAAAAAAATGACACATGGTTGTGGCTTGCCCATGTTCCATTGGGTAAGAAACCCATTCGGGGAAGGTGTGGACATGAAACCAAATCCAATATGCATGGCTAAAACGGTCAAGAAGAAGGTTTGGTTGTGCCCGCAACCCACATACTTCATACTCTGATATGTGGACTCAAACTGCTACTGCACATATCTTACTATATATAAACTCAGAATAGGTTTTTCATCTCAATTATGATCTCCCTTTCTATCCGCCGCCATCACCACTACACTTCCACCCTCCAGATCTTGCACCATCGCCACTCCCCCTTCCTCCCTATAGATCTCGCCGAGCAACCCGTACCATCCAAAATCCCTCCTCCTCTGTGTGGAGGATATTGATGCCAACGGCCCCCTTCTCCCGGACGTGAAGAATGATGCCTTCCTGATGAACCCTCTTCCTACCCCCAAATGAACAACGTCAGAGGCCCTCCTCATCTCTTGTATGAAGAACACCGGTAGGGCCATCTTACTCTCCTATGAATTTTTTTTGTAGAAATACAACATATCCTAACAATCGGTGGGATCTGTTTTCATTATTTAAGAAACTTTTAGGTGGGTCCTTCAAACAAAAATTTAAGATATGTCCTACAGTACTCTAGAAAGGCAAAATTACAAAGCACTATATCACACCTGCCATTTTTTATCTGGGCCAAAAGACGCCTCGCTGTCATCATTTCCCCTTCCCCGAGTGGCCGCTCGATTAATGCATTCCCCATCGCCGCTGGATCATCTCCTACATATGGCGAAAGGGCATAGTGTAACACCCCAAATTTTGATTCAAAACTCTTAACCATGTTCAGAGGGGAATTTAAAAATTTTTGGACGTATTGCATGTTTTGCAAAAATTCAAATTCAAACTGGAATTCAAATTATACCCAAAACAAAAAAGAAATGGAAAAAGAAAAAGGAAAACGGGAAAAAACTGGCCAGTGGGCCGAAACCCGCCAGCCGGCCCAGCTTTCCCCGCGCCAGCCCGCCCCCGCGCGCGCCGCGCTGCCTCTCACCGACGGGTGGGACCCACATGTCATCCCTAACCCCGCGACCCCGGACTCTCTCCCGCGCGCGCGCGATCGCAACCGATCGGGAAACCGTCCCGTCGCCCGAATTCTGGACCCAGAGGACTCCAACTCGATCACAACAGACCCACCGCCCTTCCCCGTCTATAAAAACCCCCGATCCGATCAGTTTTCCTCACGCGATCGCCGATTTTCACTCCGGTGAGCACCGAGACTTCGCCGGTGAATTCTGGCCGATCTAAGCTCGGAAACTCTGATCTAACTCGCTGGTTTTGATCCACCACCTCCGGGGAACTTTGCAGGTGCAGAAAACTCGGAGAATTACGGTGCAAACACAGCGCCGACGAGCTTCGCCGTGGTTTTGCCTCGGACCTCGCCGCTGATCACTTTCCAGGACCCCCGAGCTCGAGAAAACCCCCGAGGTGAGATCCCTGACCTCCCCTCTACCGATCTAGGCCATAAGATCACAGTTCTAGGCAGAATTCTCGAGGATCCGAAACTTTCCGGCGAGATCGCCGCTTCCCGCCGCCGTGCGCCGCCGGCAGCGCCGCCCGCGCTCGATCAGAGCGACGTGGCCGCTTGTGCGCCGTTTATTTTAAATCGCACGGTAGACTTTAAAACCCCGCGTACCGGTTCGATCTTATAATCTCAGCCGTCGGTTTAAAATCGGACGGACCACGTCGACCCCGCGTTATAAAGACTGGAATTCTTACGTGCTACCCCCTAGGGTTCTCTGGAATTAAGAGCTAGTCCCGGAAACTTCAGATCTAGCCCCTGGAACTCCAGAAAATCATGTAAATCCGTTTAAAAATCAGTTTTAACCCCTCGACTTAATAGAAATTAGGAAAAACACCTCTGATAAGTGTAGCTAGACCCCTGGAAATTATGAAAATAATATTATAGACCCTGTAATGGGGTGAATTCATTATTTTAGCCTTGTTTAGTATTTAATTTAGAAAATTGAATATGTAACTAGTGTTTAAAAATTAAAAAGGGGGACAAACATAATTGTCAAAATTAATTAAAAACTTTCTCAGTACTTAGAAAACTTTGGAGTGAGATAAAAATATATTTTTGGGCTGAAATAAATCTGTTTCATCTATTATTCACATTTATTAGTATAGGGACACATTTTTAAGTAAAGAATAGCTATAGAAAAATAGGGAAAATAATTATGAAATAGTATACATCAGAAGCCAAGGTCAAAATATGTTATTAAATTATTTAGGACCAGAACCTAATCTTTTTAGGTAATGTGTATTACTAATTTAATAATAAAATACACAATTATGCATAGGAATATAAATCTGAAAATATAGAAACTAGTAAATGATAAATGGAGTTTCTAAAATACAAAGAATTCAGTTTAGGGTTGATAGAAATTGTGAAGGCACATTGTATGCAAGTATAAATGTGGACACAAAAGTAGGAATCATATATACATGGTTAGAAGTGCATGCAAGCCACAACTTAACACACATAAAGTAACCACAACACATATAAGGGTGGATGAATTTCATAAATGTGAATGTGTGGGTTGTATGAAGTGTAAGTGTGAATTATGTCTTATGGATTGTTGTTTTTCTTTTGCTATGTGTGATGGTATGAAGTAGAACCTGTTCAAGAACAAGTTATTCATTTCCAAGACCAGGAATACCCATTTCAAGAGCAGCAAGAAGGAGGCAAGTGTCCTTGACCACTTTGATCCTATGCTAGGATGTGTAGATAGAATTATTTGCATTGTCAAGTTAAATATGAAACCCATGCTAGGAAGTTTCCCTAGAATTGCATTACCTTGTTTCCTTGAAGCTTGGGTTGGGATTTATTTTGTCATGTCATTTATACACATGCATATGCTTAGCCATGCTTAGAATGGGATATTTGGGATATGAGATCATCAGTTTATATTACCATACTCTTGAATGAGACATTGTGAGTTATGTAGAGGTAGGGATCAAGGCAAGTTGGATGTTTTGGTTGTGTGCTGGGTGCACGAGACTTGGGTTTGTGTTTAGTACTTGCCTGGATCCTAAGGACCGATTCATGGAGCATGTAACCCGGCTTTACAGTGCCAACCACATGCTGAGATGGGGCAGCTTGGCCAATTAATTAGGTGTATCCCCGGCGTAGTATGGGTGTGTTGGATGGTGCGGGGAGTAGGTGTCAGCTGGACTACCATATGAACCGCAAGGCTCAAGAGGGGGCCACTTCAGCGGGGTTGGAGCCTCTTGTATGCTGTTAGGGGTGAAACCTCAGTGGGCCCACGCTCGTCGGGAATCCCTTTGTAAAGGCTTCGTAGTGATCTCCTGGCCGCACACCTGGGAAGTGTGAATGTGGATCGTAGCCACTGGCATAATGGAGGTTCTTTTAGTCCACCCGGCAACGGGGGATGAAATCACTACTTGTGGGTACAGTGGTACAAACTCTGCAGAGTCAAAACTGTCTTGACAGCCGTGCTCACGGTTAAGAGCGGCCTGGACTTATTCATGATTAGAGGATTGATGGTTTTGGAAGTTAAGCGGGGAGCTTAACATTTGGAAATGATGATTATGGTTATTGGATTATGATGATGGGATGGGAGATTGGGACCTTTTCACCTGTGTAATAATGTAGGTTCTTAATAAGCTAAGGTGATAGGTATTAATTGCGTAGTGCTTTAACCATGAGTTCAACCTCTCCTTGTTCTAGCCATGCATGATAAAATTTTCCTACACTTGCTGAGTACCATTGGTACTCAACCTTGCATATTTGTTGGTTTATATTGCTGCTCAGGTCAAGATAATGAGGTGGTGTATAATGACCAAGATTTTGGACCCGAGGAAGGCTTTTAGGTTCATGAAGACCCCCGGGCAACGCCTGTGATGGAGCCCTAAAAGAATAATATTCCGCTGCTAGTTTATTTACTTGTGATGAAGCATTAGTGTCCATTGAGACATTTGCGATGTAAGACTTATTTATATTCGACACCTGGCTTGTAATAAATGATGCTTCACTATTTGTCATCACATGTATGAGAAAATGATCCTGGCATACATGTGATATTCACTTGGTTGTTTCTTCGGAAAAACCGGGTGTGACAGAGGTGGTATCAGAGCCAAGGTTGCCCGTAGGAACGTGGACCTAGGTAGAAATGGACGTATTTAAGGACCCTATTTTCTTAAAAACTATTTTCCAAGGTGTGGGTGGAAAAGTGTTATTAAAGGAGTCATTTTCTTCATCTTACCCCAACTTTCATTCAAAACAGGATTTTTGTTTGAGAATTTATCTAACCTAATTTTAAATTCTTTTGTTTTAGATGGTTCGCATGATTCGCACCGCTCGTAAGTCCACAGGAGGGAGAGTTCCCGTAGTTGCCCTTGCCGAAAGAGAGGAGAGTCGTCCAGTGACGTACCTTTCCTACGGATTGGCAGTAGGAGACTTGTTGCGCCGTCTTCGACGTATGCTCGAAGCCGCCGGCAATACGGGCAAGCTAATCATCCACTATAACTCCACCAGGACCATCCGTGAGAAGAGGGAAGAATGGAGTTCGGAGATGAGGATTATACACGAGAATCAGCTGCTGAAGATCCACCATTCTCCAGCTTGTCGAGCAACACAAGTTGACGCAGAGAGAGATGTCACCTGGGAGGCCATCACCTGCCAGAGTCACATCTATCGTCGCCACTTGGACAAAACTGAGTACATGTATGTCCTCCAACGTGAGAGTGGTACCACGGAGTACAAGTACCCACCGGTGCAGCAAGGGACTTCCCATGAGCACATGGACTTGTGCTTGGAGGATGCTGCTATGCTCAGCACTCGACTGCAGGAGTGTCAACAAGAGCTTCAGGATGTCCGAGACACCCTGAAGGAAACGGAGGCGTTGCTGCGAGCTTGCTTAAAGGCGAGAGAAAGAGGAGATGGGAATGAACTGTGTGTCACCGTGAATGATACATGGACTCCTGACTCCCCGGATCGCCGAGCAATCAGGCGTCGTCGCACTTCTCCACCCAAAGCCGAGTCAGAAGGTAGCCGAAATGAGGAGGAAGATCCCGAGGAGCCAGCTCAAGAGGACGAGTAGTGTAGAGTCTTTCCCCTAGCTAGCAAGAGGTCGAGTAGTCGAGTCGTTACGTAGTTAATGGTGTGATAATGCTTGGTGTGTGACGTGAGTTGTGGAAGCCATGAGCAATTGTCCACAGCCTCGTCTTCAGATTGTTTTGCTTTGGTGTGTGAACCCACATGAAATAATATTGCATTTGTTTTGTGTGAGAAATGAACCCTCAGAAAAGTATAACCAAGCCTCAACACTTCAAAGTACAAACAAGTGAAAGTAGTAAGATGATACTAAATGCTTTCAAAATTAACATTGGTTGATTCTGCCAGATGGCCGGAAGAGGAAAAGGACGTGCTGCCAACCCCGCCAACAACAATGATGAGGCATGCAACCCTCATCTTTCTGGAGGCCAGGACAGGGGTGGTCGCCGTGAAGAAGTTGATCCTCTCCACCAAATGCTGGAGAATCAAAATCAGCTTATCCAGAACTTGACTCAAGTGGTGGCCAACTTGCATCAAGTTCCACCTCCACAAGCTGCACCACGCCAACCAAGGTTGAGTGAGTTTCTAGGAACTCAACCTCCAAAGTTTGCAAGTGCTGCTGAACCTCTGGAGGCAGATGATTGGCTGAAGACTATCGAAAGTAAGATGAGGATCATACAGTGCCAAGGGTGTGAGAGGGTGCTGTTTGCCTCTCATCAATTGCAGGGACCTGCTGCTGATTGGTGGACCGCCTACGTGGCCGCCCATCATGACCCTGAGAACATCACTTGGGAAGAGTTCAAGCGTAGCTTCCGCAACCACTACATCCCAAGAGGTGAACTCAAAAACAAGAGAAAGGAGTTTTTGGGATTGCAGCAGGGAAACATGACGGTGAGGGAATACCTCACTAAATTTACTCAACTATCCCGTTATGCTCCACGAGACATAGAGACTGATGAGCAGAAACAAGATTGTTTCGTGGAAGGACTTACCGCAGAGATGCAGTTTGCCATGTCCTCCAACGAGTATGAAAGTTTTCAAAAGATGGTGGATAGAGCGTTTGTGGTGGAAAGGAAGCTAAAGGCCCTGGAAAATGAGAATAAGAGGAAGGCGGGATGGTCACATCAGGCCTCAGGAAGCAACACCCGCCCACGTATGATGCAGCAACCTACGGGGCAGACAAGCCGTGCTGCGGTACCCTATTCAGCACCAAGAGGGTACAACCCAAACTACAGGCCACCCGCAGCCCCAGCACAGCCGCAACGTCAGTTTGTGCAACAGCCTCGCCCCGCATATCCACCTCGACCAGCAGCGCAAGGACCCCCGAACCAACCCCAAGACAACAAAGGCCAAGCACCTAAGGTTGGGGTGCAATGTTTTAGCTGTGGTGAAGTGGGGCACTATGCCCATAAGTGCCCGAAGAAGAAGCCTGCGCCGCCACAACAGCAGAATGTAGTGAGAGGACGGGTGAACCACGTCACTATGGAGGAAGCACAAGAGGCGCCCGACGTGGTAGTTGGTAAGTTTCCTGCCAATTTACACCTTGCAACTTTGCTGTTTGATTCTGGTGCTACCCACTCGTTCATTGCTCAAGGGTTTGTTAAGAAGCATGACCTAGCAACCACACAAATGAACCATATGCTAGCCGTAAACTCTCCAGGTGGAGAAATAAGGACAAGACAAGTGTGTCCCAAAGTGAGCCTAGACATTAATGGGGTAGTATTTACTGCTAACCTCACAGTGATAGATTCACAAGGGATAGATATTATTTTGGGTATGGATTGGTTGACCAAACATAAAGGAATCATCCATTGTTCGACCAGAACGGTGGAACTAACTCACCCCAATGGCACAAGAGTAAAGTTCATAACGATACACGAGCCACATTAAATTAAATCAAGTGGAAGTGAAAGTTGAGGAAATCAGGACTATCAGGGAATATCCAGATGTTTTTCCGGAGGAATTGCCAGGTATGCCTCCCGACCATGACGTGGAGTTCGCAATTGAGCTAGTACCGGGGACAGCCCCGATATACAAGAGACCTTATCGAATGGACTCCAAGCAGCTAGAAGAGCTCAAGGATCATTTGAGAGAATTGACGGAGAAGGGGTATATTCGCCCTAGTTCCTCACCATGGGGAGCTCCGGTGATATTTGTGCCCAAGAAAGACGGAACCCAAAGGTTATGCGTGGATTACCGTGCCTTGAATGAGGTAACCATCAAAAACAAGTACCCATTACCCCGCATTGAAGACTTGTTTGATCAGTTGAGGGGAGCTTGTGTGTTCTCGAAAATTGATCTCAGGTCGGGGTACCACCAACTCAAGATAAGGCAATCAGATATTCCCAAGACAGCTTTCGTATCTCGGTACGGACTGTATGAATACACTGTCATGCCTTTCGGGCTAACCAATGCCCCGACATATTTCATGTACCTCATGAACAAGGTATTCATGGAATATCTGGACAAATTTGTGGTGGTTTTCATAGATGATATTCTCGTCTTCTCCAAAAATGAAGAAGAACATGAAAAACATCTAAGGTTGGTGTTACAGAGGCTGAGAGAACACCAACTATATGCCAAGTTGAGCAAGTGTGAGTTTTGGCTGAAGAGAGTTCCCTTTTTAGGACATATAATCTCGGAGGGAGGAATCTCCGTAGATCCCGCCAAAATCGAGGATATCCAGAAGTGGAAAACCCCTGAAAATGTCGGGGAAGTTCGAAGCTTTTTGGGATTGGCTGGATACTATCGACGGTTTATTGAGGGATTCTCCAAGATCTCGAGACCTCTCACCAAACTGTTGGAAAAGGGAATCACATTCACCTGGACGCCACAGTGCGATACGAGCTTTCAGGAGCTAAAGAAGAGATTGACAACAGCCCCAGTGCTGGTTATGCCAGATATGCAGAAGAATTTCACAGTGTACTGCGATGCCTCTGGAAATGGGTTGGGATGTGTTCTCATGCAAGAAGGACATGTCGTGGCATATGCATCCCGGCAGCTTCGGAAGCACGAGAAGAACTATCCTACACATGACCTAGAACTAGCTGCAGTGGTACACGCGTTGAAAATTTGGCGGCACTATTTGATGGGGAAGAGGACAGAGATATATACGGATCATAAGAGTTTGAAGTACATATTCACACAACCAGATCTCAACCTCAGACAAAGGAGATGGTTAGAGCTAATCAATGACTTTGATGTGGGCATCAACTATCATCCCGGAAAAGCAAACGTCGTGGTCGATGCTTTGAGTCGGAAAGTGCAGGTCAATAAGTTGAGCTTGAAGGACATGCCCGCAGAATTGAAGGACGAGGTTATAAGGCTCAATCTATGTCTAGTAAATAGTGGTGAAGCCATCGCCATGGAAGTGGACTCCACACTCGAGCAAGACATACGCGAGGGCCAAAAGAGTGATGAGAAGGTACAAGAGATCAGACAGCTCATTAAGGAAAATAAAGCTCCTGGTCTTAGAGAGGATGAACAAGGAACGGTGTGGCACGGGAAAAGGATCTGTGTGCCAGAAGTAAAGGAGATCCGTGAATTAATTTTGAAGGAGGCTCACGATTCCGACTATTCCATTCATCCTGGGAGTACGAAGATGTACCAGGACCTCAAGAGCAGGTATTGGTGGTATGGCATGAAGCGAGATGTCGCGGAACATGTTGCCCTATGTGACACATGTCAGTTGGTGAAAGCTGAACATCAACGACCCGCGGGGTTATTGCAACCACTGAAAGTACCTGAATGGAAATGGGAAGAAATCAGCATGGATTTTGTCGTGGGATTGCCTAGGACCCAATCCGGGTATGATTCAATATGGGTCATTATTGATCGGCTAACCAAGGTAGCTCATTTCATTCCTGTGAAAGAAAGCTACAGCGGATCCAAATTGGCAGAATTGTACATGTCAAGGATTGTGTGTTACCATGGAGTGCCAAAGAAGATAGTGTCGGACCGAGGGACACAGTTCACCTCGAGGTTTTGGCAAAAGTTGCATGAAACCATGGGAACCCATCTGAACTTCAGTTCTGCCTATCATCCCCAAACTGACGGGCAGACGGAGAGAACCAATCAGATCCTTGAAGATATGTTAAGGGCATGTGCGCTCAAAAACAATAGGAGTTGGGACAAGAACCTATCGTATGCGGAGTTTTCCTATAACAACAGTTATCAAGCTAGTATGAAGATGTCACCGTTTGAAGCTTTGTATGGAAGGAAGTGCAGAACTCCCCTATTTTGGAACCAAACAGGAGAAAGTAAAGTGTTTGGTCCAGAAGTGCTACAAGAAGCCGAGGCGAAGGTGAGGGAGATTCGCAACAACTTGAGAATAGCACAGACACGCCAAAAGAGCTATGCCGATGTATGAAGAAGAGAGCTCGTTTTCAACGTGGGAGACTATGTTTATCTCAAGGTGTCCCCTATCAGAGGACTTCGTCGGTTCAAGGTGAAAGGGAAGTTGTCACCTCGATACATCGGACCCTTTCAAGTTTTGGAAAGAAAAGGCGAAGTGGCGTACCAACTAGAGTTACCGGTTCATCTATCGGATGTACACGATGTATTCCATGTGTCACAACTCAAGAAATGCCTGAGGACGCCTGAGGAGGTGTTACCCATGAATGAAGTGGATGTAGCTGAAGATTTGTCTTATGCCGAGCAACCATACAAGATTTTGGAGACAATGGAACGCCTCACCAGAAATAAAAGAATCCGGATGTGCAAGGTGCAGTGGAAGCATCACTCAGAAGAGGAAGCCACCTGGGAACGGGAAGATGAGCTCAAGGCACAATTTCCGGAATTGTTTTCTTAGAAACACCAATCTCGAGGACGAGATTTCTTTTAAGGGGGGTAGAGCTGTAACACCCCAAATTTTGATTCAAAACTCTTAACCATGTTCAGAGGGGAATTTAAAAATTTTTGGACGTATTGCATGTTTTGCAAAAATTCAAATTCAAACTGGAATTCAAATTATACCCAAAACAGAAAAGAAATGGAAAAAGAAAAAGGAAAACGGGAAAAAACTGGCCAGTGGGCCGAAACCCGCCAGCCGGCCCAGCTTTCCCCGCGCCAGCCCGCCCCCGCGCGCGCCGCGCTGCCTCTCACCGACGGGTGGGACCCACATGTCATCCCTAACCCCGCGACCCCGGACTCTCTCCCGCGCGCGCGCGATCGCAACCGATCGGGAAACCGTCCCGTCGCCCGAATTCTGGACCCAGAGGACTCCAACTCGATCACAACAGACCCACCGCCCTTCCCCGGCTATAAAAACCCCCGATCCGATCAGTTTTCCTCACGCGATCGCCGATTTTCACTCCGGTGAGCACCGAGACTTCGCCGGTGAATTCTGGCCGATCTAAGCTCGGAAACTCTTATCTAACTCGCTGGTTTTGATCCACCGCCTCCGGGGAACTTTGCAGGTGCAGAAAACTCGGAGAATTACGGTGCAAACACAGCGCCGACGAGCTTCGCCGTGGTTTTGCCTCGGACCTCGCCGCTGATCACTTTCCAGGACCCCCGAGCTCGAGAAAATCCCCGAGGTGAGATCTCTGACCTCCCCTCTACCGATCTAGGCCATAAGATCACACTTCTAGGCAGAATTCTCGAGGATCCGAAACTTTCCGGCGAGATCGCCGCTTCCCGCCGCCGTGCGCCGCCGGCAGCGCCGCCCGCGCTCGATCAGAGCGACGTGGCCGCTTGTGCGCCGTTTATTTTAAATCGCACGGTAGACTTTAAAACCCCGCGTACCGGTTCGATCTTATAATCTCAGCCGTCGGTTTAAAATCGGACGGACCACGTCGACCCCGCGTTATAAAGACTGGAATTCTTACGTGCTACCCCCTAGGGTTCTCTGGAATTAAGAGCTAGTCCCGGAAACTTCAGATCTAGCCCCTGGAACTCCAGAAAATCATGTAAATCCGTTTAAAAATCAGTTTTAACCCCTGGACTTAATAGAAATTAGGAAAAACACCTCTGATAAGTGTAGCTAGACCCCTGGAAATTATGAAAATAATATTATAGACCCTGTAATGGGGTGAATTCATTATTTTAGCCTTGTTTAGTATTTAATTTAGAAAATTGAATATGTAACTAGTGTTTAAAAATTAAAAAGGGAGACAAACATAATTGTCAAAATTAATTAAAAACTTTCTCAGTACTTAGAAAACTTTGGAGTGAGATAAAAATATATTTTTGGGCTGAAATAAATCTGTTTCATCTATTATTCACATTTATTAGTATAGGGACACATTTTTAAGTAAAGAATAGCTATAGAAAAATAGGGAAAATAATTATGAAATAGTATACATCAGAAGCCAAGGTCAAAATATGTTATTAAATTATTTAGGACCAGAACCTAATCTGTTTAGGTAATGTGTATTACTAATTTAATAATAAAATACACAATTATGCATAGGAATATAAATCTGAAAATATAGAAACTAGTAAATGATAAATGGAGTTTCTAAAATACAGAGAATTCAGTTTAGGGTTGATAGAAATTGTGAAGGCACATTGTATGCAAGTATAAATGTGGACACAAAAGTAGGAATCATATATACATGGTTAGAAGTGCATGCAAGCCACAACTTAACACACATAAAGTAACCACAACACATATAAGGGTGGATGAATTTCATAAATGTGAATGTGTGGGTTGTATGAAGTGTAAGTGTGAATTATGTCTTATGGATTGTTGTTTTTCTTTTGCTATGTGTGATGGTATGAAGTAGAACCTGTTCAAGAACAAGTTATTCATTTCCAAGACCAGGAATACCCATTTCAAGAGCAGCAAGAAGGAGGCAAGTGTCCTTGACCACTTTGATCCTATGCTAGGATGTGTAGATAGAATTATTTGCATTGTCAAGTTAAATATGAAACCCATGCTAGGAAGTTTCCCTAGAATTGCATTACCTTGTTTCCTTGAAGCTTGGGTTGGGATTTATTTTGTCATGTCATTTATACACATGCATATGCTTAGCCATGCTTAGAATGGGATATTTGGGATATGAGATCATCAGTTTATATTACCATACTCTTGAATGAGACATTGTGAGTTATGTAGAGGTAGGGATCAAGGCAAGTTGGATGTTTTGGTTGTGTGCTGGGTGCACGAGACTTGGGTTTGTGTTTAGTACTTGCCTGGATCCTAAGGACCGGTTCATGGAGCATGTAACTCGGCTTTACAGTGCCAACCACATGCTGAGATGGGGCAGCTTGGCCAATTAATTAGGTGTATCCCCGGCGTAGTATGGGTGTGTTGGATGGTGCGGGGAGTAGGTGTCAGCTGGACTACCATATGAACCGCAAGGCTCAAGAGGGGGCCACTGCAGCGGGGTTGGAGCCTCTTGTATGCTGTTAGGGGTGAAACCTCAGTGGGCCCACGCTCGTCGGGAATCCCTTTGTAAAGGCTTCGTAGTGATCTCCTGGCCGCACACCTGGGAAGTGTGAATGTGGATCGTAGCCACTGGCATAATGGAGGTTCTTTTAGTCCACCCGGCAACGGGGGATGAAATCACTACTTGTGGGTACAGTGGTACAAACTCTGCAGAGTCAAAACTGTCTTGACAGCCGTGCTCACGGTTAAGAGCGGCCTGGACTTATTCATGATTAGAGGATTGATGGTTTTGGAAGTTAAGCGGGGAGCTTAACATTTGGAAATGATGATTATGGTTATTGGATTATGATGATGGGATGGGAGATTGGGACCTTTTCACCTGTGTAATAATGTAGGTGCTTAATAAGCTAAGGTGATAGGTATTAATTGCGTAGTGCTTTAACCATGAGTTCAACCTCTCCTTGTTCTAGCCATGCATGATAAAATTTTCCTACACTTGCTGAGTACCATTGGTACTCAACCTTGCATATTTGTTGGTTTATATTGCTGCTCAGGTCAAGATAATGAGGTGGTGTATAATGACCAAGATTTTGGACCCGAGGAAGGCTTTTAGGTTCATGAAGACCCCCGGGCAACGCCTGTGATGGAGCCCTAAAAGAATAATATTCCGCTGCTAGTTTATTTACTTGTGATGAAGCATTAGTGTCCATTGAGACATTTGCGATGTAAGACTTATTTATATTCGACAACTGGCTTGTAATAAATGATGCTTCACTATTTGTCATCACATGTATGAGAAAATGATCCTGGCATACATGTGATATTCACTTGGTTGTTTCTTCGGAAAAACCGGGTGTGACACATAGCCACATGTCACCAACGGCTGGTGATGCCTCATCGTCTGATCCTTCAAGACAGATCGAGCTAGTAAGATCTCCTCTTGTTACCTCCCTTCATCACCACAAAAACTTTCTCTGTTTATTGCAGTTAGATTCTATCTATGCCCTGCTCAGCAAATTTTAAGTTTTTTTAGAAAAATATTTTGATCTACTTGTAGGATTTGTTGATGGAATCCCGACACTGGTACTCCCCGCAGAGCAAACGAGGCAGACTGGCGCCAGACATGTCTAGTTGTGACGTGCTCACCCTAGACATGTTGTTTGATATCTTGTTGCGTCTCTCGACCAAGGACCTATGCCGCCTCCGCGCCGTCTGCCGATCGTGGCGCTCCATCACCACCGATCCCCACTTCATCAGAGCACACACCGCCCTGAATCCGGGCTACTTTTCTTGGCAAAATTTGGGGCAATCCGGGGCATATCGATGTGGTGGATCTTTCGGGCAGAGTCCTCAAACGGGTGGCCTATACCTTTGGTCCCCGAAAACTGTTGTTTACTCGTCTCAACCTAGCTTGTCTTGCTACACAGTGGAACATGAGTTGCGTGCTCAACCCGGCTACAGGAGATGTTCATGTTCTCCCTCAGGTTTAAGCACCAGAGAATGTGAATCATGTAAGCGACCCTCACACCTTCTTCGTGCTAGGACGGGTCACATCAAGCAGGGTGTACATGGTGCTCCGGATGTTCAACCAATCTGGATTCATAACTGTTGGATCCACTGCCATTGGTAAACAGTGCTTTGAGGTATTTACCATCAATGGTGGTACTGATCATGCATAATGGAGATCCTTGTGGCGCCCAGTAGTACCCTATGTCAAGCTATGAAGTGGTGTTGTAGTTGCTGAAGTGGTGTATTTCCTAGCGATGGATAATATATGAAATGGCATTGGTCAATACCTTATTGTTTCATTTGACCTTGGAAGAGAGGAATGGGGGAGATGTCTCACTGTGCCAAAAAGGGACAATGCTCAGGCTTGAAAGTGTAAGGGCCTCAGTTTTAGCACACATTTGAAGTGTTCATCACCACACCACACTAATTTTCACCCCATTCGGAGTTGATCTTGACATGAGTTAAGTGGGACGAATTCAAACTTTATTGAATTCAAAACTGAACTTGTGCTGAAATTCACTCAAACCAAACCCAATTTGAATTCTATTCAATTCAAATGGCTCAGGGGTGAATAATTTGAATCACCAGGGGTATTATGGGGCTCACTATTTACAACAGTGATTAGGAGTAAATTTCAGAGGTTAAAACCCCGGGTGGGACCCACATGTCATAGAGGGGAGGAGGAGAAACTTGCACCCAAAGTCAGAGTCACGGTGGGAAATTCCACCGAGCAGCTGTCGGCTGTGCCACCGAGCAGCTACCGGCGCCACCAGCTGCTTCCCTCTCCGCGCGCTGGCGCCCAGGGCGGCTGGCTCGTGCCCCCACGCGACCGGCACCGCCTCAGCCGAGCAGGAGTCGGCCGGCTTTATCTTCTCGCGGGCAAAACCCAGCAGCGGCATTGTTTCTCGCCACAACTCTCTGCTCAATCGGGAAAACCAGGAAAATCATCTCCTCCTTCGTCCCTGAGCTGCTAGACAGCCACCTGAGGTCGCACTCCACCTCCCCAACGCCAGAAACCCCGAGCTCCGACCTCCTTTGCCCAAAGACGATCGCCACCACGGTGACCTAGCCGCAGCCGAGAGTCAGGCGCCCGTGGGCAGCGTTCCAGAGGCGTTTTCACGGTCCAGCGAGAGAGGCAACAGGAGCGCGCGACCACCGTGCGGCTCTCCTCCAAGTTTGGAAGCCAACCGTGAAGAATCCGCAGAGAATTTCTAATCTTTGCTCCGGCGACCGTAAACCAAGCTTCCGGTACGGTTTCTTTAAATTCTCGCTCTATGATCTTTCGGAGGTCATCAAATCTTGCATATAGACGCTGGACTAGCCGGCGATCAAGTTCTTTTCTGCATCCGCAGCGTGAAACTGTCTAGGAGTGACGAATTTTGAGCTCGATCGAGGGCGGTCATGGCGGGCACGGTCGGTCACACGGTGCCGACCAACTTACCGCCATCCCTGGACCCTTTTGACACCTTGTCGAGCTTCCTAGAGGTACACTGATGCTGTACGGCCGTTTGTTCGAGGTGTTGGCGGGTTTAGAAACTACGGTCGACGGTGTCGAACCTCAACCGAGGCCGCGGCACGTCGCCGAGCTATTTCCGGTCACCCCCAGCCCGACCTGACACCACCGACGTGTTCCTCGACGTCGACAACCCCCTGGCAGCGAGTTTCAGCCCCTGGGAGGTCCGGCAGCGGCGAGCCGGCGAGCCCCGAGTCTGCTCCGGCGAGGTCGGCGGCGCGGGCGCAAGAGAACGGCGGGAGGAAGATGAAGCCGGCTGGCCCACGTGTCAGTGGCTGAATAATTTAAATCAGGATCGGGTGTGGCCGGGGATCGGCTGTGCTGGCGCGCAAATACCGTGTGAGCCCCGGTGTACCGGACACCTCCGCGCTTGACACGTGTGGTATCCCCGGTGTGCCGGACACCTCCGCGCTCGACACGTGTCCCCGCGGGCCCCGAGAGTTTAAACTTTTCCCCCGATTTTCAGAATTCTTCCAAACTTCAAATCCTCGTAACTTTGGCTAGAAGGCTCCAAATCGAGTGAACCAAATTTTTTTGGATTTAGCTCTCTGAGCACTTTCCAACGATACCAAATTCAGCTCATGAAAGTGAATAGTTTTCCAGAATTAAATCCCTAAAGTTTAAAATGTTGGGAATTTTATCTGGAGAACTACTTTATGAAAAATTCTGAAATTTGGCTGAGAGGTTCAATGGAAAATCCCTAAATCCCAGTAAAATTTTCAGACTCATCCGAGTTCATTTAGTTACCCTACTGGGGTGATTAAGAGAACTGCCCTGAGAAAATAGAAAAATGTACAGAAACATTTTTCGGATTTTCTCAAAGCTTAATTAGGGCATGACTTCTGTAGAATTATTCAAATGACATGAAACCAACTCCATTACAACCATCTTAAAGTTTAGTTTCCAGAAAGTAATGGTTGGAGCCATGAAAACCCCTGGAATTATTCAGAGGCTCAAATATTGACCAAGTGGGCTTTTATTTGTACAAGGTTCAAATGAACTTTGTTTCAAATGAAACTTGGTCAAGACTCTGGTTCGGACCCTACCAAGCCACCATAAAAATTTCAGAACCAAAGGGGAGGGTTAGCTAGAGTTATTAGTAAATAAGTATTCAAGTTTACACATTGCATTTAAATTTACATGTAGTGTTATATTCAACGTGTAGCCATTAAAGAAGAGACTCGGAAGTGCTGGACTTCCTTCTTCCGGATGAAGAAATAACTACTGACCAGCAGCAACAAGGAAAGCCCCGGTTTGCATTAACCTTTTACAAGTCTTACTTTGTTTACATGTGTCATATAAAGTATGTATGTGCATTAGGTATAGGATGAATGAAACCCCACTTGCATAACCAAAGGTCCCTAAAAGAGTGAGGGTAGTGTCAAGGACCTCGAGTAGACAGGCTATGCTTAATGAGTCATAGGACTTCGGTACAAGTCGAGTAGTTGGAATCTACTCGCGAGATAGGCATTGGGACACACGGGTTCGGTTGAGTGATGTGAGATCACTATAGTAATAAAAAATGAGACTAGGCAGGGGCTAGGGCGCAGCAAGAGGAAGTCTTGTGTGTGCAGCCCTGCCCGTGTCGATTGAGGACCGATCCGTGTGCGGCCCTGCTGAACAAGTATTGAACGTACCGAAGGCATATCGGATATATGGGCCCCGATAAACCGATGTAGCCTAAACCTCCGGGTGTCGAGGCATAGCACACCGATTTATAGGTGTAGGTTGAGGGCAGCAAGGTGGAAATCTGCCAACGGGCATAGAGAGATGCTCCATGTGGGGAACCTCCTGCTCGTTTTGGTGCGACCGGTTCGACGTTTGGGCTGTTGGGTGAAAGGTTGTCCCGTACGACATCGAGTGAGCGTGCTGTGCAGCTCCATGGGTGGGCGTACGTGACGTGCTCTTTGGGTTTTCCCTGCAGGTGTATATCGATTCGATTCGCCGTCCCTCGCGGTGACGAGTACCGCTTGTTCACTGCGTCGTAACGTAGACTAACGAATGAAATGTTATGATTCCATATTGCTGTTATGACATAATTGTATTGCTACATGTGTGCCACCAAATATGGCTTACTAAATTTCCGCTTCCTGAACTGTTAACTGGTTGCTAAAAGATGAACTAAGGATGAACTTGTAGGCGTGTCCATTTGCTGCAACATTGCTATCCTATGTCATGGTATACCCCATGTAGAGTTTCATGCTTAGGTGAGTCAGTTAAGCCTTGCTGAGCCTTCGTGCTCATGGTTGCTGCTTAAGTGTTTTTCAGGTGAGGAGCCACCCACGGACTCGGAGTACGAGTCCACCGGCGAGGGTTACCCTCCGTCGGAGACCACGGCTGAGTGGGAGCCGTGCACGCCGCGCTGAGCTGAGGAGTGCAGCTAGTGTGGGTTGCCCTAGGGCTGGGCAACCACTTTTGCTAGATAGGCGGGCGTGAGTTGTATAAAAGAAACTTCCGCTGTAAAATAAAGACCCTAGTTTGTAACTGAGAAGTGTACTACTTTGTACATTCAGTTTGTTTTTCCCATGTAATATAATGTGTTCTTATGACATGTGCTGTCGGGTGTCGCATCGCGTGGCACCACCCTCTGCGATCCTGGATGAGCGGATTCCGGTCTGCCACAGCCTGGTATCAGAGCAGCGGGGGGGATAGCACAGTACTTAAGGACTGCATTATAGGAAAACTTAGGTATACGGTAAGGATTCGGTAGTTGCCCAAGTAAGGACTATATTAGCATAGTTACTTAAAGTGGCAAAGACTAACTTATGTGTTATAATTCTGAATTTCAATTATGTAACGACGCACCTACACTCTGGTAAGTATGGTAAGGAACGCTACCGAAAGCGGTTCAATTTCGGTTAGCTCCCCCTGACGAGGAACATAGTTCAGGGACTGATCTCACAGCTTGGTGTGAGACGTCAATATGAAACTCTTGGACTCGTCATGTCCCTGAGTTCATATGAAACGCTGATCCCTAGCGTGCATTAGGCAAGTAAGTGGAGACCCCATCGCGTGGTCAGTAACGCGAGAGTGTGTTCGTCTGGAAATAGCCCAGGAGGACATACGCAGCGCTTGCCATCGGCGTGCCCTGCAGGGCAGTAGGTGGTATCTGTTGGGTTGATAACATTCCCAACCGTGACGACCCGTTCATGACATACTCGGGTTCCCCGTCGTGTGGTGTTGAAACACGATCACGTGCCTTGAGACGTGACTTAGCTCAAGGACGGCCGTATGACAATGATACGGGCGTTTGTATTTACTTTCAAATATGGAACTGCCTGAAATGAATAACCATTGAGTGCACCATTATTGTGTGGTCTTCTGCAGGTACTAACCACGTATGTATCCGTATAGAAAACGTGTGCGAGAGACCGTTTAGTGCCACACTTGAGACGTATATGCCGGTATGATCCGGTTAGGATTTTATTTTGTGAGGAACGTAGTACCGAGTTATTGTAGGCATATGCATGAAAATAATGATAACAAGGAATTAAAATATATATGTTCAATATTTAGGACCCTGGTTGGGTATAAGAATGGGATAGTGATGAGTGTAGTTCCAAAAAGACTGAAAACAGAGTGCTCTATTTTGGACAGCAAGTTTGCTGATCTTCAACAGGGCATAACTCACAGGTCTTTTAGCCCAGAGAGGTATGCTATATAGTTCTGGAAAGGTATTAAAGTACTCTATAACTTTGTTGTAGACTTCCAGAGCTGAAACACACCTTAAGATGGCTAAAAATCCCAGAGGAATGTGAACTGTCCAGAACCAGGACAGAGTAGAACATTCTCTGAATTGTTTTGTTTTTGATAACTCTCAGTAGCAAAACCCAAAAATTACGCCTATTTGTATTGGACTGCATGCAAAATGTTGCGGGACTGAGGTTATTGTCGTATGGTTGCAGATGATTCGTACTAGGACCACGCACGAGGTTGGTGGCTCTAGCCAACAGGGAGGCGATGACTCCCAGCCACCGGCCTACGACCGCACCCCGCAGCAGCAGCCACCACCGCCGCCTCCACTTACTCTAGCAGATGTGATAGCGGCATTGGTGGGAGGTCGTGAGGAGCAGACCGACCTGCTCCGCACGATCGTGCAGAATACGTCCCAGGCGGGGGGACGTCAAGAGCGAGGGCCTCGTGAGCCCCGTGATGTGTCGTACTCGGATTTCATGAGTACGCACCCTCCAGTGTTCACCGAAGCTGAAGAACCACTGGAGGCTGACAGCTGGCTGCGGACCATCGAGTCCAAGTTTGGGCTGCTCCAGTGTACGGAGCGGCAGAAGACCCTGTTCGCAGCACAGCAGCTCCACGGTGCCGCTGGTGCGTGGTGGGCGAACTATGTCACCTCACGTCCGGCTGGCCATGCCGTGGAATGGCAAGAGTTCCGGGAGGCGTTCCGCGCCTACCACATTCCTCCCGGAATAATGAAGAGGAAGTTCCGAGAATTCTTGGAGCTGAAGCAGGGCGGGAGGAGTGCCCACGACTACTCCCGTGCCTTCAACCATCTGGCGCAGTATGCGTCAGACTACATCTCCACGGAGGAGAAGAAGAGGGAGCACTTCTATCGGGGGTTACACCCCGAAATGAAGACCCATCTCGTACAGTGGAACCGCGGTACATTCAACGACTTAGTCAATGCCTCGATCATGCAAGAGGATGCTCAGCGGGAGTTGGCAGCTGAGCAGCGGAAGCGCAGCGCTTCACCCAGCGGTGGGAGTGGCGCTCCCCAGAAGTACCGTATGGTGTATCGGACACCATCCGGGCAGCAGTGGCAACTACCGGCGCGACCGCAACGGTTCGGGGGACGTCCCTTTCAGGCACCTCCGTTCCGTCCGCCGATGCCACCACCAAGACAGCAACAGCAGCAGCAGACGGTGCCCCGGGCGTTTCCACCGCCACAACGCGCCCCGGGATTCCGTCCACCGATCAGCGGGGGACCGCCCCGTTTCACCTGCTTCACGTGTGGCCAGGCGGGCCACTTCGCGAAGGACTGTCCCCAGGGGCAGCAGAGCAGCGGGCAAGCCCAGTTCCAGGGCGGTGCTCGAGGCCGACCTCTGGTGAAGAAGGTTGGTCAGCGGACTGGAGGCGTCCGCAACCTCGACAATGAGGATGCCCCAGAGGGAGACAACGTGCTGGCGGGTACGTTTACTCTCAACAATCAAGCCATCGTCATATTATTTGATTCTGGTGCAACCCACAGCTTTATAAGTGCATCCTATGTGGCTAAACATCAATTGCAAGTCTTTCCAACCAACTGCACTTATATGATCTGCTCACCGGGAGGGAAGATTTCAGCTAATATGATGATTCCAAAGGCACCTCTGTGCTTAGGTGGGAAACTATATCCCACCACCTTGATAATCCTTATGGGACAAAAGATTGATGCAATCTTAGGGATGCCATGGCTACAATACCATGGCGCTGTCCTAGAGATTCGGACACGGACGGTTCACTTAAATTCTCCATTCCACCGTCCGTATTCCATGGTGTTAGACACGCCAGACCGGAAAGTTTTAGCGATTAATAACGCTGAAGCTCTCAAGTTAGAGGACATCCCCGTAGTCCGGGAGTATCCTGATGTGTTCCCGGATGATCTTCCGGGCATGCCACCTGAGCGGGATGTCGAGTTCAAGATCGAGCTCGCACCCGGGACTACGCCCATATCACGGAGACCATACAAGATGGCTCCAAATGAGCTGGCTGAACTGAAAGAACAGCTCAATGACCTGTTGAGCAAGGGTTTCATTAGGCCGAGTTCCTCGCCTTGGGGATGCTCGGCGCTATTCGTGAAGAAGAAGGATGAGACCCTGAGGCTGTGTGTGGTTTACCGGCCGCTCAACGCCATCACCATCAAGAATAAGTACCCACTGCCCCGCATCGACATATTGTTTGATCAACTTGTGGGTGCAAGTGTGTTCTCCAAGATGGACCTTCGCTCTGGATATCACCAGATAAAGATCCGGGCGGAGGATATCCCGAAGACGGCCTTCTCAACGAGATATGGATTATATGAATATCTCGTCATGTCCTTTGGTCTCACAAATGCTCCAGCCCATTTCATGTATCTCATGAACTCGGTGTTCATGCCGGAGCTGGACAAGTTCGTGGTACTGTTCATCAATGATATCTTGGTTTACTCCAAGACAGAAGCCGAGCATGCCGAACACTTGCGGATCGTTCTTCAACGATTGCGAGACCACAAGCTTTACGACAAGTTCAGCAAATGTGAATTTTGGATCAGCCAAGTGCCATTCTTGGGACATATCATCTCAGCTGAAGGCATTGCGGTTGACCCAAGTAAAATAGAGCAAGTGTTGAAATGGAAAGCTCCCACTTCAGTTCATGAAGTCAGAAGCTTCCTCGGGTTAGCGGGATACTACCGGAGATTCATTCCAAGTTTCTCCAAGCTCGCTAAGCCGATGACAGAGTTACTGAAGAAAGGGACGAAGTATGTTTGGAACACGACATGTGAAGGAGCGTTCCAAGCATTGGTGAAGCATCTCACCACAGCCCCGGTATTAGCTCAGCCGGATACAACAAAGCCCTTCGACGTGTATTGTGACGCGTCCGGTATTGGGCTCGGCTGCGTGTTGATGCAGGAAGGATGTGTGGTCGCGTATGGCTCACGCCAACTTCGGAACCATGAGCAGCATTATCCGACTCATGACCTTGAGCTTGCTGCCGTGGTGTTGGCGCTAAAAATGTGGAGGCACTATCTCCTGGGGAATCTGGTGCATCTCTACACCGACCACAAGAGCTTGAAATACATTTTCACCCAGAAGGAGCTGAATATGAGGCAGAGGAGGTGGTTAGAGCTGATCAAAGATTTTGAGATTGATATCCATTACCACCCTGGCAAGGCGAATGTGGTTGCCGACGCGCTGAGTCGGAAATCGCATGTCCATCACCTCACCATTACACCGGTGGAGGAGGAAGAGCCAAGTTTATACTTGGTTCCTTATGGATCGCTGTACAACCTTTCCCTCATCCCTACTATTAGGGAGGACATCATTGCAGCTCAGAAGACGGATAAAGGCATGGCACATTTCCGGAGACGGATAGACAATGGAGAGATCAAATGTTTCCGGAAAGATGATGAGGGGACGTTGTGGTTTAATGACCGCATAGTCGTACCCCGAGATATGGAGTTGAGGAAGAAAATCCTCGATGAAGCTCACTTGTCCAAGTACTCCATTCATCCGGGTAGCAACAAAATGTACCAAGATTTGAAAAAGAAATTTTGGTGGACACGGATGAAGCGGGAGGTAGCTAAGTACATATCTAAGTGCGATACGTGTAGACGAGTGAAAGCTGATCACGGCATGGAAATGGGAAGATGTGAGCATGGATTTCATTGTGGGATTACCCCTAACATCCAACAAGCATGATTCCATATGGGTAATCGTTGATCGGTTAACCAAGACGGCTCACTTCATCCCGGTAAATACACGTTACCATGCCGGCAAATATGCGGAGCTATACATAGCAAAGATTATATGCCTATACGGGGTACCCAAGACCATCGTCTCAGATCGGGGTACATTATTTGTATCTCGCTTTTGGGAGCAGCTGCACGCTGCATTGGGTACTAAGTTGATCAGGAGCTCCACTTATCACCCTCAGACAGATGGGCAAACAGAGAGGGTGAACCAAGTATTAGAAGACATGTTGAGAGCATGTGCCATCCACCATGGTAGGAACTGGGATGATCACCTACTGTTAGCGGAATTCTCGTACAACAATGGTTATCAGGCAAGTATCAAGATGGCACCCTACGAAGCTCTCTACGGTCGCCAATGCCGCACCCCATTAAATTGGTGCGAGTCCGGTGAAAGGGTCACATTCGGGGTTGATGTGGTGAACGACGCCGAAAAGCGCGTTCGGACAATTCAAGCCAATTTGAAGGCCGCTCAATCCCGACAGAAGAGCTACGCTGATAAGAGGCGTAGACCGTTGCATTTTGACGTTGGGGAACACGTGTACCTCCGCGTGTCTCCGATGAAGGGCGTGCACCGGTTTGGTGTGAAAGGGAAGCTCACTCCCCGTTTTATTGGACCCTACGCTATCACCGAGAAATGTGGACCGACAGCGTATCGATTGGAACTACCGGCATCTCTTGCTGGTGTCCATGATGTTTTCCATGTTTCGCAACTGCGAAAATGTTTGAAGCATACAGCTGCTGTTCCTACTGAAGACATCGGCGAGTTGAAACCAGATTTAACATATGATGAGTATCCGGTGGAGATCCTTGATGAGAAAGCCCGAACCACGCGTAGCAGAACGTTGTGGTTCTACAAGATCCTCTGGAGTAACCACACCGTGGAAGAAGCGACGCGGGAGAGCGAGGGATTCCTTCGTTCAAATTACCCGGAGTTCATGGCTTCTCAACACGAGTAAGTCCTGACTACATCGCTATCTCTTATTTTGTAATCTCGGGACGAGATTCTTTTAAGGGGGGAGGAATGTAAGGGCCTCAGTTTTAGCACACATTTGAAGTGTTCATCACCACACCACACTAATTTTCACTCCATTCGGAGTTGATCTTGACATGAGTTAAGTGGGACGAATTCAAACTTTATTGAATTCAAAACTGAACTTGTGCTGAAATTCACTCAAACCGAACCCAATTTGAATTCTATTCAATTCAAATGGCTCAGGGGTGAATAATTTGAATCACCAGGGGTATTATGGGGCTCACTGTTTACAACAGTGATTAGGAGTAAATTTCAGAGGTTAAAACCCCGGGTGGGACCCACATGTCATAGAGGGGAGGAGGAGAAACTTGCACCCAAAGTCAGAGTCTCGGTGGGAAATTCCACCGAGCAGCTGTCGGCTGTGCCACCGAGCAGCTACCGGCGCCACCAGCTGCTTCCCTCTCCGCGCGCTGGCGCCCAGGGCGGCTGGCTCGTGCCCCCACGCGACCGGCACCACCTCAGCCGAGCAGGAGTCGGCCGGCTTTATCTTCTCGCGGGCAAAACCCAGCAGCGGCATTGTTTCTCGCCACAACTCTCTGCTCAATCGGGAAAACCAGCAAAATCATCTCCTCCTTCGTCCCTGAGCTGCTAGACAGCCACCTGAGGTCGCACTCCACCTCCCCAACGCCAGAAACCCCGAGCTCCGACCTCCTTTGCCCAAAGACGATCGCCACCACGGCGACCTAGCCGCAGCCGAGAGTCAGGCGCCCGTGGGCAGCGTTCCACAGGCGTTTTCACGGTCCAGCGAGAGAGGCAACAGGAGCGCGCGACCACCCTGCGGCTCTCCTCCAAGTTTGGAAGCCAACCGTGAAGAATCCGCAGAGAATTTCTAATCTTTGCTCCGGCGACAGTAAACCAAGCTTCCGGTACGGTTTCTTTAAATTCTCGCTCTATGATCTTTCGGAGGTCATCAAATCTTGCACATAGACGCTGGACTAGCCGGCGATCAAGTTCTTTTCTGCACCCGCAGCGTGAAACTGTCTAGGAGTGACGAATTTCGAGCTCGATCGAGGGCGGTCATGGCGGGCACGGTCGGTCACACGGTGCCGACCAACTTACCGCCATCCCTGGACCCTTTTGACACCTTGTCGAGCTTCCTAGAGGTACACTGATGCTGTAGGGCCGTTTGTTCAAGGTGTTGGCGGGTTTAGAAACCACGGTCGACGGTGTCGAACCTCAACCGAGGCCGCGGCACGTCGCCGAGCTATTTCCGGTCACCCCCAGCCCGACCTGACACCACCGACGTGTTCCTCGACGTCGACAACCCCCTGGCGGCGAGTTTCAGCCCCTGGGAGGTCCGGCAGCGGCGAGCCGGCGAGCCCCGAGTCTGCTCCGGCGAGGTCGGCGGCGCGGGCGCGAGAGAACGGCGGGAGGAAGACGAAGCCGGCTGGCCCACGTGTCAGCGGCTGAAGAATTTAAATCAGGATCGGGTGTGGCCGGGGATCGGCTGTGCTGGCGCGCAAATACCGTGTGAGCCCCGGTGTGCCGGACACCTCCGCGCTCGACACGTGTGGTATCCCCGGTGTGCCGGACACCTCCGCGCTCGACACTTGTCCCCGCGGGCCCCGAGAGTTTAAACTTTTCCCCCGATTTTTAGAATTCTTCCAAACTTCAAATCCTCATAACTTTGGCTAGAAAGCTCCAAATCGAGTGAACCAAATTTTGTTGGATTTAGCTCTCTGATCACTTTCCAACGATACCAAATTCAGCTCATGAAAGTGAATAGTTTTCCAGAATTAAATCCCTAAAATTTAAACCGTTGGGAATTTTATCTGGAGAACTACTTTATGAAAAATTCTGAAATTTGTCTGAGAGGTTCAATGGAAAATCCCTAAATCCCAGTAAAATTTTCAGACTCATCCGAGTTCATTTAGTTACCCTACTGGGGTGATTAAGAGAACTGCCCTGAGAAAATAGAAAAATGTACAGAAACATTTTTTGGATTTTCTCAAAGCTTGATTAGGGCATGACTTCTGTAGAATTCTTCAAATGACATGAAACCAACTCCATTAGAACCATCTTAAAGTTTAGTTTCCAGAAAGTAATGGTTGGAGCCATGAAAACCCCTGGAATTATTCAGAGGCTCAAATATTGACCAAGTGGGCTTTTATTTTTACAAGGTTCAAATGAACTTTGTTTCAAATGAAACTTGGTCAAGACTCTGGTTCGGACCCTACCAAGCCACCATAAAAATTTCAGAACCAAAGGGGAGGGTTAGCTAGAGTTATTAGTAAATAAGTATTCAAGTTTACACATTGCATTTAAATTTACATGTAGTGTTATATTCAACGTGTAGCCATTAAAGAAGAGACTCCGGAAGTGCTGGACTTCCTTCTTCTGGACGAAGAAATAACTACTGACCAGCAGCAACAAGGCAAGCCCCGGTTTGCATTAACCTTTTACAAGTCTTACGTTGTTTACATGTGTCATATGAAGTATGTATGTGCATTAGGTATAGGATGAATGAAACCCCACTTGCATAACCAAAGGTCCCTAAAAAAGTGAGGGTAGTGTCAAGGACCTCGAGTAGACAGGCTATGCTTAATGAGTCATAGGACTTCGGTACAAGTCGAGTAGTTAGAATCTACTCGCGAGATAGGCATTGGGACACACGGGTTCGGTTGAGTGATGTGAGATCACTATAGTAATAAAAAAATGAGACTAGGCAGGGGCTAGGGCGCAGCAAGAGGAAGTCTTGTGTGTGCAGCCCTGCCCGTGTCGATTGAGGACCGATCCGTGTGCGCACCGAAGGCATATCGGATATATGGGCCCCGATAAACCGATGTAGCCTAAACCTCCGGGCGTCGAGGCATAGCACACCGATTTATAGGTGTAGGTTGAGGGCAGCAAGGTGGAAATCTGCCAACGGGCATAGAGAGATGCTCCGTGTGGGGAACCTCCTGCTCGTTTCGGTGCGACCGGTTCGACGTTTGGGCTGTTGGGTGAAAGGTTGTCCCGTACGACATCGAGTGAGCATGCTGTGCAGCTCCATGGGTGGGCGTACGTGACGTGCTCTTTGGGTTTTCCCTGCAGGTGTATATCGAGTCGATTCGCCGTCCCTCGCGGCGACGAGTACCGCTTGTTCACTGCGTCGTAACGTAGACTAACGAATGAAATGTTATGATTCCATATTGCTGTTATGACATAATTGTATTGCTACATGTGTGCCACCAAATATGGCTTACTAAATTTCCGCTTCCTGAACTGTTAACTGGTTGCTAAAAGATGAACTAAGGATGAACTTGTAGGCGTGTCCATTTGCTGCAACATTGCTATCCTATGTCATGGTATACCCCATGTAGAGTTTCATGCTTAGGTGAGTCGGTTAAGCCTTGCTGAGCTTTCGTGCTCATGGTTGCTGCTTAAGTGTTTTTTAGGTGAGGAGCCACCCACAGACTCGGAGTACGAGTCCACCGGCGAGGGTTACCCTCCGTCGGGGACCACGGCTGAGTGGGAGCCGTACACGCCGCGCTGAGCTGAGGAGTGCAGCTAGTGTGGGTTGCCCTAGGGCTGGGCAACCACTTTTGCTAGATAGGCGGGCGTGAGTTGTATAAAAGGAACTTCCGCTGTAAAATAAAGACCCTAGTTTGTAACTGAGAAGTGTACTACTTTGTACATTCAGTTTGTTTTTCCCATGTAATATAATATGTTCTTATGACGTGTGCTGTTGGGTGTCGCATCGCGCGGCACCACCCTCTACGATCCTGGATGAGCGAATTCTGGTCCGCCACAGAAAGAAATACAGTTCAAAGAATAATGAACATGATAATTTGGTTGAGCTAAAAGGTTCTCTAGTTCTAGCTTACTACTATGAGGACCCATATATCATGGACCTTTGGTTTCTAAGAGACTTCAAGAATGAAATTTGGGTAAAAGAATATAGCATATTGATTACCCAAATTATTCGGTATCGTTTTGAGTACTATGTAAAGCCATTGATTCTGCTAGATGATGGGAGGTTGGTCATTTATGATGCACGGATGGGGAGGCTGTTCATATGTGATCCAGAAACCAACATTTTTACACAAGTGAAAACAGGACATCCTGACTCAGTTGGTATGTTTACAGGAAGTTTGTTGGGTGTACTAGAGGATGATACGATATAATATGGTAATGTCAATTTAGCTTGTGTTCTATCCAATTGCAGTATTCACTCTTCTAGGTTTAAATTGAACTCTATCGATAATTGTAATGTTTTGTCCAGACATTTATATCCCTCTCTGTATGTGTACCTCTCTGTATGTGTATTATTCTTATGGACAATTATTTGAATATTTAACAATGTTGCGGTGCAATGCTACCTGTTTGGGTATGGGCAAAGAGTTGTTCACTATATGGTGTTGTAGCTTCATACTTGGTGCGCGTGTGCGAGTGTTGGCATGTGACTTGCGCAGTTGTAGGCACCTCATATGGTTTATGCAAACTCGGTATGATGTTTATTCATATGTTTGTGGTGGTGAAAGTGATTGACATCATAGAAAACGAGGTATTTGAGACCAGCGACGGACTGCTCGCGGACGGGTTTCGTGACCACGTCGGCGCCACATGTGCATGTGCCCGTGCACGTCAGGATGAGCTCGCTCCTACATAGCCTCGTGTTTGGCCAGCCGCTCCCGCTGTTCGTCAACCAGGGCCTCAGCGGGTCGGGCTAGAGGTGCCACGGGACGAGCACCACGGCTCGATCAGCAAGGACGACGTCGCAGACACAGTGTGGTGGGTCAAGGCGTAGAGGAGTAAGGCACGGTGTTCTGTGAGGCATGGATAACTGTTGAAGCAGGAGTGGCACATTTGATATCGCAATTTAGAAACGGTGTTCCACCTTTTTTTCTGAATGCTTCATGGTGCAGCAACTCTGGAGGCAAACCAGCAACTGGATTGAGCAGCCAAGCCTTCACCCAGCAAGCTGGAACATCAATGACTCCATGAAGATTGGTTTGAAAAGCTATCAACAAACTCAAGTATGAGCCATCATAAGGGCATTTGATCTCTCGTTATCCTAGTAATCTGGATCATCTGGGGAGAACGAGATGGACGGATATTTCAAGCCAGAGAGTGAACAGCGGAAATTCTCATTGCAATAATCCAAGAAGTCCGACTTTGGTGTATCACAGGTTGCAAGCACTTGACCCTCGTGCATATACACTCTTCCCTACTTATAAATAAACGCCAGATCTGTGACTTCTCAAAAAAAAAGGAGTGGCACATTGACGAGCTAGTGGGGCACCTGTTGTAACCCAGCATGGTCGTGTTGCAAGTTGCAACTGTGGGCAACGCGAGCCGGTGAGTTTAGTAACGATTTCTCTATTCTGTAGGCTGTAGCAAATAAAAGCTAGGAAAATCTGTGGCACTTGGCATTGCAAAATCACGCTCTGCTCATTGAATTCTAGCCAGTGCATTCGTGCCTGACTGATTTTGGTGCATTACTGCAGTAGGGGGTGGTCAACATCCACAGCTAGGTCGACCTGCGGGGAAACAGGAGACAACAAGAACTTCGCTGGGTGCATTTTCTTGAGCTGCCTAGAATTAAGTCTCCTTCTCCTTGAGCGAAACTAGCCAAAACAGTGAACTGATGCACTACTTCATTCCTACTTCCTAATAAACCTGCCCTTCAGAGTTGCTAAAGGTATCGCCGAATCTCCTTAGAAACTTGAACAGGGGACGGAGAGGATTGTAGGGATGACGAGCATTCTCATGATCAATCAGGTACAAGCATGAGCGATTGACGTAGAAGCTGCAAAAGCAGACAACATTAAGTGTCGATCAGTACAGACCAACATAACTAGCGTGTTAGATGTAGCATGGAGTGAAAAAAAATCAAACAGCGAACGTAGAGAAATATTTAGTTCTGAACATTACCTGACATGTAGCAAAACTTCCTCATCAGCCTGAGTTCTACCATCGGAAACACCATCTTCCCCAGGATCAAAATCTTGGACGAACTCACCAGCGGGGCAAGGCACTTTGCCCACACTGGAGATAGCTTCCCAATCTGGAATCAACAATCAAATAGTAAAAAAACAGAGACATTACTCTGCAAAACAAATATATCCATCCCTGTTTAATGATGTGCATCTTGAGATTGCAGTAAGAGGAATTGCTTGAACCTCTCCAAATCGATTCGTTGAGAAGTGTACGATCTCCGCTAGAGCAGTCGCCTGCCTGGCCGACACCCTGGCCCGGCCGTAGAGCCAGTTGTATGACGGGTACGAGAAGTGGACGGCCTCGCCGGCATCCAGCAGCTTCCTCCCGCGGCACGTCGACAGCCCAGTGGCATAGGATTTCTTGAAGAGACACCATTCGCGGCCGTCCAGCAGGCACTGATCCAGTTCCGCCGGCAGCGGCGCCACTACCATCCTCCACTCGTTCACCGGCACGGTCCCCGGCGGCAGCACTGCGCGGATGGGCCTCGCGCTAAGGTATGGCACCGGGTGAGATGCCGTGAGGTCGATGAAATCCGCGCCGTCGTCTTCGAGGCACAGCTTCTTCTTGGGCCTCGGCAGGGGTCGATGATCTCTACCTCGTCTTCACTGATGCCACTCTCCTCCTCCTCCTCCTCCTCCTCCTCCTCCTCCTCCTTGTCAGCAACCTCATCGGCTTCCTTCTCCTCCTTCACATTGACCTCGTCAGCTTCCTCCTCCTCCTCCTTCACATCGACCTGGTCGGCTTCCTCCTCCTTGACATCGACCTCGTCGACTTCCACCTTTGCATCGACCTCTTCAGCTTCTTCCCCTTCCTTCACATTAACTGCGTTGGCTTCCCCATCCTGCATCACCCAGTGACCAGCTTGCTCCTGGAAGGGGCCGTCAGCTTTGATTGGAGCGCGTGTGAGCTGCGATGGCGGAGGGAATCGGGATGGGGATCGGCCTCGGGGAAGGGGAGTCTTTTTGGCGGGGGATATGAAAGGGAAGGGAAAAAGTTCTTTCTTCGATCTCGGCGGGACGAAGCAGATGGAGGGAAAAAGGGAACTTTTGGCAGTCGGCACCGCGTTGCGTGGCTTTGCTCGTCGTCGGCTATGCATTTCCCAAATGCTTATCATGTCTGTAAATTTCTTTGTTTTGGATGGAGGTTTGATCATGCAACTAGAGGAACCAAAGAATGTGAGTTATATTTGTCGCATCTTGTAATAGAAAAAGAAACAGTAGTGTCATTTCAGATTCATTGACTACAAAACAAAGTTTACGAAATTAAAATTTCAATATATAATTACAAATTTCTTTCGCGCACTTACACACATACAAACAGATTAAGAGAATCGTTATAGATCAAACTTCTGCGTGGTTACATGAGCTTGGAACATACCATGATCGAGTACACACTACTACAAAAACTATTATCACAGGCGCCTCGTTTTTCACACCCAGGCGGTCCGTAAAAACTTGCGTCTGTGACGTCGAATGATTTAATAGCCGCTTGTGATGAATAAACATCACGGACGGCTCACAACGGCAAACCACCTGTGTAAACATATCAATTTTCACAGGCGGACCGTGGAGTAGGAGCCGCCTGTAATATGGGCCATTAATACAGGTGGCTGAAGCGATCGGGAGTAGGAGTCGCCTGCAATATTGGCCATTAATACCGAGGGGAACGAGCCTTTAAATTCGACTCGAAACTGCATTAATACAGGCGGTTGAAACGACTAGGAGTAGGGAGCCGCTTGCAATATTGACCATTAATACCGAGGGAATCGATCAACCAATTCGATGCCACCAAACGTCGCAGCTCGGTATACATCAACCACATTTAGCATCAAACAAAAAGACAACAAACAACTTGATAATTGATAACAAACATTCATTATCAAACACACATTCATTAAAAATTAAATTTTTATAAAAAACAAAAGAAAACAACAGACGATCGCCTAGTCCTCCGGTGGCGGAGAAACCCCACCCTTGTCGGTGATCGCCTCCACCAACTTCCTGCTGCCTTCCACCCCAAGCACCTCACCGACCGTCTCACGCATCGCGTCAAGACGACCGACCACTGCGCTTAACCCGAAGAGGTAGTGGGCTATGGTGCCCATTCCAGTACATTCTGGAAGGCGACCAAGACCTAGAAGAACCATGGCATCAGATGTACTGTTAAATACATCCTTCGCCATCTGTTGGCGCAACGATGATAGGTCATCGTCATCCGCTTGTGCCCTGAGGGCAACCAAACTCTGCTTTAGGAAAGCGACTTTCCTAAGACGGTGCACTCTCTCTTCCGCCGAGGAAGGCGGTGAAGGTGCGGTTGGAGACGGGGACGGAGGCGCAGTTGGAGCCGGGGACGGAGGCGTGGTTGGAGTCGGGGACAGTGGCGCGGTTGGAGCCGGGGACGGAGGTGCGGTTGGAGCCGGGGACAGAGGCGCAACGGGTGGAGAGCATGGTCGGGAGCGCTTCGTCGGTGGTTCCATTAAGACTAGGGCTACGATGCGACGAGGAAGACGAAGACTAGAGGGAAGAGGAAGACTTTGATGGTGGTGCAGACTGTAGAGAAGGGGAAGGTGCAAGTTATAATGGTGTGGAGAAGGAGAGGTTGGATCACTTCGAATTCTGCGCACGAAAGGAAACGACCGCACGATACAAGCGGACCGTGGAGTAGTAGCCGCTTGCAATATTGGCCGTTAATACAGGCGGCTGAAGCGACCGGGCGTGCGTGCCTTACCTTTTCAGTTACCGCGCGAGCACGAAGGGAACGTGACACGCACGTAGTATACATGTGTCCTTAGAGTTACACAGGCGTATAATCTTACGTTACAAACCGCTTGTGATAAATATTCTTCACAAACGGACAACTGTAGATAAAGAACTGCCTGCAATAAAGATTCTACACAGGCGGATACTCTTTACATTACAAACCGCCTGTGATAAAGATTATTCACAGACTGCTAGTCGTAGGTATAGAACCGCCTGCGAAAATTATAGTGAACAGAGGAAAAACAGAGCTCTCACGTACACACAGAGATGAAGCAGCACTGAGCCGACCATGGCTTCAAGCGCAGTGCATTTCACTGTATGAATTTTGTTAATTTTTTTAAAGCATTCCAACATGTCAAAATTCAAATATTAAAAGAGAAAATTTGTCAAATTAAAACATTAAAGCTTCATTACAATAATACAAATATATATTATATATGTCATACATTTTTTCCAGCATTGACATATTCTCGCATATAGGGTTTCAAATCCTTTTTAATGCTTCTTTCTACGTGCTTGATGTTGTCTAGATCGGTGAAAAGGTACATATCTTCATATTGATTATATTCCTTTTCATTATCTCCCACATTCTCAGCCCCAACAATGTTTTGGTTTCTAGAAACAACTATGTGCATCTTCTCAGTTCCTGGATCCTGTACAAAAAAACTTGTGCAACACGATCGGCGAGAACCCACGGATCATCTTTATAACCCACTTTGTTCAAGTGTACCAGTGTCAACCCGTAGTTGTCCATTTTCACACCATCAGGATGTTTGACTCATTGGCACTTAAACAAGGGCATTTGCATTCTTTTGCCATAATCGAGTTTCCATATTTCCTCTATGAACCCGAAGTATGTGGTCCTCTGCCCTTGTGGATCATAAGACTCTATACGAACACCACTATTTTGTGCAACACTCTTACCATCTTTTTCCTTAGTGTAAAATATGTAACGATGGATGTCATATGCTTGCCATGATGTAACCAAAGCAGATGGGCCAGAAGCTAACTTCTTCATTATTGCCTCTTCATCAGAGTCTTCGTATGGTATATTTTTGTCCATTAACCATTCAGTGAAACATCTTCTGTGCTCTTTCATGATCCAGTCCTCTGTGCGGCCTTGGTTTTTTCCGCGAAGCTCAATTCCGTGTTCCTCGATGTACGACCCAACTATTGTGAGCTGTTGTAGTACACTAAAATATGCACAGTGTACTAAATTGTAATCCTGAACGATAAAAGTTTTCTTACCCACTTTTCCTCTCCCACATAGTCTACCCTCATGTACTGGTATAGGCACACCTATCGGCTCCATCTTTGATGTAATCAGCGCAACCCTGAATCACTTCTTCAGTAGTGTATCCTTCCATAATTGAACCCTCTGGGTGAGCACGGTTCCGCACATAACCCTTTAATACTCCTAAATATCTCTCCAACGAAAATATATGATATAAATATAGTGGCCCCAATGCTTTTATCTGATCAACAAGATGTATGATTAGGTGTACTTGCATATCGGAAAAAGATGGTGGGAAACACATCTCAAGCTTGCACATAGTCTCGACGATGTACGTTTTCAAATAATCTAAGTCTTCCCAGGCTATCACCTTTTGCGATATTGCATTGAAGAAGTAACACAAACGAGTGATGACAACTTTTACATGCTCAGGTTTGATGACCCTTATTGCAATGGCAAAGAACACTGTCATCATCATGTGATAGCCGTGAGAATTATAGCTGAATAAAGATAGGTCTTTCATCGAGACTAGTTTGTAGATATTGGATGAGAAACTCGTGGACACTCTGATCCCACGCAAGCATTCGCAAATTTCCTTTTTCTCCTGTAGTGTCAAGTTGTAGCTGGCTGGGAGAAGGTAATGCTTCCCGTTGGCCTTTTCTACCGGGTGAACCTCTGGTCTCATATTAAGATTTACTAGGTCCATACGTGATTTTAATTTGTCCTTTGTTTTCCTCGGCACGTCCAGCAAGGTTCCAATGATGTTTTCAAATACATTCTTTGTAACGTGCATCAAATCAATACTATGGCAAATTTCCAGGTTCTTCTAGTAGGGAAGATACTTGAAAAAATCGATTATTTCTTGAAAGCCGTGTCAGTTGTATCACCCGAAGATGTAGTTTTCTTTCTCTTTGTTCCTTTACATTTTTTGCCCTTACCGAAAGCATTCTGAATGTTCTTGACCATTTCAAATACGAGTTTTCCATTTGGTGCAGTATTTTTTTCGATTGTATTATCAAATTGTTGTTTCATCTTTCTGTACTTATGTGTATCTATCAAGAATTGTCGGTGTCTCATGGACACTGTCTTTGATGATGTGAGGTACAAAAACCCAGTTCCATCCACGCACCTTACACAACCTTTCTTCCCTTTCATTTGTCCTGATAATGTAAACAGTCCGGAATAATCATGCACGGTAATGAATATCATTGCTCTTAGCGTAAAATACTCACGCTTGTACTCATCCCATGTAGGTACGCCTTCATTCCACAGTTTCGCCATATCTTCTATTAGAGGTTCCAAGAACACATCAATTTCGATGTCGGGTTGTTTTGGACCTTGTATAAGAATAGATAACAAAATATATTTCCTTTTGTGACACAATCACATCGGTAGATTGTACATCGTTAATACCACTGGCCATGTGCTGTGTATGCTCCTTTTTCACCAAACGGATTTATTCCGTCTATACCCAAGGCAAACCTTACATTTCTGATTTCTTTGCAAACTCTGGATACTGAATATCAAAAAATTTCCACTGGGTTGCATCACCAGGGTGTCGAATTATTTTTCATTCTTCCTGCGCTGCTCGGAATGCCAACGCATAAGTTCAGCTTCTCTAGGGTTTGAGAACAAACGCTTCAAGCGATCAATTACTGGAAGGTACCACATCACTAAGGTAGGATTTTTTCTCTTATTATTCCCGCTTGCATCGTCAAAAGTATCGTCATCGTCACCTTCAGGGCCAATAATATTCTTCTTATTCTTCAGGGTCTTATTCATGTTGGTAACATACTGGTGATTGTAGTCCTTCTTATATCTACTGACACCGCAGATGGAGCATCTAGTTGCGCGCTCATGCTCTTTGCAAAACAGAATACAATAATTCACACAAGCGCGTATTTTTCTCACACCTAGTGACATCGAGCAAAGAAGTTTCTTCGCTTTATAAGTGCTTCTAGACAGTTTATTGGGATTTGGGAGAATTTCTGCCAAAAGATTCAAAAGATCAGAGAAACTACAATCGGACCATACGTGTGTGGCTTTTAACTTTAGTAGTTATAGGACTGCACACAATGTAGTAAACTCTTTATCACAACCCTTTGATTCATCATATAAGAGCTCCGTCGCTGCATTCTGCAATGTCTCCATTTTACTTAAACCTTTACTTGCTCCTATAGAAAGATGTGGTTCGATGTGACGCAATATCTCCTCACAATCAAACTCATCATCATCATCCTAATTGTCACTACCATAATTGATATGAGCATTATCGTCATCAGAACCTCACTCATTATTTTTATCCACCTCATTCATATCTAACTCACCATGCTCTGTTGTGTAGTCTTTTTTGAAACCACATTTCATCAAAGGAGATTGGATTACTATAGTAACTATCCAAACAATCTTATTTTCATAGTCGATACATGGACATAATATGTCATCTATCTTTTGTAACTTCGCATGTCTCTTGGACGCTTCAATAAAGTTTGCAACATTTTGAATGTACGTAGGATCAGGTCTTGGCATGTTGTACATCCACGCTCGACAGTCCATGTTCTATGTCAAACTGTAAAAATAAAAATATAATAGTAACCATTTCTTGAATGCATGTGAAGGCTGAAGGTTGAACACAAGGTTCATAAAGCTAGCGTACAGTTATGGCACTTGGAGGCGAGGACGACGACGTGCGCGCGCTTGGAGGCGAGGGCGAGGACGGCGACGTGGGCTCGGCAGTGAGGGAGAGGACGGCGACGGCGGCGACGGCCAGGATGGCGGCAGTGGCGGCGAGTGGCAAATGTATTTTTGGTAGCCTGACGGCGTCTATGTGAAATCTCCCGAGTTAGGTTTTTGTGATGCCCGAGCAGTGCTTTATATAGTCGTCCATTATCACAGTCGGGTATTAAGGAGGTTCTATATTAAAAACCGCCTGCGATAACTGCCTCTTCATAGGTCTGCTCTTCAGTTTCTTCTTTCTTTACTTTATTTTTTATTTAGATTTCAATGTAAATACTCAAACATGAATAGATTCTATAAATTGAGTCCAAACTCGATAATTCTTTTTTGTATATTCTTCAAAAATTGAAACATACCAGATAAAACAAAAGGTTTAAAACTTAGATAGGTAACGTTGTTATATTTTGGTAAATATAGTATTAATTTATAGGCACATATTATTTAGATTGTCATATCTCCTAAAAAATGGATCTTCCACTGAAAGTCGGTTTTTATGAACATATTGTCTTATTTATACATGTATAAATTTTGTTATTTTTAAAGCAATCTAACATGATAAAATTTAAATTATCCCTCATTCTAATGAAATGCTCATATACATATGAGACATTCTTCACATTTTGAACACACATTGATCCAAATAATTTTGTAAAAATATGAAAAAAAAATCATAGAGGTTGATATGATGACTAAAAATCCCATAGAAAAATGCACTCACAAAATCAATGTATTATGCAAGATACTAAAATGTCAAATATCTAATTTATTTTTTTTCCATGTTTTGACCAATTTCACGGGTTTTTCAAGTGAAATTTAATAGACACCTATAATACTAAATCATATTACAAGAACTTGGAATTTGGGCATTTACAAGCCCGCTTATTTTGATAAAGAATATTAATTAATTCCAAAATTAATAAACTTGTTTCACAGGCGGTTCTATATTAACAACCGTCTGCGATAATTGTCTCATCATAGGTCCGCTCTTCAGTTTCTTCTCCCTTGACTTCATTTTTTATTTAGATTCCAATGTAAATACTCAAACATGTATAGATTCTATAAATTAAGTCTAAACTTGAGGATTCTTTTTTTTCTATATTTTTCAAAGATAATATATACTACATGGAACAAAAAGTTTAAAACTTATATAGGTAATATTGTTATGTTTTGGTAAATATAGCATTAATTTATATGCACATATTATTCAGATTGTCATATCTCCTAAAGAAATGGATCTTTCGCTGAAAGTCGATTTTTATGAACATATTGTCTTATTTATACATGTATGAATTTTGTTGTTTTTTAAGCAATCCAACATGGCAAATTTCAAATTATCCCTCATTCTAATGAAATGCTCGTATACATATGAGACATTCTTTACATTTTGAACACACATTGATTCAAACAATTTTGTAAAAATCTGAAAAAATCATAGAGGTTGGTATGATGATTAAAAGTCCCATAAAAATGCACTCACAAAATCAATATATTATGCAAGATACAAAAATGACAAATATTCTATTTATTTATTTTCCATGTTCTGATCAATTTTAGAGGTTTTTTCAAGTGAAATTCAATGGGCACATATAATACTAAATCATATTACAAGAACATGGAATTTGGGCTTTTACAAGCCCCTTATTTTGATCAAGGATATTAATTAATCCTAAACTTGTTTCACAGGCAATTCTATATTAAAAACCACTTGCGATAATTGCCTCTTCATAGGTCTGCTCTTCAGTTTCTTCTTCATTTGTTTCATTTTTTATTTATATTCCAATGTAAATACTCAAAAATGTATAAATTCTGCAAATTAAGTTCAAACTCGATGATTCTTTTTTCTATATTCTTCAAAAATTAATATATACCAGATGGAAAAAAGTTTAAAACTTATATAGGTAACATTGTAATATTTTGGTAAATATAGCATTAACTTATAAGCAATATTATTCAGAATGTCATATCTTCTAAAAATGGATCTTCCACTTAAAGTCGGTTTTTATGAAAATATTGTATTATTTATACATGTATGAATTTTGTTATTTTTAAAACAATTCAGCATGGCAAAATTTAAATTATCCCTCATTATAATGAAATGCTCATATACATATAAGCCATTCTTCAAATTTTGAACACACATTGATTCAAACAATTTTGTAAAAATCTGAAAAAATCATAGAGGTTGGTATGATGACTAAAAAGTCCTATAGAAAAATGCACTTACAAAATTAATGTATTATGCAAGATACAAAAATGACAAATATCCTATTTATTTGTTTTCCATGTTCTGACCAATTTCAGAGGTTTTTCCTAGTGAAATTTAATGGGCACCTCTAATACTAAATCATATTTCAAGAACTTGGAATTTGGGCTTTTACAAGCCCCCTTATTTTGATCAAGTATTAATTAAATCTAAACTTAGTAAACTTGTTTCATAGACGGTTCTATATTAAAAACTGCCAGCAATAATTGCCTCTCCATAGGTCTGCTCTTCATTTTCTTCTTTTTTGCTCCATTTTTTATTTAGATTCTAATGTAAATACTCAAACATGTATAGATTCTACAAATTAGGTCCAAACTCGATGATTTTTTTTCTATATTCTTCAAAAATTTATATATACTAGATGGAACAAAAAGTTTAAAACTTATATAGGTAACATTGTTATGTTTTGGTAAATATAGCATTCATATTATTCAGATTGTCATATCTTCTAAAAAAGTATCATGAATTTTGTTATTTTTTAAAGCAATCCAACATGGCAAAATTCAAATTATCCCTCATTCTAATGAAATGCTCATATACATATGAGCCATTCTTCAAATTTTGAACACATATTTATTCAAACAATTTTATAAAAATCTGAAAAAATCATAGAGGTTGGTATGATGACTAAAAAGTCCCATAGAAAAATGCACTTACAAAATTAATGTATTATGCAAGATTCAAAAATGACAAATACCCTATTTATTGTTTTCCATGTTCTGACCAATTCAGAGTTTTTTCCAAGTGAAATTTAATTGGCACCTGTAATACTAAACCATATTACAAGAACTTGGAATTTGGGCTTTTACAAGCCCCTTATTTTGATCAAGGATATTAATTAATCCTAAACTTAGTAAACTTGTTTCACAGCCGGTTCTATATTAAAAACCGACTGCGATAATTGCCTCTTCATAGGTCTGCTCTTCAGTTTCTTCTTCCTTTGCTTCATTTTTTATTTAGATTCCAATGTAAATACTTAAACATGTATAAGTTCTGTAAATTAAATCCAAACTCGATGATTTTTTTTCTATATTCTTCACTACCAGATGGAACAAAAAGTTTAAAATTTATATAGGTAACATTGTTATGTTTTAGTAAATATAGCATTAGTTTAGATGCACATATTATTCAGATTGTCATATCTCCTAAAAAATGGGTCTTCCACTGAAATTCGGTTTTTATGAACATATTGTCTTATTTATACATGTATGAATTTTGTTATTTTCTGAAAAGCAATCCAACATGGCAAAATCTAAATTATCCCTCATTTCAATGAAATGCTCATATACATATGAGGCATTCTTCAAATTTTGAACATACATTTATTCAAACAATTTTATAAAAACCTGAAAAATTTATAGAGGTGGTATGATGACTAAAAAGTCCCATAGAAAAATGAATTCACAAAATCAATGTATTATGCAAGATACAAAAATGACAAAAACTTAGTAAACTTGTTTCACAGGCAGTTCTATATTAAAAATTGCCCGTGATAATTATCCATCATTCAGTTATGGCGCCTCTTCGACGGTGCTGCAACCGCGAGAATCTGAAACACCTTTATAATAAGCAGTTGCCACGCCCTTCCTCATCTTCCTCGTAACGCCCTTCCTCATTCTTCCTTGCAGCGCCCTTCCTCATCTTCCTCGCAGCGCCCTTCCATCTTCCTCGCTCTTCACACAACCATGGCATCTGCAGGATCTTCGTCTCGCCTCCCCGCTGGTGATCATGATCAAGGCGGAAAATAAAAGCAGCCGTCGCTGGCGCTCCCAGAGTCAAAAGCTGGAGCCAAGCGGAAACCTTCTGGTGGCCTGCTGGAGAACAACCAGGGAGCCAAGCTGCAACATTCTGGTGGCCCGCCGGTGAACCGCTCCCGATGGTCGTCATCTCTGGTCCCGGTGGCTCCGCCAACACAGTTGGTGACCTATACCACCGAGGTCATGTTGAACGGCACCGTAATCGAGACCACCGTGATGTCCTCCGCCACCGATGTCGAGTGCTTCCTTTTGCATGTTCGTTGGAAAAACCCGGAGCCCCTCATCGTTGGCCTGGACACAAAATGGTACAACGCCAAGAAACCGGACGGGCGCAAGTCGTACAAGACGGCCGTCCTGCAGCTCTGCATGGGCCGCCACTGCCTCATCTTCCAGATCATCACGCGGACTATGTCCCGGAGAGTGCCCTGAAAAACTTCTTCACCTATCCACACAACATATTTTATGGCGTCAGTATCAGTAGCGACATAGAGCGGCTGCACGAGGACTACGGCTTCGAGGTAGCAAATGTGGTTTTCTTTCTTTCTCATTTTCTACATTTAGTCCTTTTTGCACCATTGGTGCGGAAATTGTAATGTAACTCTAATCCCCTTAATGCAATGATCCCGACTTGTCTGGCTTTTGAAAAAAAAGGTAGAAAATGTGATTGAGCTCCGGGGCCTCGCCGTGACGGTGCTGCACCGGTCGGAACTCATGTTGGCGTCGCTCAAGACCCTGGCGCTCGAGGTGATGAATGTGCACATCGACAAGGCGAAGGACATCAAGTGTGATAAGTGGGATAAGGTGATCCTGTCGCCACAGCAGGTGGAGTATGCCTGCATCGATGCATTTACCTCTTACAAGATTCGCGTGCTGCTGCTCTCCCGTCAGGCTTGCTCGCCATATTTTTCGGTCAGGGAGCAGTGCCCCTCGCCAGGGTAGTTTAGCACGGACTCCGATGATGACAGTATCATGGCTACAAATTGCCAGTCCCATGCGGCGATGATCTGCGCGTCATCGAGCACCCCAGTGGCTACCTGATATGCCCAGTCGGTGCCAACTTGAAGCGCAAATAGAAATGGGAAGACATCAACTCCATCCAACGTCATGTTGTGGAAGTTGGGCTCTCCAATTCCCAAAGACATAGTGATAAGAAGAAGAGCCGGTACCGTCAAATGGCGAGGAACCGTGGCTGGATGTGATAACTCCTCGACGTGCTTTCATATTAGTTATTCTGTTCTGAACAATGTATGTGGACAATGTATTTGGACTGGATATTTGTGCAGTACTCTTAATAGCATCTTCTGAAATACTTTCTCGGATGGATGTTCCCATGGTAATCCTACTTTGTTTTCCTCTTATTTAACTATGATCCTGATGCAACATTTCCCTGTTGTTTTTTTGCCGGTATAATTATTGGTATGCTCTATCCAATATTAAAGAAAAAGTAAAAACACTTGTACGTATGTTATCCTTGATGTGTCCCGTGTTACTCTGGTCCTATTACTCTTCTAACCAGATGTTACTGTTCTCATTAATCCTAAAATTAGTAAAATTAGTAAACTTTTTCACGGGCGGTTCTATATTAAAAACCACCTGCGATAATACATCTTCGCAGGCGGTGTTTAATTCACCTTTGAGGAGGGAGGAAATTAAGTTCTCTGCAGCTCTTCCTCCTCGGGCCACTCGTCTCCTTGTGTCAACAATGGAAAGACGTGCTTTTATCTCGACCGTCTCTTCACCACCGGCAGCAATTAAGTTCTCCACACCTCCTCCTACTCGGGCCACGTGTTTCCCTTCCGTCCAACTCCAGCCGCTCTCTCTTTTTTCACTGACGGTTCTATATTAAAAACCGCTTGTGATAATACATCTTCGCAGGCGGTGTTTAATTCATCTTCGAGGAGGGAGGAGGGTCTCGCACGCCGGTCGCACTTCTCTGCACCACCGTACCGGCCGAAATTAAGTTCTCTGCAGCTCTTCCTCCTCGGGCCGCTCGTCTCCCTTTGTCAACAATGGAAGACACGATTTTATCTTGTCCGTCTCTTCACAACCGGCCGCAATTAAGTTTTCTGCACCTCCTCCTCCTTGAACCGCACGTTTCCCTTCCGTCTGTAACAGCCACACATTCAAATAGATCGAAATTTGATTCAAACTGAAATTTACATCAAAAAAACAAGAAAGAGAAAAAGAAAAAAAAGGAGAAATGGGCCTCTCTCGGGAGCAGCCCAGCAACCTGGCCCGCATTCCTCCCCTGCCTCGCGTGGCCCACCTCCTTTACCTGGCCCAGCCCCGTGCGGCCCACGGCGCACAACGCTTTCCCCTACCTCCCGCCGTCGCCTCCCAAAAAACCCGCAGGTGCCAGTCACGTCGCCGCCCGCTGTCCCTTCAGTCGCACCACACTTGGTGGCTTCCCCTTCCCCCGCTTCCGGGCTTCTGCAGCACTGCTGCGCGGATCCTGGCCAATGGGACCATCGAATCGCACGAGCACGGACCCTACCCATTGCCCACGCGGCTGCCACCGCCAGATATTGCGCCGGCCGCCCTGTTCTATGCAGCGCCGCCTTCAATGCCTGCTACATGCCGCGCTCAGAGCCCCGCCGCCTCTCCTCCACCCCGGATTCTCGGCGCCTGCATCAATTGTCGCACAACGGAAGCTTCCACGCGCAGACCACCGACACCGCCTTCTCCCGGCTATAAAAGGCCGCTTCCTCTCCGATCCTCCCTCACACACTCGCCCGTGAACCCCACAGCTCCCAGTTCGAGCAAGAAAGGGACCGCCGGCACCGAATTTCGCAAAAACGACGCCTTCTTCCCCAAGTCCGGCCACCTCGAGAACCGCTCCGGTGGTCCCCCTCTCCCCAATTCCTCATGCGTGTAGCACCACAGCTAACCCTCCTAGCCATCCCATGAGCCTATTTGCCTTCTCGATCGCCGTAGCTCTGAGCTCGCCGCCACCATAGATCGTCGCCGGCCACCGTGGGGGCTCCCCCGACCCGGTCGAGCCTTGTGACAGCATCCCCGCGATCCTGCAGTCATGAAATAGCACGCAAACCCAGGCGAAAGAAAGCGCAGCCATAGTGCCATGACGCACCGCCGTCTTTGCCATCTCCGGCAAGCCCTAGCTGTCGCTCCGGCGATCCCTCGGCCTAAGGGTCTTTCCGTTAGGATCCCCACGTCGCGTATACCACCGGCGTAAATCTCGTTAGACAAAACCGCAAAAAGAGCGCGGCTCCGGCTAGCTGCCGACCGCCCCGCAGCGCCGGCGACTTCTCCCCGGCCAGTTGACTAGGTGGCTGCCAGGTGGCGGGCCACGCAGGCAGAGCCACGGGCGTGGCCGCTGACTCAGCGCCACGCGGGCGCTAGCCCACCCGCACGCCTGCCAGAGCCCCGGTGGGCTCAGTCCATGTGTACCAGAGGCCCATCGGCTATGGACCGAGTTCCGGCCCACGGAAAAGTGACTGTGGGATCCTGGCCCCGCCTATCAGCCGCTATACGCAGGGAAAAATGCTAGGTACACCCGATAAGTGTACACAGAAACTTGAAAAAGGCATTTTTGGGTCTAGAAAAATTCCTATAAATAGGAATTAGTCATTAGAGGATGATAACACGCGGATAAAGGCTAAAAACCATTTTAGGGCAACTAATCGTTGGTAATCATGCTAGCCCAACAAATTAAGTGAACGGCGAAAGAGGATAGGGTGAGGCCCTCCGGCCAAGGACACTACCCCCTACAAAAGCAAAAATAAAACATGTTGGTCGTTAGGAAACCCCTTAAAACCCTTACAACCATGAAACTGTGATGTTACCTAAGTTTTGGATTACTTTGGGTTCGACACTAATTGGGGCTAATTACACACTATAGCAAACGAGGAATTTGATGACCCGGATTACGAGGAATTCCTAGAAGCTTTTGAAGGCAAGCTCTAACACCCCTTGATCATGATTACTCCCATGAATTTATAAAATTGCCGTGATAGCCTGTTTCAATATGCATGTTTTTTGTGATTGTTTTTAAACATTGTGGTAGCTAAGATCCACTTAACTAGTGGTTATTTAGTCACGTGTGTGTCATGTGAAGTACCACAAACCCCCCTTGACCTTGTCGACTCCTCCTTGATGCCCTAGGGCCCCGTCGTCACAATATAATGTGATGACGTGTGTGATCCCTTGAAAGTAGAATGCTTAGGAATCCTCGCGATGCTCGCATCGCGGCTCACTACAATTAATCATCGGATTTGCAAAAAGTGTTGAAAGGTGTCTTGGTGGCGTGAATTAGGAAGTGGGTTGGGAATTTGTGTTCTACAACTTGTGTGGGGTGAAGTGGGGAAAAAGGGAATGGTTGAGGCGAGATTTAGTGAATGTGTAGTGCACGCTTTGGTGTAGTTTACTTGTCGTGGATATTGATGAGCCACCTCACCAACTCAAGGACCGGTTCATATGACCTCGTCATAGTGATTTCGTACAACCACAGAACTTGTATGTGCAGGACTCCCTCTACCTTCTTGGTGACTTCCACATGAGCCATCTGGAGACTAGTAGGGCACGGGGGACTAGGAAAAGACACGGGGGAGTCATTACCCATGGTCCGGCTAGGAGAGTAATTGCCCAAATAGCCCCTGGGCGTGTCCCGAGGTATGATTGTGGGGTTACTCGAGGAAGATGAGGCGAGCGTTACGCTACTCCCTTGCTAGGAGTGCTTGACCTGTGGGTAAAGTGTACAACCTATGCAGAGTGTAAAATTCGGATAACCATTGTCACGGTCTTGACACACTATGTACCGATCTCTTGTTGATTAGTCTTAGCATGTTTCCTTGTTGTAGTTGAGTGGCAGTGTTTGCCGTGTTTTGGATATTACGGTTGTGTGCCGGAACTAGTAAAGCCATGGGGCTTGAACATCCAAATAAAACTTAGGGAACTGGCGGGATGGAGTTCAACTCCCCTAGATCCCACACAATAAAATCTCGATACGGTTACCTCCTTTTGCTTTGCAAAACCTTCTTTCAAAAACAACCCTGCATGAATGCTTTTCGGCAACTTTAAGCCGTATAGCCCTACCTTGCTACAACCCTTGCATGAAACACATCCCCTTGAGTAGTGTTAGGGCTTGTTGAGTACCTTTCCATACTCACTCTTGCTTTCTTCGCGACCCTCAGAAGCAGAAGAGGAGAGGGAGATAGAAGATAAACGAGTAGGCCTAGTCCTACGCCCAAGGCGGCCTGAGGGGAATGCGAGCCACTTAACCTGTCGCTTTTCACTAGTTTTCTATTCTTTTGAGGCCCTGCGAGGCTGATGAATTGTAACCTAGGACATGGTTGTAAGACCTTAGGTGTCGTGTTGAGACTGAATTAATGTATGGTATTCGATCCATTCTATTGTGCGTACCAACTACTGATCCAGGGATTGGTACGGGATGCACAAGTGGGCCCCAAGAAAGGTGGGTCCTGACACCGTCAAACTCCAGCCACTCTCTCTTTAAACCCTTTAGCGATCAACGAACTCCAGTGCGACCGCCACCTGCCGTCCTCTGTTCGCTATCGCTGTCGTCGTCACTACTTCCTCCTATTCTACATCGTCGTCGTCATTCATGGCTGGGAACTTTATTAATGACTTGGTGCGTGGCCGACTCAAGGAGGAGCGCTTGGCGTGGCGCAAGAACCACCCCCATGTATGTAAATATGGCACACCAGTCGCTCTGTAGTTTTGCTTTTCCGTCTTGTTTGTTTTTGGTATTTTCAATTTCATGGCTTGCCATTTGCATCACTTGTTGTCCAATTTCTCGCATAGGGTTTCCCCGCGAAGCCTGAGTCGGGAGACTTAATGAAGTGGCAGTGCATCATCCCCGGTAAAGAAGGGGTATCATGAAGAATAAGCACAATCCAGTATAACCATCGTCCCCTTATTAATGATTTTCCTTTGTAGACTGACTGGGAAGGTAGTTACTACCCTCCGAGATGCGTCTTTCCACCTGGTTTCTTCCACCCGAATGTCCATCGCTCAGGATTTCTCTACCTTGGGGTTCTTGATCAAGAGATTGTAAGATAGACTTATTTTGCTCAAGTATTTAGTAATTTTTACTGAACTTATTTGAAGTGGTTTCTTATGTTGCTTAAACTGATATTTTGTAGGGGTGGTGTCCTAGTATTAATGTCAGAATTTTACTACTTGAAGTTCAGTGTTTGCTTCATCAGCTAAATGCACCCGATGTTGAAAATGATTGCTATAATCTACTTATCAAGGTTAGTAACTTTGTGTTAGTGAGCAACCTAGGTTATATATCATTTCTCATTCGACATTTGTCAATTTTATTTTCAGGATCCAGAGAAATATAAAAGACGTGTTTGGGAGCAAGCTTGAAGGTACAGTTTATATCGATCGATGGGGGCTTCATAGGAATATAAGTCTTAAATGTATAGTTTAGACGACATGCAATGTGTATAAACTATGAAATATTAATATTTATCTCTAAATTGCAATGTGATTGCGGTTCTATATGTTCATTGTGGCAACGATGCACATTTATTATCTCTGCGCGCGAAGTGGCAACGAACAAATATCATTTAAATATTTTCACAGGCGGTGTTTAACTAAGAGCCACATGTAAAATATGCACCTATATAAGACCGTATAGAAATAACATAATTTAAATATTTTTCATAGGCGGTGTTTAACTAAGAGCCGCCTGTGAAATCGCGCCTATATTATGCCGCTTAGGCGGTTCTAAATTACAATTCAAACCGCGTGCACTAATACAACTTCACAGCCCGTGTTTAACAAAGAGACGCCTGTGAAAATATGCGCCTACATAAGGCCGCTCAGTCTCCTCGAAAAAACCCAACCCTAGAGATTTCACTTAGACGTCGTCAGGCTGCCAAAATTTTTCTTTGCCGCCAAAACCCCGTGCCTCCTCCCTCCTCGCCCTCGCCACCGGCCGAGTGTCATCCTCCCCGTTGCCGCCGCCTCACTCCCCCCTTTTCTGTCCCCCTCTGGCACCATCGCCGCCGCACCACTCCACCGCCTCCTCCTTCCCTGCATCTACTCCCACCGTGCGCTGCCCTCTCCCCACCGTCCCCCACGCCAGCGCTCTCCCACTGCGCCGACCCCCCCCCCCCTTTAGATTGTTTAGATTACTTGTTTAGAGACCTTGACAATTGCTTATATTAATTGTTTAGATTTTATTTGAAGGTGGACCAGAGAGCAAATTGTTTAGAGAGCACATTGATTGTTTACATCAGAAAGCAAAGCAGATTTAGCTCAACTGTTTCTTCTACATTTTCTGTGTGTGTTCATACCTGCACCAATTAGTTGTTTAGAATAGTTGTGTTAAAAGATATAGTCTTATTGTGCTAATAGTTAGTCCATGTTGTCTTTGTAATCACCAAGTACTATAACAGGGATACATGTTGTCTTTGTAAATCCACCATATTCACTCTATTTTATATATTAGGATGTGATTTTACATCTTAGGATGTCTTTGTAATCACTGAGTACTATAACAAGAAACCCCTGCTGTTGGTTTTCAAGTGCTAGTAGTAACAATGAAGCCGACGATGTTGAGTTTAGTGACTCCAGCATTTCAGCCTCGTATCACAGTCCATCGGATCCTTTTCCAAATATAAAAATTAAAAAGTCTTCAGAGGATCTTGACCCAGAATATGATCTTGCCGACGAGGTATGGATCACGAATCTTAACTTCAGAAGTTTAAGTTAATGTTGGTTGTCAAGTATATGAAGCCTTATAATTCTTTTCCACCTAACTTAATTGCCAAGACAACGACGAGGTGACTTCAGCTCCTAAAACCGTAGAAGGATCTCCAATGGTTAAATCCTCAAATTCAGTCAAGCAAAAACGAGGGCAAAGATGTCCCAATAAGAATCCATTGAACTGCATCATATACATACCAAGTGTCGATCCAGGTGGGCTTCGCCAAGAACCACTGGATTCAGTTACAAAGTACCGATGCATGCGGTTGTCTTGTTAGAGAGCTCGTGCCAATCACAACCGAGAATTAGAGAAAATTCTCTGAGGCGGACAAGAATGAGTTGTGGGAGAAGTTAAAGAAACAATTCAAGTTCCCAAAAGGCATGGAAGAAGCTGTAAAGAAAGCAACATTGGTCTCTTGCGGCAAGAAGTTTCGTGGTTGGAAGAGTGAAATGAATGCTTATGTTAAGGATAATAAGGTCCCTAGCCCGAAGAAGATGGGAAAATCACACAAGCTCAGTGGCAAGAATTTGTTCGTCAAAATACCACACCTAAGGCTAAAGCCCTAAGTGAATATAGGTCAGAGCTTGCCAAAAAGAATAAATACCATCAACACTTTGGGTATGCCGGATATGCCCCCAAAGTTGAGAAATGGAATAAATATTAGAGGAAACTGTCAGTAAGGGCAATCCTGACCCGCTAAAAGGCTGCGATGAGAGAACTAAGTGGTGGGTCTTAGCTCGGTCAGGTTTGACCAGCGAGGGCAAACTTGAAAAGCCCGACTCTGTGAACCAAGTAGAGCAAAAAATGAAATAAGTAATTGAAAAGCAACAGAAGGGTCTCTTCAAGCCGAAGAGGGAGAATGACAAACTTACCGCTATCCTAGGCAACCCTGAACACGGGGGACGGGTTCGAGAAATCTCTTCTCATATGTCCTGGAGAGATGGTTTTCCAAATGATAAAGAGTTATATAGAAGACATGACAAGTTTAAGAAGACAATTGAAGACACGATTGATCAAAAGGTCAAGGCATCCGTGAAAGAAAGAATAGATGAACTTATAAAATCGGGACAATTAACACCACAGAATCAAGCAATGGTTCCCGTGGCAATAGAGCATTTGATATCTCTATCTTCCTACCCTAGCAGCGTAGATTCTGTGCCAGGCTCAGGGTGAACCCATAAGTTCCCTGTCGATGATATTGTTAAAGACACATCTTGTCATCTTCTTGTACCGATCGGCAGAGCAGGGAACAAAACAAAATAGGTTGTCGCTGCTATGGCAAAGCCGAACCTTGTCTTCAACGGCAATCCACTTCCATTGTATCATGCCATGGTGCAAGTTCTTCAGATATGAAACAGACCATATCACACCTGAGAGGATCACGACTCTGGGGCAGGCCGTCAACCAGTTAATCCTTTGGCACCGGCGCGATATCGTGTTGTTAGACGATGAGCTGAGGTCTAGCCCCGTCACATCTCGAAAGATTGCAGCCCCGTCTTCTTCGCCGAAAGTCCAGGAAGATCCACTCCTGCTATGTCCCAGCAAGGATGATGGTAATCTTGCTAGTAAAGATAACCAAGAGCAACCAGTTGAACAACAGCTTGAAGCAGTACAAGAGCAAGTTGCTGGTAGTAAAGAGCAATCAGTTGAACAACAGGTTCAACAACAGGACAATGTTCAACTTCAGATGCCTACTCCTTGGTCAGTGCCTATGAAATTTAGCTCATACAAAAATAAGGAACCTTCTAAAGAAGTGTTAGAATTTTTGGGAAAAGAAGAAAAATATTATAAAATCTAATGCATCTCGTGCTTCACATAAGCCAGCATTAGAAAATACTGAGTGGGAAGAAGACGGGTGAAATATACTCGGGAGACGGCTTTTGTTAAACCAGGAGTTCCGGTATACAAGATTTAGAATGTTCCTCCTGAATATGAGAATGGGAAGTAGTTCATGACATCGGCACAGCTTAGCAAACAACATTTCCCGCTCAGAAGAACGCACGAGTGGTACATCACTGCTAGCACAAAATATGACATTTGTTACATCACATTTTGTGTGCCAAAAGAAGCATTCTGGAGCGTTGGAGAAGATAAACGAGCCCTTCTCTTTGAAGATCTGTTAAGCCTTTTCTCTCTAGCATGCTGAAATCAACCTGCTACTTGTCTGGTGCTTGTAAGTGCCTCTAATATTTCATATTTTCTTTTCTTACTACACGCATACACATGTCATGAGATTATAACAATTCTATACTTATTCAATAGGATGCAATACATGGATAATGAAAAGCTGAAGTCCAAGACAGGTATCCTTGACCCTACAGTGATTGCAAAGTCGAATTTCGACTTTCAGGTGCAACGCAACTCAGAACAGTACAAGCGCATGACAAAATTTTTTTTGAAAAATCAATCGCAAGCCAAAAGAGGGATAAAAAGACAAAGGTTGCAGCCTACATAGGGCATGCCATGTTTAACTTTGTTAGAGATGGAAAGGACGTCGTAAAGGCTTCGTACCACTTCGAGTAAGTTTAACACATGGCATGAAAATAGCAATTATTGCTAATTTTTAACTTAACACGTGTGTTTGTACGTGTGCAGTAAACACTACATAATGATCTTCATCAAGACAACACAGGGTTTGGCAACGGTCTTGGACTCAGCCGATTACTCACAAGATACTTACAAAGATTTCCTTGACATTTTGAGAAAGTACGGTTATTCGATACTTTTAATATACACGCATATATATAGGTTGACAACTCTTATATGACAGCGCTTGGCGGTTTTACGCGAAAAAACTTGGCGGTCAGATATCTGGTAATAAGGATGTATTGCATATATCAACATATTATCCTTGTCCCAAGCAGCCTTCTTGGAGCATCTTATGAGGGTATTATGTATGTGAGCATCTTCGGACCGCCTGCGAATATAGAGTGAATCATGAGGATGTAAGTTATCCTTAATGTAAATATTGTATTTTCCTTACTTTTGAGTTTCATTTTCATTGTAACTAGCGTATTTTAATACTATTATGTTATCGTTATCACCAACACATTCTAAACCTTGTTATGTGTTTCATTGCAACACACGAAGAATATGGACGAAGAATGGTCGTTTTCTAGAGATATGTTTGGTGGAGGAGCCGAGAAGATTGCAAATGAACTGCGTACCTTCATGTGTCACGAAATTTTCCACTAAAAAGGGCAGTTCTTCGATGACGCAGGTGTAATAGCTGATGTGCCAGAACTTTGCCTGTATATTGATCAATTTGGTATATGAATTGAGATGTATTTACTTACATATATGTATATGAGATGACTTTTTGGTGATACTGTGTCGATGATGCTTGTCAGGATATATTGTTTCTACTATGTATGAATGTGCATATGAAATTAACCTGGAATAACAGCATGTAGTACCTAACAAACCGCCTATGATAATATAATTTCACAGCCTAGTCATAGGTAAAGAACTGCCTGCAATAATAGAGTTACACAGGCGGATAATCTTACGTTACAAACTGCCTGTGATAAAGATTCTTCACAGGCGACTAGTCATAGGTAAAGAACCGCCTGCGATAATAGAGCTACACAGGCGGATACTACTATTACGTTACAAACCGCCTGTGATAAAGATTCTTCATAGGCGGCTAGTCGTAGGTAAAGAACCACCTGCAATAATAGAGTTACACAGGCATATACTCTTTACGTTACAAACCGCCTATGATAAACATTCTTCATAGGCGGGTAGTCGTAGGTAAAGAACCGCCCGCGATAATAGAGTTACACAGGTGGATAATCTTACGTTACAAACTGCCCGTGATAAACATTCTTCATAGGCATTGGTGTTCTAGTTGCTGGAGTGGTGTATTTCCTAGCGATGGATAATATACGAAATGGCATTGGTCAAGACCTTATTGTTTCATTTGACCTTGGAGGAGAGGAACGGGGGAGATGTCTCACTATGCCAAAAAGGGACAATGCTCAGGCTCGGAAGAAATACAGTTCAAAGAATAATGAACATGATAATTTGGTTGAGCTAAAAGGTTCTCTAGTTCTAGCTTACTACTATGAGGACCCATATATCATGGACCTTTGGTTTCTAAGAGACTTTGAGAATGAAATTTGGGTAAAAGAATATAGCATATCGATTACCCAAATTATTCGGTATCGTTTTGAGTACTATATAAAGCCATTGATTCTGCTAGATGATGGGAGGTTGGTCATTTATGATGCACGGATGGGGCGGCTGTTCATATGTGATCCAGAAACCAACATTTTTACACAAATGAAAACAGGACATCTTGACTCAGTTGGTATGTTTACAGGAAGTTTGTTGGGTCTACTAGAGGATGATACGATGTAGTATTGTAATGTATTGCTACTCAATTTAGCTTGTGTTCTATCCAATTGCAGGATTCACTCTTCTAGCTTTAAATTGAACTCTATCGATAATTGTGATGTTTGGTCCAGACTTTTATACCCCCCTGTATGTGTATTATTCTTGTGGACAATTATTTGAATATTTAACAATGTTGTGGTGCAATGCTACCTGTTTGGGTATGAGCAACGAGTTGTTCACTATATGTTGTGTTGTAGCTTCATACTTGGCGTGTGTGTGTATCGAGTGTTGGCATGTGTTACGCAGTTGTATGCACTTCATATGGTTTATGCAAACTCGGTATGATGTTTATCATATGTTTGTGGTGGTGAAAGTGTTTTATCATAGAAAATGAGGTACTTTAGACCAGCGGCGGACTGCTCGTGGACGGGTTTCGGGACCACGTCGGCGCCACATGTTCATGTGCCCGTGCACGTCAGGATGAGCTCGCTCCTACAGAGCCTCATGTTAGGCCAGCCGCCCCCGCTGTTCGTTAATCAGAACCTCAGGAGGTCGGGCTAGAGGTGCCATGGGATGAGCGCGACTGCTCGATCAGCAGGGACGACGTCGCAGACACTGTGTGGTGGGTCAAGGCGTAGAAGAGTAAGGCACGGTGTTCTGTTAGGCACGGTGAACTGTTGAAGCAGGAGTGGCACATTCGCTATCGCAATTTAGAAACAGTGTCCCACCTTTTTGCTGAATGCTTCATGGTGCAGCAACTCTGGAGGCAGACCAGCAACTGGATTGAGCAGCCAAGCCTTCACATAGCAAGGTGGAACATCAATGACTCCATTGAAGATTGGTTTGAAAAGCTATCAACAAACTCAAGTACGAGCCATCAGAAGGGCATTTGATCCTAGTAATCTGGATCATCTGGAGAGAACGAAATGCACGTATATTTCAAGCAAGAGTGGACAGCGGAAATCCTCATCGCAATAATCCAAAAAGTCTGACTTTGGTGTATCGCAGGTTGCAAGCACTTGAGCCCAGTGGCGGTGTACTCCTCGTGCATATACACTCTTTTCTACTTATAAATGAATGCCAGATCTGTGACTTCTCAAAAAAAAAGGAGCGGCACATTGACGAGCTAGTGAGGCACCTGTTGCAATGCAAAGCCACTAAATCTAGGCTTCGACCCAGCGTGGTCGTGTTACGTCTGTGGGCAACGCGAGCTGGTGAGTTTAGTAACGATTTCTCCATTCTGTAACAAATAAAAGTTAGCTTGGAAAACCTGCGGCACTTGGCATTGCAAAATGTCACACCCGGTTTCTCCAAAGAGCAACCGAGTGAATATCACATGTATGCCAGGATCATTTTCTCATACATGTGACGACAAATAGTGAAGCATCATTATATTACAAGCCAAGTGTTCGAATATAAATAAGTCTTACATAGCATACGTCTCGATAGATGATAATATGTTCATAACATATAATAAAATAGCAGCGGAATATAAATCTTGTGGGCTCCGTCACAGGTGTTGCCCGGGGGACTCCGTGAACCTAGAATCCTTCTTCGGGTCCGAAGTCTTGGTCATTGAACGCTACATCATCCCCTTGACCAGAGCAGCAATTTAAACCAACAGAAAAGCAAGTTTGAGTACCGTTGGTACTCAGCAAATGTGCGAAAGTTATGTCATGCATGGCTAGAGCAAGGAGAGGTTGAACTCATGGTTAAATCACTACGCAATTAATACCTATCACCTTAGCTTATTAAGCACCTACATTACTACACAGGTAAAATGGTCCCAATCCCTCAATCCATCATCAGTATCAAGTAAACATAGTCTCATCTCCAATGTTAAGCTTCCCGCTTAACATCCTCAACTTCCCAATTCATCATCCTCTAATCATGAATAAGTCCAAGCCGCTCTTGACCGTGAGCACGGCTTTCATGACAGTTTTGACTCTGCAGAGTTTGCACCACTGTACCCACATGTAGTGATTTCATCCCCCTTTGTCGGGTGGACTAAAAGAACCTCCATTATGCTAGTGGCCGCGAACCACATTCACACTTCCCAGGTGTGTAGCCAGGAGATCACTACGAGACCTTTACAAAGGGATTTTCGACTAGCGTGGGCCCACTGAGGTTTCACCCCTAACAGCATAGAAGAGGCTCCAACCCCGCTGCAGTGGCCCTCTCTTGAGCCTTGCGGTTCATATGGTAGTCCAGCTGACACCTATTCCCCGCACCATCCAAACACCCATACTACGCCGGAGATACACCTAATTAATTGGCCAAGCTGCCCCATCTCAGCATATGGTTGGCACGGTAAAGCCAGGTTACATGTTCCATGAACCGGTCCTTAGGATCCAAACAAGCACTAAACACAAACCCGAGTCTCGTGCACACACCACCAACCAAATCATCCAACTTGCCTCGATCCCTACCACTACATAACTCATAGTATCTCATTCAAGAGTAAGGTAAATAAATTGATGATCTCATATCCCACTTATCCCATTCTAAGCATGGCTAAGCATAAGTAATATGAATGAATGACATAATAAAATAAATCCCAACCCAGGCTACAAGGAAGTAAGATAATGAAAATCTAGGGAAACTTCCTAGCTTGGGTACCATATTCCAAATTGACAGTGCAATTAATTAAATTCTAACTACACATCCTAGTATAGGATCAAAGTGGTCAAGGACACTTGCCTTCTTCCTGCTGCTCTGGGAATGGAAAGTCTTGGTCTTGAAAGGTGTGAACCTGCTTTGGGGCTGGTTCTACTCATGCCAATACACACATAGCAAAAGAAAACAACATTCCATAAGCCATAGTCCACACTTCCACTCATGCAAACCACACATACATACATATGAAAGTCATTCACATTTTTAAGTGTTGTGGTTACCCTAGATGTGTTGATTTTAGGCCTACATGCACTTTTAAACATATATATTATTTCTAACTTTTGTATTCAGATTTCTAATCGCACACTATATATGAATTTCCAATTTGAACAAATTCTCTATATTTAATTAATACACTTCTTAGCCACAAAATTTGCATGAAAGATAATTTCCTACTCCAAATAGGTTTTCAGATCTTCTACAAAATCTTAATTTGAAGTTTTTGGATTTGGAGACCTCATTTAACATTTTCTAATTATGCATACCTATTTTCCTATATTTCCAGATTTATTTTCTATGCCTAAAAGTGAACTTTAATATTAAACTAGTGAGACATATCACATAAACAGAATAGGTTCTGATCTAAAATGTTCAATAAAATATTTTTGAACTTCCCCTCTGGTGGGGATCAAATTAAATTTGTTTTACCCATTTTCAGAATTATTTCCTAGCCTAAATATGTATTTCCAGAAATAATAAAAGTAGGCAGCACTTAGTCAAATCTCATTTCAGCCTAAAATCAGCTTTTAACTCATTCTAAAGGTTTTCCAAGTGCTAGGAAAATTTAAATTTGTATTTGCACATGTGTTTGCATCACCATTTGAATTTAAATCCTAATCACATGTTCAAATTTCTGAATTTAATATCCTATAGGGCCTGAAGTGCAAACCCTCCCTACTGCAGGGTCTAATTTACTATTTCCTAAATTTTCAGGGGCCTACTTACACAAAACAGAGAGGTTTTCCTAATTTTTATTAAGTCCAGGGGCTAAAACTGATTTTTAAATGAATTTACATGAATTTCTGAAGGTCCAGGGGCTAGATTAGAAGTTTCCGGGGCTAGCTCGTGTTTTCTGAGATCCCCAGGGGGTAGCACGTAAGGTTCCCGGCCTTTATAATGCGGGGCTGACGTGGGACGTTGGATTTAAAACAGACGGCTGAGATTATAACGCGAAGCGGTACGGGTTAGATCTATTCGGGACCGCACGATTTGAAATGGACGGGCCTCATGGGGCCACGTCGCCCTGGCCGTGTGCGGGCGGCGCTGCCCGGCAGCGCGCGGCGGTGGGAGGCGGCGATCTCGCCGGAGAACTTCGGGTTTTCGTCTATACTCCCTAAAACTTGGATTTCTTGGCATAGAACGGAAGAGGGGAGGTGGGGGATCTCACCTCGGGGTTTTTCTTGAGCTCGGAGGTCCTGGAAGGCGGTCGGCGACGAGGTCCGAGGGGAAAACGCGACGGTGCTCACCGGAGCTGTATCTAGAGCGCAAAACACCGGGTTTCCTTCACCTGCAAGACTCCCCGACGGCGGTGGAACATGACAAGCCCGTTAGATCAGGAAATCCGAACGAAGATCGAAGGAAAACGGTGGTGGAAGCTTCGGTTCTCACCGGAGAGAAAGATGGAGCGGGCACTGGGAAAATCGGCGAGTTTCTTGCGTTAAATGCACGAGGAGAGGCGGCGGAGGGTCGTTTAGATATGTAGTAGCGCCTTGCCGAAGATCGGGCATGGAAATCGGGTGGAGCAGCCGCGATCGGCGCGGGAAGATCGGTGCAGTTGGGGCGCGCGGGGGAGGAGGGGGAAGAAGATGACATGGGGGCCCCGCGCGTCAGGGAGAGAGGGGAAGGGGGGAAGCGGGCGCGGGTTTTGGGCCGGCTGAGGTGGGTTTCGGCCCACTGGCCATTTTTCTTTTTCTTTTTCCTTTTCCTTTTCTGTTTTGATTCAAATTTGAATTCTAGTTTGAATTTGAATTGTTTCACCACATGCAATACGTCCAAAAATTTTAAATTCCCCTCTTTAACAGGTTTTGGGGTGTTACAACTCTACCCCCCTTAAAAGAAATCTCGTCCTCGAGATTGGTGACTCTAGGAAAACAAATCCGGAAACTGTGCCTTAAGCTCGTCTTCCCGCTCCCATGTGGCTTCCGCTTCCGAGTGATGCTTCCACTGCACCTTGCACATTCGGATTCTTTTATTTCTTGTGAGGCGTTCCATCGTCTCCAAAATCTTGACCGGTTGCTCGTCATAAGAAAGATCCTCTCGTACGTCCACCTCATTCATGGGTAACATCTCTTCGGGTGTTCTTAAACATTTCTTGAGTTGGGACACATGGAATACATCGTGCACATCTGATAGGCGAGCCGGTAGTTCTAGTTGATATGCTACTTCGCCTTTCCTCTCCAGAATCTGGAAGGGTCTGATGTATCGCGGTGATAATTTCCCTTTCACCTTGAACCGACGAAGTCCTCGGATAGGGGACACCTTGAGATAAATATAGTCTCCCACATAACGAGCTCTCTTCTCCATACATCGGCATAGCTCTTTTGTCGGGTCTGGGCTATCCTCAAGTTGTTGCGGATTTCCCTCATTTTCGCCTCGGCTTCTTGTAGTACCTCGGGTCCGAATACTTTGCTTTCCCCAGTTTGGTTCCAAAATAGTGGAGTTCGGCACTTCCTCCCGTACAACGCCTCAAATGGTGACATCTTCATACTAGCCTGATAACTGTTGTTGTAGGAGAACTCTGCATACGGTAAGTTCTTATCCCAACTCCTATTGTTCTTGAGTGCACAAGCTCTCAGCATATCCTAAAGGATCTGATTGGTCCTTTCAATCTGCCCGTCAGTCTCGGGTGATAGGCAGAACTAAAATTCAGATGAGTTCCCATGGTTTCATGTAACTTCGGCCAGAACCTTGAGGTGAACTGTGTCCCTCGGTCTGACACTATCTTCTTTGGAACTCCATGAAAACACACGATTCTTGACATGTACAATTCTGCCAACTTGGATCCGCTGTAGCTTTCTTTCACGGGAATGAAATGAGCTACTTTAGTCAGTCTGTCGATGATGACCCATATCGAATCATATCCCGGTTGGGTCCTAGGTAGTCCCACTATGAAGTCCATACCAATTTCTTCCCATTTCCATTCAGGCACTTTGAGTGGTTGCAATAGTCCCGCGGGTCGTTGATGTTCTGCTTTCACCAATTGACATGTGTCACATAAGGCAACATGTTCCGTGACATCTCGCTTCATGCCATACCACCAATATCTGTTCTTGAGGTCACGATACATCTTCGTACTCCCAGGATGAATGGAATAGTCAGAATCATGAGCCTCCTTCAAAATAAATTCACGGATCTCCTTCGCCTCAGGCACACAGATTCTTTTCCCATGCCACACCGTACCTTGTTCATCCTCTCTGAACCCAGGGGCTTTATTTTCTTTGACGAGTTCTCTAATTTCTTGTATCTTCTCGTCATTCTTCTGACCGTTGCGTATGTCTTGTTCCAATGTGGAGTCCACTTCCATGGCGATGGCCTCACCACTATTCACCAGACATAAATTGAGTTTTGCAATCTCTTCCTTCAATTCTGTAGGCACGTCCTTTGAACTCAACATGTTGACCTGCACCTTCCGGCTTAAAGCATTAGCCACGACGTTCGCTTTCTCAGGATGATAGTTGATGCCCACATCAAAGTCGTTGATTAGCTCTAACCATCTCCTTTGTCTGAGGTTGAGATCTGGCTGTGTGAATATGTACTTTAAGCTCTTATGATCCGTATATATCTTGGTCCTCTTTCCCATCAAGTAATGCCGCCAAATCTTCAATGCGTGGACCACTGCGGCTAGCTCTAGGTCATGCGTAGGGTAGTTCTTCTCGTGTTTTTGAAGCTGCCGGGACGCATAGGCAACGACATGCCCCTCTTGCATGAGAGCACATCCCAACCCGTGGCCAGATGCATCGCAGTACACAGAAAAATTCTTCTGCATATCTGGCATAACTAGCACTGGGGCTGTTGTCAATCTTTTCTTCAGTTCTTGAAAACTCGTCTCACACTCCAGTGTCCATGTGAATGTGATTCCCTTCTCTAACAATTTGGTGAGGGGTCTCGAGATCTTGGAGAAACCCTCGATGAACCGTCGATAATACCCAGCCAGTCCTAAGAAGCTTCGAATTTCCCCGACATTTTCAGGGGTCTTCCACTTCTGCACATCCTCGATTTTCACGGGATCTACGGAGATTCCTCCCTCCGAGATTATATGTCCTAAAAAGGGAACTCTCTTCAGCCAAAATTCACACTTGCTCAACTTGGCATATAGTTGGTGTTCTCTCAGCTTTTGCAACACCAATCTTAAATGTCCCTCATGTTCTTCTTCATCTTTGGAGAAGACGAGAATGTCATCAATGAAAACCACCACAAATTTGTCCAGATATTCCATGAATACCTTGTTCATGAGATACATGAAATACGCCGGGGCATTAGTTAGCCCGAACAGCATGACGGCATATTCATACTGTGAGACCTATGTGTGCTGAATACATTGGCAATTAGGATAAAAGTTAGCATTAACATTCAAAGTTTTGAATATTGCCAAAACATTCTTCTGTGGCAAGGTCCGACAAGTTCTTTGTTAGGTCCGCCAAGTGTTGGCAAGGTCCGACGCAAGGTCCGAAGAGCTCCTGCAAGGTCCGAAGAGCTTCTGTGAGGTCCGGAGCTTGTTTTTAGGGAGCTCCCGTGAAGTTCAACTCGTAGAACTGCAGCATCTTGTTTTTGCTTTTAACTCGCAATATTTCAAATTTGCTTTATGGGAAGGTTTGCTTAGTATTAATTTGCTAAGTTTTTGGTGTGTTTTGGTGGTTATGGCTGTTATCATTTGATATGGTTTGCAACATGCTTATGTGACGTGCTCATGTAAGGTGTTGTGGTTTTCGAACTAACGTGAGTCAAGTCGAGGACTTGTGCTCGGAAGAATTGGTTGTTTATTCATGTGCAGGTGTTGCTTGAGTTCAAAACATGGCTGGTGACGGGATCCTTGGACTAGTCTCAGGGAGGAGATGAGGTTCCAACAACCAAGTTCGGGAGGAGCTGTGGTTGAGTTGATCGGGAGGTCGCGCAGCATGTTTGGATCAAGGGCAGTGCATATGAAGGTTGCGTGTACGTCGTTGGAAGGTGTTTGCACGTGTGCAAGGAGTGCATGGACGTGACAACATTGTTCCAAGGCGTGATGAAGAGAAGTGAACGTAAAGAATTGGTCGGAAAGGTCCAACCGGCTGGATTGCGTACTCAGGCTGAGGCTGAGTCGGATATGGCTCAAATATGGAAGATTTGAGTTGGTTATGATAGGATTTCGTGCTAGGCACGAAGTTGAGTTGTTTTAGGAATTTTTAGGATGTTCCTAAGGTGTTTGGAAGTCTCACGATTGCTTCTATCTGCGAATAGGAGAGTCCTGAGCAGTTATGGTAAGTTAGGATACGAGTCCAATTAGGAGTAGGAGTCCTAGATTGGAATGTTTAAACTGACGGCTGGCTATAAAAGCAAGGGAGGCCAGAGCTCTCGTGGGTAGAGAACTTTGGGCTGTTCTTCTTGTATTTATATTGAATAAAGTTCATAGTTTCGAGGAGCTTTTGTGCCTTGTTCGTCCGACTTGTTTTTCGTCAAGTCTTTCTCGTCGAGTTTCTGGACAGACCGACAATGCTTCGGTGTTTCGTTCATAACTCGAGTTTTACAGATGCGATTGACGTGATTCTTTTTGGGTTGTCTTAACAACTCAATTATCTATCATCTGTGAAATTGTCACGAGCTTCGGATCTGTAGTTTTTTAGATATACGAGTTTATTTGCAGCGTTACAGATCTGTTTTATATCGGGTAGAACAGATTGATCTTTGTTTAATGTTTTGATCGTATCTCAAGTTTTACTTCGTGTTTTCAAGTGATTCTTATTGCATTAGATCCGTGACTTGATTCTCTACCTCTCTACTTGATTTGTCACGGTTGAACATGTTTGAAAACACTTGCACACACGGTTTCTTTAACCGATTGATTTTTTGCTGAGGGGTTTTTGTTGTTTCCGCTGCGAAAAGTTTTAATCTACCATTCACCCCCCCTCTGGTAGCTTTTCACGTGCTCTTCAATCCTATAATTGGTATCAGATCCAAGGTGCTCTAATCTTTGTGATTTGCACGTGTTTTGACTAACCATCATGGAGAAGTACTCCGCAAAACCTTGTGTGTTCAATGGCATCGATTTTCAGGTTTGGAAGGCGCGGATGGAGGCCTACATACAGGCGCAAGGCTTCGCCATATGGGAAAAGGTCTACCGGAACTTCGATGTACCATCCAACGATCAATTTACGGCTGCGAACATGAGAGATGTTGACAACAACAACAAGGCTCGCAACTTGATCATCCAAGGATTGACTCAAAGCGACTTCGACCGTGTTGCACACCTCCGATCTGCATATGATGTTTGGAAAGCTCTTTGTGACTACCATGAAGGATCCAATACGATCAAGGAGGTAAGGCAAGATATGTTCAAGAAAGAATACATGCGTTTTGAGATGCAATCCGGTGAGTCAATTGACGACCTTTTTGCTCGCTTTAATAAAATTTTCAGCAACTTGCGTGGTATCAATGTTAACTTTTCAGATGCTGAAAATGCTAGACAATTGTTAGGAGCATTAGATATGTCAATTTGGGAGATGAAAGTTACATCTATTCGTGAATCTACTGTCATGAGTTCTCTTACTTTAGACGTGCTTTATTCTAAATTGAAAACTCATGAAATTGACATCATCTCACGTAAAAACCCCAACAAGTCTATTGCATTTGTTTCGCAACGTGACATGTCTAGTTGTAGTCAATCAACATCTAGTGATGCACTCTCTTTGCTGTCCTCTCTAATCCTTGAACAGATTGAAGAGTTTCCAGAGGAGGAGCTTGCACTCATCTCTACTCGATTCTCAAAAGCATTGCAAAATGTGAGAACTAGAAGGAGAGGAAGCTCCGGACCTCAACGATGTTTTGAATGTGGTAAGACAGGACATTTTCGTACGGAGTGCCCTAACCTTTCAGGTCCGACTTCACGTGAAGAAAAGCAAACAAGGCCGAAGAAATCGTTTGCAAAGAATAAGAAGAAGAAAGATTTATCAATGCGCAACATAGTGCATAGTATGATCTCTGCACTTTAAGATTTCGGCTCAAGTGATGTGGACACCGGTAGTGATGAAGATGAAGAAGCTATGGCAAATATGTGCTGCATGGCGAGCAAGTCAAGTTCAAGCTCCGAGGAGGCAGAACACAACAGAGACGATGAAGAGGTATGTCCCACTTGCGAAGAAATGTGTGATGTCACTGTTATATTAAAGAAAAAGGATAAAAACTTAGGAACAATGCTGTTAAAATTGAATCACTAGAATCTGAAATTAATCGTTTAAAAACTTTGATTCCTAGTGATGATTCTTGTTCCTCATGTGATTTGATTTATGAACAATTATCCTCTTTAAGAAGTGCACACGCATCTACACTTGATAAACTTGAACTTGAAATTGAAAAGAACAAAGAGCTTGCTGCACTTAATGATAAAAATTTGAAAGATGCTTGTTGTTCTACAATTGATTTGCATTGTTCTTCATGTGATGATCTGAATAAGAAACTAAATGATGCTATGAATGAGATTTCTATTTTGAACAATGCTTTACGTTTGCATGAAGTTAAATATTGTTCAAATTGCAAACTAAAAGGAAAAACTTCATGTGAAAACTGCTTTGATCTGTCCAATAAACTTGATGACATGCATAGGACACTAGATCAGTTTTCTAATGCAAATAAGAACCTACACTTGCTGCTGAATTCTTCCAAGTCTTGTAATGATAAAACTGGTTTAGATTTTAATTCTCATGCTCATGCTAAGGCACACCCACCTAAAGTTGTAAAGTCATTAGGAAGCGGTTTGATTCAAACAGCTCCTAGACAAAAAGAGGTGATTTTCAAATCTGCAGGAGTACTGTCCCATTCGGGTTCTAATAAACGTGTTGCTTGCTCATCTAGACATGATAATAAGGTTATTTTTCATTGTACCTACTGTGATAGAGATGGTCATGTCATGGATTTTTGTTATAGACTAGCTAAACACGATAAGAAACAAAGAATACTTGCTAGATCACATAACAACCAAGCAAAATCTGCTAGACCGAATGTTCGGAGCTTGCAACCTGCTGTAATGAGTCAAAAACTTGCTCCCGGACCTACTGTTTTTTGTTCTACATATAACACATCTTCTAAGTCAGTAGTTGGGAACAAAATTTTTCGATGTTTGGCTCATAAACCTGCTGTACCTTCCCAGCTTTCGCGTGTTATTCCTGCTGGATGTCGTGTGACTCAGTACTGGATTCCTAAAAGTCTTTTAACTAACCCCAGTATTGAGTCATCAACGTATTGTGCTGCTGTGTAGGTTTCACGTTTGAGGAAGGAGAACATTTGGATTGTGGATTCAGGTTGCTCACGCCACATGACCGGTAACAAAGAATGGTTCTCCTCTCTCTCTTTTGTGTCACGTGTAGAAAATGTTACTTTCGCCGATAACTCTTCTACTCCCATAATTGCTAAAGGTTCGGTTAGAGTAAACAATCTCTACACTTTGAAAGATGTGGCACTTGTTAAAAATTTGAAATACAACTTGCTTTCGGTTTCACAATTGCTAGATGAAAATCTAGAGGTTAGCTTTGCTAAAAATTGCTGCAAGGTTGTAGATTCAATAGGTGAGATTTTGTTTAACATGTCTAGGTTTGGAAGAGTTTTTAAAGCTGATTTTGATTTGTCAACTTCTAAGCATCGGTGTCTAGTTGCTAATGATACAAAGGATCTATATTTTTGGCATCGTAGACTTGGTCACATAGGATTTGATCATCTCACTCGTGTTAGTGCTCTCGATCGCATACGTGGGCTGCCGAAGCTTAAAAAGGACAATGATATTGTGTGCTCTTCTTGTAGACATGCTAAGTTTGTTGCAGGTTCACATGCTCCTCTCACAATGACCATGACAGCTGAACCGGGACAACTTTTACATATTGACACAGTAGGTCCGGCACGTGTTCAATCCTTCGGAGGTAAATGGTATGTGCTTGTGATTGTTGATTATTATTCCAGATATTCTTGGGTTTATTTTATGGCATCTAAGAATGAAGCTTTTAGTCATTTTAGAACTTTATTTCTTAGATTATCTATTGATCACCCAGGATCATTAAAAGCAATTAGAAGTGATAACGGAACTGAATTTAAAAACCAATCCTTTGATCACTTTTGTGCTGAAAATGGAATAGATCATCAATACTCTTCACCCTATGTACCACAACAAAATGGTGTCGTAGAAAGAAAGAACAGGACCTTAGTTGAGATGGCTAGGACTATGCTTGATGAATATCAAACTCCTAGGAAATTTTGGGCTGATGCAATTGCAACCGCTTGTTATGTCTCAAATCGTGTTTTCTTGCGTGCTAAGCTTGGAAAACCCCATATGAGCTCCGGTTTGGACATAGGCCTAGTGTTACACACTTTAGGGTTTTTGGTTGCAAATGCTTTGTTAAGAAACATGGTAATCTTGATAAATTTGAAGCTAGATCTGTTGATGGCATGTTTCTTGGTTATCCATCTCATACTAGAGGCTACCGTGTGCTTTTACTTGACACTAACAAAATTGTGGAGACTTGCGAGGTTTCTTTTGATGAAGCTAGCCCAAGTACTAGCTCCGATATTGCAGGTCCGGATCCATATCCGCAGGGGGAGAGTATTTTTATTGAAGAAGATGAAGAAGTGGAGCTGCTGCCCGAAAACTCGGAAGTAAATAACGATCAAGCTGCTGATTTTGCACCATAACCAGCACCAACAGTCACTACTGCTGGTTCGGACCTTCCTCAATCAACAAGCTCTCCTAATCAAAGGTCCGAACATGAAGAAGAAGGTGCTTGTGAAGTGTCTACTCCCCTCCGAGTACTCAAAAGTCATCCTCCACAACAAATCATTGGAAGCTTGCATGAACGAGTCACTCGGTCCAGGTTTTGCGATCCAAACTCTCATGCTCATTCTGCTTTTGTTGCTTCTTTTGAACCCAAGGATATATCACACGCACTCACTAATGAATCTTGGATTAATGCCATGCAATAAGAGTTAGAAAATTTTGAAAGAAATAATGTTTGGAAACTTGTACCTCCACCTCAAGGTCACACAATAATTGGAACTAAATGGGTATTTAAAAATAAGCAAAGTGAGGATGGGGTTGTGGTTAGGAATAAAGCTAGGTTGGTTGCTCAAGGTTTCACTCAAATTGAAGGTCTAGATTTTGATGAAACATTTGCTCCTGTTGCTAGATTAGAAGCTATAAGAATTTTGTTAGCATTTGCTGCATCTAAAGATTTCAAGTTATATCAAATGGATGTTAAAAGTGCTTTTCTTAATGGCTACATAGAGAAGGAGGTTTATGTTAAGCAGCCACCGGGTTTTGAAAATCCAAATTTTCCTAATCATGTTTACAAACTGTCCAAAGCCTTGTACGGTCTAAAACAAGCCCCTAGAGCATGGTATGATAGGTTAAAAACATTCTTACTTGAAAAGGGGTTTACCATGGGCAAGGTTGATAAAACTCTCTTTGTACTTAAGCATGGCAATGACTCATTATTCGTTCAAGTGTATGTGGATGATATTATCTTTGGTTGTGCTTCTCATGATCTCGTGTCCAAGTTTTCAGCTATGATGAGTTCAGAATTTGAGATGAGTATGATGGGAGAACTCACATACTTTTTGGGGCTGCAAATCAAGCAAACAAAAGAAGGAACTTTTGTGCATCAAACTAAGTATACAAAGGACCTTCTTAAGCGCTTCAACATGGACAAATGCAAGCCTCTTCGGACACCAATGGGAACAGCAACAACACTTGAACTTGACGAAGATGGTGACCCGGTCGATAAAAAAGAATACAGAAGTATGATTGAATCACTTTTGTATCTCACGGCGTCAAGACCGGACATACAATTCAGCGTATGTCTTTGTGCACGTTTTCAAGCTTCTCCACGTGCTTCACATCGCCAAGCCATCAAAAGGATTCTCAGGTACCTACATGGAACTCAAGAATTTGGCATTTTTCTTCCTTCTTCCTCAACCGTTTCTTTGAAAGCTTTTTCGGATGCTGATTTTGGGGGTTGTAGAATTGATAGGAAAAGTACTTCGGGTGCTTGTCATTTTCTTGGTAATTCACTTGTTGCTTGGTCCTCTAGAAAACAAACTTCAGTTGCACAATCCACGGCTGAATCTGAATATGTAGCTGCGGCTAGCGCTTGCTCAAAAATTCTTTGGATTGTTCAAACACTAAAGGACTATGGGGTTGATTTAGATAGTGTTCCACTGTTTTGTGATAACACTAGTGCAATTTGTATTGCTAAAAACACCGTGAAACACTCTAGAACTAAGCACATTGACATTAGGTATCACTTTCTTCGTGATAATGTTGAAAAAGGAAACATTGTGCTTCACCATGTCGATACCGAACAACAATTGGCTGATATTTTTACAAAACCTTTGGATTTCACTCGTTTTTGTTTCATTCGTAGTGAAATAGGGGTTATGCATCCTCATGGCTTAAATTGAGGGGGAGTTTTTGAAACTTTGAAAGTCTATGTGTGAATCTGAAACTAAAATAATATGAGCATAGTATTTCATACATATATGACTTTGTGATTCCTTTTACAGGCTGAAAGTTCTTACTACATTACTCATGTTATACATTTTGTAGTTTTTTGCCATGACTAGTAATTGGAATAATTACTTACACTAAATCTGGTCATGATCGAACTTTCTAGCTGTTTTGAACTTGTTGCGTGCTCACAAGTGCTTTTAATCATAAAAAAATTAATCAAGTGATCAGCTCACATGTTGAGTTTTCAAATAAAAAATTGAGAAAAGATCAAGAGAATATGCATGCATCACACTTCTTCTTTTGAGATTGCTTATCATTGCACTAAGATATGAACTTGGAAGGAATTGTGTATGACTAAAACCATGTCCTTAAGCTTCTGATTGTCAAATGACATAGGCTTGACTTGGTTGGTTAGAATAAGGCTGATGCGGCATATAATCTCTTGCAAATATCATATGATCAACTTTGTGCCTTAAATGATTATGAATAATAAAAATGCAGCAACAAGTGTCATGTTTTCAGGTTTTGAAATAGTTGAGTAAGGGAGATCATGACTTGCTTAAACTGAAAAATACATTTGATCTCTAGCATGGCTTACACTACTTTATGTATCTCATTGATGTGATAGTGTAAGTAACCTGATAGTATGACTTGGATGAGATTTGTTTTGTATGTATATGTTATAATATGCTCATAACATTTAAAAATTTCTCTTTTGAACCTTGCTGAATACATTGTCAAAGGGGGAGAAATATGTATAAGGAGAGATTTTTTTACACTTTGCATATGTTATACACTTTCTTCCTTCTCTGATTTTAAAAAATGGAGAGAAATTAATAAAGGGGGAGAAATGAGTTTTCAAAACTTTTCAAAACTTTTCATAAGCCAATGTTCGGATTTTAATTGGTGTTACCAATGCATTCATCAAGGGGGAGATTGTGAGACCTATGTGTGCTGAATACATTGGCAATTAGGATAAAAGTTAGCATTAACATTCAAAGTTTTGAATATTGCCAAAACATTCTTCTGTGGCAAGGTCTGACAAGTTCTTTGTTAGGTCCGCCAAGTGTTGGCAAGGTCTGACGCAAGGTCCGGAGAGCTCCTGCAAGGTCCAAAGAGCTTCTGTGAGGTCCGGAGCTTGTTTTTAGGGAGCTCCCGTGAAGTTCAACTCGTAGAACTGCAGCGTCTTGTTTTTACTTTTAACTCGCAATGTTTCAAACTTGCTTTATGGGAAGGTTTGCTTAGTATTAATTTGCTAAGTTTTTGGTGTGTTTTGGTGGTTATGGCTGTTATCATTTGATATGGTTTGCAACATGCTTATGTGACGTGCTCATGTAAGGTGTTGTGTTTTTCGAACTAACGTGAGTCAAGTCGAGGACTTGTGCTCGGAAGAATTGGTTGTTTATTCATGTGCAGGTGTTGCTTGAGTTCAAGACATGGCTGGTTACGGGATCCTTGGACTAGTCTCAGGGAGGAGATGAGGTTCCAACAACCATGTTCGGGAGGAGCTGTGGTTTAGTTGATCGGGAGGTCGCGCAACATGTTTGGATCAAGGGCAGTGCATATGAAGGTTGCGTGTATGTCGTTGGAAGGTGTTTGCACGTGTGCAAGGAGTGCATGGACGTGGCAACATTGTTCCAAGGCGTGATGAAGAGAAGTTGACGTAAAGAATTGGTCGGAAAGGTCCAACCGGCTGGATTGCGTACTCAGGCTGAGGCTGAGTCGGATATGGCTCAAATATGGAAGATTTGAGTTGGTTATGATAGGATTTCGTGCTAGGCACGAAGTTGAGTTGTTTTAGGAATTTTTAGGATGTTCCTAAGGTGTTTGGAAGTCTCACGATTGCTTCTATCTGCGAATAGGAGAGTCCTGAGCAGTTATGGTAAGTTAGGATACGAGTCCAATTAGGAGTAGGAGTCCTAGATTGGAATGTTTAGCCTGAGGGCTGGCTATAAAAGCAAGGGAGGTCAGAGCTCTCATGGGTAGAGAACTTTGGGCTGTTCCTCTTGTTTTTCTATTGAATAAAGTTTATAGTTTCGAGGAGCTTTTGTGCCTTGTTCGTCCGACTTGTTTTTCGTCAAGTCTTTCTCGCCGAGTTTCTGGACAGACCGACAATGCTTCGGTGTTTCATTCATAACTCGAGTTTTACAGATCCAATTGACGTGATTCTTTTTGGGTTGTCTTCACAACTCAATTATCTATCATCTGTGAAATTTTCACGAGCTTCGGATCTGTAGTTTTTGAGATATACGAGTTTCTTTGCAGCGTTGCAGATCTGTTTTATATCGGGTAGAACAGATTGATCTTCGTTTAATGTTTTGATCGTATCTCAAGTTTTACTTCGTGTTTTCAAGTGATTCTTGTTGCATTAGATCCGTGACTTGATTCTCTACCTCTCTACTTGATTTGTCACGGTTGAACATGTTTGAAAACACTTGCACACACACTTTCTTTAACCGATTGATTTTTTGCTGAGGGATTTTTGTTGTTTCCGCTGCGAAAAGTTTTGATCTACCATTCACCCCCCTCTGGTAGCTTTTCACATGCTCTTCGATCCTACACATACAGCCCGTACCGAGATACGAATGTTGTCTTTGGAATGTCAGTTTGCCTTATCTTTAGTTGGTGGTATCCCGACCTGAGATCAATTTTGGAGAACATACAAGCTCCCCTCAACTGATCAAATAAGTCTTCAATGCGGGGTAATGGGTACTTGTTCTTGATGGTTACTTCATTCAACGCACGGTAGTCTACGCATAACCTTTGGGTTCCGTCCTTCTTGGGCACAAATATCACTGGAGCTCCCCATGGTGAGGAACTAGGACGAATATACCCCTTCTCTGTCAATTCTCCTATATGTTCTTTGAGTTCTTCCAGTTGTTTGGAGTCCATCCGATAAGGCCTCTTGTATATTGGGGCTGTTCCAGGTACTAGTTCAATCGTGAATTCCACTTCAGAGGCATACCTGGCAACTCCTCCGGAAAAACGTCTGGATATTCCCTGATAATCCTTATCTCTTCCACTTCCACCTCAACTTCATTGAGTTTAATGTCCCTCCTAGGTTCTTGCACGGCTACGAACTTCACTTTTGTGCCACTAGTGTGAGTTAGTTCCACCGTTCTTGTCGAACAGTGGATGATACCTTTATGTTTGGTCAACCAATCCATGCCCAAAATAATATCTATCTCTTGGGAGTCTATCACTATGAGGTTTGTAGTAAATACTACCCCATTAATGTCTAGATTCACCTTGGGATACTCTTGTCTTGTTCTTATTTCTCCCCCTGGAGAGTTCACTGTTAACATATGGTTCATTTGTGTTATTGCTAGATCATGCTTCTTAACAAACCCTTGAGCAATGAACGAGTGGGTAGCACCAGAATCGAATAATAGGGTTGCAATGTGTAAATTTGCAGGTAACTTACCAATTACCACGTCAGGTGCCTCTTGCGCTTCCTCCATAGTCACGTGGTTCACCCGTCCTCGCATCACATTCTGCTGTTGTGGCTGCATGGGCTTCTTCTTTGGGCACTTATGAGCGTAGTGCCCCACTTCACCACAATTGAAACATTGCACCCCAACTTTAGGCGTCTGGCCTTTGTTATCTTGGGGTTGGTTCTGTGGCCCTTGTCCTGCTAGTCGAGGTTGATAAGTGGGGCGCGGCTGCTGCACAAACTGACGCTGTGGCTGTACTGGTGCTGATGGAGGTCTGAAGTTCGGGTTGTACCCTCTTGGTGTCGGGTAGGGTACCATAGCACGGCTCGTCTGCCCTGCCGGTTGCTGCATCAGACGTGGACATGTGTTGCTGCTTGATGCTTGGTGTGACCATCCCATCTTCCTCTTGTTCTCATTCTCCAAGGCCTTCAGCTTCCTCTCCACGACAAACGCTCTGTCTACCATCTTTTGGAAGCTTTCATATTCATTGGAGGACATTGCACATTGCATTTCCATAGTAAGTCCCTCCATAAAACAATCTTGTTTCTGCTCATCGGTTTCGATATCCCGTGGTGCATAACGGGATAGTTGGGTGAACTTGGTGAGGTATTCCCTCACAGTCATGTTGCCTTGCTGCAGTCCCAAGAACTCCTTTCTCTTGTTCTTGAGTTCACCCTTGGGTATGTAGTGGTTGCGTAAACTGCGCTTGAACTCTTCCCAAGTGATGTTCTCGGGGTCCCGATGGGCTGCCACATAAGCGGTCCACCAATCAGCAGCAGGTCCATGCAATTGGTGAGAGGCAAACAGCACCCTCTCATACCCTTGGCATTGTATGATCCTCATCTTGCTCTCTATGGTCTTTAACCAGTCATCTGCCTCCAGAGGTTCAGCAGCACTTGCAAACTTTAGGGGTTGAGTTCCCAGAAACTCACTCAACCTTGGTTGACGTGGTGCAGCTTGTGGGGGTGGAGCTTGGTGCAAGTTGGCCACCACTTGAGTTAGACTCTGGATGAGCTGATTCTTATTTTCGAGCATTTGGTGGATAGGATCAGCTCCTTCACGGCGATCACCCCTGTCTTGCCCTCCAAGAAGGTGAGGATTGGCGGCCTCATCGTTGTTGTTGTTGGGGTTGACACCACGACCTTTTCCTCTTCCAGCCATCTATCATGATCAACTAAATGTTAACTTAAAGCATTACGTGTTAACTTCCCAATTTACTTGTCTAAACTTAAACTTTTGAGGCCTTAATATTTAGACAATTTCTGAAGATTTCACATAGATCTTTGGGCGTCATGTCTCATGCGAAAATAAATGCACTATTGATTCATAGGGGTTCACACGCCAAAGCAAAGCAACCTAAAGACGAGATTGTGGACAAACGCCCATGGCTTCCACAACTCACGTCACACACCAAACATTAACACACTAATAAATAGGGTATTGACTCGACTACTCGATATCCTGCTGAAATAAGGGAAATGACTCTAAACAACTCGTATCACTGAGCTGGCTCGTCGGGGTCTTCCTCATCATTGCGGCTGCCCTCTGATTCTGCTTTAGGTGGGGAAACTGCTACTGTAGGAGTGTGGCGACGCTTGCGCGCCTGGCGGTCTAGGGAGTCAGGAATCCATGTGTCATTTACGGTGACACACAGTTCATTCCCATCTCCTCTTTCTCTCGCCCTCAAGCTGGCGCGAAGCAACGCCTCAGTTTCCTTCAGGGTGTCACGAACATCCTGAAGCTCCTGCTGGCACTCCTGCAGTCGAGTGCTAAGCATAGCTGCATCCTCCAGGCACAGGTCCATGTGCTCATGTGAAGTCCCCTGCTGCACTGGCGGGTATTTGTACTCCGCGGTGCCACTCTCACGTTGGAGGACATACATGTACTCAGTCCTGTCCAGGTGGCGACGGTTGATGTAACTCTGGCAGGTGATGGCCTTCTAGGTGACATCCTTCTCAACATCGCCCTGAGTCGCCCGACAAGCTGGAGAACGGTGGATCTTGAGCAGCTGGTTTTCATGGATAATCCTCATCTCTGAGCTCCATTCTTCACGCTTCTCACGGAGGGTCCTGGTGGAGCTGTAGTGTATGATCAGCTTGACAACATTGCCGGCGGCGTGGAGCATACGCCGAAGACGGCGCAACAAGCCTCCTACTGCCAACCCATAAGAGTGGTACGTCACCAAACGGTTCTCCTCTCTCAAGGCAAGGGCAGCTACAGGAACTCTCCCTCCGGTGGACTTGCGAGCGGTGCGGATCATGCGAACCATCTAAAACATAAAGCATTTAAAATCAAGTTAGATAAGAATTAAATAAAGATTGTATTTTGAATAAAAGTTGGGGCAAGATGAACAAATAAAGTGACCCCATTAAATAACGCTTTCAGCCCTACCTTTTGTAAAATAGTTTTTTTTGGAAAATAGGGTCCTTAAATACGTCCCTTTCTACCTAGGTCCACGTTACTACGGGCAACCTTGGCTCTGATACCACTTCTATCACACTCGGTTTCTCCAAAGAGCAACCGAGTGAATATCACATGTATGCCAGGATCATTTTCTCATACATGTGACGACAAATAGTGAAGCATCATTATATTATAAGCCAAGTGTTCGAATATAAATAAGTCTTACATAGCATACGTCTCGATGGACGATAATATGTTCATAACATGTAAATAAAACAGCAGCGGAATATAAATCTTGTGGGCTCCGTCACAGGTGTTGCCCGGGGGACTCCGTGAACCTAGAATCCTTCTTCGGGTCCGAAGTCTTAGTCATCGAACACCACATCATCCCCTTGACCTGAGCAGCAATTTAAACCAACAGAAAAGCAAGTTTGAGTACCGTTGGTACTAAGCAAGTGTGCGAAAGTTATGTCATGCATGGCTAGAGCAAGGGGAGATTGAACTCATGGTTAAAGCACTACGCAATTAATATCTATCACCTTAGCTTATTAAGCACCTACATTACTACACAGGTGAAATGGTCCCAATCCCTCAACCCATCATCATTATCAAGTAAACATAGTCTCATATCCAATGTTAAGCTTCCCGCTTAACATTCTCAACTTCCTAATTCATCATCCTCTAATCATGAATAAGTCCAAGCCACTCTTGACCGTGAGCACGGCTGTCATGACAGTTTTGACTCTGCAGAGTTTGCACCACTGTACCCACATGTAGTGATTTCATCCCCCTTTGTCGGGTGGACTAAAAGAACCTCCATTATGCCAGTGGCCGCGAACCACGTTCACACTTCCCAGGTGTGTAGCCAGGAGATCACTACGAGACCTTTACAAAGGGATTTCCGACGAGCATGGGCCCACTGAGGTTTCACCCCTAACAACATAGAAGAGGCTTCAACCCCGCTGCAGTGGCCCCCTCTTGAGCCTTGCGGTTCATATGGTAGTCCAGCTGACACCTACTCCCCGCACCATCCAAACACCCATACTACGCCGGAGATACACCTAATTAATTGGCCAAGCTGCCCCATCTCAGCATATGGTTGGCACGGTAAAGCCAGGTTACATGTTCCATGAACCGGTCCTTAGGATCCAAACAAGCACTAAACACAAACCCGAGTCTCGTGCACACACCACCAACCAAATCATCCAACTTGCCTCGATCCCTACCACTACATAACTCATAATATCTCATTGAAGAGTAAGGTAAATAAGTTGATGATCTCATATCCCACTTATCCCATTCTAAGCATGGCTAAGCATAAGTAATATGAATGAATGACATAATAAAATAAATCCCAACCCAGGCTACAAGGAAGTAAGATAATAAAAATCTAGGGAAACTTCCTAGCTTGGGTACCATATTCCAAATTGACAATGCAATTAATTAAATTCTAACTACACATCCTAGTATAGGATCAAAGTGGTCAAGGACACTTGCCTTCTTCCTGCTGCTCTGGGAATGGAAAGTCTTGGTCTTGAAAGGTGTGAACCTGCTTTGGGGCTGGTTCTACTCATGCCAATACACACATAGCAAAAGAAAACAACATTCCATAAGCCATAGTCCACACTTCCACTCATGCAAACCACACATACATACATATGAAAGTCATTCACATTTTTAAGTGTTGTGGTTACCCTAGATGTGTTGATTTTAGGCCTACATGCACTTTTAAACATATATATTATTTCTAACTTTCGTATTCAGATTTCTAATTGCACACTATATATGAATTTCTAATTTGAACAAATTCTCTATATTTGATTAATACACTTCTTAGCCACAAAATTTGCATGAAAGATAATTTCCTACTCCAAATAGATTTTCAGATCTTCTACAAAATCTTAATTTAAAGTTTTTGGATTTGGAGACCTCATTTAACATTTTCTAATTATGCATACCTATTTTCCTATATTTTCAGATTTATTTTCTATGTCTAAAAGTGAACTTTAATATTAAACTAGTGAGACATATCACCTAAACAGAATAGGTTCTGATCTAAAATGTTCAATAAAATATTTTTGAACTTCCCCTCTGGTGGGGATCAAATTAAATTTGTTTTACCCATTTTCAGAATTATTTCCTAGCCTAAAAATGTATTTCTAGAAATAATAAAAGTAGGCAGCACTTAGTCAAATCTCATTTCAGCCTAAAATCAGCTTTTAACTCATTCTAAAGGTTTTCCATGTGCTAGGAAAATTTAAATTTGTATTTGCACATGTGTTTGCATCACCATTTGAATTTGAATCCTAATTACATGTTCAAATTTCTGAATTTAATATCCTATAGGGTTTGAAGTGCAAACCCTCCCTACTGCAGGGTCTAATTTACTATTTCCTAAATTTTCAGGGGCCTACTTACAAAAAAACAGAGAGGTTTTCCTAATTTTTATTAAGTCCAGGGGCTAAAACTGATTTTTAAATAAATTTACATGAATTTCTGAAGGTCCAGGGGCTAGATCAGAAGTTTCCGGAGCTATCTCGTGTTTTCCGAGATCCCCAGGGGGTAGCACGTAAGATTCCCGGCCTTTATAATGCGGGGCTGACGTGGGCCGTTAGATTTAAAACAGACGGCTGAGATTATAACGCGAAGCGGTACGGGTTAGATCTATTCGGGACCACACGATTTAAAATGGACGGGCCTCAGGGGGCCACGTCGCCCTGGCCGTGTGCGGACGGCGCTGCCTGGCGGCGCGCGGCGGTGGGAGGCGGCGATCTCGCAGGAGAACTTCGGGTATTCATCTATACTCCCTAAAACTTGGATTTCTTGGCATAGAACGGAAGAGGGGAGGTGGGGGATCTCACCTCGGGGTTTTTCTTGAGCTCGGAGACTCTGGAAAGCGGTCGGCGACGAGGTCCGAGGGGAAAACGCGGCGGTGCTCACCGGAGCTGTATCTAGAGTGCAAAACACCGGGTTTCCTTCACCTGCAAGACTCCCCGTCGGCGGTGGAACATGACAAGCCCGGTAGATCAGGAAATCCGAACGAAGATCGAAGGAAAACGGCGGTGGAAGCTTCGGTTCTCATCGGAGAGAAAGATGGAGCGGGCACTGGGAAAATCGGCGAGTTTTCTTGCGTTAAATGCACGAGGAGAGACGGCAGAGGGTCGGTTTAGATATGTAGTAGCGCCTTGCCGAAGATCGGGCGTGGAAATCGAGTAGAGCAGCCGCGATCGACGCGGGAAGATCGGTGCGGTTGGGGCACGCGGGGGAGGAGGGGGAAGAAGATGACATGGGGGCCCCGCGCGTCAGGGAGAGAGGGGGAAGCGGGCGCGGGTTTTGGGCCGGCTGAGATGAGTTTCGGCCCACTGGTCGTTTTTCTTTTTCCTTTTCTGTTTTGATTCAAATTTGAATTCCAGTTTGAATTTGAATTATTTCACCACATGCAATACGTCCAAAAATTTTAAATTCCCCTCTTTAACAGGTTTTAGGGCGTTACACAAAATCACGTTCTGCTCATCGAATTCTAGCCAGTGGGGTGGTCAACAACCACAAGTAGGTTAAACTACGCAGAAACAGGAGACAACAAGAAATTCGCTGGGTGCATTTCTCATGACGAACACAGCAGTGAGTATATATTGGAGCTCAGGGGACAGTGAGCAACCATGCCCAATGGCACCAGTACACGACTAGAGACAGGTTTCCTTGAGCTGCCCAGAATCAAGTCTCCGTCTCCTTGAGCGAAACCAGCCAAAACAGTGAACTGATGCTAAAGGTTGCTAAAGGTTGGATACGTCTGGCCTCAGCAGCATGAGCTTCAGGATTTAGGACTCGCAGAATCTCGTGAGAAACTTGAACAGGCGACAAAGAGGATTGTCAGGGTGACGAGCATTCTCAGGATCAATCAGGTACAAGCATGAGCGATTGATGTAGAAGCTGCAAAAGCAGACAACGTTAAGTGTCGATCAGTACAGACCAACATAATAGTGCGTTGGATGTAGCATGGAGTGAAAAAATCAAACAGCAAACGTAGAGAAATATTCAGTTCTGAACATTACCTGACATGTAGCAAAACTTCCTGCATCAGCCTGAGTTCCACCATCGGAAACACCATTTTCCCCTGAATCATAATCTTGGACGAACTCACCAGCGGGGCAAGGCACTTTGCCCACACTGGAGATAGCTTCCCAATCAGGAATCAACAATCAAATAGTAAAAAATTAACAGAGACATTAGTCTGAAAAGCATTATACCCATCTCTGTAAGAGGAATTGCAAGAACCTCTCCAGATCAATTCTTGAGAAGCGCACAATCTCCGCCAGAGCAGTCGCCTGCCTGGCCGACACCCTGGCCCGGCCGTAGAGCCAGTCGTATGATGGGAACGCGAAGTGGACGACATCACCGGCATCCAGCAGCTTCCTCCCGCGGCACGTCGACAGCCCAGTGGCATAGGATTTCTTGAAGAGGCGCCACACGCGGCCGTCCCGTGGGCGCTGGTCCAGTTCCTTCAGCAGCGACGCCACCACCATCCTCCACTCGTTCACCGGCACGGCCCCTGGCGGCGGCACCGCGCGGATGGGCCTCACGCTAAGGTATGGCACTGGGTGAGACGTCGTGAGGTCGATGAAATCCACGCCGTAGTCTTCGAGGTGCAGCTTCTTCTTGGACCTTGTCTTCACTAATGCCACTCGCCTTCTTGTCATCGACCTCATCGGCTTCCTTCTCCTCCTTCACATCGACCTAGTCCGCTTCTTCCTCCTCCTTCACATCGACCTGGTCGGCTTGCTCCTCCTCCTTGATATCGACCTCATCAAGTTCCACCTTGACATTGACCTCTTCAGCTTATTCCCCCTTATTCACATTAACCTCACCGTCTTCCCCCTCCTGCATCACACGGCGACCAGCTTGCTCCTGGAAGGGGCCGTCAGCTTTCATTGGCTCCCTCTTCACCTTGATCCTAACCTCCCTGGGGACTTCAACCTTCACGTCCACCTTCACCTCGTCGAAGCCGTAATTGATTGGCTCCCTCTTGGCCTTAATATCGTCCTCGTCGACGGGTTCAACCTTCACGGGATGCCACGGCGACGGAGCAACGCCCGCGCCGCCGGAGCCGTGATCCGCCTTGACGCCTCCCGCCCTCCGGCGAGGTGCCAATGCACCACCACCATCGTGCCCTTTCTCCACGGCAGCGGCCTCGTCGAGGAGCAATTTAATGGCACGCTCGGTGTCGCCGCCGCAGCGGGAGAGCGCGTCAACGGCGCCGGCAACCGAGAAGTCCGCGCCGAGGACGGCGTGGAAGGCGGCCATGTCGTCTCCAAAGCGCGCGGCGGCCTGGCCACCACCAGGTCACCGCTGGCGGGAGTTGGCGTCGGCGAGCGTCATAGTGGCAGGGAGGATTGGAGCGCGTGTAGGCGGCGATGGCGGAGGGAATGGGGATGGGGACCGACCTCGGGGAGTCTTTTTGGCAGGGGATATGAGAGGGAAGGGAAAATGTTCTTTTTTCGATCTCGGCGGGACGAAGTAGATGGAGGGAAACGGGAAACCAACCAGCGGGCGGTAAGGAAACAAAAGATGGCAGTTTTCACAAACGCGTTTCCCAATGCTCATCATGTCTAAAAATTTCTTTATTTTGGATCATGCAACAAGAGGAACCAAGAAATGTGCGAGTTATATTATTCAAATCTTGCAGTAAACAGAAAATGTAGTGTCATTTCACATTCACTGACTACAAAAAAATCCATGAGATGAGATTAAAATTTAAGCATATAATTCCAGTTTTCTTTCACGCACATACAAACAGATTAATAGAATGTTTATGAATCAAACTGCTGCACGGTTACATGAGCTTGGAAGATACCATGATCGAGTCCATGGATAGCTGCAATCATATAGAACTATTCAGTTAATTAGACTAAATCGAGATATTTTAACAGCTCTTACTAGAGCCCACCCAATCTGCTTCAACACAAGTCTCTGATTTGCAACAATGGCAGCTGCGATGATTTGCTCCGTCAACCAGAGGCGAACCAGGAAAATCCGAGACCCGTACGAAAATACTAAAATAGGGTCTATCTTTATAAAAATATAAATATAAATTTACAATATATATATTAACAATATTTTAAATATTAATAAAAAGAATGATAAATCTTAGTCACTTTTTTATATAGATCTCAGTGATCAATATGCTCAACAGATAGGATCTTTTAAAAAAAATCCAACTTCCTCTTAGGAAACAAATAAGATGATGATGATGATAGAGGATGGATAGATATAATTATGTAGCATCGTTCCAATATCTTACTGCAGGCCCAATAAGTCAGGTCCAAAGCAATTATCAAACAAGTCTGTCATACACAGGCCCAAAACAATTGCCAAATATTGAAGAATGCCCTTTGCCCAAAAACAACCAGAAAGACTAGTGTCTAAAACGGGCCACTACAAATTAGGGGCCATGTTCCATCGCACGGGCTGTACATGCCCATGGCCCCGGCCTGCCATCAACCAATCATGCAAGTCGCCTAAAATGATGATGACCATCACGCTCCACCGACTATAATTACTGTAGTTTTAAACAGAAACAGGAAAGAAGGATGCAAGTTTCAACATCCAGATTTTGGGCCGCTACCTGAATTTAGATCAATGGGAAGCCATGCACTGTTTGTCAATACTAAAACTTTATAGATGGTAAGGTGCACAACTTCACAAGGTTTAAATCTGTGACGTCCTTTTTCATGACTATGCTGTAAGTTAAGATACCCAATCAAAACATATCTAGATATCCTCCTAGTCCTACATTAAGACTGATAAATACGAGATCATCAAAGTGCGACTCCATTTTTCAAAGGACGTTTCGTCTCGGCTGCTGTTGTTTACGGTTCTCGATACTCACAAGTGTAGGCATAGCTATAGTAAGGGGCAACTTATACCTCCATACTAGTGCCTCAAATTTCACCTCATGTGTAACACTCCCGTAAACCAGGTCTAGAATTCTTGTCTTCGGAACCTCCTTTTGTGAAGAGCATTCATACTGATGAAGAAACAATGAAATCTTCATTTTGTGTAGCCGTTTTCCCAAGATTCGCAGGCTTACATTGGTTTATAAGATCAAATGGAAGCTCAACAGATTCAGAGAGATACTTCTGAATGAACACTATAAAGAAGGCTAAAACTTTTCGCCAAAAGTGAATGTCAAAGTTATCCCTTAGCAAACAAGCAGTGAAATTTGCGCCAAGGAGGGAACCATTCAGTATCGTCCTTGCTACTTCCATGGCTACGTGCACAAGCCTCGGGTGGGCCCCAGGATCCATGCTTCCAATTGCAAGTGTCTTGAAAAAAATCATAATATGCCTCATGGGATATATATATTTCTGTCACACCCGGTTTTCTAGAAGATCAACCGAGCGTATCTTACATGTATACGAGGATCTATTTTCTCATACATGTGTTAAAAATAGTGAAATATCATAATAAATTACAAGACAAGTTTAATGTATAATAAAATCTTACATATATGTATACTAGATACAACAAATATTATAGCAGCGGATTAAATAATGTGGTGCTCCATCACAGGTGTTGCCCGGGTTCTGCCAGCCAAGTACAACTTATCGGGCTTGAAGTCCTCTTCGTTGTCCTCTACCCAATCTATTTCAAATTTCCACTAATAATGAACAAGTCCAAGTCGCTCTTGACCGTGAGCACGACTGTCATGACAGTTTTATTCTCTGCAAAGATTGTACCACTTTACCCACAGGTCGTGATTTCTTCCTCTGTTGCTAGGTGCACTAAAGAACCTCCCTCATACTCGTGGTTGCAAGCTACATTACACACTTTCTTTGGTGTGCGGTCAGGAGATCACTATGAGGCCTTTACAAAGGTTCTAACAGCGTACAAGCCCACCGAGGTTTCACCGCTGCAGTTCCCAGAAGTACACCCTCCCCTGCAGAAGTCACCTCTTGAGCCTTGCGGTTCCCAGAGCAGTCCTCTAACTCCCATTCCCCGCACCTTCCAATCACTCATAATGTGCCAGAAGAAAACACCTAATTAATTAGCCAAGCTGCCCCATTTTAGCCTTGTGGTGACACTGTAAAGTCAGGTTAACTATTTCATGATCCGATCCATAGAATCTAAGACATGCACTATATCACTATCCCGAGTCTCATGCACACAGCACCATACAAAAAAAACTAGCATGTCTAGATTCTATCTCTATTTCATATTATTGTGTCTCATATTTATTCCAATATATCAAGCAATAACTATATTCCAATCATTTTCTAAAGAGCTAAGCATGGCTAAGCATAGTTACTGATAAAATAACAATTCCAAGTAATTCCCACCAAGGCTTCAAGGAATAATATGGAAAACTAGGTAGTATCCTAGCATAGGATTCATATTAAAAACATCATGCATATATACTAACTATTTTTTTAAAATAGGTGCAATATGGTCAAGAACACTTGCCTTCTTATTGATGCTCTGAAGCTTCGAAGTTTTGCTCTTGAAGGTTGGAAACTGGCACTGGGGTTGGTTCTATCCACGTAGATATGTACAAAACAATACAAATACACACAAGAAACATAACAAAGTAGGCAATCATAGCAAACTTAAAGTTATATTCATTTAGTATTTATAGTTCCTACGTAATTATGTTTCATATGTATTTTATACATTTATTAGTTTGTTTTTACTTATATGGGTGTAAAATTTTCAATAACATGATATATACACACACACAAACACACACACACACACACACACACACACACACACACACATATATATATATATATAGGTTTTTATGATATAACATTTACTTATAACTTTATATCATTCTTACAATAACTTCGGTGTATATATATGAATATATATATCTTTTAATATAATTTCACACCTAATAATTCTTTTAAAGTATTTTTATAATTAGTTCTAAAGTATATATATAGCTTTTAGTGTATTTCTATAATTTAATTATGCATTTTAAGTAATTTCTACTAATTTCCTAAAGTATATATTGTTTTTATTATGATTTCAGCATTACTATTATGCCTAGGGTATAATTTCATCCTAAAAAGATATTTATTTTTAATTTCAGAATTTATATATGGTTTGAGATATGAAAAAAAGATTATTTTAAACCTTTTCTCTAATTTTAGAGTATATATATATTATTTTGGTTAATTATAGGGTTTAAAATGATATTATAAACTATTACAGGGTTAAATTATAATTTTTATAACCTTCGAGAGGTCTATATGATTTTTTTTACATATTGATTTCCTAATTTTTTAATACTACAAGGGCTATTTAGTTAATTTAAAGTGTATTTCATATTTATTTTAAAGTACAAGGTTCTTTTTGAAAAATATAGAACACATACTGAATTGGGTTTATGTGTGAAATTACAAATGGGCATGCGAGGATCTATTCTTGTCCCTAGGATCTAGATCGGACAACTGTTATTTAAAACAACGAAAGGGTATGCATCTTCTAATCTAGATCTTTTGATTCATAAATGAGAGGCTGTAACATCCGGTTCCAAAAATGAACCAAGTGAATGCATATGTGTGCCCAGGATGTTCATCACACATACACATGTATTCCACAAACTGAAATTCAGAATATAACCATGTACGAATAATGTTTAAGTACTTTATTACATTCACTCATTGTCTCACTCATGAATATCTAACTTATTTAGCAGCGGAAGACTCTAAACGACAGCGGAAAATGGCTAAGACAGCAGACTCCAACTTTAACTCCATAGGCATGTTGACGGTAGTGTGCACGTCTAGTACTCCACATGTTCCTCAAAGTACTCTTCTCCTGCAGCTGATGTATATGTGGTAATGTAAGGGTGAGTACATGTCGTACTCAGCAAGTGCGGGAAAATGTATGACATGTAGCTTACAACAAGGTAGGGAATAACAAAAGTTCGTTGCAGTAAGTAAATTTTATTTCAAAAACATGGTAAAAATAGCAAATATTTCTTGGTGAGTTTAATCCCATCATAACCAAGTATTTCATCAACATTCCTTCATCATAATTCATCATTTATCAAGTCTCAACCAACCATTAATCTTTCTTAAGTTTATCTCATACTCATAAATATTTATAACCATCTCATATCCATATAACCGAAACCAAACTCATTTTCATGACCCAAAACAGTCCCGAAACCAATCCCAATGACCATACCACAACCATCCTGAATAAATATCCCAAGTTTTGCCTCTAATCATGGAAGTTGGACAGGTGCTTGTAACCGGAAGCACGGCTATCATGATAGTTTTACACTCTATAGAGGTGGCACTATTTTACCCACAAGTTTGTGATTTCGTCACTCGTTGGCGACTAGAAAGAACCTCCATTCCGTCGGTGTATGGCTAAGAGATCACAAAATAGCCTTTACAAAGGGGCTACTAGGATGTACGGACCCACTGGGGTTTCACCGGCAGGCTCGAATCTCTATTCTCCCATCCACGGGCCCCCTCTTATGCCATACAGTTCCTAGTGAAGTCCTCATCGACTCCCATTCTCCGCGCCATCCAACGTCCATAACAAGCTAGCAACACACACTACAAGAAATTATGAATAAGGTGTCGGTTAAAATAAAGGTGTCGAGGTCGTCGCTTTTATTTCAACTATAAACGTCAGTTGTACAAAACTGACCCTTATAAAGTATATCTGTCGGCCAAAATGAGGTAACTGACCCACTTAATAAATGTGACGGCCAGACCGACACCCATAATTTAATGGGTCGGCCCAACCGAAGCTTATAGAGCGTGCCCGGCGGGGAAGCCCACATGGGAGTTTAAAAGCGTCGGTCAGAGTACGTGAACCGATGCGCTTAATAAAGGTGTCGGCCTGACCAATTGAACCGACGCATCTACTTAAGTGGGTCGGCCGCAGCCGATGCTTGTAGAAGTGGGCCCGACCAAGGTGGCGCGTGGCCAGCGCCGGGACTTTAACAGCGTCGGTTAGAGCATGGGAACCGATGCCCTTATGTAGGATCGAAGAGCACGTGAAAAGCTACAAGAGGGGGGGTGAATGGTAGATTAAAACTTTTCGCAGCGGAAACAACAAAAACCCCTCAGTAAAAAATCAATCGGTTAAAGAGACCGTGTGTGCAAGTGTTTTCAAACGTGTTCAACTGTGACAAATCAAGTAGAGAGGTAGAGAATCAAGTCACGGATCTAATGCAACAAGAATCACTTGAAAACACGAAGTAAAACTTGAGATACGATCAAAACATTAAACGAAGATCAATCTGTTCTACCCGATATAAAACAGATCTGCAACGCTGCAAAGAAACTCGTGTATCTCAAAAACTACAGATCTGAAGCTCGTGCAAATTTTACAGATGATATATAATTGAGTTGTGAAGACAACCCAAAAAGAATCACGTCAATCAGATCTGTAAAACTCGAGTTATGAACGAAACACCAAAGCAACGTCGGTCTGTCCAAAAACTCGGCGAGAAACACTTGACGAAAAACAAGTCGGACGAACAAGGCACAAAAGCTCCCCAAAACTATGAACTTTATTCAATAGAAACACAAGAGGAACAGCCCAAAGTTCTCTACACACGAGAGCTCTTACCTCCCTTGCTTTTATAGCCAGCCCTCAGGCTAATCAATCCAATCTAGGACTCCTACTCCTAATTGGACTCGTATCCTAACTTACCATAACTGCTCAGGACTCTCATATTCGCAGATAGAAGCAATCGTGAGACTTCCAAACACCTTAGGAACGTCCTAAACATTCCTAAAACAACTCAACTTCGTGCCTAGCACGAAATCCTATCATAACCAACTCAAATCTTCCATATTTAAGCCATATCCGACTCAGCCTCGGCTTGAGTACGCAATCCAGCCGGTTGGACCTTTCCGTCCAATTCTTTACGTCCACTTCTCTTCATCACGCCTTGGAACAATGTTGCCACGTCCATGCACTCCTTGCACACGTGCAAACACCTTCCAACGACGTACACGCAACCTTCATATGCACTGCCCTTGATCCAAACATGTTGCGCGATCTCCCGATCAACTCAACCACAGCTCCTCCCGAACTTGGTTGTTGGAACCTCATCTCCTCCCTGAGACTAGTCCAAGGATCCCGTCACCAGCCATGTCTTGAACTCAAGCAGCACCTGCACATGAATAAACAACCAATTCTTCCGAGCACAAGTCCTCGACTTGACTCATGTTAGTTCGAAAACCACAACATCTTACATGAGCACGTCACATAAGCATGTTGCAAACCATATCAAATGATAACAGCCATAACCACCAAAACACACCAAAAACTTAGCAAATTAATACTAAGCAAACCTTCCCATAAAGTAAGTTTGAAACATTGCGAGTTAAAAGCAAAAACAAGACGCTGCAGTTCTACGAGTTAAACTTCACGGGAGCTCCCTAGAAACAAGCTCCGGACCTCACAGAAGCTCTCCGGACCTTGCAGGAGCTCTCCGGACCTTGCCAACACTTGGCGGACCTAACAAAGAACTTGTTGGACCTTGCCACAGAAGAATGTTTTGGCAATATTCAAAACTTTGAATGTTAATGCTAACTTTTATCCTAATTGCCAATGTATTCAGCACACATAGGTCTCACAATCTCCCCCTTGATGAATGCATTGGCAACACCAATTAAAATCCGAACATTGGCTTATGAAAAGTTTTGAAAAGCTTTGAAAACTCATTCTCCCCCTTTATTATTTTCTCCCCATTTTTTAAAATCAGAGAAGGAAGAAAGTGTATAACATATGCAAAGTGTAAAAAAAATCTCTCCTTATACATATTTCTCCCCCTTTGACAATGTATTAAGCAAGGTTCAAAAGAGAAATTTTTAAATGTTATGAGCATATTATAACATATACATACAAAACAAAGCTCATCCAAGTCATACTATCAGGTTACTTACACTATCACATCAATGAGATACATAAAGTAGTGTAAGCCATGCTAGAGTTGATCTCCCTTACTCAACTATTTCAAAACCTGAAAACATGACACTTGTTGCTGCATTTTTATTATTCATAATCATTTAAGGCACAAAGTTGATCAATATGATAGTTGCAAGAGATTATATGTCGCATCAGCCTTATTCTAACAAACCAAGCCAAGCCTATATCATTTGACAATCAGAAGCTTAAGGACATGGTTTTAGTCATACACAATTCCTTCCAAGTTCATATCTTAGTGCAATGATAAGCAATCTCAAAAGAAGAAGTGCGATGCATGCATATTCTCTTGATCTTTTCTCAATTTTTTATTTGAAAACTCAACATGTGAGCTGATCACTTGATTAATTTTTTATGATTAAAGCACTTGTGAGCACGCAACAAGTTCAAAACAGCAAGAAAGTTTGATCATGACCAGATTTAGTGTAAGTAATTATTCCAATTTCTAGTCATGGCAAAAACTACAAAATGTATAACATGAGTAATGTACTAAGAACTTTCAGCCTGTAAAAGGAATCACAAAGTCATATATGTATGAAATACTATGCTCATATTATTTTAGTTTCAGATTCACACATAGACTTTCAAACTTTCAAAAACTCCCCCTCAATTTAAGCCATGAGGATGCATAACCCCTATTTCACTACGAATGAAACAAAAACGAGCGAAATCCAAATGTTTTGTAAAAATATCAGCCAATTGTTGTTCGGTATCGACATGGTGAAGCACAATGTTTCCTTTTTTAACATTATCACGAATAAAGTGATACCTAATGTCAATGTGCTTAGTTCTAGAGTGTTTCACGGGGTTTTTAGCAATACAAATTGCACTAGTGTTATCACAAAACAGTAGAACACTATCTAAATCAACCCCATAGTCCTTAAGTGTTTGAACAATCCAAAGAATTTGTGAGCAAGCGCTAGCCGCAACTACATATTCAGATTCGGCCGTGGATTGTGCAACTGAACTTTGTTTTCTAGAGGACCAAGCAACAAGTGAATTACCAAGAAAATGACAAGCACCCTAAGTACTTTACCTATCAATCCTACAACCCCCAAAATCAGCATCCGAAAAAGCTTTCAAAGAAACGGTTGAGGAAGAAGGAAGTAAAATGCCAAATTCTTGAGTTCCATGTAGGTACCTGAGAATCCTTTTGATGGCTTGGCGATGTAAAGCACGTGGAGAAGCTTGAAAACGTGCACAAACACATATGCTGAATTGTATGTCCGGTCTTGACGCCGTGAGATACAAAAGTGATCCAATCATACTTTTGTATTCCTTTTTATCGATCGAGTCACCATCTTCGTCAAGTTCAGGTGTTGTTGCTGTTCCTATTGGTGTCCAAAGAGGCTTGCATTTGTCCATGTTGAAGCGCTTAAGAAGGTCTTTTGTATACTTAGTTTGATGCACAAAAGTTCCTTCTTTTGTTTGCTTGATTTGCAGCCCCAAAAAGTATGTGAGTTCTCCCATCATACTCATCTCAAATTCTGAACTCATCATAGCTGAAAACTTGGACACGTGTGACGCCCTCAATTCTGTGGAAAACCACGGAACTGAGAACTAATGCATATGTGTGTCCAGGATGTTCATCACACATACACATACAATTCCACAAACTGAATTCAGATTTATATATTACCACGAATAACAGAGTTTATTACAATCACCTCATGAGTCTTGGACTCATGCTCACAGCGGAAGTCTTATTTCTATGTAGCGGAAGTCCTTATTTAAATGCGGAAGCAAAAACTAATGCGAAAGCAAAACTAAGCAGAAGTGGCTCCATCTCTACTCCCTCCACAGGCAAGGTTGAGAACAGATCACACGCCATAATGCTCTACTCGGTCTTCATAGTAGTCTTCTCTTGTTGTTGATGAAGAAATAATAATGCAAGTTTGAGCACAATGATGTACTCAGCAAGTGCGGGAATAACGCATGATATGCAGCTCATAAACAAGGTAGGTATAAAAAGCTTTTTTGCAGAAAAGCAAATTTATAAAATCATGATAAAATAGCAACTTAACTTTAGATGAATCTAGTCCCAGCATGTACTAAATTACCAACATACCTCCATCACTTCCCGTGTTCCATCCGAACATTAACCAATCCTTTACTCGTACTCACGAATACCTCCTCGTATTCGCTACCATCTCATCTCATAAAACAACCTCATCTCGTACTGAGACCAATCTCATGTCATGACCCACCAGTCATGCAACCATCTCATCTCCCGGACTCCACAGTCCCAAAACAAACCATAATCAAAATCCATAACCAAGAACCTTCCCAATAACCATTCCAATAACCATCCCAGTAAACATCCCATCTAATCATGGCAGTTTAGCCAGGTGCTTGTGACCATAAGCTCGGCTATCATGATAGTTTTAATAACTCTGCAGAGTTTGCACCTCTTTACCCACAAGTTTGTGATTTCGTCACCCGTCGGCGACTGCAGAACCTCCATTATACCAGTAGACAACCGTCGGTGTATGGTCAAGAGATCACAAAATAGCCTTTACAAAGGGGTTACTAGATGTATGGACTCACTAAGGTTTCACCGGCAGGCTAGAATCTCCAATTCTCCCACCCACGGGCCCCCTCTTGTGCCATGCAGTTCCCAGGGCAGTCCTCACTCGACTCCCATTCCCCGCGCTTTCCACAGTCCATAACACTCTAGCAACTTACCTAATTACTCAGCTAAGCCGCACCCATACTTGGCCTTGTGGTGGCACTGTTATCCTGGCATGTGCATGCATGAACCGGTCCTTAGATCTACGGCAAGCAAAACCACCATCTCGTGCTACCTCATTCACAAACCCAGGCTTGCCTAGATCTCCCCCGATCCATGTTCATTATTAACATCAGTTTCTTTTTATCAATACGAGTGCAATTAGCTATGTATCTCGCTTCCCAATCCCATGGACTCAGCGAAGCATAAAGCAAAAACCATACCCGACTCATAAACTTCCCAGGCGACAAGGGTGGTTTAATCAAAACTAGTAAACTCCTATAAAAGGGTTTTCCATCATGTTTGACTCAGTACGCACACCTTTTCGCAAATCAAAACAGTTTTACCCAAAACATAGGATCAACATGGTAAAGGAGCACTTGCCTTGTTTTTGCGGTTCCGGTTGTTCTCGATTCTCAAAACCTTGTTGCTGCAGCTCATCGTAGACAGCTTCCTGGATCTGTCCTGCTATGTAGGATTCACGTGCATACAAAATTCACAGCAATCAATATCATGCACAGACCCTAAACTAGATGCGATGATGCACATGCATGCTATCCTACGATTAGTTTTATTAGGTTGATCTGTTGTTCTTGCATGGCTTGCATGGTCAGAGGTGTTCGGATCAAAGATGAACGTGGCGATGATCTTGTCTTTAAATCAAACTGATCATCGAGTGTTTTGCCCACGAAAAGGCTTCTGTTCGAAAGGAATCGAAGAACAGATGCAAAGAGATGAACACAATGATGTCGTAAGGTGGTACTGAAGTCCTACCTCACGCTCTTCTTTTCTTCGGGGTCCTCCTCAGACCGCTTGGTTCTCCTCCGATGATCTCCCTTGTTGTGTTTTGGCGATGTTTTGCTTGGCGAGTTAGGGCTAGGGCTCTAAGTCGTCGGCTCAGGAGTTGAAAGAGAAGTTCGTGGTTTCGGCCAGAGGTTTTGGGTTCTATTTATAATCAGGAAGAGAATAGTCCTAATCTGATTGGATCCCGAATAAGAGTCTTACTCAGATTCTTGTTAGATCCTGTCGTCTTATCTTCGGTGACATTGTGGAGTTTAGATCGATTTCCGTTGCGTACCGGTATCTTTACGCGTAAAAACCACTCCAGACTCGTTACCTCCGTGGTGAAGAGCTCCGGAAGCTCCACGTGTCCTTCCGAGCCTGGTATCTCTTTTCCCGCAGGGACGAGCTTCGGTTGTGCCACGTGTCAATCGATCGAGACCCCCCCTCTTTTTCGGAGGTGAGCTCCGCGATTGACACGTATCCCGCGCGACGGGTCCTCTTATTTCCGCGAGGACTAGCTCCGGGGATGACACGTGTCCTGCGGAAATGCCTTTGCTTCTTCCGCAGAGGCTAGCTCCGTCGGCAACACGTGTCCCACAGGGTCGAACCTTTTTCCAATTGCGGAGGTGTCCCCCGAGCCTGCCACGTAGCCAGCTTGGCGGCGGCCTCCCCCCCCCCCCCCCCCCCATTTTGCAGGGATGAGCCCCGATCACGCCACGTGGCCTGCTGGCCGTGGAAGTTGCCTTCGGCGCTCTCTAAAGGCTTTATTGGCTATTCTTTTGATAATTTTCTCTGTTCCTATTTTTCATTAAAATGTTTCCTTTTCATAGGACACGAGCATATGCTGACACCTGAGATGAGGGTGTCACAACACGAGATCATGAGAAGCACAACCAAAGATAATATCATCCACATACACTTGAACGAATAATGAGTCATTGCCATGCTTAAGTACAAAAAGAGTTTTATCAACCTTGCCCATGGTAAACCCCTTTTTAAGTAAGAATGTTTTTAACCTATCATACCGTGCTCTAGGGGCTTGTTTTAGACCGTACAAGGCTTTGGACAGTTTGTAAACATAATTAGGAAAATTTGGATTTTCAAAACCCGATGGCTGCTTAACATAAACCTCCTCCTCTATGTAGCCATTAAGAAAAGCACTTTTAACATCCATTTGATATAACTTGAAACCTTTAGATGCAACAAATGCTAATAAAATTCTTATAGCTTCTAATCTAGCAACAGGAGCAAATATTTCATCAAAATCTAGACCTTCAATTTGAGTGAAACCTTGAGCAACCAACCTAGCTTTATTCCTAACCACAACCCCATCCTCACTTTGCTTATTTTTAAATAACCATTTAGTTCCAATTAATGTGTGACCTTGAGGTGGAGGTACAAGTTTCCAAACATTATTTCTTTCAAAATTTTCTAACTCTTCTTGCATGGCATTAATCCAAGATTCATTAGTGAGTGCGTGTGATATATCCTTGGGTTCAAAAGAAGCAACAAAAGCAGAATGAGCATGAGAGTTTGGATCGCAAAACCTGGACCGAGTGACTCGTTCATGCAATCTGCCAATGATTTGTTGTGGAGGATGACTTTGAGTACTCGGAGGGGAGTAGACACTTCACAATCACCTTCTTCTTCATGTTCGGACCTTTGATTAGGAGAGCTTGTTGATTGAGGAAGGTCCGAACCAGCAGTAGTGACTGTTGGTGCTAGTTGTGGTGCAAAATCAGCAGCTTGATCGTTATTTACTTCCGAGTTTTCGGGCAGCAGCACCACTTCTTCATCTTCTTCAATAAAAATACTCTCCCTCTGCGGATATGGATCCGGACCTGCAATATCGGAGCTAGTACTTGGGCTAGCTTCATCAAAAGAAACCTCGCAAGTCTCCACAATTTTGTTAGTGTCAAGTAAAAGCACACGGTAGCCTCTAGTATGAGATGGATAACCAAGAAACATGCCATCAACAGATCTAGCTTCAAATTTATCAAGATTATCATGTTTCTTAACAAAGCATTTGCAACCAAAAACACTAAAGTGTGTAACACTAGGCCTATGTCCAAACCGGAGCTCATATGGGGTTTTTCCAAGCTTAGCACGCAAGAAAACACGATTTGAGACATAACAAGTGGTTGCAATTGCATCAGCCCAAAATTTCCTAGGAGTTTGATATTCATCAAGAATAGTCCTAGCCATCTCAACTAAGGTCCTGTTCTTTCTTTCTATGACACCATTTTGTTGTGGTACATAGGGTGAAGAGTATTGATGATCTATTCCATTTTCAGCACAAAAGTGATCAAAGGATTGGTTTTTAAATTCAGTTCCGTTATCACTTCTAATTGCTTTAATGATCCTGGGTGATCAATAGATAATCTAAGAAATAAAGTTCTAAAATGACTAAAAGCTTTATTCTTAGATGCCATAAAATAAACCCAAGAATATCTAGGATAATCATCAACAATCACAAGCACATACCATTTACCTCCGAAGGATTGAACACGTGCCGGACCTACTGTGTCAAGATGTAAAAGTTGTCCCGGTTCAGCTGTCATGGTCATTGTGAGAGTAGCATGTGAACCTGAAACAAACTTAGCATGTCTACAAGAAGAGCACACAATATCATTGTCCTTTTTAAGCTTCGGCAGCCCACGTATGCGATCGAGAGCACTAACACGAGTGAGATGATCAAAGCCTATGTGACCAAGTCTACGATGCCAAAAATATAGATCCTTTGTATCATTAGCAACTAGACACCGATGCTTAGAAGTTGACAAATCAAAATCAGTTTTAAAAACTCTTCCAAACCTAGACATGTTAAACAAAAGCTCACCTTTTGAATCTACAACCTTGCAGCAATTTTTAGCAAAGCTAACCTCTAGACTTTCATCTAGCAATTGTTAAACCGAAAGCAAGTTGTATTTCAAATTTTTAACAAGTGCCACATCTTTCAAAGTGTAGAGATTGTTTACTCTAACCGAACCTTTAGCAATTATGGGAGTAGAAGAGTTATCGGCGAAAGTAACATTTTCTACACGTGGCACAAAAGAGAGAGAGGAGAACCATTCTTTGTTACCGGTCATGTGGCATGAGCAACCTGAATCCACAATCCAAATGTTCTCCTTCCTCAAACGTGAAACCTACACAGCAGCACAATACGTCGATGACTCAATACTGGGGTTAGTTAAAAGACTTTTAGGAATCCAGTACTGAGTCACACGACTTCCAGCAGGAATAACACACGAAAGCTGAGAAGGTACAGCAGGTTTATGAGCCAAACATCGAAAATTTTAGTTCCCAACTACTGACTTAGAAGATGTGTTATATGTAGCACAAAAAACAGTAGGTCCGGGAGCAAGTTTTTGACTCATTACAGCAGGTTGCAAGCTCCGAACATTCGGTCTAACAGATTTTGCTTGGTTGTTATGTGATCTAGCAAGTATTCTTTGTTTCTTATCGTGTTTACCTAGTCTATAACAAAAATCCATGACATGACCATCTCTACCACAGTAGGTACAATGAAAAAAAACCTTATTAGCATGTCTAGATGAGCAAGCAACACGTTTATTAGAACCCGAATGGGACAGTACTCCTGCAGATTTGAAAATCACCTCTTTTTGTCTAGGAGCTGTTTGAATCAAACCGCTTCCTAATGACTTTACAACTTTAGGTGGGTGTGCCTTAGCATTAGCATGAGAATTAAAACCTAAACCAGTTTTATCATTACAAGACTTGGAAGAATTCAGCAGCAAGTTTAGGTTCTTATTTGCATTAGAAAACCGATCTAGTGTCCTATGCATGTCATCAAGTTATTGGACAGATCAAAGCAGTTTTCACATGAAGTTTTTCCTTTTAGTTTGCAATTTGAACAATATTTAACTTCATGCACACGTAAAGCATTGTTCAAAATAGAAATCTCATTCATAGCATCATTTAGTTTCTTATTCAGATCATCACATGAAGAACAATGCAAATCAATTGTAGAACAACAAGCATCTTTCAAATTTTTATCATTAAGTGCAGCAAGCTCTTTGTTCTTTTCAATTTTAAGTTCAAGTTTATCAAGTGTAGATGCGTGTGCACTTCTTAAAGAGGATAATTGTTCATAAATCAAATCACATGAGGAACAAGAATCATCACTAGGAATCAAAGTTTTTAAACGATTAATTTCAGATTCTAGTGATTCAATTTTAACAGCATTGTTCCTAAGTTTTTTATCCTTTTTCTTTAATATAACAGTGGCACGAGAAATAGCATCACACATTTCTTTGCAAGTGGGACATACCTCTTCATCGTCGCTGTTGTGTTCTGCCTCCTCGGAGCTTGAACTTGACTTGCTCGCCATGCAGCACATATTTGCCATAGCTTCTTCATCTTCATCACTACCGGTGTCCATATTACTTGAGCCGAAATCTTGAAGTGCAGAGATCATACTATGCACTATGTTGCGCATTGATAAATCTTTCTTCTTCTTATTCTTTGCAAACGATTTCTTCGGCCTTGTTTGCTTTTCTTCACGTGAAGTCGGACCTGAAAGGTTAGGGCACTCCGTACGAAAATGTCATGTCTTACCACATTCAAAACATCGTTGAGGTCCGGATCTTCCTCTCCTTCTAGTTCTCACATTTTGCAATGCTTTTGAGAACCGAGTATAGATGAGTACAAGCTCCTCCTCTGGAAACTCTTCAATCTGTTCAAGGGTTAGAGAGGACAGCAAAGAGAGTGCACCACTAGATGATGATTGACTAGAACTAGACATGTCACATTGCGAAACAAATGCAATAGACTTGTTGGGGGTTTTACGTGAGATGATGTCAATTTCATGAGTTTTCAATTTAGAATAAAGCACGTCTAAAGTAAGAGAACTCATGACAGTAGATTCACGAATAGATGTAACTTTCATCTCCCAAATTGACATATCTAATGCTCCTAACAATTGTCTAGCATTTTCAGCATCTGAAAAGTTAACATTGACAATACGCAAGTTGCTGAGAATTTTATTAAAGCGAGCAAAAAGGTCGTCAATTGACTCACCGGGTTGCATCTCAAAACGCATGTATTCTTTCTTGAACATATCTTGCCTTACCTCTTTGATCGTATTGGATCCTTCATGGTAGTCACAAAGAGCTTTCCAAACATCATATGCAGATCGGAGGTGTGCAACACGGTCGAAGTCGCTTTGAGTCAATCCTTGGATGATCAAGTTGCGAGCCTTGTTGTTGTTGTCAACATCTCTCATGTTCACAGCCGTAACTTGATCGTTGGGTGGTACATCGAAGTTCCAGTAGATCTTTTCCCATATGGTGAAGCCTTGCGCCTGTATGTAGGACTCCAACCGCGTCTTCCAAACCTGAAAATCGATGCCATTGAACACACAAGGTTTTGCGGAGTACTTCTCCATGATGGTTAGTCAAAATACGTGCAAATCACAAAGATTAGAGCACCTTGGCTCTGATACCAATTGTAGGATCGAAGAGCACGTTAAAAGCTACCAGAGGGGGGGTGAATGGTAGATTAAAACTTTTCGCAGCGGAAACAACAAAAACCCCTCAGTAAAAAATCAATCGGTTAAAGAGACCGTGTGTGCAAGTGTTTTCAAACGTGTTCAACCGTGACAAATCAAGTAGAGAGGTAGAGAATCAAGTCACGGATCTAATGCAACAAGAATCACTTGAAAACACGAAGTAAAACTTGAGATACGATCAAAACATTAAACGAAGATCAATCTGTTCTACCCGATATAAAACAGATCTGCAACGCTGCAAAGAAACTCGTGTATCTCAAAAACTACAGATCCGAAGCTCGTGAAAATTTCATAGATGATAGATAATTGAGTTGTGAAGACAACCCAAAAAGAATCACGTCAATCAGATCTGTAAAACTCAAGTTATGAACGAAACACCAAAGCAACGTCGGTCTATCCAGAAACTCGGCGAGAAAGACTTGACGAAAAACAAGTCGGACGAACAAGGCACAAAAGCTCCCCAAAACTATGAACTTTATTCAATAGAAACACAAGAGGAACAGACCAAAGTTCTCTACACATGAGAGCTCTGGCCTCCCTTGCTTTTATAGCCAGCCCTCAGGCTAATCAATCCAATCTAGGACTCCTACTCCTAATTGGACTCGTATCCTAACTTACCATAACTGCTCAGGACTCTCCTATTCACAGATAGAAGCAATCGTGAGACTTCCAAACACCTTAGGAACGTCCTAAACATTCCTAAAACAACTGAACTTCGTGCCTAGCACGAAATCCTATCATAACCAACTCAAATCTTCTATATTTGAGCCATATCCGACTCAGCCTCAGCCTGAGTACGCAATCCAGTCGGTTGGACCTTTCCGACCAATTCTTTACGTCCACTTCTCTTCATCACGCCTTGGAACAATGTTGCCACATCCATGCACTCCTTGCACACGTGCAAACACCTTCCAACGACGTACACGCAACCTTCATATGCACTGCCCTTGATCCAAACATGCTGCGCGACCTCCCGATCAACTCAACCACAGCTCCTCCCGAACTTGGTTGTTGGAACCTCATCTCCTCCCTGAGACTAGTCCAAGGATCCTGTCACCAGCCATGTCTTGAACTCAAGCAACACCTGCACATGAATAAACAACCAATTCTTCCAAGCACAAGTCCTCGACTTGACTCACGTTAGTTCAAAAACCACAACACCTTACATGAGCACGTCACATAAGCATGTTACAAACCATATCAAATGATAACAGCCATAACCACCAAAATACACCAAAAACCTAGCAAATTAATACTAAGCAAACCTTCCCATAAAGCAAGTTTGAAACATTGCGAGTTAAAAGCAAAAACAAGACGCTGCAGTTCTACGAGTTGAACTTCACGGGAGCTCCCTAAAAACAAGCTCCGGACCTCACAGAAGCTCTCCGGACCTTGCAGGAGCTCTTCGGACCTTGCCAACACTTGGCGGACCTAACAAAGAACTTGTCGGACCTTGCCACAGAAGAATGTTTTGGCAATATTCAAAACTTTGAATGTTAATGCTAACTTTTATCCTAATTGCCAATGTATTCAGCACACATAGGTCTCACACCTTAATAAAAGGGTCGGTGTACCGACACTCTAATTATCTGGGTGGGCTATGGCCGACACTCATATGCTCGCACTTTTAGCCCGCAAACCCTGCTTCCTTCACCCGGACGCCGCCTGCAAGCCTCGCTCCCGAACGCCCACGTGACCGCCGCTTGCAAGCCGGCTCCCCCAACGCCCGCGTGACCGCCGCCGCCGCACTCCAGTGCCGCCTCTTCCGGATTCCAGCGTGACCACCGCCTCACCCAGACTCCAGCGCCGCCTCTTCCGGACTCCAGCGCGACCGCGCAACCGCCACCTCACCTGGACTCCAGCGCCGCCTCTTCCGGACTCCATCTCGAACATGCGACCGCCGCCTCACCCGGACTCCAGGCCGCCTCTTCCGCTTGCCGCCTCGATGCCGTCGACCATCTGAACGCGCCACCGCCGCCCGGACTGCTCTGTCGTCTCCCGCGCGCCGGCGTGAAATCGGCATCCCTCGTAAGCAAGGTATGTTTGCTTAACGACTTGTAGGCATATAATGCAAATACAATGCAAGTGTGTTTGTTAAATGACTTGTATGCATACTTAAGTGATGGTGATGTCTAACATTACTTGCAAATTAGTTTAGTATTTAGTAGAAATGCAAATTTCAAAGTTTAGTTATTAAATTATTTCTATGTGTTGCTAAATCGTTGTATGTCATAGAATGTTCATTTAGTTTATCATGTATATGTTGCTTAATTGTTGTAGGAATGATTAGTTTCAATGTCACTAAAGTTTGATTACTTCTATGCGTTGTTAAATTTTAAATTACATCTATGTGTTGCTAAATTATAACTACTTTGTTCCAAGTTTATCATGTATATGTTTATTATAAATGTATTAACATATTATGTATGTACCGGTACGAAACATATTAAATGTGTTTGCACCATAAGAGATTACTCTAGTCGTAACATATGTGTCAAGACGAGTACGAAGGTGTACGACGACAATTAGGACAACCAATTATCCCCGCGTGGACAGTGGTTATGTGAGTATTGGGCGTCAAAAGAGTTCATTCAACTCTCTGATAGAAATCAAGGAAATCAAAAAAGCAGGCCTGGAAAGCACTTCTTTGGTCCGGATGGATATGTGCGGATGGAGCAAAGGATGGTATGCATTATTTCAGACATACTTAGATTGTTTCAGTTAGTTGTATTCATTAAACTGTTCAAATTTGGTATTGCAGACAGCTGAAACTGGTGTGAGTCCCACTTTTTTTGAGCTTTACCTTAAGGGACACAGAGGTCCAGATCCAAATCGTCCGGAGCTGTTGTGTGACGAGGCATCAACGCGGAAATTGGTATGTTTGTTGGTTGTTTGTTGCATTTATCAATCAACTCAATGTATGTTTTATGACATATATATATGTATACTCAATGTATGACAGCAAAAATATGTTGAGCATTTCAAGAAAACACATGGAGATGATGCAGACTTTAGAAGTGAGCCGTTGGATGTGGTTGCGGCGTATGATGCCGGCAGAGGTCTACCGCATGGGAGGTATGAGTAAAGATAATGATAATTTAGAGGTTAATGAATGATAATTTAGAGGTCTACCGCATGGGAGGTCTACCGCATGGGCGACGGGTATGTAGAGCGTGATGCTTATGCTCGACGGCGGTCCTCCAGCGTTAGTTCTAGTTGCTCTTGGTCTACGGCAGAGGCTGATGAACTAAGAGAAGAATTGAGATGCACCAAGGAGCAGATGCAGCTGCAGCAGCAACAACAACAACAGACACAACAACAGATGAGCTACATGCAGCAACAGATGAACATTTTGAATATGTCACAGGTACCATCTCACATTGAAACAATTTATTTGATTTTAAAAAGTTTCTACTAAAATTTTGTCAACTACTTTACTAGATGCAGATGATGTCTCAAGGTAACACTGGTTCTCAATTCAATATGCCACAACAACCCCAGTTTGACATGATGTCACAGGTAAACTTCTCTGTTTTTTCAAGTTACAATACTCCTTAACATATGCGTGTAATTAGTTAGCTTAATATTACTACTTCATGCAGTTATTAGCTCAAGGTGGGATGGGATCGCAGTTCGGTATGCCTCGTCCAATGCAGCCACAACATGTTGGTTCCTTATCACAGGTAAAACTGTTTATTTAATTCACTCAGGTTATAATGCAATATCGTAACCATTTATGTTGTAGGTTTCTGAGGGCGATCAACCTTGTGTTCTACAACCTCAGGGATTTATGTCGTTGTTGGCTCCGATGCAAGCTCATACATCATCAGCTGCAGACGCAACGGTATGACTACTAGTCTAATTCAAATATTTATACTAATGTCAAAGTATATAGAGAGAGGGAGAGATATATAGAGAGAGGGAGAGATGGGAAAATGGAGAAGGAAAAGAGGGTAAGGGAGAGCGAGTGAGAGCGACGATGAAATATAGAGAGGGAGATGATGTGAGAAAGAAAGAACAATTGAGAGGAAAGATGAAGTGAGAAAGAGAGAACAAGTGAGAAAGAGAGATATGGAGACATGAAAGGATACATAGAAAAGGAGAGAGGGTGAGATATGGAGAGGGAGAGAGGGGAAAAGGGAGAAGGAAAAGAGGGTACGGGAGAGCGAGTGAGAGCGACGATGAGAGATAGAGACGGAGATGAAGTGAGAATGAGAGAACAAGTGAGAGGAGAGATGAAGTGAGAAAGAGAGAACAAGTGAGAGAGAGAAATATGGATACATGAAGGGATACATAGAAAAGGAGAGAGGGAGAGATATGGAGAGGGAGAGAGGGAGAGATATGGAGGGCGAGAGAGGGGAAAAGGGAGAAGGAAAAGAGGGTATGGGAGAGCAAGTTGGAGCGACGATGAGAGATAGAGACGGAGATATATAGAGAGAGTGAGAGGGCAAGAGGGAGAGAGTTAGTGACTTTTTGTCCATTTTGTATTTGCAAATACTTGTGAGCGAAAACTTTATGAAGTTTCATTTTTATTTGTTTGTCGTAGGGATCCCACCATGGAAGGACCGAAGGTTGCGATGTTTTTCTCAATCTTAACGATGGAGGTGCGAGTGGAGGAGGTGCGAGTGGAGGAGGCTCCCACAACGACATGTGAACTTGTTAACTTGTTTTCATTTTGTTTTATGAACTTGAGAACTTGTATCGAACTTGTTATTGTGCTTGTATCGAACTTGAATCTCGGATTTGTGCTTGTATTGAACTTGAAATGTGCTGTGAACTTGAATCTGTTGCATTTGTGCTGTGCTGACTGTTCTGTGGATCGACTGTGTCGATCGAAGGCTCCCAGCCGGGAGGCAGAAGAAACAGCTACAGTTTTAAAAAAAAGTTATAAGCGTCGGTTTAGGGATAACCTACCCATATAAGCACATTAAGTGTGTCAGTTTTCATTAACCGACGCTCATAAACATATAAGTGTGTCGGTTTCCTAGGACTAGCCGATGCACATACATGAATTAAGGGTGTCGGTTATACTAGAACGGACGCTCATATTTGCGTTAAATGGGTCGGGGCACCTAGCCGTCCCACAAAGTGGCATTAAATGGGTCAGTGCCCCTGGCCGACGCACATAGGTGCATTAAATGCGTCGGTGCAGCTGGCTGACCCATATACTGCATACATGGGTCGATTTTAGGAAACCGACACTTCTACACTTTAAGTGCGATGGCCCTGACCCATTTATTACTTAAATGCGCCCGCAAAACTTCGTCGGATAAGAGGGTCGGTGCACCGACTTTTTTAGTTTATGGGTGTCGGTTTCTTCTGCTAAGACACTCATATGGCCGACACCTTTTCGCCCGTTTCTTGTAGTGACACATTTTTAGTCAGCTAAGCCGCACCCGTATGTGGCCTTGTGGTGGCACTGTTTTCCTTGCATGTGCTCACATGAACCGGTCCTTAGATCTACGGCAAGCAAACCACCATCTCATTCAGCAACATCCACGAACCAAGCTCGCCTAGATCTGCCCGATTCCATCCTCATTAACATCATCAAGTTCTCATCATCATTATTCATATGAGTGCAGTAGCTAAATATGTTTTATTTTAGCTTCCCGTGTCTCGTAAGTTAAGCGAAGCAAAAAGGAAAAACGATCATACCTGACTCATTAACTTTCCCGGCGACACGGATGGTTAACAAAACTAGTAAACTCCTATAAAAGGGTGTCCCATCAAGTTGACACAAGCATACGAGTTTTTGCAAACAAAACGGTTTCAAGAACATAGGATCAATATGGTCAAGGGGCACTTGCGTTGCTCCCGCGGTTCGTGTTGCTCAAGCATCTCGAAGTCTTGGTGCTGTAGTTCCTCGTAGATGGCCTCTTGAGCGTATCCTTCTACTCACGACCACGCACATACAAAATTTACAGCAATCAATTATCATGCACAAACTTTACTCAAGATGCAATGAATGCAATTCCTATGGTGCAGTTTTATAAAACCAGTTTGTATGTGTTCTTTCATGTTTTAGTAGGCTTTCATGGGATTTTATGGTGATCAAGGTTGCTGGGATCAAGTGTGGACGTGGTGACGATCTTGACACAAGGTGTAGGTCAATTCCACCGTAAAAAATTGACCCAAACATGGTCTGTACGCACGCAGAATTTTCTGCTCGAAGGGGGTGAAGAAAACGGGTGCGTAGAAACAGCGGTGCCATTGTAAGAGGGATAACGAAGACCTACCTCACTTCTTCCTTGTGGCAGGGCCTCCCTCCTAGCAATGGCAGCAGCGGAGGATTTTCCGTGGAGAATTATGGGGCTGCGGGTAGGGCAGAACGTCGAGGGCTTCTTTTCTGATGACGGCGAGGCGTGACGGGGCTCGACGGCGGCCAAATTCTGGCAAGGGGGGGGGACTCGGCAACTTGGCAGAAAGGGGGCACAACTTGGCAGCAGGGGGGTGATGGCAAAAAGAGGAAAAGGGGTGGTCGGCTAGGGGGAGAGTTATATTTATAATGGGGAACAAAAGAGTCCAAGAGATGGGGGACAAAAGAGTCCTAGAGGTGGGGACAAAAACGTCCTAGAGGTGGGGGATACAAAAGAGTCCTAGAGGTGGGGGAGTCAAAAGAGTCCTAGAGGTAGGGGAGACAAAAGAGTCCTAGAGGTAGGGGAGACAAAAGAGTCCTAGAGGTAGGGGAGACAAAAGAGTCCTAGAGGTGGGGGAGACAAAAGAGTCATAGAGGTGGGGGGTTAGGGTTTCCCCCCTAATGGGCTGCGGCCAATTTGGGCAAAAATCCCGCCAAATATGGGGGAAATTCCCCTAGGGGAATTTTGGGGAATTTGGAAAAAATCAGGAAATTTGGGAAGTTAGGGAAGATGGGAATTTGAGGGAAAATTGAGTAATTTGGGGAAAATTTGGGGTGGCCCAATTTGGCTATTTTATTTATTTTTCTTTTTATTTCTTTCCCTTTCCTATTTATTTAAATTATTTTTCATTTCTATTCCCTTTTATTATTTTATTTGCTTCTATATTCCTCTCTTTATTTCTTCTTCTTTTTAAATGCTTTTCTATATGAAAAATATATGCAATGCATGGTAGTGAAATTGAGGGTGTTACAAACCTACCCCCTTAAAATGAATCTTGCTCTCGAGATTCGATAGAGTGGAAAAAGATGAGGGAATTCCGCCTTGAGGTCTTCCTCACGTTCCCATGTAGTTTCGGCTTCCGTGTGATGGCTCCATTGTACCTTGCACCAACGGATTAGTTTGTTCCTCGTGACCCTTTCCTTTACGTCCAAGATTTTGATGGGGTGTTCAGCGTAGGTCAGGTCCTCTTGAAGCTCTAGTTCATCCATCAATACTTGTTCTTCCGGTACTCTTAGGCCCTTCTTGAGTTGGGATACGTAAAATACATCATGCACGTCGGAGAAGTGCGTTGGCAGCTCTAGTTGATAGGCTACCTCTCCTCGCTTGCTCAGAATCTTGAATGGCCCGATGTAGCGAGGTGCTGACTTGCCTTTGACGTTGAACGGTCGTTGGCCTCGGATAGGCGACACATGAGGATACACAAAGTCTCCAACTTCGAATGTCAAACTCCTTCGCCTATTGTCCACATAACCCTTTTGTCGTGACTGAGCGGCCTTCAAGTTTTCACGTACCGTTTGGACTTGCTTCTCGGCGTCTTGCAGCACTTTGTGTTCAAATACTTGGCTTTCTCCGGTCTCATTCTAGAACAGCGGCGTTCTACACCATCTACCATACAATCCTTCGAAAGGTGACATCTTCAAGCTGGCTTGGTAACTGTTGTTGTACGAGAATTCAGCATATGGCAAGCTCTTATCCCAACTATGCCCATGTTTCAAGGCGCAAGCTCTCAACATGTCTTCCAAAATCTGATTTGTCCTCTCGGTTTGCCCGTCGGTTTGCGAGTGATATGCGGAGATGAAATTCAAACCGCGTACCCATGGCTTCGTGCAGCTTCTTCCAGAACCTAGAGGTAAATTGAGAACCTCAATCTAAAACTATCCTCTTCGGAACTCTATGGCGACAATTATTTGCTCCATATACAGCTCGGCTAGTTGTGCCATGGTGTATTTGGTTCTAAGAGGAATAAAGTGGGCTGTTTTCGTCAATTGGTCCACGATAACCCAAATAGAGTCGTATCCGGATTGAGTTCGTGGCAATCCGACTATGAAATCCATATTGATATCTTCCCACTTCCACTCGGGTATTTTCAATGGCTGCAATAATTCAGCGGGTCTTTGATGTTCGGCCTTCACCCATTGACACGTATCGCATAAGGCAACATATTCAGCAATGTTCCTTTTCATACCATCCCACCAATAGCAAGTTTTTAGGTCCTTGTACATCTTTGTACAGCCGGGGTGTATGGAATAAGGTGAGTCATGTGCCTCCTTTAGTATCTTGTCGCGGATGTGCTTCACGTTAGGCACACAAATCCTTTTCCCTAACCAAAGCGTGCCTCTCTCGTCTTCCTTGAAATCCTTTTCTATGCCTTGTCAGATTCTGTCCTTGATTTCCTCATCCGTTGCTTGGCCATCTCGTATCTCTTGTTCCAGCGTTGAGTTCAGTTCTATCACTTCCATATCGTTCAAGAACCCGAGATGTAGCCGTTCAAACTCCTTATGCAGCTCGGGTGGCAGCTTCCGAACCATGAGCTGGTGACATGCTCCCTTTCGGCTCAATGCATCAGCTACTACGTTGGCCTTTCTGGGGTAATAGTTGATTCCAACATCATAATCCTTGATGAGTTCCAACCATCGACGTTGCCTCAAATTCAGATCCGTTTGCGTGAATATATACTTGAGGCTTTTGTGATCCGTGTATATCTCACATCGGTGACCAAGGATGTAATGCCTCCAAATCTTCAAGGCATGTACCACAGCTGCAAGTTCCAGGTCGTGTGTAGGGTAATTCAGCTCATGTTTCTTTAATTGCCTCAATGCATAGGTAACCACTTGTTCTCCTTGCATGAGCACACATCCAAGCCCTTGTCTTGATGAGTCACTATATATATCGAAACTCTTGCTCACGTCCGGCAATACTAAAACCGGCGCTGTTGTTAATCTCTTCTTTAGCTCCTCAAAGCTGTCTTGACATGCTTGTGTCCACTGAAATGCTTTCCCTTTCATCCGCAATTCAGTCATAGGCTTCGCTATTTTGGAGAAATCCTTGATGAACCGGGTAGTATCCAGCCATCCTAGGGAAACTCCGAATATCACTCACATTCTGCGGTTGGTTCCTATTCAAAACATCCCTCACTTTCCTGGAAATCAACCGATACTCCTCCTTTGGATATGATGTGGCCTAGAGGGGGGTGAATAGGCCTTTAAAAGATTCCTGCACACATAATAGAGTTATCAGAAACTTGATTGACCGGACTAGTCCGGTTATGTGGGCGGACTAGTCCGGTGTGCTGAATTATGTGAGTTAATTAAGTGTGTTTTAGAAATTGAATCTTTCAACAGCGGAATGAGAACAACAGTTTTTATAAATTAAGTTTATTGTATAAATGCACGTGCAAACTTATAAGAAACTCAAATGATGATTAGCAAACTAGTGATCTAATGTATCAAAATGTAAAGTAAATGAGAGAAAAAAGACACGAATTTTTACCGAGGTTCGATCTCACCAGGAGATCTACGTCCTCGTTGAGGAAGCTCACACAGAGCCGGGTTCCCAACCCTTTCCCTCTTCAAGTCACCACAAAGGCCGACTTGACTCCACTATCACGGGCAATCACCGAGTTTGTGGGGCTACCTCACAAGTTGAGGGCTCCCACGAGAATTACAATAAGAACGTGATCAAATACACTCGAAAATAGTACAATGCAGAATATGAGTGTAGAAAGATCAAACCCCAAGAGCTCACAACGAAAGAACGACGATCTCCCAATCCCGAATCCAAGTGTTCAATTGATTTTGATCTTTTTGCACTTTAGATGTGTGGGGAGATGTGTTTTGGGCTCTTGGGACAAGGTGGCGGTGCTAGGGTTTGTGTTTGCTGCTGTATTAGTCGTGTTTTTCCTTTGGGAGGCCGTGGATCACCCATTTATATGGTTTCCAAAGGTTGTCGTTGTAAAACCTAATACCGGACTAGTCCGGTATATGATCGGACTTGTCCGGTCTACTTCCAGTGGGTTAACCGGACTAGTCCGGTCTAAAACCGGACTTGTCCGGTGCTATATGAAGTGGGGATCCAGAAAGTTCAGCGGACTAGTCCTGTCGCTTGGATGGACTAGTCCGCAGTCCTCTAAAGAGGACAACAGAGACATGAGCGGACTAGTCCGGTCCAAAACCGGACTTGTCCGGTTGAGTTCCAGTAAGCTGACCAGACTAGTCCGGTCCATGGACGGACTAGTCCAGTGTTCAGTGGATTTTAGTTGATTGTTAGCCCTTACCCTTACGCAAAGTCATGAGCTCTTGGGATGTGTCTCTCACACACACCCTATACATTTACATCTACTTTGCTCTTCTAAATTCCACTAAAGTCTTCCTTTTCGGGCAGCACTTTATTTTTCACCTTTTTGCGTGCACGAGCTAGTTCACTTTGTTTGTCCTGCAATAATTTCATTAGGATCTCATATGCTTGTCATCAATTAGCCAAAACCCACAAGGGATATCCTAGATGCACTTACAATCTCCCCCTTTTTGGTGATTGGTGACAACTATTTGAGATATCACAATTGAGAATAAAAGGTTGATTTTTCATAAGGTGTGCACATATGAGAATAATAAAGAATTCACAAAAAGCTTCTCGCATATGCACACACCTTATGGTGGGGTGCCTAACAGATGTGTGATAACCAAAATGTGATAAATTAAAGACAAACAATAGTGAACATATAAGTAGCCATTAGAGCATAGTGCATCACACATAAGAAAAGAAATAGTGCATTACAAGATTTTAAAATAGGTACATGTCCTTGATCACAAAAGAGCTTGATAACTAATACTAGATAGTTTGAGTCCAAATCTAATCTCAATCTCCCCCCTTTGGCATCAAGGCACCAAAAAAGGGAAAAAATGACGGGAATCACTCATCGCTGCCTCCTCCTTCAGTCTCAGTCTGATCTTCATCTTCACCAACTTCGGCATCCACGGGAGCAGGATCTTCCTCTGAGTCCTCGGAGGCGGGCGGTGATCCAACGGGCTCAATGTCAAGCTTTGCACAGATAGACTTGATATTGGCATTGACATACTGTTGATGTTTCTTCCTTGCAAGCTTTTCCTTGTGCTGCCTGTCTTCGATCTTGCAGCAGCAGGCAAAGATGGAGGAGAGCACCTTGAGGATGCCACTGGATGATTCTTGGGCAGGTGGAGACCCAGGAGGAGCAGCTGCAGATCTAGTGACATCATGAGCTTGCTTTGATCTCCTCTCCACTGGTGGAGAGGACGGGGCAGTTGGAGCCGGGGGGAGAGTGTACTCGGTGGGTTTTTGCGGCTTCAACCCCGCATGCTTGACATCCTTGACGAACTCGAGTCCCGTCACTTTCTCAATCATGTACATGATATACGGTGCATATCCGTAGGGCCTATTTGGGGTGATTGAGATGTTCACGATGTCGTTGTAGATATACTCAAAAACATTGAATGGTCTCCTTCCACTAATGACCTTCATGAGAGTCCTCAAGGTCCCTTGTATAGTTCCCGCATCTCCATCCTTCGGAGCTATAGTCTTTCTCAAGACTCTATTGAGGACCACAAAGAAGGGCTTCAGATATTTGATGGTGGGAGGAACATATGGCATCCTTGTGTCATAGAGAAACTCAAGCTCTTCCTTCTCCAGGGGTTTCAGATTATGGATGATTAGTTCATGATCCAAAGTGTGTTGGAGGTGAAGAATCCTAGCAAATTCATCATAAGTGACACTATACTTTGAACCATGAGTCATCCAAGTAAGACTGTCTCCATCACCACGAGCAAAGTAGAGAGTGGAGTAAAACTGGGTAATGACTTCATTGTTCCAGTCATACTCAAAGGATAGAAGGTCCGTCATACCATGCCTCTCTAAGGCCTCCACCATCTCACGAAAGGCAGGATACCTCTTCGACTTCAGGTATTCAACATTTAGCCATTGACTCTCTACTACAGGATTCTTCATCTTCATGTACACATGCTCGTAGTAGTCTGCATGGAAGTTGCTCCAGAACCTTGGATCAGAACATTGTTTAGGTCGGTCATACACTTCAATCTTCCAGAAGTTATCAGCTAGCTCACCCCCTTTTCCAGTGAAATCCTCACTTGAAGGCTGTCTGTTGCGATGAATGGGATTTTTCATTTTTAGAGGCCCAATGGGGCCACTAGCAAGTCCCTTCCCTTTATTGAGAACTCTTTTTGGCCCTGACGAGCCCTCAACAGCATCTTTCCTTTGAGGCCTTATGACAATGACTTTCCTCTTCTTAGGTAGATTGTCGTCGGAGGGTGGAGAGTGAGCATTGACATCATGTCTCTTCTTCATCACTCCCTCCTTAGCTCTCCTCACTCTTTCACGTTGAACTTCTTCGTCAAGGTGAAAAGAGCCGTTATCTGAGCCTGAAGACATGATGCCTGATAAGGAGTTTAAGGATTAGATGCAAATGGACGCATTATCGACTTCAAATGAGAATGTAGGGGTTCAACTGTCAGAGATCGGACTTGTCCGGTTTCAGAGTGCGGACTTGTCCGGTGGACCGGACTTGTCCGCATCAGAGCGTCGGACTAGTCCGGCCTAGCATAAGAACCCTAATGTTTCATTTGAATCAAATCTCCTATCTAAGGACACAAGGGCAGGAAAGTGGTAGGAATACATCTATTGAGGCAATGTACATCCTTTTGAAATCAAAGGAAACTAGCTAGAACTAGAAAAGTTGAGATTTTGGTTTTAGGGGGGAATTTACCAAGATTTGAAGTTTCACGTTGAAAGAGCAAGAATCTATCCAGATGAGTCCGGAGAGTAGAATCCCCTCGTCGAGAAGAGGCTTTCTCATGGAGAAAACTCCGAGTTTGAGGGCTCAACTCGAAAATCACTTTGGGAGCTAGGGTTTAGGAGAGGGGGTGAGACAAAGTGCTTATGAGTGGAGAGGGATGGGTTTGGTCCGGCCAACTGCTTCTATATGCGACTGACCGGACTAGTCCGGTCCCATGACCGGACTAGTCCGGTGCCACTTGAAATGAACTAACCAGTTTCGCCTGTCCGGACTAGTCCGGTTGAAAATCGGACTAGTCCGTTTCCAACAGACCTGATACATATATAGATGATTAATAGTGATCCAAGGACAATAATTTTGCAAATAGTCTTGGTGATTACGACCAGTAGGCAATCAGCAATCAAACAATGGTCATAATCCACAAGATTTCTTCATTAAAATAGTTTTCTGAGTAGAAAAGGAGAAGAGGAGCATTTTTAACAATACAAAGGAACATTTTAAGTTGCAACCAGGTATGCAATGTTTCAAGCCACATTTCGAGAGTCAAGAATGTTTAGCTCATTTCTTAGTTCACAAAACCTTTTCTCATCTAATGGTTTGGTAAAAATATCCGCAAGTTGTTTTTCTGTCCTAACATGTGAAATAGCAATGTCACCTTTTAATGAATGATCTCTAAGAAAGTGATGACGGATATCTATGTGCTTAGTTCTTGAGTGCTCTACAGGGTTGCGTGCAATTTTTATAGCACTTTCATTATCGCATAGAAGCGGGATATGACTTAAATTGTAGCCGTAGTCGCTAAGAGTCTGTCGCATCCAATGTAGTTGCGCACAACAACTACCGGCTGCAACACACTCCGCTTCCGCTGTGGAAAGAGCAATGGAGTTCTGTTTTTTAGATGACCAAGAAACTAGGGACCTACCAAGAAATTGACAAGTCCCTGACGTGCTCTTTCTATCGACTTTGCATCCTGCATAGTCGGCGTCGGAATACCCTATCAAGTTAAACTTGGATCCTTTGGGATACCAAAGGCCCAAGTTGGGTGTGTGCACAAGGTACCTTAGGATTCTTTTTACAGCAATTAAGTGACACTCTTTAGGTGCGGCTTGAAACCTTGCACACATGCAAACACTAAGCATAATATCTGGCCTAGATGCACATAAATAAAGTAAGGAGCCAATCATGGACCGATATACCTTTTGGTCCACATTTGGACCGTCTTCATTGAGGTCAAGATGTCCGTTGATGGCCATGGGTGTCTTGATGGGATTGGCTTTGTCCATATTGAATTTCTTGAGAATGTCTTGTGTATATTTAGTTTGGCTTATAAATGTACCTTCTCTCAGTTGCTTCACTTGAAATCCCAAGAAGAACTTCAATTCACCCATCATTGACATCTCGAACCTGTCTGTCATTATTTTACTAAATTCTTCACAGAAGGACTTGTTAGTGGATCCAAAGATAATGTCATCAACATAAATTTGACATACGAATAAATGATCATCAAAATATTTAGTAAAGAGTGTATAGTCAGCTTTACCAATTTTGAATCCATTTTGAGTCAGAAAATCTCTAAGGCACTCATACCAGGCTCGCGGAGCCTGTTTGAGGCCATAGAGAGCCTTATGCAGTTTATAGACATGGTTGGGATACTCCTGATCTTCGAACCCCGGTGGCTGCTCCACATAGACTTCCTCCTTTATCGGACCATTGAGGAAGGCACTCTTGACGTCCATTTGATACAACTTAAAATTATTGTGAGTAGCATATGCCAATAAAATGCGAATGGACTCAAGTCTAGCTACAGGAGCGAAAGTTTCATCGAAGTCCAAACCTTCCACTTGAGAATAACCTTTGGTCACCAACCTCGCTTTATTTCTTGTCACTACTCCATGTTCATCTTGCTTGTTCCGAAAGACCCATTTGGTTCCAACGATGTTCGCCCTTGGTCTTTTCACCAGCTCCCACACTTCATTTCTTTTGAAGTTGTTCAGCTCCTCTTGCATCGCAATCACCCAGTCTGGATCCCTTAAGGCTTCTTCTACCCTGTATGGCTCCAGAAAAGACACAAAAGAATAGTGTTCACAAAAATTTGCAATTTGAGATCTAGTAGTTACTCCCTTAGCAATATCTCCAATGATATTGTTGACAGGATGGTCTCTTTACACACACTGATGTACTCTTGGGTGTGAAATTTGTATAGCTGCTTGTTCTTCATTGTCTTCATGTGTCATGTCTCCCCCTAGATCATTGCTTCCATGATCATCTTGATCTTCTTGACCTTCCTCAACCTGATCTTGTGTAGGAGCTCCCCCTTGATCATTGCTTCCTTGTTGAAATTCGTCTTGTGTTTCCTCTCGTGGTAGGATATCACCAAGTGCCATTTTCTTCAGCGCTTCACATGGAGCTTCCTCCTTATCTAGCATAAACTTATCGACTTGCTCCACTTGTGAGCCGTTAGTTTCATCGAACACTACGTCACGTGCTACTTCAACAAGGCCGGACACCTTGTTGAAGACACGATAGGCGTAGGCATTCAATTCATATCCGAGCAAGAATCCTTCATCGGACTTTGAAGCGAACTTTGAGGCCCTTGGTTTCTTGTTCAGAATAAAACATTTGCAACCAAAAACTTTGAAATAAGAAACATTAGGCTTTTTACCCGTGAGAAGCTCATATGGAGTTTTCTTCAGTAGTCGATGAAGGTACAACCGATTTGTGGCATGACAAGCGGTGTTCACCGCTTCTGCCCAAAATCGGTCTGACGTCTTGTATTCATCCAACATTGTTCTCGCCATTTCAATCAATGTTCTGTTCTTCCTTTCGGCCACCCCGTTCTGTTGAGGAGAGTAGGGTGCCGAGAATTCATGCTTTATACCTTCTTCATTGAGATATTCTTCAACTTGGGTGTTCTTGAATTCTGTCCCATTGTCACTTCTGATATTCTTTACGGTTGATGAGAATTCATTCTGAGCTCTTTTTAAGAACTTCTTGAGGATTCCCTGAGTTTCTAATTTATCATACAAGAAAAATACCCAGGTAAATCTTGAAAAATCATCAACAATTACTAAACCGTATTTGTTACCGCCGATGCTGATGTACGCAATTGGACCAAAGAGATCCATGTGGAGAAGTTCTAGCGGTCTAGCGGTAGTCATCACATTCTTGGCGGGGTGTGGTGCTCCAACCTGTTTTCCTGCTTGACAAGCGCTGCACGACCTGTCTTTTTCAAAAACCACATCCTTAAGACCACGGATGTGACCACCTTTTAGAAGTTTCTGCAGATTTCTCATTCCAACATGGGCTAGTCGTCTATGCCACAGCCATCCCATGTTGGTCTTAGCAACCAAGCAAGTGTTGAGTTCGGATTTATCTTTGTTGAAGTCAACAAGATAAAGCTTTCCCTTCAACAATCCCTTGAATGCAATCGAGCTATCGCTTCTTCTAAAGACGGTCACATTCTCATTAGTGAATAAACAGTTGTAACCTTTGTCGCATAGTTGAGATATTGATAAAAGATTATAATCTAGAGAGTCTACGTGTAAAACATTAGATAAGGTGTGTTGAGAGGATATTTCAATGTTACCACTACCAAGGACCTTTCCTTGGCTGTTGTCTCCAAAGTATATACCTTCACTTGGATCCTTGTTGCACTCGTACTCCACAAACATACCTCTCTCTCCGGTCATATGATTTGTGCATCCGCTATCTAGCACTCACTTAGATCCGTCGGAGGAGTAAGCCTGCAAAATAGACTTATTCCTTGGTTTTAGGTACCCAAGCTTGCTTGGGTCCTCTCAGGTTAGTCACAAGAGTCTTGGGCACCCACACACAAGTTTTTAAGTTCTTGTGGCGTGGCCCTGTATATTTAGCAATGACTTTTCCATACTTGTTTTTTATGAGAACATAAGAAGCATCAAATGTACGGAATAATGTTTGTAACTCAGATTCATGGGATTTTTCTTTAACAAAAGTGATTCTATTCTTAGCATGATTAGGAGTAGACATGTGTTTGTTCCTGTCAAAACCAAGACCATCTTTGACATTGGGAGGTCTAGTGATCATATATGCACTTCGTGCATATTTGATCTTCTCCTTATCAAAGATGCCGTTTTGAGAAGAATGCATGTCATGAGAGGTTGAAGCATTAGAAATTACATTCTTCTTACTAGAGCAAGTGCAGGTTCTTATTGTTGTCGAACTCATGTCTTTGGAGGAAGAGCTCTTGGAGGAAGAGGAGTCACTTTGTTTGAGCGACTCAACTTGCACCTCAAGGATTTTGTTAACTTTTGACAAGTTAGCAAGTTCTTCCTTGATTGCAATGTGCGAGTCCTCTAACTTTGAGTAGGTTTCCTTACTCAAGGCTAGCTCTAACTCAAGTGACTCATTCTTCTCTCTTTCAAGCCCAAGAAGCTTTTCAACTTCTTGATATCTCTTCCTCTCACGGATGAGCATATCTTCTTGTCGGTTGACAAGTTCCTCCTTTTCAAAGATTTCGTTCGACAACATTTCCATTTTCTTTAAAGCAATTTTACTTAGCCCTCTAAACATTTCTTCATTATCACTAGAGCTATCAAAGTCATCAATGGAGGAATTTAGTACAGGAGGAGTAAGTCGAACCTTTTTCTTGCCTTCCTTAGCCATAAGACAAGTGTGGTTGTTCACGTCCCGTCCTCCCATGTTCGGAAAGAGTGTGGCTCTCATAGTTGGTTTCTTGACTGCGATAGTGGCCATCTCTTCTTCTTCATCGGAGGAGGACTCGTCGTTTGAGTCCCACTCCTTCCCAATGTGAGCTTGATGGACTTGTCTTATTTTTTCTGAAATTTTTCTTTTCTTGAGATCTTGTTTCCTTCTTCTTTTTGTTTTCTTCATAAGTACAGTCCATCATGAAGTGACCATACTCTCCGCAGTTGTAGCAAGTGCGTCGAGCCTTGGATTTTCCTTTATCCTTGCTTTTGCCCTCATGTGAATTGTTGCCATGTCTTCTCTTCATCATGCGTTTGAACTTTTTGATGAAGAGTACCATTTCTTCATCATCAAGATCGATGCTCTCGTCGCTTGTATCTCCATCGTCTTGGTCTTCACAAGTTTCTTTGAGTTTGGGTCTGCACGTTGCTTTGAGAGCAACTTCTTTCTTTTTGGATGAGGTGAGTTCGGCTAAGTCTTTGACGTATTGGGCTTCTTTCTCCATCATTTCATGATTTATGATCTTCCCTAGTAATTCATCGGGAGTCATTTTGTGAAAACCGGGGCTCTCTCTGATCATTGAGCAAAGTGTGACATTTCTTGGCATAAAGACTCTAATCATTCTTTTGACCACTTCGTGATCTGTCCATTTCTTACTTCCATAAGCACGAATTTTGTTGATGAGTGCTTTCATCCGGTTGTACATGTCTTGAGGTGATTCGCCTTCTTCAATAGCAAATCTCCCCAACTCTCCTTCAAGCATTTCGATTTTGGCTTCACGAACTGACCTATTTCGTTCATAAGCTGTCTTGAGGGTATCTCAGATTTCTTTTGCACTTTCTAACCCATCGATCTTGGTGAATTCCTCTCTGCTTAGTGATGATGTGATCACGGCGACGGCTTGTGCGTTTCTGTGAATCTCTTGTTCTTGTTCTGGAGTGAGTTCATCATCCGTGTCCGGAATATCTATGCCTGTGCAAACAATGTGCCACAGACTAGAGTTCAGAGATATCAAATGCATCTTCATGTTGTACTTCCACATGGTATAGTCACTTCCGTCAAACTGTGGAGGCCTTCCCATAGGAATCAAAAGATAGTGATTGTTTGAATTGAGACGGTTGTAGTTGTAAGGATACCGGGAGTAGTCGTGATGACCACTCCCAGTCGTCTTCTCTTCTTCTTTTCCCTTTTGTGCTAGCAGTTTCTTTCTCAGGAGTGCTTTTAGCTGCCTCACTTCTTCATCATCATGTGGGCTGTCTTTCAGCACATCGAAGGCTTTAGCTTCTTGCTCCTCCTCATTGATGTTCATCTTTGGGATGTCGTTGTTCTTCTCATAGGCCATGATCTCTCCGAGATGTGAGTCTCTTTGATGGAGAACCTTACTCTGATACCAATTGAATGTGGCCTAGAGGGGGGGTGAATAGGCCTTTAAAAGATTCCTGCACACTTAATAGAGTTATCAGAAACTTAATTGACCGGACTAGTCCGGTTGTGTGGGCGGACTAGTCCGGTGTGCTGAATTATGTGAGTTAATTAAGTGTGTTTCAGAAATTGAATCTTTCAGCAGCGGAATGAGAACAACAGTTTTTATAAATTAAGTTTATTGTATGAACGCACGTGCAAACTTATAAGAAACTCAAATGATGATTAGCAAACTAGTGATCTAATGTATCAAAATGTAAAGTAAATGAGAGACAAAAGACACGAATTTTTACCGAGGTTCGATCTCACCAAGAGATCTACGTCCTCGTTGAGGAAGCTCACACAGAGCCGGTTCCCAACCCTTTCCCTCTTCAAGTCACCACAAAGGCCGACTTGACTCCACTATCATGGGCAATCACCGAGTTTGTGGGGCTACCTCACAAGTTGAGGGCTCCCACGAGAATTACAATAAGAACGTGATCAAATACACTCGAAAATAGTACAATGCAGAATATGAGTGTAGAAAGATCAAACCCCAAGAGCTCACAACGAAAGAACGACGATCTCCCAATCCCGAATCCAAGTGTTCAATTGATTTTGATCTTTTTGCTCTTTAGATGTGTGGGGAGATGTGTTTTGGGCTCTTGGGACAAGGTGGCGGCGCTAGGGTTTGTGTTTGCTGCTGTATTAGTCGTGTTTTTCCTTTGGGAGGCCGTGGATCACCCATTTATATGGTTTCCAAAGGTTGTCGTTGTAAAACCTAATACCGGACTAGTCCGGTATATGATCGGACTTGTCCGGTCTACTTCCAGTGGGTTAACCGGACTAGTCCGGTCTAAAACCGGACTTGTCCGGTGCTATATGAAGTGGGGTTCCAGAAAGTTCAGCGGACTAGTCCTGTCGGTTGGATGGACTAGTCCGCAATCCTCTAAAGAGGACAACAGAGACATGAGCGGACTAGTCCGGTCCAAAACCGGACTTGTTCGGTTGAGTTCCAGTAAGCTGACCGGACTAGTCCGGTCCATGGACGGACTAGTCCGGTGTTCAGTGGATTTTAATTGATTATTAGCCCTTACCCTTACGCAAAGTCATGAGCTCTTGGGATGTGTCTCTCACACACACCCTATACATTTACATCTACTTTGCTCTTCTAAATTCCACTAAAGTCTTCCTTTTCGGGCAGCACTTTATTTTCACCTTTTTGTGTCTACGAGCTAGTTCACTTTGTTTGTCCTGCAATAATTTCATTAGGATCTCATATGCTTGTCATTAATTAGCCAAAACCCACAAGGAATATCCTAGATGCACTTACATCTAGGAACGGTATCTCCTTTAGCCAAAATTGACACTTGCTGAACTTGGCATATAATTGATGCTATCATAGTTTCTGCAACGTCAACCTCAAGTGTTCTTCATGTTCTTCCTTGCTTTTTGAATACACCACGATGTCGTCGATGAAAACACGATGAACTTGTCCAAGTACTCTATGAAGACCGTATTCATGAGGTACATAAAGTATGCGAGTGCATTCGTTAACCCAAAAGACATAACGGTATATTCATACGGACCATACCTTGTTCGAAATGCAGTCTTGGGTATGTCGGAGGGCTTAATCTTCAGCTGGAAGTATCCCGACCGAAGATCAATCTTAGAGAAAATTCGGACACCTTTCATTTGATCGAATAGGTCCTCTATGCGGGGCAGCGGGTATTTATTCTTGATCATCACCTCGTTGAGAGACCTATAGTCCACACACATCCTTTGGGTTCTTTCTTATCCACGAAGAGCACGGAGGCTCCCCACGGTGATGAGCTTGGGAGTATAAAACCCTTATCGAGCTGCTCCTGAATTTGTTTCTTGAGCTCCACTAATTCATTAGAAGGCATCTTATATGGCCTCTTCGCTATAGGCGCAGTTCTGGGTAATAAATCAATGGCAAATTCAATGTCCCGGTCAGGTGGCATACCTGGAAGTTCTTCCGGGAACACATCTGAATATTCTTGAACCACCGGAATGATTTCCAATGTCACTTCTTCGATGTAGTTCAGCACTGCCTTCTCCATTGTAGGTTGGGCTGCCTCAAACTCTATAGGAGTACCGTGCTCACTTGTCAACTGCACGATCCTCTGATCACATTGAATCACTCCGTTGTGCTTGCTTAACCAATCCATTCCAAGTATTATGTCAATCCCTTGGGAATCCAAACCAATAAGGTTGGCAAGAAAGTCTACCCCCCTTATTTTAAGGTTTACTTTCGGACATACTATATTAGTCCTCATCTCTCCACCGGGAGAATTAACCAACATAGTTTGTTTCATGTGGGATATGGGCAGGTTATACTTGGCAACATACTTGGATGAGATGAATGAATGTGATGCTCCAGAATCAAATAAAACAGTGGCTGAGTTGGAGTTGGCGGGAAACATACCAATCATGACGTCCTCATCTTGTTGTGCTTCCTCAGCGGAGACGTGATTCACATTGCCACGAGCATAGTTCTGCTGTCCATGATTACCTTGCATAGCTGCTCCATTTGACCGTGGGTTCTGCTTAGGTGCATTGTTCGGCAGTCCACGGCCTCTCTTCGGGCACTAACTTGCAAAATGTCCTGCCTCTCTGCATGAAAAATATGCCTTGTTACCCATAACAGCAGGAATGTTGGGACGAGGCTGGTTTTGAGCATAGGCACCCATGTTGGGACGGGGCATAGGAGGCATAGCCATACGAGGTGCTTGCATAACAGGACGTTGCTGCGGTGTCTGATTAGAGCGAGGTGGAGTTGCAGAGCAGAAAGTAGAAGCGGACGAGCCATAGTGTGGTGCAACTGGTGGCATGAAATGGGGACGTACATTGCTCCCTTATGGCTGTCCTTGATATGGATGATTTGCTCCGTCAACCAATCATACAAGTCACCTAACATGACCATGATGCTCTGCCGACCAAAATTACTGTAGTGTTGAACAGAAATTATAACTAAAAATGCAAGCTTCAACATCCAGATTCTAGGCCCACTACCTGAATTTAGATCAATGGGAAGCCATGCACTGTTTTGCAATACTAAAAGTTTACACATGATAAAGTGTGCAGCTTCACAAGGTTTAAATGTATGACGTCCTTTGACATGACTATGCTGTAAGTTAAGATACCCAATCAAAAGGTATCCAAATATCCTCCTACATTAAGACTGATAAGTACGAGATCGTCAAAGTGCGACTCCATTTTTCAAAGACGTTTCCTCTTGGCTACTGTTGTTTTTGGTTCTCTAATCTCACAAGTGTATACATAGAAGTAAGGGGCTATTTGAGACGCCCATACTAGTGCCTCAAATTTTCCCTGACGTTTAACGCTTCCGTAAACCAGGTCTAGAATTCTTGTCTCCAGATCCTCCTTTGTGAAGAGCTTCATACTGATGAAGAAACAACAAAATCTCTGTATGGTGTAGCCATTTTTCCAAGATGTGGAGGCTCACTTTGGTTTATAAGATCAAATGGAAGCTGGCCAGTTTCGGAGAGATTTTTCTGAATGAGCACTCTAAAGAAGGCCAGAACATTTCGCCAAAAGTGGACATCAAAATTATCCCTGAGCAAACGAGCAGTGATATTTGCGCCAAGAGGGAACCATTCAGTATCCTTGCTACTTCCATGGCTATGTGCACAAGCCTCGGGTGGGCCTAAGGATCCATGCTTTCAAATGCAAGTGTCTTGAAGAAATACCAATATGCCTCATGGGACAGATATTTCAGAGCTAGAGTTTGTGTTGTTCCAAACTTTACAATCTTGTCAGAGTGGCTTGTAATCATGATTTTGCTACCGCTTGGCAGGCACAGTTGGAAAGCAGAATACATCCTATCCCATGAATCTTCATTGGTGCCCCCTGCAACTCCACAACAAACTACCAGTCTTCTATCTTCTTTTAAGTTTTGACATGCGATTTTATGTTTCATTGGACATACTTTTCTGAAAGTCACTAACTTGTAGTCTATAAAATCATGGTATTGCAAGAACAGGATTTCTGAGAAATGGTCAACTCTTTTGTCCTTGCAGATGTGAGATACAAGGGTGCTCTTGCCAACTCTGCCTGGACCGACTAATGGAAGAACCTGTACTTCAGAACCATGAGGCTGTGTATGCAACACGAGTTTAATGGCAAGTTCAGCTTCCATATGTGGTGACCAAACATGCAGTTGTTGAGGAGGACATGTATGCTATAAGGCTGGCGGAAAAGGCGAGGGCAGCTCATCGAGAACATTACCAGCTCCTCCACATCAAGAATCATGAAGCTCAAATCATCAGGTGCCTTTTGCAGTTGTTCTAAAATATGTGTGTTTCTACCAGAGAAACATAAATCTTTCAGAGAACTTAATTTGGACAGGTATAAGGTGTGGCCTACAACCAGATCATTTGCGTATAACAGCTTCCATACATGGCATTTCTCAGTCCTTCCAGTTGTTTGAGCATAGCATCGTTTGTGATGGGCCGTCGCATGGCCTCTTCGATTAGTGTTGGAACCTGGGTCGTGATGGGCCGTTACATGGCCTCTTCGATTAGTGTTGGAACTTGGGCCGTGTTGGGCCAGCACGGCCCGGCCCATTCGAGCTTCATGCATGTTTGGCCCACGGTCCGATAGCCCGTCATGCCTTTTCGTGCTAGGCCGATTGGCACGACGTTGTCAAAACGCGACCCAAGCACAACCCACGGGACAACGGGCTATGGTCGGATCGTGCCTGGCGCGAGCACAACCAAATATGAGCTCTGTAGTATTTTTCAGGTGTTACATGCACAAATGTTTTTAAAAAAAAGTTACTAAAATTACTGAAGTTTAAGTCGGTTATATTACTTGTACTTATCAAATTTGACTTCCAAAATCATCATATAATGATGGGAATAAAAATAAAAACAATTAAAAAGTTTTTGTCTTTTTATCTCAGAAATTAAAGTGAATTTTGAAATGAATTTTTTGTGGGACTTTTACATGATAATACCCACCTCTATGATTTTTGTAAGATTTTCAAATTTATTTGTGTCAATGTGTGTTTGAATTTTAGTAAATGCCACATATGTTATTAGCTTTTGAGACAAATGAATGGTTATGAGAACCTTCACAAGTCTAAAGGGTTAAAAAAAGTATACAAAATTCCTTCATGTAGATATACATAATATGTACCATACACAATAAATTTGGGTTGAAGATTCTCATTTTTTGGAGATCTACAAAAATGTGAAGAATATGTACATATGAATTGTTTAATGCTTTACAGAAAATATCAAATTGAACTTTATAAGGTTGATGAAAATGCTTTCGTGTGGTAGAGCAGATTTTTTGAGGGATTTTGCAATAAAGATCATTGCATTCAGACCACATTTGTGAATTTTATACATGTTTTAATTTTTAACTTCGAATCAAAATAAAAAAACAGAAGCTGGCACAAGAACAAGTGAATTTCATGCTGATTCCGTACCGTCGGGCCAAATTCAGGTCGTGCTGGCCCAAGCACAGTCCAAAGTACGTGTCGTACCTCCCGTCAGGCCCAAACATTAGGCACGACTGGGCCCGAAAAGTCAGACCGGGAATCGGGTCGTCTTGTGCTCTGGGCCGCCCAAAATTGGCCCGACCCAAAGTCATCAGGACTATTTTCCATGATGACCAGTGCCCGTAGCACAACTCTAGCCGTTTGATCCTCCACAGCCAGCGTGTATCTTCTACTGAGGAAATAATTTATGGATCTAGTGGTGAGCTCACCCAGAACAGCAGAAAGGAGAATTTCCATTTGCAGGCAACTGGCGCAGGAGAGGATAAACAAACCTGTGGAATGGCACGGGATGGTTCTCAGTCAAGCAAGGATGTATTAAGTATTAGTGATGCAAACTTTGGGTTCTAGTCCAATAGTCCATGCACGTGTTGTTTCATGTTCGACTTTCATGACTCCCTAAGAGAAAAAAATATATTGACCAAGCACTACCAATATTGATACATAGTTTAATCTAAAGCTAAGAGAGTCAATCCTACAATTGGATAGAACACATGCTAGAGTAGCGATGCATTGTGATACTACACCATATCACCCTCTGGTAGACCCAACAAACTTCCAGTGAACATAGCAACTGATTTAAGATGCCTCATTTCCATTTGTGTAAAAGTATTGGTTTCTAGATCACATATGAACAGTTGCCCCATCGGTGCATTATAAATGACTACCTCCCATCATCTAACGGAAACAGAGGCTTTGTATGGAAATCATAATGATACTGAATAATTTGAGTAATCCGTATGCTATATTGTTTCACCCAGATTCTATTCTCATTATCTGTTAGAAACCAGAGATCCATGATATATGGGTCCTCATGGTAGCAAGCTACAACTAGAGAACCTTTCAGCTCAGCCAAATATTCATGTTGATTTTGCTTTGAACAATACTTATTCCAGCCTCACGGTGGTCACATATTGGCCCAACGAGACATCTCCTCCATTCCTCTCTTCCAAGGTTGAAAGTCTGGATCAATGTTTGACGCCAATAAATACACCACTCCATCCACTGCAACACCAGTCGATGGCTTGATAAAGGGTACTGTTGGGTTTTGCACTGTCCTCCATCGTGCATGATCAGTGGCACTGTTGATGGTAAACACCTCAAAGAGTTGTTAACCAAGGCCCATGAATCCTGACTGGTTGAACATCTGGAACACCTTGTACACCCCAGTGGATGCGACCCGTCCTAGTGTGAAGAAGGTGTAAGTTTTGCTTAAGTTTACACGATTCACATGCTCTGGTGTCGGACCTTGAGGGAGAACGTAAACAGCCTCGGTAGCCGGGTTGAGCATGCAACACTCATTCCGCTCTGTAGCTAGACAAGTTAGGTTGAGGCGAGTAAACAACAGCTGGTTGGGAGCATTGGTAATGGCCATCCGCTTGAGGACTCTGCCGTAAACATCCACCACATGGATCTGGTCCCAATCACCCCTAAATGCAGCCAAGAAAAGTGGTCCTGGATGGCGGGCACCGTGCGTGCTGATGAACAGAGGATCGGTGGTGATGGAGAGCCATGAGCGGCAGACAGTGCGGAGGCGGCAAAGGTCCTTGGCTGGGAGCCGCAACAGGACGTCAAACAACATGTCTAGGGTGAGCGCACTGTAGCTGGACATGCGGGGCACCAACATACCTTGATTGCTCGGTGGAGAGTACGGCTGTTGGGGCGCCATCGACAAAGCCTACAAGCAAATCAAAATGTTAAAAAAAATGAAATTTATGAAGCGATGTGAAGATGGAATGGGACCATGATAGGAAAACAAACTTATTACGGTGATAAAGGGAGGTAATTGGAGGAGAGCCTACCAGGTCAATCTGGCTTGAGGAGTTAGAAGGTGAAGCGTCGCTAGCCATGGGCGTCAAGTGGCTATGCCCCTCCACCATCTATAGGAGATGATGCACCAGCAGAATTGCATCAATCAAGCGACCAGTAGAGGAAGGGGAAATAGATGATGGTAAGGAGTCATTTGCCCAGATCGAGAATGGAAGGTGCATGCTATAGCTTGAACTCGATGCAATTTTTTATCTCCTCAGCAGAAAGACATGGCAGCTGACGCAGGAGAGGATAAACAAACCTGTGGAATGGCACGGGATGGCTCTCAGTCAAGCAAGGATGTAAGTATTAGTGATGCAAACTTTGAGTTCTAGTCCAATAGTCCATGCACATGCTGTTTCATGTTCGACTTACATGATTCATTTTGCCGTTGAATGACTGTTGACCAACTTTCTCTCCATTAATTCCTTGTTTTCCCTGTATTTTACTAGTATAATCAAATTAAGAGGAGACTTGATAAAAGACTAATTCAACATTTACGCTCCTCCCTTCTTAACTTCAGTTTTTACTATATACTTTAGAATTTACCACGATTACCCTGCTGTCATGATCAACAGATACTTGAAACTTGTATTGTGTGTTTCCTACTTTTGTACCTATTCTAATTGCATTTTAAACTAGTCCTCAGCCACTAACCTCTAAAAAATACACTATGCCAGTCGAAATGTTAGCTACATATGATGCGTTAACTGGTCAGCAAACTGAAGGTTAGATTTGGACCACATCCATAATCATTATGCTACTTTATAGTACTCAATCATGCATGAGAGATTTAGTCGAAGGAAAGTAATACCATGCACCACCTGAGAAAGAGAGATTCTTCGGTGACAGTTCTTCGGAGACCTACTGAAACTACTCAATATTGTGCACTTGGAAATCATGATCAGATGTGACCCCACAGTGAAGAGGCTCCAAAAGAACTTTGATAGGACTATTTCAGGGAGTGTTATTATTCGATTGGTAGTTCAGAAAATCGTCATGTTCAGAGATGCTCTATTACTGAAGAATCACTTACATACAGTTTTGATTCCAAGAAAGAATGAGCACAGCATCCTTTTTCTTCCTTACTGGTATGACGCATCACTGACGTGCTGACTGCTCTGATATGTAACATTGGGTTACACAGGCAAAACGCGAAATTGTTGTCCATATTGGATCAATGAGCACAGGCTGAAAATTCAGGAGGAAGAGCTCACCTGTGGTTTCCTTTGGGTGCAGAGCACTGGAGAGCAGCGGCCGAGCCTTACAAACAGGGGAGGAATAGGAAAGAGGCTGCGGTGACTGCATGAATGCACGATGAAAGACATTTCCATTGCTCTTGAGGCACTGTCTCGAGATGACTTTGGGTTTTGTGATGTCAATCATTTTCAGTATCACATACATATGATTTACCTTTGAACAAAGCTTGCAATTTCACAATGCATATACAATTATGCAAGTCACATATCTATACTTGAGACACACATGCACCAAGTATGAAGTTACGACAAGTGACGAACTCATTAGTGTTAAAGAAACAGGTAGCATTGAAATACAATGTTATCAAATGTTCAAGTAATTACGTATAACCATTACATACATATTAAGAGGAAAAAATATTTTGACCCAACATTACAAAGTGGTGGAAGTTGAAAGGAGAATCACAAGAATCCTTTAAAAATAGCGTGATCACAGAAGGACCCTGGGCAGAAAATGGAGATGCAGATAGTATGTGGGTGAAGATGGCAACTTGCATTAGGAAGGTAGCTAGTGAGGTGTTCGGTGTGACAAAAGGAAAGAAACTTGTAGATAAGACACTTGGTGGTGGAATGAGGATGTACAAAAGGACATTAAGGAGAAGGAGTGTTACAAGAGTTGACATAATGATAGAAGCGCAAGCAACATGCTTAAGTACAAAGAGGCCAAGAAAAATGCAAGGCGGGCTGTGAGTAAGGCAAGATGACAGGCCTATGATGAGTTATATGAGAGACTAGAGACAAAATAAGGTGAATAGGACATATACAAGATAGCAAAGATGAGACTGACAGCATTCTAGTGAAGGATGAAGAGATTAAGAATAGATGGCAGGATTACTTTAATGGGCTATTCAATGATTGGAATGGGAGCACTATGGTTGAGTCGGATGACTCCTTTGATGACTCCAACAGGCGGTTCATGCGGAGGATACAAGAGTTTGAGGTTAAGGAGGCCTTAAAAAGGATGAAAGGAGGAAAGCCCTCGACCCTGATGATGTCTCTATTGAGGTGTGGAGATGCCTTTGGGACGTGGCAATAGTATGGCTCACAAAGCTATCCAACCACATTTTCCAGTCAAACAAGATGGCTGAAGAACGGAGGAAAAGTGTATTAGTACTTATCTTCAAAAATAAAGTAATATTCAAAGTTGTACTCATTATCGAGGGATTAAGCTTATCAGTCATACTATGAAGCTGTGGGAGAGAGTGATTGAACACCGCCTGAGGAAAGTGACCAATGTCACTAAAAACCAGTTTGGTTAATTTTATGCCTGGGAGGTATACAATGGAGGCGATTTTCTTGCTTCGTCAGCTTATTGAGAGATATAGGGAGCAGAAGAAGGACTTGCATATGGTGTTCATTGACTTGGAGAAGGCGTACGACAAGATACCAAGGTCAGTAATATGGTGGGCACTAGAGAAACATAAAGTGCCAACAAAGTACATACCCTTATCAAGGATATGTACAATAATGTTAGGACATGTGTGCGCATAAGTGATAGTGAGACTTATGCATTTCCTATCACGGTAGGACTACATTAAGGATAAGCTTTGAGCCCATACATCTTTTCCTTGGTGATGGATGAGGTGTCGAAGGATATACAAGGGGATATCCCTTGGTGCATGCTCTTTGCCGATGATGTAGTACTGGTAGATGAAACTAGGGATGGTGTTGATAAGAAATTAGAGTTATGGAGACAAATCTTAGAGTCCAAGGGGTTTAGACTTAGTAGGACCAAGACCGAGTATGAGGTGTGACTTTAGTGGTGTTGGTCATGAAGAGGGAAATGTTAGTCTACAAGGACAAATAGTACCTAGAAGGGACTCTTTCCGATACTTAGGATCAATGTTACAAAGCAACGGTGATATTGATGAGGATGTTTGCCACAGGATCGAGGTAGGGTGGATGAAATGGCGACAAGCCTCTGGAATCCTATGTGATAGGAAGGTCCCACAAAAGCTAAAAGGGAAGTTCTATAGTGTAAAAGCCCAAGAATTGACTTGCTAAAATGTTCAACACATCACCACACCACAGCTCAATTGGTGGGTAGCTCATGAACATTTGTGAAGAGCAAGTAAACACAATCAAGAGGGTGATTAGAGGAAAGACCCATAACTCCAAAAAGTAGGAGCTCAAACACATAAACATGAGAGGATGGGTTTTCCATTAGTCCCTACACATTCTTAGGGGTGCTCATGCGAAGTCTAATGCAAATTCAAATCAGTTTGAGACACTTTTGGAGACATTTGAAAAGAGGGCTAATTTGAATGTAAATTCAAATTGCAGCTACTTTCATTAATTGGATTCAAAAGAGGACTTCACATTTAAACTTAGCACATTTTTCTGAGTTAGTCCACCATTTTTCATCCTCATCGGAGTTCATCTTTGTCAGGAGCTATATTTGCATCAATTCAAACTGAATTTGAATTTTCAAATTCAAATGTGAACCAAATGTAGCCAAACTAATTTCAATTTGGTGAATTCAAATTTACTCACTGACTTGGTGGCTAAGGTTACCATTTAAGTGTGAGTAGATGGGATATTTGCTGCAACAAATGAAATTAAGAGAAGGGGGAGAAGGGGCCACCAGTCAGCCTGATCAACAGAGGGAACCGCCATATACTCAGTGCTCGGTTTTGTTTCCCCCGATGCTCCTCATGGGACGACGCCACCGAGCTGCTCGGTTGCCACCTCCTCAGCGCACGACGGGCTGGCGCACCGCGCAGCTGCTGCTTTCTAACGAAGGGCAACCCAAACGCTGCAACCCATGAACCCCGTGCTCTGTTTCGCCGCTCGACCGAAAAAAAAACCTCTCGGCCGCCTCCTCGGGTCCTCGGTGCGCCGCCGATCTAAGCGCTCTCAGGGCCGACGGTCAACAGCAACTAGACGTGCCAGAGGCTGCTCGAACTCAAGGTGAAAACCCTACAACCTTTCGTGCCCTGTCGGGGGAGAGTTTTCCTTTTTACTTTTCAGTGTTCATAGAACCGAACTGCTCCAAACTCCAAAATTCGTGGGGATTAGCTCACCACCGCGTATGCCAAGCTAATCACATGTTCTACACGTCCCCACGGCCACCTAGGATAAAAAACCATCAGAAACCATCGAGTTTTTGCGCTGCTATTCGAGTTTTTCGAGTCTCCGCCGTTTTAGCCCTAGGTCGACGGTGAGGTCCTAGCTCCGGCCGTTTCTGTGGCAAACCTAGTCCAAGTTCGTGCTCAGCATGTCACCATGGAGCTGTAGGAGGAAACCGTTCCAAAAATAGGGCCCTGGGTAGCTCGGGCGACATCACCGGAGTAAGGGTCGCCGCTGTCAGTGTCGCGAGCATGGTTCCGGCCAATGTCGAGCTTCGATGAGTGCACCAACGTGTTCTCTGATCAAAGTTGGGCACAGGCGGCGAGTTTCGTCGAAGGTCATGCAGTAGATCGACCGGCGGCGAGCTCTCCGGCAAAGCGCCGCCACGGAGATCGCGGGTTGTCGCGATGAAGACGAAGAGGGGTCGGGTCCACCGATCAGTCTCTGTTTTCCAGCGGGGATCCGTTTTGCGGCTGGGATCCGATGTGGCAGCATGGGTAAAACCCCGTGGGCTGCGGTGTGGCCGCGATCTCAGTGGGCCGGCTTAAAGAGTGGGGGCCCACAACCAGAGTTTAAACATTTCTATGATTTTCAGATTTGATTCAAACTTCAACTAGCCATAACTTTTGCTAGGAAGCTCCAAATTTAGTGAACCAAATTTTGTTGGATTCAGCTCTTCGAGTACTATCCAGCAAAACAAGTTTCATCTTATGAAACTTATTCTTTTTCCAGAATTAATTCCCTAAATTTAAACTGTTGGGAATTTTATCTGGAGAATTCTTTTATGGAAAATTCTGAAATTTGGCTAGTATGTTCATTTGAAAATCCTTGGCTCACAGAAAAAATTTCAGATCTATCCAAGTTCATTTAGTCCCTCTAATGATGTGATTAAGTGAACTGCCCTGAGAAAATGGAAAAAATGTACAGAAACATTTTTTCAGATTTTCTCAATTCTTGTTTAGGGCATAACTTCCTCGGATTCTTCAAATGACATGAAACCAATTTCATTAGAACCATCTCAAATTCTAGTTTCCAGAAAGTAATGGGTTGAGCCATGAAAATCCCTGGAATAATCCTTAGAAGCTCTAGTAATGACCAAATAGACTTTTATTTGTACAGAGCTCAAATGAACTTTGTTTCAGATGAAACTTGGCAAGTCTCTAGTTAGGATCCTACCAAGCCACCATTAAAATTTCAGAACCAAAGGGGAGGGCTAGCTAGAGTTATGGTATTTACATATTCAGTTCCAAACATTGCATTTAAATCGACATATCGTTAATTTGCTTACGTGTAGCCGCTGAAGGCGAGGAGACCCCACAAGTGTTGGACTTCCTACTTCCGGACCAGACCCTTACCACTGACCAACAGCAACAAGGCAAGCCCCAGTTTGCATTAACAAGTTTTATAAAATTTTGCTTTATGTGTACTTAGCATGAGGTATGTTTGTGCATTAGGTGTAGGATGGATGAAACCCCAAGTGCATAACCAGATTATTCCTACAAGAGTGAGTGTAGTGTCTAAGTACTCGAGTAGTCAGGCTGTGCTTAATGTTTATAGGACTTCGGTACAAGTCGAGTAGTTGGAATCTACTTGCGAGTATAGGTTGTGGGACACACGGGATTGGTTCGAGTGATGTGAGATCACTTTAGTAAGAAAATGAAACTAGGCAGGGGCTAGGGCGCAGCAAGAGGAAGTCTTTTGGGCGCAGCCCTGTCCATGTCGATTGAGGACCAATCCGTGTGCGACCCTACAGAACAAATATTGAACGTACCGAAGGCATATCGGATATATGGGCCCCGATAAACCGATGTAACCTAAACCTCCGGGTGTCGAGGCATAGCACACCGATTTATAGGTGTAGGTTGAGGGCAGCCAGGTGGAAATCTGCTAACGGGCATAGAGAGATGCTTCGTGTAGGGAACCTCCTGTTCGTTTCGGTGCGACCAGTTCGATGTTTGGGCTGTTGGGTGAAAGGTTGTCCCGTACGACACAGGGGGGAGCATGCTGTGTGCAGCTCCGCGTGTGGACGTACGTGACGTGCTATTCGGGTATCCCTACAGGTGTAGATCGAGTTGATTTGCCGTCCCTCGTGGTGATGGTACCGCTTATTCACTGCATCATGACGTAGATAAATTATGGAATATTGTGACTCAATTCTGCTGATATGTATAAATTGTATTGCTACATGTGTGCCACAAATATCGCTTACTAAATTTCAGATTCATGAACTGTTAACTTGTGGCTAAAAGATGAATTCAGGATGAACTTGTAGGCGTGTCCTTTGCTGCAATGTGCCATCCTATATTTGTTATGACCTGCATATAGAGTTTAATGTGTAGGTGAGCCGGTTAAGACTTGCTGAGCCATCGTGCTCACGGTTGCTTCTATGAGTGTTTTTCAGGTGAGGATTACCCCAAGGACTCGGGGTACGAGTCCACTGGCGAGTGCTACCCTCCGTCGGGGACCACGGCTGAGTGGGAGCCGTACACGCCGCGCTGAGCTGAGGAGTGAAGCTAGTGTGGGTTGTCCATAGGGCTGGACAACTGACTTTTGCTAGTTAGGTGGGCATGAGTTGTATAAATTTAGCTTCCGCTGTTATTAAACTCTGTACTTAGTTGTAAACTGAAGGTGTGTACTACTTTGTACATATTCAGTTGCTTTTCTATGTAATACAATGTCTTCCTTATGAGGTGTGCTGTCGGGTGTCGCATCGTGCGGCACCACCCTCTGAGATCCTGGGCGTGCGAATTCCGATCCGTCACATATAGGATGGTGATCAGACCCGTGATGCTTTATGGGGTGGAATGTTTGCCAACTAAACGGCAACATGTCCAACAAATGAGTGTTGCAGAGATGTGTATGCTACGGCGGATGTGCGGGCACACGAGAAGAGACCGAATAAGGAATGAGGCGATTCATTATAGGGTAGGGGTGGCACCGATTGAAGAGAAGTTAGTCCAACATCGACTAAGGTGGTTTGGACATATCCAGCGGAGACCTCCAGAAGCACCAGTTAACAGTGGGATTTTAAGAGGTAGAGAAAATGTTAGGAGGGGTAGAGGACGACCAAGGTTGACCTAGGAGGAGGCAGTAAAACAAGATTTGTGAGATTGGAATGTATCCAGAGACTTAGCTCATGATAGGACCGCATGGAAAGTAGCAATTCATGTGCCAGAATCTTAGTCATGTTTTTTTTCTTTTTTCTTGTTGTTCTTATATCTCTTCCTCTTTCATTGATATATATATATATATATATATATATATATATATATATATATATATATTGGGTTTCATGTCTAGCCGACCTCAACATGCTTGGGATAAAGGCTTGGTTGTTGTTGTTGTTGTATTACCAATATTGATACATAGTTCAATCTTAAGTTAAGAGAGTGAATCCTACAATTGGATAGAACACATGCTAGAGTAGTGGGTGTAACAGCCCTAACTTTTGTAAAGTTGTATTTCACCTTATGAAACAAAGTTGAGGCGAAGAAAGACTATATTTGTGTCACATAAAATGATAAACACAAAAATGGACACGTGAGGGAGTTAAAAATTTTCTTCAACTCCTAATTAGCGCATGCTAACATGAGGAGTGAACTTCACTCCAATTTAAACTCATGTGCACATTCTCTAGGAGTAGAGTGGGGGGAAATTTAAACACAATTTGAATCTTTTTAAGGATTCATGATCAGATTGTCGAAATGCATCCAAGTGAATTCCCTAATGCATTTCCCATGTATCAATGAGCTCATAATCCAAATTTGGATAATTTTGGAGCTCATCTACCATTTATTCGAAGGAATATTTGAGAGCACATTCAAATTCAAATATTAATTTGGAAACTGAACCAAATGTGCTCAATTTTAAATTCTGATTTCATATTCAAATTCCTCACATCATTTTTTGCCTAACCTCAAATTTTGGTCAAATTTGGACAACCCATGTGTGGGAATCTCAAAGCAAAGTGAAGGAAAGAAAATGAGGGGGTGGACCCCAGTGGTCTGCCACACACTTCACAAACCGACTCTGTTTTTATCCCGGTGCAACGCGCGCACGACAGCTCCAGGCGTCCGACCCCCGACCGATGTCTCGCCAACGCCACCTCCTGTTTCCCGGTTTTCTTCTGCTCGGTCTGATCTCTCCCGCGGCCAGTGCACTGAAGAGACTTCTCCTCTCTCACGTACTCAGCTGCTCTATCTGTTTCTCTCCCCGCAAGAAACCCGGTGTCGCTCTCGGTGTCACCCGACCACACCATAGCACCCAAGCTCGGATCATCAAGCTCCCCACAGCAAAAAGTAGCACCCACTCATGCTCTAGCCGGCTAACCTCTTTCCTCCATGGTCCCGTGCTCGTTTGCGCGTGGAAATTCGGAGTTATAGCCAGGCGCCCGAGTGAAACCGAAGAAAACGGGTTCGGTCACCATGGACAGCCCACACCGAAGAAGATCAAGCTCAAACAAGCTACTCCATTGGTGTACCAGCGACCCTAGCTACTCCTCCCCGAAGCTCAGCCCTAGCAATTGATCATAGAGCGAGAATTTGGAGTTTTCATCCCGGGCAGCGCAACTCGACCCCGAGGTAAGGATTTGTGAAATTCATCGTCAATTCGTGTTGTTAGTGTATCAAACTTCGCACAGATGTTCCTCACCAGCTAGCGCACCTTCTCCAACGATTCTAGGCCAAGAAATTAGGTGTAGAGGGAGAATTCCGAGTTCTTGCCGAGGGAAAACCGCTGGACCCTGTCGGCCACACGGTGCCGACATGGTTGGAGAGTTCCCCGGCCCGTTTGGTTGCCATTTCCATCTTCCTAACAACTCCCTAGTGCTTAGAGCCGAGAACCAAACATTTGAGGTAGGAATGAGCCTAACCAACCTTGCCGGAACCCTAGCGGGCGCTGTGGCCGGTGCACTCAGGTTTCAGATGATCGCCGGCCGCCGGCGACCCTCCAAATAGGTTTAGCGGGCTGGATTAGGGGGGGCGCCCATATGGGGCCGGGAGGTGGCCGGAAAGCCGGTTCCGGTAACCCTCGCTGGAGACCGCTGCCGCCCTGTTCTGTTTGGTGCAAGGAAGAATAAGTGCTGATGTGTGGGGCCCGTCGGCAGTGTTTAAACATTTTCAGGATTTAGCAGTTTCGGTTTAAACTTTGAATGACCATAACTTTGTGTAGGATTGTCCAAAAGTTCCCAAATAAATTGCATTGGATTACTCTCAGTTAGTAATATACAGGAATGCATTCCAATATTTATGAAAATCACTGGATTTAGCTCATTAATTCATTTAAGGAAAATCTTGTAGAATTAAATCCAGGAGTTCTGTGTATTGGAAAATTCCTAATTTTGGGCACAACCTTCCTATAAATATACTTGAACTCCAGTAAGAATTTCAGAGGCATTGGACCTCTTTTGCTTTGCCAAATGTGCTGTCAATCTTTTATGTCTCTGAAAAATTGGAAAAAAGGACATAAACATTTTCAGACTTTTACCCAAACTTGTAAAATTCATATATCCATGTAGGAAACTCCAAAAATGGTAAAATCAATTCCTATGGACTCAGGACATTTTTTAATTCACAAAAAGTCCACTTTTCAGCATAGGAAAGCTTAATATCTAAGAGGTAAAGGCAGATTAGTTAAAACCACATAAGGAATTGTTGTGACCACCTTGAGCCATTTCATGAGCTCAATTTTTGCACACTGTCTAAATAACTTCCCTATAAGCTGTGGTTAAATTTTCAGCTTCATTGGACCCCTGGAGCTTGATCTACCATTATTTAGGCCTAAGTGTTCATATGAGGACTTAATCACATGGTGATTAATTTCACCTCCCTTTTCACCTAGCATTCTTCCTCTCTAAGGTTGTAGATCCAACAACATAAACCTTGCTGTTGTTTGTCCCTCTTAAGTGTGAGTTAACTTTTGCAACATTTGTAAAGCATTTTCCCAGAACTTTTGAAATATATGTACATCGCATTTTAATAGCTCATGTGACGTCGATGTTTGACGAGGATTCAACTCAGCAGAAAGGATCTCCATCTCGTGATGAATTTGGCGGATTCTCCAGAGGGAGACTAACTCCTAGCTTCTAACAAAACCGTTGAGCAAGGCAAGCCCCGGTTTGCATATAATTAACATTTAAAATTTTGCTTTACTTTCACCTAATGTTGTTAGACTTGATATTGTGCATTACGTTTAGGATGCTTGAAACTCCAACTGCATTACCATGAAATCCCTGAGTAGTTGGTTATCATAGGCTTTGCCTCGTCGTATATGCTAGGCTAATGTTATAGCTAGCTCGGTAGAAGTCGAGTAGTAAAAAGATACTCGCGAGAAAGGTCGAGTAACGGAGTTTATTCGCAATAAGTTGATGACAAGAGCACCCTCATGAAAAATGAGATGGGGATGGGGAATTCCTGTAGGATGGAGCGCTCAAGATTGTCTCGACCTGCGACGGGTGTGACAATGCTTGAGACCACATTGGGCCTAGGCCGGGAGGGTAAGGCAAATGTGGAGGTTGGTTATTAGCCCTGTCCGTGTCGGTTAAGGACTGTGCGTATGCGATCCTGCAGGACAAGTTTGAGCTGTAACGGATATATAGTGGGGTATGGGACCCATGAAACCGATGTAACTCGATGGACCGTGATATAGAAACTCATCTTTCGCGTGGGAATGGCGTTGAGAAGGAGGGAGGTGTAAATCCTTTAGCGGGCAACTTCGACGTGTCCGTGTAGAGGACCATCCTGCTCGGCGCGAAACGTTTTTTATGTCGGGGTGTCGTGTGAAAGGTTGCTGCATACAACGTAAGAAAGAGTGATTCTTTTGAGACGGGTGTACATGTCGTGTATTCCGGATTGTTATTGATTCGAATCACCGTCGCTCGCGGAAGAGGATTGAGCATACTTGCCCACTGCGCCATGACGTAGTAAGAAGAGGAACTAAGTCTCTTAACATGTTGTTTATGACTTAATTATTGTATTGTAACCTTGACTGAAGTAGATATAGCGCCAACTAAATTTCTATTCCACCTTAGGCTAGCAACATCGGGATAAGCGTTTCTTGTTTGATTGTGGACTTCTGGTGTTGTGAGGCATGAGGAGCACTAAAATCAATGCTATGAGAATCTGAATATAAGGATCAAGTTTAGTCAATCTTCTTTATGAAAAGTTCATATTCCTACTGTCTTACTACTCCTGCATGTAGAGTTACATGTTTAGGATTGACGGCTAAGACTTGCTGAGCCTTAGTTCTCACGGTTGCTTCGTCGTTGTTTTTGCAGGTAGCAGGATGCCTTCTATGAAGATGGTTGTTCGGTGAGACTTCGGGCCTCACGGTTCGTTTAACTCACCGGAACCCTAGCCGCTGCCTTACTTTGGTGAAGCTAGTAGGAAGCGTTCACGGGCTGAACTGACTTCTCTTCGGCGTAGTTAGGGTCGAGAGTGAGTATATGTCCAGCTTTTATATTCCGCTGCGTGTGTACAACTTACGTACAATATGTTGTAAAAGATCTTATGTTGATAAATAAATTGTTTTCGATGTTCTTACCGTCTTTTCATGCATGCTATTGGGTGCCGCATCGCACGGCACCACCTAGTGCGATTCCTGGAGCGCGGACCCCGGGTGGGGCCGTGGCAGCGGGCGTGCGGCAATCGCTCTTCGTCCTTCCGCTCCTCCTCGCCCATGAATCCTAACCAGTGTTGCACTCATTGCCGAGGATGATGCCGTAGAAAGAAACAGGTGCATGGCGCTGCTCTGCTCCTTGTCTAGCCGAGCTGATCATGAGTGGCTTTAAGATTCGTATCTAGATAGGTGTCAAAAATCGGAAAGGTGATGCATAAGATCCGGTTTGCAACACGGATTCAGAGAATATATTTCCTGATCCACGAGCTCATCAACGTGCTCACCCTATAGGTTCTATCTCTCAGAACCTTTTGCAACACTTTGGCATAGCGCGCGAGTACCATCACTTCCTCCTCCACCATCACCCGCCGCTCCATGGCGGGCGATGTCCTCCCCGCTGACCGATCCATCATGCTCGTTCCTCGGCACCTAAACCCGACCTGCCGCTCTGCCACCAGCAGTGCAGTAATGCCTGAGCGGCGAACAAAGGTAGCATCACGAGCGGGTGGCTGAACAGGAGGAGCGATGTCATCTCAGCGTGCGTCATGAGCGTGCCCCACCACGGCGTGCGCGAGCAGCGTCGAGCTGCCATCCAGAAGCGTTCGATGTCGGAGGCGCCGGAAGCGTCGGGCTGGCACGACGCCTGCACGATCCACTCAGCCTCATGGCAGCAGAACACGACCGGCGAGGAGGTGGACAGGATCCACGGCAGCGGCACCGTGAAGTCCTCGGCCGCCGTCTGCGGGTGCACGCCGTTCAGTGCCTTTGGCCCGAGGAACGTCATGAAGGCCACCGAGAATTTCAGGAGTTCTTAGGAAGGCAACAAATGGAGCGGTGAGGTTGTCGAAGGCGACCTTAAGGATCTCGATTTTCTCCAGTGGGGTGTCGACCATTGGAACTCGGAAGTCAGCACCATGACTTGCCTGTAGTTTACGTTGTAATATATTAGCTTGAGCTGGGCTTCTCTTCGACTCCTCACTTTAAATTTCAGCTGTTTACTCTTGCTTTTGTGCAGTGTCCTTCCGGGCGATGACTGGTAACTGGTTCATGGATGTCGCACATGACGCTGTCAGCATGATCAGTGGAATGGGTAGAGTTGCCAATGGGGATAGAGAAATAAACAGCCCAACTGCCTCATTCCGTTTCATCGTTCAGATCCCACAGAAGCTCCTAATTTTGAATGCTACTCGTTTTTTATAGGCAGACCATAATATAATAGTGGGTAGTATATTCTCTGGCCTTGTTCCTCCATTTCTTTGTTTCTCTTCTGCTTCCATATTTCTTCTCTTTTGAATATGTGGTGCTAGTTTAGCATAAATGGATGTAGATGGATGAATGCTTGACCTAGGGAAAAAATCATGAGTTACTGTTTCGGTGAACTGAAACCTGCAAGTGTTGCATGGCGTCAGTCTATATGAATCTTTTATTTGTTAGTGAGCACATCACGCTGACTGACATGTAAGTTCTGAAACCATACAATATGAGAATTAGTGAATGCGATAATAACCCGAAAATCATGCAAACCATCTGGTTGGCTGAAGAATGAGTTTGTCGGATGATCTGTTGTAAAATGAGTTAATTTCCACAGGGTAATTCACAATCGTAAAATAAGCTCTTCAGTTGCATGCTGATGTCACCTGGAAATTAGAGAATCTCAGCTCTAGCAATACAACTCAAATAAGAGTACCTATTTTCTATTTGGAAGCCCTCTCATATTTTCGGCTATTCAAATTTTGATACCAACCCCAGCAACACTACCTAAACCTGGGCCCTCATTTTTCTCCTGACAAATGGGACCCCCTCGTCAGTAACCTAAAACATCTCTGGATGGTGTCACAACCACGGAGTAGGACATCGGTGTCGCGGGACCCCATGCCACAGCAGAAGAAGGGTCTTTGCTCGGCCGGTGAGGCCCTCTGCCCTCGGGGAAGAGGCAGCAGGGTGAGGGAGGTGGCGTCCTGCCGAGGCCCGGCGACTGCCCCAAGCCAGTAGATTTGAGTCGAGCCTCCCACTGTAATATCCAAATTTTAGACAAAGAAGCATATATAAACTATGCATCATTTATTTGCACTTGGTGATGAATTCAAATATAAAACAAGATATAGCACAAAAGAACAGAAATTCAAAAGAAACCAAAATCTAAACTTGAACACGTGAAATTGGAAAACAAAAGAAAAAGAACAAACTTGTCTTTGGGCCAAAACCCAACACAGCCAGCCCAGCCCACCATCCCTTCCCTCTCTCCACATCTCACTTACACGTGGGACCCACTGGTCAGCTTCTTCTTCCCCAAATCAACCGCAGCCCTCTCCTCTCTTTCATCTATTATCGCATGTAAGAAAAACTGGTCAGATCCGCTCATTCCTTCGCACCTCTTCTCCAATCGACGCACCAGAAACCGCCGCTCTCTCCTCCCCCATAAAAACCAACCGAAACCAACTAAATTCCCTCACAATTCGTGCTTGTTTTCCCCTCGGTAAGAACCACCGACCTCACCGTCAATTCTTCAGAATTGCGCACCAATCCATACTTCTAACACTACTTACGTTGTTACAAGGTCGCAAGGAAGCTTCCCCAATGGAAAACACCGAAGAACCGTGCTCGGAGAACGTTCCCGACTAAGATCACCGTCGACCGCCGCCAAACGCCATCGCCAATGCCATACCGACTAATTTGGGTCCAAAAGGTTTCTGTAGGTGAGTTCCACGTGGCCTCCTCTTCGATTTGTAGCAAGAAAATCAAGAAAACGGCGATGTGTGTGCGGAAATAGGGTTTTTTCCGGCGACCCGACGCCTCTCGCCGGCGAGAGCACCACCGCGCGCGCTCGGGTGGAAGAAAAGGGCGACGTTGCCCAATCTCAGCCCTTGATCTCTAGTGTACGGCTGAGATTATAAGGAGCGTACCCCTCCGAATGTTTTAAATCTGGGCCCTCCAGTTAGGATCCAACGGCCCACATTTAAAGCGGTTAAAACCGTTGGAACTTTCACAGTTAAGTCCCCGAAGTTTTGAAACAACATAGATTAGTCCCTGCACTTTACAGAATGAACCCTAGACTTTACAGAAATTAGGGAAACTGTTATATATTAACCAAAAAGCCCCTGTCTTGTTTTAAAATTAAGAAAAATAGTTCTATAACTTCAATTAAGTCACTGTATATACAAATAATTAGTAAAATAGTTTTGTAAATTCATTTTGAACCTTAGGAAAATTGTAGAAATCAGATTTTGACCCAGAATAGTTTATAACTTTTGTTTTTAATTCTGTAAATTGCCAAAATAGTATAAATAAATTCTGGAAAATCATAAAAAATGCATGAAAATATTCTGTCATTATATTTTAACATATATATATATTCTGAAATCAGGAATAAATATGTTTAGGACTGAAAATATATTTTTAATAATAAATTAATGCTAGAATCCAAATAAAAACGATATATACTTCAGAAAATTTATGGAAATTATCTAAAGTGCATATATAAATTCTGAAAATACAATAAAAACAATATATACTCTAGAAATAAATATAATAAAACTTTTGGAACAATATTTAGATCTGAAATTATAATAAATTAGTATATATGCATATATACACTCTAAAATTTATTATAAATGGCTACAGTTAGAAAGTAAATGTTTTGTCATATTAAAAATGAAATATAAAGATATATATCATGTTATTATCCATTTTACACTCAACACACATGTAAAATAATGTATATCATATGTAGTGAGAGAGACTACATGTAAATAAATGATAAATGAATATAATGTTATGTTTATAAGTTTTTGATGCATTGGTATGTTTCTTATTGCATGTTTTGCATTATTTTGTGTGCATATACATGGATAGAACCATCACAAGAGACGATTCTTAACGTTCAAGAGCAAGAGTTTGACGTCACTGAGCAGCATTTTAAACTCAAGTGTTCCTTGACCACTTTGATCCTAATCTAGGAATATTAGTTAGATTATTTGCATGATGTCTTTAATATGAAACCCAATTTAGGATATATGACTAGTTTTTCATATCATTTCTTGAAACCATGGTGGGATTTAGTAAGAATATGTCATTGTCATTTTGTCATTACTTGTCTTGTGGAATATATAAGAGACACGAGAGTGTGTCATAGTGATAGGAATCTAGACAGGCTGGATGTTTGGTATGGTGCTTCGTGCATGAGACTCGGGATAGTGATAGTGCATGTCTTAGATTCCAAGGACCGGTTCATGGAACAGTTAACCCGGCTTGACAGTGCCATCACAAGACTGAGATGGGGTAGCTTGGCCAATTAATTAGGAGTTTGCCAATATAGTATGGGTGTTTGGATGGTGCGGGGAATAGGAGTCATTTTGACTACCTTGGGAACTACAAGGCTCAAGAGGGGGCTTCTGCAGGGGAGGGTTTACTCCTAGGAACTGCAGCTGTGAAACCTCAGTGGGCTTGTACTTTCCGGTAGACCCTTTGTAAAGGTCATGTAGTGATCTCCTGATTGCACACCAAAGGAAGTGTGTAATGTGGCTTGCATCAACGGATATCAGGGAGGTTCTTAGTCCACCTGGCAACAGGGGATGAAATCACTACTTGTCGGTAAAGTGGTACAATCTCTGCAGAGAACCAAACTGTCATGACAGTCGTGCTCACGGTCAAGAGCGGTTTGGACTTGTCCATGATTAGAGAAACATAGATATGAGTTGGAAAAAGGTTGTTAGGTGGTGTAACCTGACATTATTAGTTTATTTATGAATATGGTGGGATTTAACATATAGTAATATAGGTTGCTAATTTAAGCTAAGGTCTAGGGTTAATGCGTAGTGCTTAACAGAGTCAGCCTTTCTTTGCTATTGGCCTGCATAACATCATTTCCTACACATGCTGGGTAGCATTTGGTAGTCAAACTTGCTTTTTTTGGATGTCATATGCTGCTCAGGTGTAAATAAAGACATAGATTTCAACGAAGAAGACTTCGATCCCGACGAGTTGTTCTAGGCTGGCGAAACCCCTGGGCAACGCCTGTAGATTGGAGTTTCATGTTGATGTCTTCCGCTGATTATATTCTTAGTGTAATAGTATTTTTATGGCATATATTTGTAATATGCTGTTATATGTTAAATCTGGCTTGTAATATAATGATATTACCCTCTTGTCGGCACATGTATGAGTTCAACTGATCCTGGCATACATGTGTGATACGCTCGATTGTTCTGTACGGAAAATTGGGTGTGACACCCACCGCACCGGTCAGCGCACGACTAGGACATCGTGCTCAGGCTGGAGATCGCCGGAACACGTTTTGCCTGGAGTGTCGAGCGACCAGCACCGGGCTGCTCCCGGACAGGTTCGAGGCTCGTGTGGCCCGGCATAGCATCGTCATGGCCGTCATTTGGCAGGGAGGACATCGTCTTGTAACCGGTGATGGCTGATGAGGAAGGGATGATGCTCACGGGCAATGCCATAGTGATGCAAGAGCTCTAGAACAGGGAGATGCAGGAGAGGCTGCATTCGTAACGCTATAGATCACTTATTTACTTGCTGCCACGCCAAGCCTGAAATGCCTCCACTTATGTTTTCAATTCCTTTTGTGGGTTGATGATTTTTCATGCTTTTTTGAGCTTCTATTTAGATTCCTTCTGTTTACCGATTGTATTATACATAATTTCTAGTTAGCCGCTATTTTCTATTGGAAGGTCAGAAGAAAAAAATGACAAAGGGTTGTGGCTTGCCCGTGTGCCATTGGGTAAGAAACCCGTTAGGGGAAGGTGTGGACGTGAAACCAAATCCAATACGCATGGCTAAAACAGTCAAGAAGAAGGTTTGGTCATGCCCGCAACCCACATACTTCATACTCTGACATGTGGACTCAAACTGCTGCTGCACATATCTTACTATATATAAACTCAGAATAGGTTTTTCATCTCAATTCTGATCTCCCTTTCCATCCGCCGCCAACACCACTACACCTTCCACCCTCCAGATCTCGCACCATTGCCACTCCCCCTTCCTCCCTCTAGATCTCGCTGAGCAACTCATACCATCCAAAATCCCTCCTCCCCTGTGTGGGGGATATTGATGCCAACAGCCCCCTTCTCCCCGACGTGAAGGACGATGCCTTCCTGATGATCCCTCTTCCTATCCCCAAACGAACACCATCAGAGGCCCTCCTCATCTCTTGTATGAAGAGCACCGGTAGGGCCATCTTCCTCTCCTATGAATTTTTTTTGTAGAAATACAACATATCCTAACAATCGGTGGGATCTGTTTTCGTAATTTCTGGAATTTTTAGGTGGGGCCTTCAAACAAAAAATTAAGATATGTTCTAAAGTAGTCTAGAAAGGCAAAATTACAAAAGCACTGTATCACACCTGCCATTTTTTATCCGGGCAAAAAGACGCCTCGCTGTCATCATTTCCCCTTCCCCGAGTGGCCGCTCGATTAATGCAATTCCCCATCGCAGCTGGATCATCTCCTACATATGGCGGAGGGGCATAGCCACATGTCACCTACTGCTGCTGATGCCTCATCGTCCGATCCTTCAAGACAGATCGAGCTAGTAAGATCTCCTCTTGTTACCTCCCTTCATCACGACAAAAACTTTCTTTGTTCATTGCGGTTCGATTCTATCTATGCCCTGATCAGCAAATTTTAATTTTTTTTAAAAAAATATTTTGATCTACTTGTAGGATTCGTTGATGGAATCCCGACATCCGTACTCCCCGCAGAGCAAACGAGGCAGACTGGCGCCAGACATGTCTAGTTGTGGCGTGCTCACCCTAGACATGTTTTTTGATATCATGTTGCGGCTCTCGACCAAGGACCTATGCCGCCTCCGTGCCGTATGCCGATCGTGGCGCTCCATCACCATCGATCCCCACTTCATCAGAGCATACACCGCCCTCAATCCCGGGCCACTTTTCTTGGCCAAATTTATGGGTGATCCGGGGCATATCGATGTGGTGGATCTTTCGGGCAGAGTCCTCAAGCGGGTGGCCTATACCTTTAGTCCCCGAAAACTGTTGTTTACTCATCTCAACCTAGCTTGTCTTCCTACAGAGTGGAACATGAGTTGCATGCTCAACCCGGCTACAGGAGATGTTCGTGTCCTCCCTCAGGTTTCAGCACCAGAGAATATGAATCATGTAAGCAACCCTCACACCTTCTTCATGCTAGGACGGGTCACATCAAGCAGGGTGTACAAGGTGCTCCGGATGTTCAACCGAAATGGATTCATAACCGTTGGATCCACTGCCGTTGGTCAACAGCACTTTGAGGTATTTACCATCAATGGCGGTACTGATCATGCCCAATGGAGATCCTTTTGGCGCCCGGTAGTACCCTATGTCAAGCTATTAAGTGGTGTTGTAGTTGCTGGAGTGGTGTATTTCCTAGCTATGGATAATATACGAAATGGCATCGGTGAAGACCTTATTGTTTCGTTTGACCTTGGAAGAGAGGAATGGGGAGATGTCTCACTGTGCCAAAAAGGGACAATGCTCAGGCTCGGAAGAAATACAGTTCAAAGAATAATGAACATGATAATTTGGTTGAGCTAAAAGGTTCTCTAGTTCTAGCTTACTACTATGAGGACCCATATATCATGGACTTTTGGTTTCTAAGAGACTTTGAGAATGAAATTTGGGTAAAAGAATATAGCATATTGATTACCCAAATTATTCGGTATCGTTTTGAGTACTATGTAAAGCCATTGATTCTGCTAGGTGATGGTAGGTTGGTCATTTATGATGCACGGATGGGGAGGCTGGTCATATGTGATCCAGGAACCAACATTTTTACACAAGTGGAAACAGGACATCTTGACTCAGTTGGTATATTTACAGGAAGTTTGTTGGGTCTACTAGAGGATGATACGATATAGTATGGTAATGTCAATTTAGCTTGTGTTGTATCCAATTGCAGGATTCACTCTTCTAGGTTTAAATTGAACTCTATCGATAATTGTGATGTTTGGTCCAGACATTTATATCCCTCTCTGTATGTGTACCTCTCTGTATGTGTATTATTCTTATGGACAATTATTTGAATATGTAACAATGTTGAGGTGCAATGCTACCTGTTTGGGTATGGGCAAAGAATTGTTCACTATATGTTGTGTTATAGCTTCATACTTGGTGCGCGTGTGTATCGAGTGTTGGCATGTGACTTGCGCAGTTGTAGACACCTCATATGATTTATGCAAACTCGGTATGATGTTTATTCATATGTTTGTGGTGGTGAAAGTGATTGACATCATAGAAAACGAGGTACTTGAGACCAGCGACGGACTGCTCGCGGACGGGTTTCGGGACCACGTCGGCGCCACATGTGCATGTGCCCGTGCATGTCAGGGTGAGCTCGCTCCTACATAGCCTCGTGTTTGGCCAGCCGCTCCCGCTGTTCGTCAACCAGGGCCTCAGCGGGTCAGGCGAGAGGTGCCACGGGATGAGCACGACGGCTCAATCAGCAAGGACAATGTCACAGACACAGTGTGGTGGGTGAAGGTGTAGAGGAGTAAGGCACGATGTTCTGTGAGGCACATTTGCTATCGCAATTTAGAAACAGTGTTCCTCCTTCGGAGCTCTCGGAGAAGCGAGGCCAGTCCCGCAGGACACGTGTCGCCTTCGGAGCTAGTCACTGCGGAAGAGAGAGGACCAGCCGCGCGGGACACGTGTCGCTCTCGGAGCACACCTCTGAGAGGTCCGGCCCCGCTAGACACGTGTCACTCTCGGAGCTTACCTCCGGGAGGTCCGGTCCTACTAGACACGTGTCATCCTCGAAGCTCACTTCCGAGGAAAAGACACTGCAAGACACGCGTCGGCCTCGGAGCTCGTCTCCGAGAGGTCTCGCCCTAAGGGAGGACCAACACTGTTGAAAACGTGTCATTCTCGGAGCACACCTCCGAGAAGAAGGGAGGTCCGACGCTATTGGACACGTGTCGACCTCGGAGCTCGTCTCTGAGGAGAAAGGAATATTCGGCGCTGCTTGACACGTGGCACTCTCGGAGCTCACCTCCGAAGAGAGGAGAGGTCCGACACTGACATGTGGCGTACGTGGAACTCACCTCTGTTGAGAGGGGAGGTCCCAACTCACCAGACATGTGGCGCACGCGGAGCTCGCCTCTAAGGGAGAGGGAGGTCCTACCCGTGAGGACACGTGCCGCATGCGGAGCTCACCTCCGAGGAGGGAAAGGTCTCGCTCGCCTGACATGCGGCACAACCGGAGCCCGCCTCTGCGAAAAAGGGAAGCCCGGTCCCTACTGGACACGTGGAGCCTCCGGAGCTCATCACCGCGGAGGTGACGAGATCTTAAGCGGTTTTCTTCTGTACGCGTGGGCATACCCGATACGGTAGGAAACCGACACGAACTCTTCTACGATGAATACTGCAACCAAATCGATTGAAAGATAATTTGTTAAGATCCAAACACAAATCAAATAGGACTCTTATTATAAATCCAATCGGAGAATGACACTTCTTTTTCCGGTTATAAATAGAACCCGAAACAACCCCTTGGTCGTAACAGCTTTTCTAAGCCGACAACTTAGAAGCCCTAGCCCCCAAACTCGCCAAGCTAAACCCCTTCGCCAGAGTTTGACCACCGGAGAGACCGCCGACGAGCCCAGATACGATCACCATCGCTGGAGGAGAGCCGACGATCTGTTTTAGCTAGGAGGAAGGACCTGAAAGGAGTAAGGTAGGTCTCCATTACCACCTTACGATGAGATAGCGGTTTTCTTTGCAACTATTTCCTTCGACCCCTTTGAATAGAAGCTTTTCCATGGACAGATCACGTGTAGATCGGTTTGATCTAGATCTTGAGTCCGAATCATCACCACGTCCACACTTGATCTTTACACCTCTGTTCATCGTAAAAACCCATGGAAAACCCATGCAAGAACACGTACAAACTGATCTAATAAAACAACACCATAGGATTAGCATGCATATGCACCATTGCATCTTGAGTAAAGTTTGTGCATGATAATTGATTGCCATGAACCTTGTATATGCGTGATCGTAAGTAGAAGGACAAGCTTAGGGAGCTATCTACGATGAGCCACAACACCAAGACTTCGAGATCCAAGAGCAACAGAAACCACAGGAACAAGGCAAGTGCCCCTTGACCATATTGATCCCATGTTTTGAAATGGTTTTGTTTGCGAAAACTGTGTATTCTTGAGTCAACTTGATGGGAAACCCTTTTCATAGGAGTTTATTAGTTTTGTTAATCACCCTTGTTGCCGGAAAAGTTAATGAGTCAGGTATGGTCGTTTTTGCTTTTTGCTTTGCTAATCTACGGGATATGGGAAGCGATAGAATGTGTCTAGCTAACTGCACTCGTATGAGTAATGATAATGAGAACTTGATGTTAATGAACATGAATCGGAGGGAGATCTAGGCAAGCTTGGTTTTGTGGAAGTGGTAGAATGAGATGGTGGTTTACTTGCCGTAGATCTAACGAACGGTTAATGCCAGCACATGCCAGGATAACAGTGCCACCACAAGGCCAAATGTGGGTGCGGCTTAGCTGACTAATTAGGTAAGTTGCTAGATTGTTATGGACCGTGGAAGGCACGGGGAATAGGAGTCGAGTGAGGACTGCCCTGGGAACTGCATGGTACAAGAGGGGGCCCGTGGGTGGGAGAATGGAGATTCTAGCCTGCTGGTGAAACCTTAGTGAGTCCATACATCTAGTAGCCCCCTTTGTAAAGGTTATTTTGTGATCTCTTGGCCATACACCGATGGTTGTGTACTGGTATAATGGAGGTTTTGCAGTCGCCGACAGGTGACGAAATAATAAACTTGTGGGTAAAGTGGTGCAAACTTGGCAGGGTATGAAACTATCATGATAGCCATACTTATGGTCACAAGCGCCTGGCCAACTCACATGATTAGATGGGATGGTTATTGGGATGGTATTTGGTTTGGTTATTGGTTTGGTGATGGTTTGGTCTTTGGATTTGGTTTTCGGGACTGTTGAGTTAGGGTAATGAGATTGGTTGCATGACTGTTGAGTCATGGCAATGAGATTTGAGCTCGGTTATGAGATGGAATTGAATATGAGATGAGATAGTAGTGAATACGAGATGGTATTCATGAGCATGTGAAAAGTTGAGAAAGATAAATGTTCGGATGAGATATGATAAGTGGTGAATCATGATGGAGGTACGTTGATGTTTAAATACATGTTGGGATTACATTCACTTAAAGCTAGTTGCTGTTTTTATCATGATTTGTGAAATAAACTTTGCTTTTATGCAATGAGCCTTTTTATACCTACCTTGTTGTAAGCTACATGTCATACTTTCCGCACTTGCTGAGTACATCATGTACTCACCCTTGCATTATCATACATCATCAGCAACAGGAGAGGAGTACTATGAAGACCACGTGGAGTATTAGGCGTGTAATCTACCCTCAACCTTGCCTGTGGAGTAGAGATGGAGTCGCTGCTGCTGCTTAGTTTGCTTCCGCTATAGTTTAGAAGACTTCCGATGCTAGAATAAGACTTCCGCTGCTAAGATAAGATTTCCGCTACAATAAAGATTGATGTAATAATGTACTTGAATCTATTCATTCGTGGTTATATATATATTCTGAATTCTGTTTGTGGATTATATGTGTATGTGTGATGAACATTCTGGGCACACATATGCATCAGTCCAGGTTCCGTAGTTTTTCCACAGAACCAGGGCGTCACAGATTGGTATGAGAGCCACGGTTGACCATAGGTCGCATGCCTAGATAGAGGTCACAGATTGGTATAAGAGTTACCACGGTTGACTGTAGGTCACAAGGCTAGATAAGGTCACAGATTGGTATCAAGCTACCACGGTTGACTGTAGATCACAAGCCTAGATAGAAATCACAGATTGGTTTTAGAAACCACGGTTGACTGTAGGTCACAAGCCTAGATTGATCACAGATTGGTAGCAGAACCACAGTTGACCGTAGGATGCAAGCCTAGTCGCAGATTGGTATTAGGAGCCACGCTGAACATAGGATGCAAGCCTAGGTAGAATGCATAGATTGGCATTAGAACCCCATTGACCATAGTACAAAGTCATAGATTGGTAGTCACAGATTGGTCACAGATTGGTATCACCCCAAACCACATAGGACCCCCATTGAGTAAGCCTTGAATAGGAGTTGTGTGCTGAACTTTTGTGATGATTGTTGTGCTTGAGTGCTTAGTGTGAGTTGTGGGACGTTTCAGCGTTGTCCATATCCACACATAGTAGAGAGATGTGAGATGCTTCGGCACTTGTTCACATCCTCATATAGGATGATATATAGTCCATTCACCTTGATGCATATAGTTGGGCGGGATCACTCTAAACTTCGAACCTCTATTCTACTCAACTCTCCCTCACATATGGTGAGAGAAAACGCCGGCCGTCAAGGGAGGAACATCCGTGGCAACCAAGAGGATGACCACGTCAAAGTTCCTGAGAATGTCAACACCGAGACTGGTGGAAACAACCTTGAAAGGTTGATGCTATGAAGAATTAGCTCATGCAAACCATGATCCAAACTTTGGGTCAGCTGCAAGCCAACAACAACAATCCCGTTCCTGCACCACCACCACCACCACCGCCGGCTCACAACCGCTTGGGAGAGTTCATGAGGACTTGACCACCCACCTTTGCACAAGCTAATGATCCCATGGAGGCCGATGATTGGTTGAAGTCCATGGAGATGAAGCTTGCCATAGTTTAGTGCAATGATCGAGAGAAAGTTCTCTTCGCATCGCACCAACTTATCAGAGCAGCCGCTGACTGGTGGGACACTCTATGCAACGCTCATGTCAACCAGGAGACTATCACTTGGACTGAGTTCAAGGAGAGTTTCCGCTCTCATTACGTCCCTGCTGGTGTCATGATGCTCAAAAGGAAAGAGTTCGAAGGTCTCCACCAAGGCAGGAAGAGCGTGAATGAGTACCTCAACAAGTTCATGTAACTGTCGAGGTATGCCCTTGAAGATGTCAACTCCGACCAAAGGAAGCAATACTTGTTCATGAGAGGGTTGAACAATGAGATCCAGGTTCAGCTCCTCAACAATGACTATGCGAGCTTCCAGAAGCTAGTTGACAAAGCCATAGTTGTTGAGGGCAAGATCCGAGAGATCGAGCAAGAGGGCAAAAGAAAGATGCCATACCAGCCACAAGGAAGCAATGTACGTCCCCGGTACATGCCCCCAGCTGCACTGCAGTATGGATTGTACTCTCCTACTTTTCGCCCTAATCAGCCACCACATCAACGTCCTGTCATGCAAGCACCTCGTGTGCCTCTGCCTCCTGCGCCCTGTCCAAACGCGGGCGCTTATACTCAAGACCTCCGCCCCAACGTACCTGCTGTCATGGGAAACAAGGCATGCTTTGCATACGGAGAAACAGGACACTTTGCGAGTCAGTGCCCGAGGAAAGGTACTGGACAGCCAAGCAACGTGCCCAAGCAGAACCCACGGCCGAACGGAGAAGCCAATCAAGGCAACCGTGGGCAGAAGAACTATGCTCGCGGTAACGTGAACCATGTCTCTGCTGAGGAAGCACAACAGGCTGAGGACGTCGTGATTGGTATGTCCTTGCCAACTCCAACCCAGCCACCATTCTATTTGATTCCGGAGCATTGCATCCATTCATATCATCCAAGTATGTTGCCAAGTATAATCTACCCATATCACACTTGAAATATACTATGTTGGTTAATTCGCCCGGTGGAGAAATGAGGACTAATATAGTATGTCCGAAAGTAAACCTTAAAATAAGGGGGGTAGACTTCCTTGCCAACCTCATTGTCTTGGATTCCCAAGGACTCGACATAATACTCGGAATGGATTGGTTAAGCAAGCACAACGGAGTGATCCAATGTGCTAAGAGGATCATGCAGTTGACAAACGAGCACGGTACTCGTATTGAGTTCGAGTCAGCCCAACCAACAACCGAGAAGGCAGAATTCCCTCATCTATTCTCCACGCTATCGAATCTCGAGGGCGAGATTCAATTTAAGGGGGATAGATTTGTGACACCCTCAATTTTGATTTCTGCATGAATTCATATTTCATGTAGAGAAACATTTTAAAATAAGTGGAAACAGAAGAAAGAATAAAAAAGATAGCCAAAAAGAGCAAATTCCAGTTCACCAAGAGCACCGAAGACAACTCCCGTGGCCCGCTGGCCACGTGGTGCCTTCGGAGCTCATCCCCGCAAAGGGGGAGAGGTCCGCCGCTAACTGGCTACGTGGCAGGCTCGGAGCTTGCCTCTGAAAAAGGGGCGAGGTCCGACCCCGTGGGACACGTGTTGCTCCCGGAGCTAGCCTCTGCGGAGAAGCGAGGCCAGCCCCACAGGACACGTGTCGCCTTCGGAGCTAGTCACTGCGGAAGAGAGAGGACCAGCCGCGCGGGACACGTGTCTCTCTCGGAGCACACCTCCGAGAGGTCCGGCCCCGCTAGACACGTGTCACTCTCGGAGCTTACCTCCGGGAGGTCCGGTCCTACTGGACACGTGTCATCCTCGGAGCTCACTTCCGAGGAAAAGACACTGCAGGACACGCGTCAGCCTTGGAGCTCGTCTCCGAGAGGTCCCGCCCTAAGGGAGGACCAACACTGTTGAAAACGTGTCATTCTCGGAGCACACCTCCGAGAAGAAGGGAGGTCCGACGCTATTGGACACGTGTCAACCTCGGAGCTCGTCTATGAGGAGAAAGGAAGATTTGGCGCTGCTTGACACGTGGCACTCTCGGAGCTCACCTCCGAAGAGAGGAGAGGTCCGGCACTGACACGTGGCGTACGTGGAACTCGCCTCTGTTGAGAGGGGAGGTCCCGACCCACCAGACACGTGGCGCACGCGGAGCTCGCCTCTGAGGGAGAGGGAGGTCCTGCCCGCCAGGACACGTGGCACATGCGGAGCTCACCTCCGAGGAGAGGGGAGGTCCCGCCCGCCTGACACGCGGCACAACCAGAGCCTGCCACTGCGGAAAAGGGAGGTCCGGCCTCTGCTGGACACGTGGAGCCTCCGGAGCCCATCACCGCGGAGGTGACGAGATCTTAAGCGGTTTTTCTTCTGTACGCGTGGGCATACCCGATATGGGAGGAAACCGACACGAACTCTTCTACGATGAATACTGCAACCAAATCGATTGAAAGATAATTTGTTAAGATCCAAACACAAATCAAATAGGACTCTTATTAGAAATCTAATCGGAGAAGTACTCTTCTTTTTCCGGTTATAAATAGAACCCGAAACAACCCCTTGGTTGTAACATCTTTTCTAAGCCAACAACTTAGAAGCCCTAGCCCCCAAACTCGCTGAGCTAAACCCCTTCGCTGGAGTTTGACCACCGGAGAGAGCGCCGACGAGTCCAGACACGACCACCATCGCCAGAGGAGAGCCGACAATCTGTTTTAGCTAGGAGGAAGGACCCGAAGGGAGTAAGGTAGGTCTCCATTACCACCTTACGACGATATTGTGGTTTTCTTTGCATCTGTTTCCTTCAACCCCTTCGAATAGAAGCTTTTTCGTGGATAGATCAGGTGTTGATCGGTTTGATCTAGATCTTGAGTCCAGATCATCACCACGTCCACACTTGATCTTTGCACCTCTGTTCATCGTAAAAACCCATGCAAGCCATGCAAGAACACGTACAAACTGATCTAATAAAACAACACCACAGGATTAGCATGCATACGCACCATTGCATCTTGAGTAAAGTTTGTGCATGATAATTGATTGCTGTGAACCTTGTATATGCGTGATCATGAGTAGAAGGACAAGCTCAGGGAGCTATCTACGACGAGCCACAATACCAAGACTTCAACATCCAAGAGCAACAGAAACCACAGGAACAAGGCAAGTGCCCCTTGACCATATTGATCCCATGTTTTTGAAACTGTTTTGTTTGCGAAAACTGTGCATGCTTGAGTCAACTTGATGGGAAACCCTTTTCATAGGAGTTTATTAGTTTTGTTAACCACCCTTGTCGCCGGGAAAGTTAATGAGTCGGGTGTGGTCAGTTTTGCTTTTTGCTTCCTAATCTTCGTGATATGGGAAGCGATAGAATGTGTCTAGCTAACTGCACTCGTATGAGTAATGATAATGAGAACTTGATGTTAATGAACATGAACCGGAGGGACATCTAGGCAAGCTTGGTTTTGTGGAAGTGGTAGAATGAGATGGTGGTTTACTTGCCGTAGATCTAAGGACCGGTTCATGCCAGCACATGCCAGGATAACAGTGCCACCACAAGGCCAAATATGGGTGCGGCTTAGCTGACTAATTAGGTAAGTTGCTAGATTGTTATGGACCATGGAAGGCGCGGGGAATGGGAGTCGAGTGAGGACTGCCCTGGGAACTGCATGGTACAAGAGGGGGCCCGTGGGTGGGAGAATGGAGATTCTAGCCTGCTGGTGAAACTTTAGTGAGTCCATACATCTAGTAGCCCCTTTGTAAAGGCTATTTTATGATCTCTTGGCCATACACCGACGGTTGTGTACTGGTATAATGGAGGTTCTGCAGTCGCCGATGGGTGACGAAATCACAAACTTGTGGGTAAAGTGGTGCAAACTCTGCAGGGTATAAAACTATCATGATAGCCGTGCTTACGGTCACAAGCGCCTGGCCAACTCACATTTCATGATTAGATGGGATGGTTATTGGGATGGTGTATTTGGTTTGGTTATTGGTTTGGTCTTTGGATTTGGTTTTCGGGACTGTTGAGTCCGGGTAACGAGATTGGTTGTATGACTGTTGAGTCATGGCAATGAGATTTGATCTCGGTTATGAGATGGAATTGAATATGAGATGAGATGGTAGTGAATACGAGATGGTATTCATGAGCGTGTGAAAAGTTGAGAAAGATAAATGTTCAGATGAGATATGAAAAGTGGTGAATCATGATGGAGATACATTGATGTTTAAATACATGTTGGGATTACATTCACTTAAAGCTAGTTGCTGTTTTTATCATGATTTGTGAAATAAACTTTACTTTTATGCAATGAGCCTTTTTATACCTACCTTGTTGTAAGCTACATGTCATACTTTCCACACTTGCTGAGTATGTCATGTACTCACCTTGCATTATCATACATCATCAGCAACAGGAGAGGAGTACTATGAAGACCATGTGGAGTATTAGGCGTGTAATCTACCCTCAACCTTGCCTGTGGAGTAGAGATGGAGCCGCCGCTGCTGCTTAGTTTGCTTCCACTATAGTTTAGAAGACTTCCACTTCTAGAATAAGACTTCCGCTGCTAAGATAAGATTTCCGCTGCAATAAATGTTGATGTAATAAAGTACTTGAATCTATTCATTCGTGGTTATATATATTCTGAATTCAGTTTGTGGATTATATGTGTATGTGTGATGAATATCCTGGGCACAAATATGCATCAGTCCAGGTTTCGTGGTTTTTCCACAGAACCGAGGCGTCACACACGGTCCCCGGCGGCGGCACCGCATGGATGGGCCTCACGCTAAGGTATGGCACCGGATGAGACGTCGTCCGGTCGATGAAATATGTGCCGTCGTCTTCGAGGTGCAGCTTCTTCTTGGGCCTCAGCAGGGGGTCGATGATCTCTACCTCGTCTTCGCTGATGCCACTCTCCTCCTCCTCCTCCTCCTCCTCCTCCTCCTCCTCCTCCTCGCCAGTGACCCCATCGGCTTCCTTCTCCTCCTTCACATTGACCTCGTCAGCTTACTCCTCCTCCTTCACATCAACATCGTTGGCTTCCTCCTCCTTGAAATTGACCTCGTCGACTTCCACCTTCACATCGAACTCTTCAACTTCTTCCCCTTCCTTCATATTGACTCCGTCGGCTTCCCCATCCTGCATCACCTGGCGACCAGATTGCTCCTGGAAGGGACCTCAGCTTCAATTGGAGTGTGTGTGAGCAGCGATAGCGGAGGGAATCAGGATGGTGATCGGCCTCGGGGAAGGGGAGTCTTTTTGGCAGGGGATATGAGAGGGAAGGGAAAAAGTTTTTTCTTCGATCTCGGAGGGAAGAAGCAGATGGAGGGAAAAAGGAAACTTTTGGCAGTCGGCACCGCGTTGCGCGGCTTTGCTCGCCGTTGGCTATGCATTTCCCAATGCTTATCATGTCTGTAAATTTCTTTGTTTTGGATGGAGGTTTGATCATACAACTAGAGAAACCAAGGAATGTGCGAGTTATATCTGTCGCATCTTGTAATAGAAAAATAAAAAGTAGTGTCATTTCAGATTCATTGACTACAAAATAAAGTTTATGAAATTAAATTTCAATATATAATTACAATTTTCTTTCACACACTTACACACATACAAACAGATTAAGAGAATTGTTATGGATCAAACTGCTGCGTGGTTACATGAGCTTCGAACATACCATGATCGAATACATGGATAGCTGTGATCATATGGAATCATTCAGTTAGACTGAACTGAGATTTTTTAACAGCTCTTCCTAAAGCAGCCAGCCCAATCTGGTTGAACATAAGTCTCTGCTTTGCAACGATAGCAAGTGTGATGATGTAACACCTGGTTTTCTTGTAGACAACCCGAGTGAATATACATATGTATGACAAGATCATTCATTTTCATACATATGCCAACAAGTAGTGAAACATCATATATTACAAGTCAAGTTCATCGTGTAATAAAATATTACAAATATGTCTTCATATACTATATTAAGGTACTAAATATATAAATGATAACACTGCAAAATTAATCTTGTGGAGATCCATCACAGGCGTTGCCCGGGGGATTCCACAAGCCTAGTAGAGGTATTTAGGGTCGACGTCGTCTTTGTTATACTCCACACCATCTCCATAGCCTGAGCAGCAATTAAATTCAAGAAAAACCAAGCTTAAGTACCTAAGATACTCAGCAAGTGTGGGAAAGAAATAACATGAAGGCCAATACAAGGAAAGGCTTACGTCATTGTTTTGGCACTACGTTTATATTCTAACTCCTTACCTTGAATTAGCACCAATATTACTTCATAAATGAATTCACCCATTCCCATAACCACATCATCAGTGTTAAGTTTCCCATATAACATGCTCAACCATTTCACTTTGTAATCCACTAATCATGAAGAAGTCTGAGCCGCTCTTAACCGTGAGCACGGCTGTCAATGACAGTTTTCCAACTCTACCGAGTTTGTGCCGCTTTACCCAAAAGTAGTGATTTCATCTCCCGTTTCAGGGTGGACTAAAAGAACCTCTATTTTTCCCGTGGTGGCCAACCACATTCACACTAACATGGTGTGCGGCCAGAAGATCACTACGAGACCTTTACAAAGGGATTCCCGACTAGCATGAGCCCACTGAGGTTTCACCCCTAACAGCATCCAGGATGCTACAAACCTCCGCTGCAGTGGCCTCTCTTGAGCCTTGCAGTTTCGAAGGTAGTCCAGCTGACTCCTATTCCCCGCACCTTCTGAACACCGACCCATACTACAATGGAAATGGACCTAATTACTTGGCCAAGCTGCCCCATCTCAGCATGTGGTGGCATGGTAAACTAGGTTAAATCCTCCGTGAACCGGTCCTTAGACCCCACGAAAGCACTAAACACCAGCTCAATTTCTCGTGCACACAACCCCAACCAATTTCATCCAGCTTGCCTAGATTCCTAACTTTACAACATATCATCATAATCCATTCAATGTTCAATAATCCAAAATTATATTTTATATCCCAATTTTCCCAAAAACTCTAAGCATGATTAAGCATAACACAATCATTCATATACTAATGAATCTCTCACCATGGCTACAAGGAATTATGAGGAATACTGGGGAAAACATCCTAACAAGGGTTTTCATAATTTAGAACACATGCATATAATTTCTAGCTAATATCAAAAAATAGGGGCAAACTTGGTCAAGAACACTTGCCTTCTTCTTGTGGTTGCTCAGGAATGTCGAAGACTTGCTCTTGGAGATTTAGAACAGGATCTTGGGCTGGTTCTACCCATGCAACACACATAAAACAAATATAAATAACATTCAATAAGCAATCATTCAATCATAGACAATTATATCAATTTAATATGCATAAATATGTATGTTCAATTATCACTTGTATTTCTTATGTAAAGTTACCTCTTTATTCATCTCATACTTCATTTAGTACTCTGGCCTAGAATCACTAAATACATGTTGTGTATATGTTTGTTTTTTGTTTCATAGGATAAAACATTTACCTACATCATTATACCATTCGTATGCCACATTTTGGTGTGTATATATGGGTATATATTGCTTATATCTTCAAGTTAGGCCTAACTTGGTTCCACACATGTTATACATGTGAATGGGTTTAACTTTGTAGGGTATATACTACTTCTAATTTTTCTATTTCAGATTTAACCATGCACTAAAAATAAGATTTTTGCCATAAACAGGTTTCTATAGTCTGGTTAAATTTTCAGCTACTAGATTGCACTAAATTGCATTCTCAGTATTGTGTAAGTGTATGTGTGCATGTTCTATTGATACATATACTGCTTTTAGTGTAAATTCAATCCAGATTTTATTCCTACATGTGATTCCAGCCTTACGTATATTTTATCCTCTCAAATTTCATTTCAGATACAATTAACACACCCAAACATGTTGTTTCAGCTTAAAAATGAATTTCTATAGCTCTTAATACACTTTTCAGATTCCAATTTGCAACTAAAACAAGAAGAAGCAAAAGAAGCAATCGACCTACAAGATTATCTTTCTACTATTCAAAAATTGACTCCGGAACAATTAAACACAGAGATCAAAAACCTTGAGATAAAAATCTTCAAGAGGTTTCCTAAAAGAACATATAACTTGGAGTTCATTTTTTGTGACTAATTGGTGCTTCAGAAATTTTTATATGAATTTCAGACTTCAAAATTCACTATTTTTGTTTGCTATGAAGTCTCAAGTTCAAATATGGTCTATTGCAGGGTCAATCTGAAATTCTAACATCATTATCAGGGGCCTAAATCCTTAATTCAGTGCTAATATCAATTTAAAAAAGATTACAGGGGTTAAAACAACCATTTACATGTGTTTTCACAATTTCTGAGAAGTTCAGGGCCTAGCTCAGAAAAATTCAGTGCAAAAATCCCATTTTCCTAAAGTTCCAGGGGTCCCTCGGTAAGAAATCCAACGGGTTAAGGGGGATTTGATTTGGGTCGTCGGATTTAAAGAAAGGGGCTCATATTATAAGAAATGAAGGGGTATTCGGGCTGCTATTCTCGGCTGTATGATCTAAAATGGAGGGCGCACAGGAGGCCACGTCACTCTGGTCAGCGCCAGCTGAGCTGTGCGGCGGCGCTCGGCGATGTTCGCTGGCGATCTCGCTAGAGCATAGCAAAACCTTGACCAAACTCACTAATTCTTGCCTCCCTTTGCATAAACCGAAGGAGGGGGAAGGGCAACACACCTTGGATGTTTTGATGAACCAGAAGTGCTCGGAAAGTGGTAGGCGATGGCGGTGAGCGGCAGAGCTCATCGGTGATAATCGGTAAGGCGTTTGCGTGCGGGATCTCCGAAGTTTTCTTGCCCAGGAGTTGCCTTGTGACACACCAAAGCCCACCGGATGATCAGAGAGGGGAGGGAGAAGGTATGTTGGCATGGCGATTGTGAGGGGCGACGGTTGCTCACCGGCGCACATCGGCTTTGGTTTTCCTGGTGTAGACTCACCGCGGGGTGAACTCCAACGGGTCGTCGATGCTTCTCTGATGCACGGTGACACGTTAAATCGACGAAAGCAGTGGTTTTTGTGGTGAATTTTGGAGCTCAGCGGCGACTTACCGAAGGCAGCGTGAGCGTGTGCGAGGAGTGGAAATTAAATTCCGAGATGGCTCCAAATGAGGGCAATGTGGTTCGGGGGACGCGAGGGAACCGTATGTAGCGTGTGGAACGGACACGGTTGAGCGCGTGGTGATCGGGTGCGGAGATCGTGGGCGCGCGTGAGGCTCATCCGGTAGTTGGAAGGGGGAGATCGAGCTGACAAGCGGGCCCGGTGCGTCAGTGAGAAGGAGGGTGAGGAGGGCTGGCGGGCTGCTAAGCTGCACTGGGTTTTGGCACAAAGGGAGTTTTTCCTTTTTCTCTCTTTTTCTTTTTGTTTACTCTTTTAAATTTTGATCTGACTTGTTTTCACTCCATAGCTCATGCATGATTCAAATTCGACTTGAATTCACGTTCTTGAAAATTTGGATGTTACAACTCTACACCCCTTAAAATAAATCTCAACCTAAGGGAATAGATTGGGAAACCGTGATTTGAGTTTGCCTTCTCTTTCCCAAGTGGCTTCTTCTTCTGAATGATGTTTCCACTGCACCTTGCACATATGAATCCTCTTGTTCCTCATGATGCGTTTTGTTGCCTCAAGAATATTGACCGGATACTCGATATATGAAAGGTCTTCTTGTACATCCAACTCGTTCATCAGCAACTACTCTTTTGGTGTCCACAAACGTTTCTTGAGTTGCGATACATGAAATACATCATGCACATCCGGTAGACGAGAAGATAACTCCAAACGCTATGCAACTCCCCCCTTTCGCTATAGAATCTTCAAGGGTCCGATGTAGAAAGGTACCAGCTTCACTGTCACTTTGAATCGACAAAGTTCTCTGATAGGAAACACTATGAGGTACACGTAGTCTCCAACTCCAAAGGTTAACTCTCCTCGTCTTGTATCGGTATAACTCTTCTGTCAGGTCTGAGCTACTTTCAAATTGTTGCGGATTTTCTTTTACTTTCCTCTCAGCATATCGTAACACCTCTGGCCCAAACACTTGACTCTCTCCCGTCTGATCCCAGATAGAGGAGTCCTGCATTTTATCCCATAAAACGCCTCAAATGGAGACATTTTCATGCTGGCATGGTTTCTGTTATTGTAAGATAATTCCGCATACTGTAAATTTGGGTTCCATCTTTCTTATCCACGAAGAGCATGGGGGCTCCCCACGGTGACGAGCTTGGGTGTATAAAACCCTTATCGAGCTGCTCCTGAATTTGTTTCTTGAGCTCCACTAATTCATTAACAGGCATCCTATATGGCCTCTTCGCTGTAGGTGCAGTTCCGGGTACTAAATCAATGGCAAATTCAATGTCCCGGTCAGGTGGCATACCTGGAAGTTCTTCCAAATGGAACACATCTGAATATTCTTGAACCACCGGAATGCTTTCCAATGTCACTTCTTCGATGTGGTTCAACACTGCCTTCTCCGTTGTAGGTTGGGCTGCCTCAAACTCAATACGAGTACCGTGCTCACTTGTCAACTGCACGATCCTTGAGCACATTGAATCACTCCGTTGTGCTTTATTAACCAATCCATTCCAAATATTATGTCAATCCCCTGGTAACCCAAGACAATAAGGTTGGCTAGAAAGTCTACCCCCTTATTTTAAGGCTTACTTTCGGACATACTATATTAGTCCTAATCTCTCCATCGGGAGAATTAACCAATTAGTTTGTTTCATGTGGGATATGGGAAGGTTATACTTGGCAACATACTTGGATGAGATGAATGAATGCGATGCTCTAGAATCAAATAAAACAGTGGCTGGGTTGGATTTGGCGAGAAACATAACAATCACGACGTCCTTAGCTTGTTATGCTTCTTCAGCAGAGACGTGATTCACATTGCCACGAGCATAGTTCTGCTGTCCACGATTACCTTGCATAGCTCCTCCATTCAGACGTGGGTTCTGCTTAGGTGCGTTGTTCGGCTGTCCAAGGACTTTCTTCGGGCACTGAATTGCAAAGTGTCCCGTCTCTCCGCATGAAAAACATGCCTTGTTACCCATAACAGCAGGAATGTTGGGACGAGGCTGGTTTTGAGCATAGGCGCCCATGTTGGGATAGGGCGCAGGAGGCATAGGCATACGAGGTGCTTGCATAACAGGACGTTGCTGCAGTGGCTGATTAGAGCGAGGTGGATTTGCAGGGCGGAAAGTAGAAGCGGATGAGCCATAGTGTGGTGCAGCTGGTGGCATGAAACGGGGACGTACATTGCTCCCTTGTGGCTGTCCTTGATATGGATGATTTGCTCCGTCAACCAATCATACAAGTCACCTAACATGACCATGATGCTCTGCCGACCATAATTACTGTAGTGTTGAACAGAAATTATAAATAAAAATGCAAGTTTCAACATCCAGATTCTAGGCCCGCTACCTGAATTTAGATCAATGGGAAGCCATGCACTGTTTTGCAATACTAAAAGTTTACAAATGATAAGGTTTGTAGCTTCACAAGGTTTAAATGTATGGTGCTCTTTGACATGACTATGCTGTAAGTTAAGATACCCAATCAAAAGGTAACCAGCTATCCTCCTACATTAAGACTGATAATACGAGATCGTCAAAGTGCGGCTCCATTTTTCAAAGACGTTTCCTCTTGGCTACTGTTGTTTTTGGTTCTCTAATCTCACAAGTTTATATATAGCAGTAAGGGGCTATTTGAGACGCCCATACTAGTGCCTCAAATTTTGCCTGACGTTTAACGCTTCCGTAAACAGGTCTAGAATTCTTGTCTCCAGATCCTCCTTTGTGAAGAGCGTTCATACTGATGAAGAAACAACAAAATCTCTGTATGGTGTAGCCATTCTCCCAAGATGTGGAGGCTTACTTTGGTTTATAAGATCAAATGGAAGCTGGCCAGTTTCGGAGAGATTTTTCTGAATGAGCACTCTAAAGAAGGCCAGAAAATTTCGCCAAAAGTGGACATCAAAATTATCCCTGAGCAAACGAGCAGTGATATTTGCGCCAAGAGGGAACCATTGAGTATCCTTGCTACTTCCATGGCTATCTGCACAAGCCTCGGGTGGGCCTCAGGATCCATGCTTTCAAATGCAAGTGTCTTGAAGAAATACCAATATGCCTTATGGGACAGATATTTCAGAGCTAGAGTTTGTGTTGTTCCAAACTTTACAATCTTGTCAGAGCGGCTTGTAATCATGATTTTGCTACCGCTTGGCAGGCACAGTTTGAAAGCAGAATACATCCTATCCCATGAATCTTCATTTGTGCCCCCTGCAACTCCACAACAAACTACCAGTCTTCTATCTTCTTTTAAGTTTTGACATGCGATTTTATGTTTCATTGGACATCCTTTTCTGAAAGTCACTAACTTGTAGTCTATAAAATCATGGTATTGTAAGAACAGGATTTCGGAGAAATGGTCAACTCTTTTGTCCTTGCAGATGTGAGATACAAGGGTGCTCTTGCCAACTCTGCCTGGACCGACTAATGGAAGAACCTGTACTTCAGAACCATGAGGCCATGTATGCAACACGAGTTTAATGGCAAGTTCAGCTTCCATATGTGGTGACCAAACATGCAGTTGTTGAGGAGGACATGTATGCTATAAGGCTGGTGGAAAAGGCGAGGGCAGCTCATCGAGAACATTACCAGCTCCTCCACATCAAGAATCATGAAGCTCAAATCATCAGGTGCCTTTTGCAGTTGTTCTAAAATATGTGTGTTTCTACCAGAGACACATAAATCTTTCAGAGAACTTAATTTGGACAGGGATAAGGAGTGGCCTACAACCAGATCATTTGCGTATAACAGCTTCCATACATGGCATTTCTCAGTCCTTCCAGTTGTTTGAGCATAGCATCGTTTGTGATGGGTCGTCGCATGGCCTCTTCGATTAGTGATGGGACCTGGGTCGTGATGGGCCGTTGCATGACCTCTTCGATTAGTGTTGGGACTTGGGCCATGTTGGGCCAGCATGGCCCGGCCCATTAGTGCTTCGTGCATGTTTGGCCCACGGTACGATAGCCCGTCATGCCTTTTCGTGCTAGGCCGATTGGCACGACGTTGTGAAAACGCGACCCAAGCACAACCCACGGCACAACGGGCTATGGTCAGATCGTGCCTGGCGCGAGCACAACCAAATATGAGCTCTGTAGTATTTTTCAGGTGTTACATGCACAAAAGTTTTTTTAAAAAAGTTACTAAAATTACTGAAGTTTAAGTCGGTTATATTACTTGTACTTATCAAATTTGACTTCCAAAATCATCATATAATGATGGGAATAAAAATAAAAAACAATTAAAAAGTTTTTTTGTCTTTTTTATCTCAGAAATTAAAGTGAATTTTGAAATGAATTTTTTGTGGGACTTTTACATGATAATACCCACCTCTATGATTTTTGTAAGATTTTTCAAATTTATTTGTGTCAATGTGTGTTTGAATTTTAGTAAATGCCACATATGTTATTAGCTTTTGAGACAAATGAATGGTTATGAGAACCTTCACGAGTCTAAAGGGTTAAAAAAAGTATACAAAATTCCTTCATGTAGATATACATAATATGTACCATACACAATAAATTTGGGTTCAAGATTCTCATTTTTTGGAGATCTACAAAAATGTGAAGAATATGTACATATGGATTGTTTAATGCTTTACAGAAAATATCAAATTGAACTTTATAAGGTTGATGAAAATGCTTTCATGTGGTAGAGCAGATTTTTTGAGGGATTTAGCAAAAAAAATCATCGCATTCAGACCATATTTGTTAATTTTATACATGTTTTAATTTTTAACTTCGAATCAAAATAAAAAATAGAAGCTGGCACAAGAACAAGTGAATTTCATGCTGATTCCGTACCGTCGGTCCAAATTCGGGTCGTGCTGGCCCAAGCACGGCCCAAAGTACGTGTCGTACCACCCGTCAGGCCCAAACATTAGGCACGACTGGGCCCGAAAAGTCAGACCGGGAATCGGGTCGTCTTGTGCTCTGGGCCGCCCAAACAACCCAAAGTCTCAGGACTATTTTCCATGATGATCAGTGCCCGTAGCACAACTCTGCCCATTTGATCCTCCACAGCCAGCGCGTATCTTCTACTGAGGAAATAATTTATGGATCTAGTGGTGAGCTCACCCAGAACAGCAGAAAGGAGAATCTCCATTTGCAGGCAACTGGCGCAGGAGAGGACAAACAAACCTGTGGAATGGCACAGGATGGCTCTCAGTCAAGCAAGGATGTATTAAGTATTAGTGATGCAAATTTTGGGTTCTAGTCCAATAGTCCATGCACGTGTTATTTCATGTTCGACTTTCATGACCCCCTAAGAAAAAATGTATATTGACCAAGCACTACCAATATTGATACATAGTTCAATCTAAAGCTAAGAGAGTCAATCCTACAATTGGATAGAACACATGCTAGAGTAGTGATGCATTGTGATACTACACCATATCATCCTTTGGTAGACCCAACAAACTTCGGTGAACATAGCAACTGATTTAAGATGTCTCATTTCCATTTGTGTAAAAGTATTGGTTTCTAGATCACATATGAACAGTTGCCCCGTCAGTGCATTATAAATGACTACCTCCCATCATCTAACAGAAACAGAGGCTTTGTATGAGAATCATAATGATACTGAATAATTTGAGTAATCCGTATGCTATATTGTTTCACCCAGATTTTATTCTCACTGTCTGTTAGAAACCAGAGATCCATGATATATGGGTCCTCATGGTAGCAAGCATTCCAGCCTCACGGTGGCCACATATTGGCCCAACGAGACATCTCCTCCATTCCTCTCTTCCAAGGTTGAATGGAACAATAAAGTTTGGAGCAATGAAGTCTGGAGTAAAGAAGTCTGGATCAATGTTTGACGCCAAGAAATACACCACTCCATCCACTGCAATACCAGTCGATGGCTTGATAAAGGGTACTATTGGGTTTTGCACTGTCCTCCATCGTGCATGATCAGTGGCACTATTGATGGTAAACACCTCAAAGAGTTGTTAACCAAGGCCCATGAATCCTGACTGGTTGAACATCTGGAACACCTTGTACACCCCAGTGGATGCGACCCGTCCTAGTGTGAAGAAGGTGTATGTTTTCCTTAAGTTTACACGATTCACATGCTCTGGTGTCGGACCTTGAGGAAGAACGTAAACAGCCTCGGTAGCCGGGTTGAGCATGCAACACTCGTTCCACTCTGTAGCCAGACAAGTTAGGTTGAGGCGAGTAAACAACAGCTGGTTGGGAGCATTGGTAATGGCCATCCGCTTGAGGACTCTGCCGTAAACATCCACCACATGAATCTGGTCCCAATCACCCCTAAATGCGGCCAAGAAAAGTGATCCTGTATGGCAGGCACCATGCGCGCTGATGAGCAGAGGATCGGTGGTGATGGAGAGCCATGAGCGGCAGACAGTGCGGAGGCGGCAAAGGTCCTTGGCTGGGAGCCGCAACAGGACGTCAAACAACATGTCTAGGGTGAGCGCACTGTAGCTGGACATGTGGGGCACCAACATACCTTGATTGCTCGGTGGAGAGTACGGCTGTTGGGGCGCCATCGACAAAGCCTACAAGAAAATCAAAAAGTTAAAAAAATGAAATTTATGGAGCGAAGTGAAGATGGAATTGGACCATGATAGGAAAACAAATGCACCAGCAGAATTGCATCAATCAAGCGACCAGTAGAGGAAGGGGAAATAGATGACGGTAAGGAGTCATTTGCCGTTGAATGACTGTTGACCAACTTTCTCTCCATTAATTCCTTGTTTTCCCTGTGTTTTACTAGTATGATCAAATTAAGAGGAGACTTAATAAAATACTAATTTAACATTTACGCTCCTCCCTTCTTAACTTCAGTTTTTACTATATACTTTAGAATTTACCACGATTACCCTGCTGTCATGATCAACAGATATTTGAAACTTGTCTTGTGTGTTTCCTACTTCTGTACCTATTCTAATTGCATTTTAAATGAGTCCTCAGCCACTAACCTCTAAAAAATACACTATGCCAGTTGAAATGTTAGCTACATATGATGCGTTAACTGGTCAGCAAACTGAAGGTTAGATTTGGACCATATCCATAATCATTATGCTACTTTATAATACTCAATCATGCGTGAGAGATTTAGTCAAAGGAAAGTAATACCATGCACCACCTGAGAACGAGAGATTCTTCGGTGACTCTTCTTCGGAGACCTACTGAAACTACTCAATATTGTGCACTTGGAAATCATGATCAGATGTGACCCCACAGTGAAGAGGCTCCAAAAGAACTTTGATAGGACTATTTCAGGGAGTGTTGTTATTCGATTGGTAGTTCAGAAAACCGTCATGTTCAGAGATGCTCTGTTACTGAAGAACCACTTACATACAGTTTTGATATCCAAGAAAGAATGAGCACAGCATCCCTGTTTTCTCCTTTTTCTTCCTTACTGGTATGACGCATCACTGGCGCGCTGACTGCTCTGATATGTAACATTGGGTTACACAGGCAAGACGTGAAATTGTTGTCCATATTGGATTAGTGAGCACAGGCTGAAAATTCAGGAGGGAGAGCTCACCTGTGGTTTCCATTGGGTGCAGAGCACTGGAGAGCAGCGGCCGAGCCTTAGAAGACAGGGGAGGAAGAGGAAAGCGACTGTGGTGACTACATGAATGCACGATGAAGGACATTTCCTTTGCTCTTGAGGCACTGTCTCGAGACGACTTTGGGTTTTGTGATGTCAATCATTTTCAGTATCACATACATATGATTTACCTTCGAACAGAGTTTGCTTAAATTGCACAATGCATATACGACTGTGCAAGTCACATGTCTATACTTGAGACACACATGCACCAAGTATTAAGTTACAAAAAGTGACAAACTCATTAGTGTTAGAGAAACAGGTAGCATTGAAATACAATGTTATCAAATGGTCAAGTAATTATGCATAACCATTACATACATATTAAGAGGAAAAAATATTTTCACCCAACATTACAAAGTGGTGGAAGTTGAAAGGAGAATCACAAGAATCCTTTAAAAATAGTGTGATCACAGAAGGACCCTGGGCAGAAAATGGAGATGCAGATAGTATGTGGGTGAAGATGGCAACTTGTATTAGGAAGGTAGCTAGTGAGGTGTTCGGTGTGACAAAAGGAAAGAAACTTGTAGATAAAGACATTTGGTGGTGGAATGAGGATGTACAAAAGGCCATTAAGGAGAAGGAGTGTTACAAGAGTTGGCATAACGATAGAAGCGCAAGCAACATGCTTAAGTACAAAGAGGCCAAGAAAAATGCAAGGCGGGCTGTGATTAAGGCAAGAGGACAGGCCTATGATGAGTTATATGAGAGACTAGAGACAAAAGAAGGTGAAAAGGACATATACAAGATAGCAAAAATCTGCGAGAAAAAGTTGAGGGATTTCAATCAAGTTAAATGCATCAAAGATGAGACTGACCGCATTCTAGTGAAGGATGAAAAGATTAAGAATAAATGGTGGGATTACTTTAGTGGGCTATTCAATGATGGGAATGGGAGAACTATGGTTGAGTTGGATGACTCCTTTGATGACTCCAACAGGCGGTTCGTGCGGAGGATACAAGAGTTTGAGGTTAAGGAGGCCTTAAAAAGGATGAAAGGGGGAAAGACCCTCGGCCCTGATGATGTCCCTATTGAGGTGTGGAGATGCCTTGGGGACGTGGCAATAGTATGGCTCACAAAGCTATTCAACCATATTTTTCAGTCAAACAAGATGCCTGAAGAATGGAGGAAAAGTATATTGGTACCTATCTTCAAAAATAAAGGCGATATTCAAAGTTGTACTAATTATCGAGGGGTTAAGCTTATGATTCATACTATGAAGCTGTGGGAGAGAGTGATTGAACACCGCTTGAGGAAAGTGACCAATGTCACTAAAAACTAGTTTGATTTTATGCTGGGAGATCTACAATGGAGACGATTTTCATGCTTCGTCAGCTTATGGAGAGATATAGGGAGCAGAAGAAGGACTTGCATATAGTGTTCATTGACTTGGAGAAGGCGTACGACAAGATACCAATGTCAGTCATGAGGTGGGAACTAGAGAAACATAAAGTGCCAACAAAGTACATTACCCTTATCAAAGATATGTAAAATAATGTTAGGACAAGTGTGCGTGTAAGTGATAGTGAGACCTATGCATTTCCTATCATGGTAGGACTGCATCAAGGATTAGCTTTGAGCCCATACATCTTTTCCTTGGTGATGGATGAGGTGTCGAAGAATATACAAGGGGATATCCCTTGGTGCATGCTCTTTGCCGATGATGTAGTGCTGGTAGATGAAACTAGGGATGGTGTTGATAAGAAATTAGAGATATGGAGACAGACCTTAGAGTCTAGGGGGTTTAGACTTAGTAGGACCAAGACTGAGTATATAAGGTGTGACTTTAGTGGTGTTAATTGTGAAGAGGGAAATGTTAGTCTACAAGGACAAATAGTACCTAGAAGGGACTCTTTCCGATACTTAGGATCAATGTTACAAAGCAATGGCGATATTGATGAGGATGTTTGCCATAGGATCAAGGTAGGGTGGATGAAATGGCGACAAGCCTCTAGAATCCTATGTGATAGGAAGGTCCCACAAAAGCTAAAAGGGAAGTTCTATAGGACGGTGATCAGACCCGCGATGCTTTATGGGGCAGAATGTTGGCCAACTAAACGGCAACATGTCCAACAAATGAGTGTCGCAGATATGCGCATGCTACGGTGGATGTGCGGGCACACGAGAAGAGATCGAATAAGGAATGAGGCGATTTGTGATAGGGTAGGGGTGGCACCGATTGAAGAGAAGTTAGTCCAACATCGACTAAGGTGGTTTGGACATATCCAGCGGAGACCTCCAGAAGCACCGGTTAACAGTGGGATTTTAAGAGGTAGAGAAAATATTAGGAGGGTAGAGGACGGCCAAGGTTGACCTGGGAGGAGGCGGTAAAACTATAGTTGAGAGATTGGAATGTATCCAGATACTTAGCTCATGATAGGACCGCGTGCCGATGGGCTGGCTTGCTTGGGCGTGATCACTCCTGGTTTAGGCTGTCCACGGCGACCAGTTCCGGCTTCTTCAGTTCAGTTCGGAAGCAGTGGGAACTTTGCTGTTTCTAGGCGCCGGTGAGCTCGGGACGGCGGAGGAAAGGTGCTAGCCGGTTAAAGCACGCTGGTGCTCTGCTTATTGCTGAAGGAAGCTCGATCATCCGAGCTCAGCTGCTGTGGTTATCGGGAGAACGCAGAGAGGCGGGTTCTGCTCGGGAAGAAAACAGCGAGTGAGAGCTCGGACCGGGAGAAAGCAAAACGGCGCTGTTGCACTCGGGTGAGGTGATGAGGACGAGCAGAAGACGATCCAGCAGGAGGTGGTGTCGGTGAACGTGGTCCGAGCAGCTGCTGTCGCGCGCTGAGGAGTCGAGCATGTCGGTTTAGAACAGTCTATGACATGTGGGGTCCACAGCCACAATTCTCCCTCTTATCCCCCAATTCCGTTTAAAATAGCAAACGAGCTCCGAATTCGATCAAACTTGGAGGATAGGTCAAAAGAATTATGAGGAACTCAAATCTGAAATCAGATTTTGAAATTGAGTTTGTTTGGTTCAAAATTCAAATCCAAGTTTGAATTTGAACATGCCCTCATTTAATCCTCAGAATAAATAGTATATGAAACCTAAAATTCTCCAAATTTGAAAGTTAGACTCTTGAATACATGAGAAGTGCATCTATGATCTCAAATATAGGCCTTTAGACAATCTGAATAGGAATCCTTTCAAAAGATTCAAAATGGTGTTTAAATTTCCTCCACTCTCCTCACAGAGAAGGTGCACATGAGTTAGAGTTTTTGGGACTCTAATTCTTTCCCCTAGGTTAACATATGTTGAGCATGGGCTAGAGAAAATTTTTAACTCCCTCACATGTCCATTTTAGTGTTCATCATTTCATGTGACACAACTATAGTCTTTTATCGCCTTAACTTTATTTCATAAGTTGACATCAAACTTTACAAAAGTTAGGGCTGTTACATTCCTCCCCCCTTAAAAGAATCTCATCCCGAGATTACAAAAGAAAGAAGAAGGGAGAATGACTACAAGTCAGGAAAATTTAAACGGAGAAATTCCTCGCTTTCCCACGTGGCTTCATCAGCGGTGTGGTTGCTCCACAAGACTTTGTAAAATCGCAATGTCCGATTTCTTGTGGCGCGAATCTTCTCATCGATAATCTGTATCGGGTACTCAGAATAAGTGAGATCCGGTTGAAGATCCTCAATGTTCTCCATATGAACCGCGGCTGGGTACTTAAGATATTTCCGCAGGTAAGAGACATGGAAAACATTGTGAATACCCGAAAGTGACGTCGGTAACTCTAGACGATAGGCCACGGGTCCGCATATCTCAGTGACAGCAAACGGCCCGATGAGTCGTGGAGCGAGCTTTCCCTTCACTCCAAAACGATGAACCCCTTTCATTGGAGAGGCACAAAGATAAACGTGGTCCCTGATGTCGAAGTGAAGAGGTCGACGTCTTTTGTCTGCATAGCTTTTCTGCCGAGATTGAGCAGCCTTTAAGTTGGCTTGAATCACTCGCACTCGTTCTTCGGCTTCATTCACCAGATCAATCCCGTAGACCACTCTCTCGCCGGACTCACACCAATTCAGCGGTGTGCGGCACTTCCGGCCATAAAGAGCTTCATACGGGGCCATCTTGATGCTGGATTGATAACCGTTATTATATGAGAATTCTGCTAACAGTAGATGGTCATCCCAATTCTTCCCATGATTGATGACACATGCCCGTAGCATATCCTCTAGAATCTGATTTATCCTCTCCGTTTGACCATCAGTTTGCGGATGATACGCTGAACTCCGAATCAGCTTGGTTCCCAGTGAAGCATGTAGTTGCTCCCAAAATCTGGATACAAATAACGCACCACGGTCAGACACGATGGCGCGGGGAACCCCATGTAAACACACGATTCTTGAGATGAACAGATCCGCATACTTCTTTGCCACATATTTAGTATGGACTGGAATAAAATGAGTTGTCTTGTTCAAACGATCGATGATTACCCAAATAGAATCATGTTTGTTGCTGGTCATGGGTAAACCGACGATGAAGTCCATACTTATGTCTTCCCACTTTCATGCTGGAACCTTCAGCGGTTGAAGTGGTCCGGCTTTCCTCATATGGTCGGCTTTAACCCGCCGACACGTATCACACTCGGATACGTTTTTCGGAATCTCTCTTTTCATCCGTGTCCACCAGAACTTAGATTTCAAGTCCTGGTACATCTTATTGCTTCCCGGATGAATGGAATACTTGGATAGATGCGCTTCATCTAATATCTTCCTCCGCAATTTCATATTCCGGGGTACAACTATGCGGTTGTTAAACCATAGAGTACCCTCTTCATCCTTGCGGAACATCTTCAATTCACCGTTGTCCACTCTCCTCCGGATGTGAGACATACCCCTGTCTCTCTTCTGAGCCTCTACAATCTCATCTAGGATTGTAGGAATAAGAGCGAGGTTGAACAGCGATCCATAGGGAACTAAGCGCAGGCTTGGTTCTCCTTCTTCGTGTGCAGCCATGGATAAATGGTGAACGTGGGCTTTCCGACTAAGTGCGTCGGCAACAACATTCGCTTTGCCCGGATGGTAATGAATTTCAAGTTCATAGTCCTTGATCAATTCTAGCCATCTTCGCTGCCTCATATTCAGTTCTTTCTGTGTGAAGATGTACCTCAAGCTTTTGTGGTCAGTGTAGAGATGTACTAGATTGCCTAGTAGATAATGTCTCCACATTTTCAATGCTAAGACCACTGCAGCTAGCTCAAGGTCGTGCATCGGGTAATTCTGCTCATGACCCCTGAGTTGTCGGGATCCATACGCGACGACACGTCCTTCTTGCATCAACACACAACCCAAACCAATGCCAGATGCATCACAATAAACATCAAATGGCTTCGTTGTGTGCGGATGAGCCAAAACTGGAGCTGTAGTGAGATGCTTCACTAAAGTTTGAAAAGCTTGTTCACATGAATTGCTCCAATCATACTTGGTTCCTTTCTTCAACAGCTCTGTCATAGGTTTAGGGACTTTGGAGAAGTTTGGAATGAATCTCCGGTAATAACCCGCTAAACCTAGGAAACTTCTCACTTCATGAACAGATGTTGGAGATTTCCAATTTAGCACTTGCTCAATTTTACTTGGGTCCACAGCGATGCCTTCCACTGAAATAATATGCCCAAGAAACGGCACTTTGCTGATCCAAAACTCACATTTACTGAACTTTGCATAAAGCTTGTGATCCCTCAAGCGTTGGAGTACAATATGCAAATGTTCAACGTGTTCTTCTTCTGACTTTGAATAGACCAAGATGTCGTCGATGAAAACCATGACGAACTTATCTAACTCCGGCATGAACACAGAGTTCATGAGATACATAAAGTGAGCCGGAGCATTAGTCAACCCAAAGGACATGACAAGATATTCATAAAGACCATATCTTGTCGAGAACGCCGTCTTAGGTATGTCTTCTGCCGGATTTTTATCTGGTGATACCCAAACCGAAGATCCATCTTGGAGAATACCTTAGCACCCACTAGTTGATCAAATAAAATATCGATGCGCGGTAGTGGATACTTATTCTTGATAGTGACAGCATTCAATGGACGATAATCTACGCATAGCCTCAAAGTCTCGTCCTTCTTCTTCACGAAGAGTGCGGAATAGCCCCAAGGTGATGAACATGGGCGTATAAAACCTTTGTCCATGAGGTCATTCAGCTGCTCCTTCAATTCCGCTAGCTCCTTTGGTGCCATTTTGTATGGTCGCCGAGAAATAGGTGTTGTCCCCGGTGCAAGTTCAATCTTGAACTCAACATCACGTTCGGGCGGCATGCCCGGCAAGTCTTTGAGAAACACATCTGGATATTCACATACCACTGGAATATCCTCAAGCTTAGGAGCTTCAATCTGATGCACTGCTGCAACTCGCTGTAACGGATCCACAAGATTCAATGTGTTGCAACCGTGTATTGGGGAATTCAGTTGGACAGTCCGAGAGCTGATGTCAAAGATAGCTCCATAATGTGTCAACCATGACATCCCCAAGATAATATCAATCCTTTGGCCTTTGAGTATGATAAGGATTGCAGGATAGATGTTTCCACCCAAACATAAAGGTGCCTGAGAGACCATCTCATCTGTTGATATCTTGCCTCCGGGTGAGCTGATATGAAACGGATGCTTAACTGTGCTAAATGGAAGATTATTCTTCAGCACATAGGCTCTGCTAATAAAAATGTGGGTGGCTCCGGAATCAAACAAAATGAAAGTGGGCTGTTCATGTAACGTGAACCTGCCTGCTAAAACTGGTTCGCCTTTTGCAATGTCCTCAATAGCAGTGTAATTAACCCTGCCAGCTTTCGAAAGATTCTTCTTTGAAGGTTCACGGTGCTGATCTGAGCATTGAGGAGATGACACATGAGTATGACACTGCTCAGCTCCACGACGGTTTCGTGCTGCAGAAATCCTCAGCTCTCTACTAACACGAGGTGGAGATAATTCGTGCATAGCTGGTTGCGGTAGGGTTGCACGAATAATTTCTGTCCACTGCTGTTGAGGTGGAGGCTCATTAGTGATCAACTCCAGCCGTGGTTTTGAGAGTTGCACCACAGGCTGAATTTGTTGTCTAACTGGCGAGTAATACCGCACTCGATAGTTCGGACGAACCTCGATATCGCTGTCTAGCGGTATACTTCTTTTCAGCTCCGCTTCACAACGAAGATGCATGTCTTCTTTAATGATAGCGGCATTTACCAACTCATTGTAAATACCGTTATTGAACAAAGTCACTTGTTCCTGAAGTTCGACATTCAAACGCTTCCGAGTCTACCATATGAGTGGCGTATTGCATCAAGTCTTCAAACTCTTTGAAGTACTCGTACACACTCCTTTCTCCTTGCTTTAATTCCAAAAAGTCTTGATACTTTGTTCGAAGAATTCCCGAACAAATGTGACGTGCCCGAAAAACAGTCCAGAATTCATCCCACGTCACGCGATGACCTTCAGGAAGAGTAGCGATGTACTCTGCCCACCAAACTCCAGCGGCTCCGTGGAATTGTTGAGCGGCAAATAGAGTCTTCTGATATTCATCGCACTCAAGCATATCGAATTTGGCTTCAATACATTGAAGCCAATGTGCCGACTCCAACGGTTCTTTTGCTTTCGAGAAATCCAGATAAGTGCTTGGCAGGGGATTTTGCTGTAGTGTCTCCTGTCGTATGCTTTGTCACACCAACAGATCCAGAGACTCAGCCATCTTTGCCAAGATTTCCGCCAGTCCGGTTGATGATGTCGGCACTTCTTGTCGTGGCAAATTATTTTCACCGTGAATCGACTCACCAACCTCACTCCTAGGAGCACGATCCATGCTGCAAGAGTGAGCAATTTACGGTTAAAATTCAAAGTTTAAACTCAACTTGCATTCAAAAACATAACCATAAAAGCATCACATAGACATTGCAGCACTACACAATCTAACCAGGGTTTCGACAATTCTAATATCTACCAACTTTAATAAGTTTGTCCAAACCCTTAATTCCAACAGTAGTACAAACTGAAAAATAACTCAAGAACATGTTATGGAGCTTAGAGAAGTCTAAAACATCCCAGTCCACAACAAGTCCTAAGTTACATAGGCAATAAGCACTACTCTGTTCAGAATGACCAATAGGTCTTAACCAGAATTTGAATATGAAAATGGCAACTTCATGCCTCAAGTTGAATATCAAAGTTATAGTTAACTTCAATATCTTTTCAAAAAGTATTCATTTGCCTTCATATCAGTTCTGGATCAAAAGTTGTGATATTTCAAAGTCGACAGAAATCTGGAACAATTTTGACAGCACCTCCTTTGAATGTAGCTGTTTTGTCCGCAAGATTTCATCACTTTAAACTCCAAATTCGGAGAAACATTGAACTACAAAGTCATAGCATATATCACAAGCTTTCCAAAGGTGTATTACTTGACCCTTAGAAATTGTTCTACAGAAATTTATGGTCGAAATACAGAAATTTCCAGAGAGCAATTTGTGCCTGCCCTGTTTTTGGGCAGTTCACACTCTGAGAATTTCATCCATTTGGAGGGTGATTCTGATCTGGAGTTCTACTGAAGAGTTGTAGAATAATTCAATAGCTTTCCAGAAATGTATCACTCACCTCCATTGGTTCAACCAAACAAAAGTTATGTCCTCTTAAACTTCAGCAAAATTCTGCCGAAAATAGGGAAGGTTTCTCCTAAGTCTTTGTGAATAAATCTATACTCCCAATTGACTCTTAGTTCAATATAGGAGATCATTAACCCCTAATAGAATCCTAGACTCCAAATTTACTCTTTTTCTTTTCAAACCTTCTTTTTCCTGCAGTTCAAATCATGTCACAGTACTACGTTTCCTCACCAAATTAAAATCCTAACCGGCTTTATACCTGCATATACGTTTCAAATGGTGGCACTAAAACGATCACTCACAAACGTTGTCTACATGACATGTACTAACATGGTTAAGGTACCTACAGAAAATCACTCAATAGTGATGCACTCAATGGTTTGTCATTACAGAAAGGTTCATATCATAGTAAAAACATACGCCCCGTATCATTGCCGTACGGGCCGTCCTTTAGTCAAGCCACGTCTCAGGGTACATGATCGGGTTATTCACTACCCGACGGGGGCTCCACACCTTTGCAATAAAGCACACCGGTGGAACAGCGCTTTCGTATTCCTCATAGGACATGAAGAGCCCTAAAGAACACACTTCGTGTTACAAACCACACGATGGGGTCTCCTCCTCTTGCCCCTAGGTTTGCGCACTAGAGGCTAGTGCCATTCATATGTCTCTAAGACATGAAGAGTCTTAGAAAACATGTTCACTTCCCGTCCATTGCTGAACAGGACATCCCACACTACTTTCCTCGTATGGGTGAGCTAACCGAAATTGATCCGCTTTAGGTGGCGTTCCTTACCATTCTTACCTCCACGTAGGTGCGTCGTTACAAAACCCTTCCTATCTTATCCTTTGCACTCGACTAAAAAAAGAGTGCTTTGGGGGCGAAAATCAAACTTGCCAAGAGGGTGCCCTAAACCGGGGAATTGAAATACTGAATGATAACACACTGTTAGCTTACCACCTTAAGTAACTATGCTAATAATACTCCTTATGTGGGCATACTATACATTCCTCACTTGTATACTTCTAAGTTTTCGAAAATATGCTCTTTTCATGCGTGCTATTCCCAATGCGGCTCTGATACCACGCTGTGATGGAGCCATGCCCAGGAATCGCAGTGAGTGGTGCCGTGCGATGCGGCACCCAACAGCATGCACGAAAAGAGGCTCAAGAACATAATGAAACCATTTTGTTACTCAAGATAATTTCTTTTACAACATAAGTACACACGCAGCGGAAATTAAAACTAGCTGGACAATCTAATCACTCTCGACCCTAACTACGCTGAAGAGAAGTCATTCAGCCCGTGAACGCTTCCTACTAGCTTCACCAAAGAAAGGCAGCGGCTAGGTTTCCGGCAAGTGGAACGAACCGTGAGGTTCGTCGTCTCACCAAACAACCCTCTCATCCTGCTACCTGCAAAAACAACTCAGAAGCAACCGTGAGCACTAAGGCTCAACAAGACTTAACCGTCAATCCTAAACATGTAACTCTACATGCAAGGGTAGTAAGACAATAGGAACATGTATTTGCAAAAATGAAGCTTGATTAAACTTGATCCTTATATTCAGATTCTTATAGCCTTCATTTTAGTGGTCCTCACGCCTCACAACACCGGAAGTCCACAATCAAACAAGAAACGCTTATCCCGATGTTGCTAGCCTAAGGTGGAAATGAACTTTAGTTGGCTCTATATCTACTTCAGTCAAGGTTCTAATACAGTGATTAATCCACAAACAGCAAGTTAAGAGACTTAGTTCCTCTTCTTACTACGTCACGGCGTAGTGGGCAAGTATGCTCAATCCTCTTCCCCGAGCGACGGTGATTCGAATCAATAACAACCCGGAATACACGACACATACACCCGCCTCGAAAGACTCTCTCAAGAGATCTTTCTTACGTTGTATGCAGCAACCTTTCACACGACACCCTGACATAGAAAAACGTTTCGCGCCAAGCAGGATGGTCCTCTACGCGGACACGTCGAAGTTGCCCGCTAAAGGATTTACACCTCCCGCCTTCTCAACGTCATTCCCACGCGAAAGATGAGTTTCTATATCATGGTCCATCGAGTTACATCGGTTTTATGGGTCCCATACCCCACTATATATCCGGTACAGCTCAATCTTGTCCAGCAGGGCTGCATACATACGGTCCTTAACCGACACGGACGGGACTACAACCAACCTCCACATTTGCCTTACCATCCCGGTCCAGGCCAAATGTGGTCTCAAGCATCGTTACACCCATCGCAGGTCGAGACCAACCTTGAGTGCTCCATCCTACAGGAATATCCCCGTCCACATCTCATTTTCATGAGGGTGCTCTTATCATCAACCTCTCGCGAGTAACTCCATTACTCGAACTTTCTCGCGAGTAGCTTTTTACTACTCGACTTCTACCGAGCTAGCTACAACATTAGCCTAGCATCTACGACGAGGCATAGCTTACACTAAACTTTCTACTCAGGGATGTAATAGCCATGCAAGTGGGTTTCAAACATCCTAGATATAAATGCATAATATCAAGTCTAATAAACATGATGTGAAGTAAAGCAAAATTTAAACGGTAACGACATGCAAACCGGGGCTTGCCTTGCTCAATGGTTTTGTTAGAAGCTAGGAGTTAGTCTTCCTCCGGAGAATCCGCCAAACTCGTCACGATATGGAGATGCTCGCTGCAGAGTCGAGTCCTCGTCGAACGTCGACGTCACGTGCTATTAAGATGATTTATGCACATGCATTCAAAAGCAATTTAGAAAATGATTCAAAACTGTTGTACCAGTTAACTCACAACTAAAAGGGAAAACAACAGCAAGGTTTCTGTTGTTGGACCTACAACCTTAGAGATGATGAAAGCTAGGGTGAAAAGAGATACTAGTAATCTCCATGTGATTAAGTCCATTATATGAACACTTAAACCTAAAAGATGCTAGCTCAAGTTCCAGAGGTCCAACGAAGCTGATAATTTAACCACAGCTTCTATGGAAGCTATTTAGGCAGTGTGCAAAAATTGAGCTCATGAAATGCATTCGTGTGAGCACAACAAATCCTTATGTGGTTTTCACTAATCTGCCATTAGCCCCTAGATATTAAGCTTTACTATGCTGCAAAGTAGACTTTTTGTGAAGTACAAAATGTCCTGAGTCCATAGGAATTGGTTTTACCATTTTTAGAGTTTCCTACATGGAGATATGGATTTTACAAAGATTGGGGAAAAGCTGAAATTGTCTCTGTTCATTTTTCCCATTTTTCAGAGACATAAGGAATGAACACATCATTTGACCAAGCATATAAGGTCCAATGCCTCTGAAATTTTTACTGGAGTTCAAGGAATTTTGGAAGAATGTCCTGTCTAAATTTGGGAATTTTCAAATAAAAGAACTCCTGTAAAAATTCATACAAGATTTTCCTTAAATCAATTAATGAGCCAAATCCAGGGATTTTAATAAACATTGGGATGGATCCTAGATAGTACTCTTTGAGAGGAATCCAACGAAATTTGTTTCACAGTTTTTGTACACTCCTACACAAAGTTATGGCTCTCCAAAGTTTGAACTGAGTGGAGAAAATCTGGAAAATGTTTAAATGCTGACAGTGGGTCCCACTAGTCATCCCTAACCTCCAGCCTCGCGCCAAACAGAGCAGTGGCGGCTCCCTCCGGCGAGGTCACTCGAAAGGCACTTCCCAGCCACCTCCGGACCCCCTTCTGGCCGCCCTGCCATATTTCCCCACGCTGAACACGTTGGTGAGGTCGCCAGCGGCTGAAACTCGCCGGAAAACAGGGCGCACCGGCAACAGCAAACCCTAGGGCTCCGGCGAGGTCGTGCACTGTGAATTCTCCACCAAATGGTCGGTTCTTTGGCTCTGAAGCACCAGGGGATCATGTAGAATACCTACATGAGGTCTAAACAAGCTGGGGAGGGCTCTAAACCTATCGGCACCGTGCGCCCGATAGGGTCCAGCGGTATACCTTCAAAAAGAACTCGAATTCCTCACTCTACACTCAATTTCTTGGTCCAAAATCGATGGAGGAGGTGTGCTAGGCAGTTAACATCCTGTGTGTGAAGTTTGAAACCCAACAAACACGATTTGAGGACGAATTTTGCAATTCCTTACCTCAAGGTCCGTTTCTGCCGCCCGTGGGAAAAACTCGAAATTCTCCCTCGGTGATCAATGGCTAGGGCTGAGCTTCGGAGGTGAGCAACTAGACTTGTAGGTGCACCGATGGGATGGCTTGCTTGGGCGTGATCACTCTTGGTTTGGGCTGTCCACGGCGACCAGTTCCGGCTTCTTTAATTTCAGTTCAGGAGCAGTGGGAACTTTGCTGTTTCTAGGCGCCGGTGAGCTCGGGACGGCGGAGGAAAGGTGCTAGCCGGTTAAAGCACGCTGGTGCGCTGCTTATTGCTGAAGGAAGCTCGATCATCCGAGCTCAGCTGCTGTGGTTATCGGGAGAACGCAGAGAGGCGGGTTCTGCTCGGGAAGAAAACAGCGAGCGAGAGCTCGGACCGGGAGAGTAAAACGGCGCTGTTGCACTCGGGTGAGGTGATGAGGACGAGCAGAAGACGATCCAGCAGGAGGTGGTGTCGGTGAACGTGGTCCGAGCAGCTGCTGTCGAGCGCTGAGGAGTCGAGCACGTCGGTTTAGAACAGTCTATGACATGTGGGGTCCACAGCCAAAATTCTCCCTCTTATCCCCCAATTCCGTTTAAAATAGCAAACGAGCTCCAAATTCGATCAAACTTGAAGGATAGGCCACAAGAATTATGAGGAACTCAAATCTGAAATCAGATTTTGAAATTGAGTTTGTTTGGTTCAAAACCAAGTTTGAATTTGAGCGTGCCCTCATTTAATCCTCGGAATAAATAGTATATGAAACCTAAAATTCTCCAAATCTGAAACTTAGGCTCTTGAGTACATGAGAAGTGCATCTATGATCTCACATATAGGACTTTGGACAATCTGAATAGGAATCCTTTCAAAAGATTCAAAATGGTGTTTAAATTTCCTCCACTCTCCTCATAGAGAAGGTGCACATGAGTTAGAGTTTTTGGGAGTCTAATTCTTTCCCCTAGGTTAACATGTGTTGAGCATGGGCGAGAGAAATTTTTTAACTCCCTCACATGTCCATATTTGTGTTCATCATTTCATGTGACACAACTATAGTCTTTTATCGCCTTAACTTTATTTCATAAGTTGACATCAAACTTTACAAAAGTTAGGGCTGTTACACAGGACCTCGTACCTCCGATAATGGGCCTACCGATGGTATGTGCCGTACCTGTGGTTTTAGGTATCCCGGCTGTCGAAGTGTAGCTGTCGACACTTCCCCCGGGCCTGCACTGGGCAGCCCGCGGAGGTTCTTTTTCGGAGGGGCTAGTCCCCCTGCGCGTGAGTCTCGCTGTACTAGACGAAGGAAACAGATGAACACTGGGGTTTTTTACGTGGTTCAGGCCGCCGGAGCATAAAACCCTACGTCCATGGTGAGCAGAGGTGCTCGTTGTATTCCTTGAGGATGAGCTGAGTGCTAAAATGTCTACTGCAAGGTGGCGTACTGCCGAACCCTGAGTGTGAGTGTGCAAAGAGGCGAAACCTAATGGAGTCCAGCCGGGATGTGAACCGTCTGGTGTGCGAACCCATTGTAACATTGCCTACCCGAGCCTTTTATAGTCCAAGGCTCGAGCGGCTTACAAGGTGGGCCCGGGACCCAACAGGTGGTCCCGGGGAGATTGCCTGCCATCTACCGTATCCTGCAGTTACGCCGGTAGATGTCTCTGGCGAGGGCTTCTGAGTCTTCATCTTGCTGCCCTGCCCACGCCGCAAGCTAGGCGTAGTGGTTGATGACGGCAGGTGCGGCAGGGGATGTCTTGTCACTGTGTTTATTGGTGTACAACTTCTGAAGCGGCGTGCCAGTCTTCACTGCGATGTGACTTTGCACAACGGCACCTGACAGCGGCGTGCTCCGTGTCTCCGCGTCTTGGGAAGGCGCGGGTCTTGAATATACCTTGTACGGACAAGGTATGGCGCCTCTTTACTCTTGCTGCCTACCGCGCGGGGGCCGGTAGCGCTGTTCTGCGGCCACGTGGCGGGCCCGGAGCTCTCCTCTGAGGAGAGGGAGGTCCGGCCCCGCTGGACACGTGGAGCCTTCGGAGCTCTCCCCGCAGAGGGGGGAGGTCCGGCTCTGCTGGCCACGTGGCAGGCCCGGAGCTCTCCTCTGAGGAGAGGGAGGTCCGGCCCCGCTGGACACGTGGAGCCTTCGGAGCTCTCCCCGCGGAGGGGGAGGTCCGGCTCTGCTGGCCACGTGGCAGGCCCGGAGCTCTCCTCTAAGGAGAGGGAGGTCCGGCCCCACCACGTGGAGCCTTCGGAGCTCTCCCTGCGGAGAAGGGAGGTCCGGCTCTGCCGGCCACATGGCGGGCCCGGAGCCCTCCTCTGAGGAGAGGGAGGTCCGGCCCTGCAGGACACGTGGGGCTTTCGGAGCTTGCCCCTGCGGAGGGGGCAAAGTCCTTAGGCGATTTCCCCTGTGCGCGGGGGTACCCCATATTGAGGGTACCGACAGTGGCCCCCGGGCCCATCTCGGGGGAGATAACGAGCCTGAGGTGGGGCCCCCGTATCTTCTACTTCGCGCACCTTCTCGAAGACCCGCTTTGACCATTGCTGGAGCACGAACAGTCATGGGATCGTGGGGGCGTGAGCCCTGCTTGATGGCTACTTTTACTGCGGCAGTTCCCAAGGATGCCACTTCTGCATGTTGCAGCGCACGTCGCAACGCCTTGTTAGGAACCGCCGGGTTCTCCGCCTGGGGGGCTGACTGCCTGGTCCACTGCTTCTGTAGGGTGACCTCGGCCTGCTTGTCATGGACTCCAGGGCTTGGAGCTGAAGCGGTTGTCCCAAGCAGCATATTCGAAGAGTTTCGAATCGCTTTGAATCGCGTCTGGGAAGTTTAAAAAGGGATCTCATCTGCATCGCAGGCTTCTCTTCGCACTTCCCCACGCCTGAGCCCTCCAGAGTCATCTAAGCGCTCAAGCCTTCTCAGCCCCCAAGTTCTGGCGCCTCCGTCGCCCATGGCTTTCAACCTGTCTCCGCCGCATCTCGCCCGGTCGGCCGAGCTTGGGGTAGTACGCAAGCTGCTGGGCTGGCACGTGGAGGAGCAGAAGCGCTGGCTCCGGCGGGGATCTCTCCCCTTGTGTCTGGATAGGGGGGAGATTGTTTTCTTCACCGCATACGCCTTGGAGGGGTTCGTCCCGCCAATTTCTTCCTTCTTCGTGACGCTGCTGGAGACGTACGGTCTCCAGCTTCATCACCTCTCCCCCAACTCCTTCGCAATGGCCGCCGTCTTCGTGCACTTCTGCGAGATGTTCGTGGGAGTGCGCGCTTCGGTGACGCTCTTCCGCTACTTCTTTGTACTGCGGAAGATTGGGCGCGGCTCGAAGAATCGGCTGGGGGCGTACTACTTCCAGCATCGCTGCAAGGATCCGAAGGTCTCTGGGTACCTTCTACCTTTCAGCGCGGAGAGGTGGGGAGGCTGGAGGGAGAACTGGGTGATTGTGAAGACCGACGAGCATGATCGCCTTCAGCTGCCAACTGCCGGCCCGACCACCGAGCGTCGCTTCTGGGAGGAGATCCCGGAGCTGGAGCCGGAGTACACGCTGGTCTTGGAGCAGATCCAGTTTCTGGCCAACGAGGGCTGACGTCCCTGATGGTGTTGACAGACATCCTGTCACGCCGCGTTGCACCCCTGCAACAGCGCAGTCATCCGGCGTGGTACTACACCGGCGAGCACGACTGCACCAGGTTGGAGACGGGTCTCGGATCCGACCCATATGAGGAGATGTTGTACGAGATGGTGGCAAGGGTGAGCGGCGACTTCATCGACAGCGGCGTCCTCACTTTCATGGCCTCCTGCACTCCTCTCTTCTTGGAGCCAAGGTGGAGGGCGGAGCTGTTGTGGAAGATGTCGAACCTGGACGACATCGGGATCGCCGTACGCCAGGTCGGAGACGCCTTCTGGGGGATCTCGATCCCCGGGGTCGAGCACTCCGGAGCGGAGCGTTAGGCGTCGGCTGACGCCCAACCCGCACCGAGGGTCGACGGAGCTTGGACTGTCGACAAGGGGAAGGGAAAGGAGCCGGCCTCCGGGAAGCCGGAGAAAAAGCGTGCCCGGTCCCCTCCGAAGGCGCCATTTGTGCCGAGCCAGGGGACCGGGGTACCCTTGCGCCAGTCTTCAGGAGGCATCGGTTCGTCGGGCGGCGACCCCAAGAGGCCTCGGGTCTTCCGCTCCGACGGGGCTCCTCTCGGACAGCGGCAGTCCGAGGAGCCCCGGGCGTCCCGCCCTCCTTCCTCAGGCGGAGGAGCTCCGAGGGGGGGCGCTGTGCGACGATGCCCGGGAGTGAGCCGAGGGCTCAGGCGCCCCGGCCAATGAACGTCCCGGCTGCAGGCTCGGTAGGCTGCGGCGCTAGAGGGGGCAGCGCTAGGACTCAACAGGGGTTGCAGGTGCCCCGGGCTTCAGGGACTGGATCGGCGAGCTGCACCAGAGGCGCTGCTGGTGGGAGCCCTACTGCTCCGCCTCCTAGGGGGGCTCCGGGTGCGCCTCCTGCTCCGCTTGTCCGGGTACCTGCGGCGTAGGCGCAGGTGGCGGCGGCAGGCTCCGGTGGTTCTGTCCCGGCTCGGAAGCCGGGGCTCCATGCCTGTTGGAGCGTTCGCGTCCCTCGGTAAGTGTTGTTCTTTCTAGATTTTAGAACTAGTATTATTTTCTCCTTTTCTTAGCCTGAGAGCTTCCCATGTTGGCAGTGACTCATCGGCTGCCGGGGGTGAGTCTGTTCCCCGGCCATTTCTGGCTAGCGGAGCATCTGCGCCGCAGCGTCCGGAAGCTGCGGCGGCTTCGCCATCCCCCAAGCCGGCGCAGGCTTCTTCTGTGCCGGTGGGATAAACCCCTGCGGCGGTGGCGGCAGCACCCGTTCGTCCCCCTTCGCCAGCTCGGAAGCCGGCGGTTGTCGAGGGCTCGGCGGAGCTGGCTGGCAGCGTCCGACCCTCCGGTGCTGAGGTGGGAGGAGCAGCTGTAGGAGCAGCTGCAGGCCCTCCGGCTTCACAGGATCGATGCCTCATCCCGGCTGCCGAGATGCCGGCATATCCTCCACCGGACGACGACGTGATGGAGGAGGTCAGGGGCGCGGCTTCGGCCTCTGCCGCCCCGCTGCCCCTGGCGGACGCCTTGGAGCTTGCCCAGGCGAGCGTCCGGCAGGTCCAGGCCACCCTGGAGCGAGAGCGGGAGGTGCTGGCAGGGGAGAGGAACCGCCTCCTCAGCTGGGGGCACCTCGTGAAGCAGCGGACTCAGGAGGTTAGGGCGGAGCTCGACTCGAGGCGATCGAGGCTCGATGCCATGGAGGTGCTCCTCGACCTTCAGAAGAAGGCCGTCGACCGCCTGGACTCCGAGACCCGGCGGCTCCACCAGGAGACCCGCATGGCTCATGCCAGGGCCGAGGTGCGCTCCACTGCCATGGAGGAGCTGCGGCTGCAGCTGGTGCACCGCGAGGGCGCCGTCGCGGATCGGGAGCGCGCTGTGGCGGCCGAGGAGAAGAAGGTCGCCGCACGGTTGGAGGCCAGCAAGGGCGACCTGAAGGCCCGGGCTGAGGAGCTGGATCTTCGGGGGAGGCAGCTCTGGCCGTGAAGGAGGAGCAGGCCTCCTGGGAGCACCAGGCGGTGTTGGATCATGAGTTGGCGGCCGACTTCCGGGCATCGGAGTTGGAGCGGCTCACCCAGGATCTCCAGCTTCGGGAGGGCTCTCTGGCAGCCAAGGAGAAGAGATTCTCCAAGGAGGGACTCGACGCCCTGCTGGCAGCCCGCCAAGAGGTGGAGAAGCTCCAGGCTTCGCGCTCTGTCGAGGTCCGAGCAGTCTAGAGCTTCATCGGCCAGGCGGGGTCTGCCCTGGTACCCCTCGGCTTCAGCCCCGTGAGGGCGGGGGCTCCGGCGCAGGAGGTGGCCGAGGCGATCCCCGCGCTCGAGTCCATCAGCGCCAAGCTGGACAGGCTCGAAGCCGTTATCACCGACGAGCTTGAGTCAGAGGGACGGGGCTTGGCGAAGGAGGTCACCACGCACGTGCTGTCGTGCTTCCAGAGCCGGGATCCCTCCCTCTCTCTGGAACCAGTAAGACTGGGCCCCGTCGTCGAGCGGGAGGAAGCTGCCAGGGTCGAAGTCGGGGCTGTGGCCGCCCTCGTATCCTCCAGGTTCCAGCGGGAGTCCGGGGACTCCTAGGTAGTCGCCCCCGCGGCCGGAAGGCCATGTATCTTTTCTTTTTTTGTTTTTGTTGAGTCTGTAGTCCTGCTCATGGAGGTTTGATGAATGAAAAGACTCTTGTTTGTTTTTGTGTCTGTGTTCTTTTATCTTCTTCTTGGCTTGGCCCGCCCGAGTCCTTAGCTCCGCAAGGACTTCAGGAGGTCTTCACCGATCTTGGAGTCTTGCACAGACACCTTCCTCGGGTCTTTGTTGTGATAAGGGCCCTAGGGGTCTTCGGAGCTCGCCCCGTGAGGACGGGGGGAGGTCCGGATCTGCTGGCCACGTGGCGGGCTCGGATCTCCTCTGAGGAGAGGGTGGTCCGGCCCCGCGGGACACGTGGAGCCTTCGGAGCTCACCCCTGCGGAGGGGTCGAGGTCCGGCACTGCCGGCCACGTGGTGGGCCCGGAGCTATCCTCTGAGGAGAGGGTGTCCCTGGCCCCCCGGACACGTGGGGCCTTCGGAACCCGCCCCTGTGAAGGGGGCGAGGTCCAGATCCTCCGGTCTTGCATTGGAGTAGTCAGGAGCTCCGGTCTTTCTTCGCGCGGTCCCCGTAGTGGCCCCCTGGTAGGTGTGGCCAATGGTTTGGGCACACCTACCACACTCCTGCGGGGGAGCTAAGGCTAGGAGGTCCTGCACACAAGTAAGGGAACCGTAATTCTCCTTGGGGGATCTCCCCTCCCTATCTCATAGTCTTATTTGGCTTACCGTCCTGGTCCGGTATACGGGGCTTGGGCAATTCAGTGCGCCCGGCGCCGGTGGTCCGGCTCCCTCCGAGGTCAGGGTACGACCGTCCGGCCCCTAGTACTGGACCGTAACGCTGGGGAGGCAGAGTGCACATGCTTTCGGTACGGAACCAGGCAAAGCAGGATGTACTCCCTTGGACCTCCAAAGGGCAGGGCGCGCACGCTTTGGGTCGGAACCAGGCAAAGCAGGTTACGCACCCTGGACCCCCCATGCACAGCGCAGGCTTTTCCTGGAGGTGACCAACTGGCATTGCAGCACCTGACTAGGGGAGGCCCGAGAGGCCCCCTGGCCATCGGCAGGTCCCTCAAGCACGACCGTCTTCGGTTGGATAGCAAATGCCGACTAGGGATAAGAGTGGGAAAGGAGAGCTAAGTGTACGGTGAGCATATACGGAAGGTGCGATCATAAAAATTAATGCGTAATTTAAATGAGCACAAGGGTAAGACTGTGGCAGGACAGGCTTCTTTCCATATAAATATCCATAGGAGGAAGGCGGGCTAAACATGGAGACAACGACCCGCCCCATTAAGAAGGGAAGCAAGACTCTACGCGCTTAGGGTCGGAACCAGGCCAAGCTGAAACGTAGTCCTGGACCATCCCCTGGGACTTGGCTGCTCTGAGCGCTGTTCCTGGACTCTATGGGATTTATTACAGAAAGAAAAAGAATTGTCCTACTACTGCTCTAGGGATAGAACTTACGGAGGTGTTCTATGTTCCAAGGGTTCGGGAGCGGATCCCCATCCTCGGTGGAAAGGTGTACGCACCCAGGGCGGCAAACTTTCGTGACTCGGAAGGGACCTTCCCAGCTGGGGGAGAGTTTGTCGGTCCCTTCGCGAGAAAGTATGCGCCGCAGCACCAGGTCGCCTTCTTGGAGCTCCCGAGCACGCATGGTCCTTTGGTGGTAGCGCCGGAGCGCCTGCCGGTACCGTGCGTTGCGGAGCGTTGCGTGTAATTGAGCCTTGTCGACGAGGTTGATGTCTTCACGTCGGAGGTTGTCCTGCATGGCTTCATCGTAAGCTCGTACACGGAGAGACCCCATGGTGATTTCTAGGGGAAGCACAGCTTCGGCCCTGTACACCATGAAGAAGGGTGTCTCCCCGGTGGCCCGGCTTTGGGATATCCGGTTAGCCCACAGTGTGTTCGGAAGCTCATCCACCCACTTGGCACCATGTTTCTTCAAGCCGGCATAGGTGCGAGTCTTGAGGCCCCGAAGGATCTCGGCGTTGGCCCTCTCGACTTGCCCACTGCTCTTTGGGTGAGCAACGGAGGCATAGCACACCTGGATGCCGAGGTCTTTGCAGTAGTCTTGGAACGCTGCGCTGGTGAACTGGGTCCCGTTGTCGGTGATGATTCTGTTCGGGACCCCGAACCTGCAGACGATCGACTTGATGAACTTGACTGTGGATTGCTTGTTGATGGTGATGACGGGTGTAGCTTCCGGCCACTTGGTGAACTTGTCGATGGAGACGTAGAGGTACCGGAATCCCCCGACGGCTTTGGGGAACGGCCCCAGGATGTCCAACCCCCATACCGTGAACGGCCACGAGGGCAGGATCATCTGTACCGCCTGAGCTAGTGTGTGGATCTGCTTGGCATGAAACTGACACGCCTTGCAGGTCTTGACCAGCTTGACGGCATCCCGGAGTGTTGTTGGCCAGTAGAAGCCATGCCGGAAGGCTTTACCGATGAGCGTGCGTGAGGAAGAGTGACTCCCACATTCGCCTCCATGGATCTCAGCGAGCAAGTCGCAACCTTCCCCCTGGGTTATGCACCGCAATAGGATGTGGTTGGCGCCACACCGGTAGAGATCCCCATCTACCAGCGCGTATCTTTTAGCCATGCGCACGATCTGTTCAGCGGATACACGTTCATCAGGGAGGATATTGTCTTTCAAGTAGTCCCGGATCTCCGTGATCCATACATCGGGTTTGACTTGAGCTTCTGGATCTTGAGCGCTAGGTAGCACGGAGTCCCCAGTGACGCTTACGATCCTTGGCGGCGTCCATGGTTGCAGGGCCGCCGGGACCGCCAGCTTCGAGGTGCTGGTCCCGCCCCCTTCGCCCGGCTCGGCAGGCCGGGCTGTGGGCCGCAGCAACGTCCTCTCGAAGACTCCTTCGGGCACCGGGGCTCCGGTGGAGTCCTTCGTTGAGAGGTCGTCGGCCGCAGCATTGTCGGCGCGCGGTACATGGCGCAGGTCCAAGGCAAGGAAGTCTTTCTCCAGCATCTGCACATGGAGCAGATAGGCAGCTAGTTGCGGGTCATTGCAGGAGCATTCACCCTTGACTTGCTTGATGACTAGCTGGGAGTCGTCCTGTGCCAACAACTGGCAAGCGCCAAGAGACAGTGCTGTTTTTAGGACAAATATGAGGGCTTCATACTCTGCCATGTTGTTGGTTGCCTTGAAATTGAGACACACCATGTACCCAAACTGCTCCCCCGATGTCATGAGAAGCAGTACGCCGGCACCGGCCCCCTGCTTTCGCGAGGAGCCATCGAAGAAGAGCGTCCAGTGAGGCCCGGTGAAGACCGGAGCTCAGGGCTTTGGTTCACCATCTTCATGGCCCCCTGGGTTGGTTGCGATGGCGTCCACTCGGCCACGAAGTCAGCCAGTGCTTGGCTCTTGACCGCGTGTCGAGGTAGGAAGTCCATCTCAAACTCCTCCAACTCCGCTGCCCACTTAGCGACGTTGCCGGTCGCGTTGGGGCTATGAAGAAGGGTCCTCAACGGGTAGGAGGTGACCACCGAGATCTGGTGGGCCTGGAAGTAGTGGCAGAGTTTCCTGGACGCCAAGAGTACTGCATACAGCAGCTTGTGGACCTCCAGGTACCTTGCCTTGGCGTCATGGAGGACTTCGCTGATGTAGTAGACAGGCCTCTAGATGGTCCGGACCCTCCCCCCTGGGCCTGAGATGTCTTCCTCCATTGGCTCAGGCCGACAGAAGGTAGACGGGTCCGGGGGAGCCTCCAAGAGCTGGGACTCGGGGGCTTCTAGGCCGTCCTGGACCTCCGGGAGGTCCCGTTGGACTTCCGGGTGGTCGTCCTGGACCTTCGAGATGTCGTCTTGCTCTCCTGGGAGGTCCCTTTGCACCTCCGGGAGGTTATCTTGGAGCTCCGGGAGGTTCCGCTGGGCCTCCGGGAGGTCACCTTGGAGCTCCGGGAGATCGTCTTGAGCCTCCGGGGTCTCCTGGTGCTTGGCTTCTGCTACCGGAGCAGGTTGTGGCGATGAGGGGTCCGGCCGCTCTGCGACGAGGACCATGCTCACCACCTCTGTTGTCGCCGTGATGTAGAGCAGCAAGTGCTCTCCGAGCTCGGGGGCTACCATGATGGATAGGGTCGTCAGGAGCTGCTTCAACTCCTGGAATGCTTCTTCTGCTTTGCCGGTCCAAGCAAAAGGATCGGATTTGCGCAAGAGCTTAAAGAAGGGAAGTGCCCGCTCTGCTAGCCTCGGTATAAACCGACTCGGTGCAGCTATGCATCCCGTGAGTTTCTGGACATCCTTGACGCGGGTGGGGGGCCGCATCAGCTCGATGGCCTTGATCTTCTCTGGGTTGGCTTCGATCCCTCGGTGTGAGACCAGGAACCCTAAGAGCTTCCCAGAGGATACGTTGAACACACATTTATCTGGGTTCAGCTTAGTGCGCGTGGAGCGCAGTTTGTCAAAGACTAGAGCTAGGTTATCTAACAAGGATGAGCTCTGCCTGACTTTGACAATGATGTCATTGGCATACACCTCAACTAAGTCTCTTATTAGCTCTCCAAAGGTTTTGTGCATAGCACACACAAAGGTGGGAAGAGCATTATTTAGGCCATAAGGCATAGAGACATAACAATATAGGCCGTCTACTATGATAAAAGAAGTGTGTTCTTCATCTTCTCTAGACATAGAGATTTGGTGAAAGCCTGAGCAGGCGTCTAGGAAGCACAACAAATCACAGCCTGATGTAGAGTCTACTATTTGATCTATTCTAGGGAGAGGGAATGGATCTTTGGGACATGCCTTATTGAGACTGGTGTAGTCGATGCACACCCGGAGCTTCCCGCCGGCCTTTGGGACAACGATGGGGTTCGCCAACCACCGGGGGTGGTGGACTTCCCGTATTAAGCCAGCGTCTAGCAGCTTCTTGATTTCTTCACGGATGAAGTTCTGCCGCTCGATGGACTGCTTGCAGGGCTTCTGTTGGATTGGCCGGGCATCGAGGAAGATCTTCAGATGGTGCTCGATCACCTCCCTAGGGATCCCCGGCATCTGCGACGGTTGCCATGCAAACACGTCGACGTTGTGCCGGAGGAAGGTGATGAGCGCGCCTTCCTATTTGCTGTCCAGGCCACCGGCTATCCGAGTGGTATGTGCAGCATCGGCACCGACTTGGACGACCTTCAGGGGGATGTCGCCCTCGTCGAGGGGTTGCACGCGGGGTGCTGAGGCCGAGGCACGGTGGCATGCACTCGGGTGGAGCTGGCCCGGTTCTGCACCGCCAGGGGCTGGTGCCCGGGCTGCTGCAAGTGCTTGGAGTTTCTCCAAGGCTGACACTGCAGCAGTGCGGTCTCCACGGATCTTGAGGACGCCTGTTGGTGTAGGCATCTTCAAGACGAGGTAGCCGTAGTTGGCTACCGCCATGAATCGGTACAGGGCTGGCCTGCCGATGATGGCGTTGAAGGGGAGGTCGATCTCCGCCACATCGAACAGAATGTATTCTGTCCGGTAGCTGTACGGTGCCCCGAAGGTCACCGAAAGGATGATGTTGCCGTAGGGGACGACTTGTCCCGGCCCTACCCCTGAGAACGGGCTCGAGGGGGTGAGCTTGGCCATCGGGATTTGCAGCTTCTGAAAAGCTGCGCGGCTGATGAGGTTCAGGCCGGCCCCGCCATCTACCAGAACGTGGTACATCTTCACGTTGGCGATGGTGGGAGCTACCAAGAGCGGTAGCTGCCCGGCTCCAGCCATGTTCTTGGGGCAGTCGGTGGCGTCGAAGCTGATGGGGGTCCCCATCCACTTGAGGTGTGGTGCTGCGCTTGGGACAGGAGCCACCGACGCCACTGCTCGGCGCAGAGTCTTGACTGCACTCCGAGATGAGGGGTCAGAGGACCCGCCGTAGATGACGTAGAGCGCCTTCCGGCGCTCGTCGTCGCTGGAGCTGGAGCCCTCGTGGTTGTGCACCGCCTTTACGGCACGCTGGGGCTCCTGAAACCCCATCTGTTGGTTGACGTTGTCCCGGGAGTCGACCTTCTGCTTGCCCTCCCTCTGACGGAAGGGAGGGGCGTCCGCACGCGGTTGCTTCCCCTTGCAGAAGCGCTCCACGGGCTTCTGGATTTCCCGGCACTCAGCAGCAGTGTCGCTGCTGGTGTTGTGCATGGGGCACGGCTCGCCATGGTCACCGTCTGGGGCTGGTGACTGTCGCGGCCTCTTGTCGGGGCGTGGCCCCCGAGCTCCACTGGGTGCTTCTGCTGCAGCAACGGGAGCTGCGGTCGGTGGCTTCATCTTGCCACCACCCTTGTTCTTGATCTTCTTGCTGCTTCCATGGGAAGCAGCTCCAGATCCGGGCTGTCCTCCGGCTTCGGAGGCTGGCTGTGAGTGCCAGTTGCGCCCTTCTGCTGCCCTGGCGCACTTGTCCGCCAGGCTGAAGAGCTCCGAGACGTCGCGCACTTCTCTGGTCGCGAGCTTCTTGAGCATCTTCTTGTCCCTTACACCCTGTCGGAACACCACCACCACAGAAGTATTTTGGATATGGGGGATGGTGTTCCGTACCTGGGAGAACCGCTGGATGAAGGAGCGCAGCGACTCTCCAGGTTGTTGTTGGATGGCGTGGAGGTCGAGCTCCATGCCAGGCCGGGTGTAGGAGCTGCCGAAGTTCGCAGTAAACTGCCGGCAGAGCTCTCCCCAGGAGGTTATGGAACCCTGGGGGAGATTCATGAGCCAAGACCGTGCTGGGCCGGTCAAGGCGACGGGGAAGTAGTTGGCCATGATGGCCTCATCCCCTCCTGCAGCAAGGATGGCGGTGGAATAGATCTGGAGGAACTCCGCCGGGTTGACGCTGCCGTCGTACTTCTCTGGCAGGTGTGGCCGGAACTTGCGCGGCCACTTCGCGAAGCAAAGGTGTGGTGCCAAAGCTGCACACCCTGCTCCTGTTGCTGCAGGTGTCGGTGCCGCAAGCGCTTGGTCCGCTGTTGGCACCGTGTATCCCGTCATGGGCAAAGGTGTACCATAAACCGGGGGCACCATTTGCAGAGCATATGGCTGAGGCATATGCTGCATGGCGTATGCCTGGGGCAGAGATCGCGTAGCGAACGTCTGCGGCCCAGGCTGGGTCGAGGTGGTCGACATGCTGTCGCTGGCCTCTTGGTTGCGACGCCTTTCTTGTCATCGCTCAATGGCCATGCGGGCATCTTTGCCCAGGTGACGTCGTTCCAGCTGCGACCTCAGGTCTGCCGATGGGAGCCTAGTGGAGCGGGAGTCTGCCGTCTGCCCGTCAACCGCTGGCGTGCGCAACAGCGACACATCCGGTCGACTGGGGCGTCGTCCCCGCCGAAGCTGAGGGTTGGCGGCGGCGATGACAAGACGGTCTACGTCGCAAATCCACTGCTGGGTCGCTGCCTGAGGCGCGTCCCCAGCAGGTGGGTTGCGTAGAAGCGCTTGCGCTGCAACTAGTGCGCTCCCATGGGAGATACTCGGCACTGCAGCCGATCTTGGGCTTGCTGGAGTCCGCGTTGCCGGAGTCGGCTGCTGGCTTCCAGCTTGTCCCGACACACTCCTCCCTGAGTGCGTCGAGACGTAAGCCTCGCTGGTCACCGTTCGCCGGGAACGAGGGCGAGGAGAGCTTGTCGCGGACGTAAGCTTGGTCATCTTCGTGAGCGAAGACTAGAGGCGAGAGGGAAAAGTTCCCTACCTGGCGCGCCAAATATCGAAGTGTAGCTGTAGACACTTCCCCCGGGGCTGCACTGGGCAGCCCGCGGAGGTTCTTTTTTGGAGGGGCTAGTCCCCCTGCGCGTAAGTCTCGCTGTACTGGACAAGGGAAACAGATGAACACCGGGGTTTTTTACGTGGTTCAGGCCGCCGGAGCCTAAAACCCTACGTCCACGGTGAGCAAAGGTGCTCGTTGTATTGCTTGAGGATGAGCTGAGTGCTAAAATGTCTACTGCAAGGTGGCGTACTGCCGAACCCTGAGTGTGAGTGTGCAAAGAGGCGAAACCTAATGGAGTCCAGCTGGGGTGTGAACCGTCTGGCGTGCGAACCCCTTGTAATGTTGCCTACCCGAGCCTTTTATAGTCCAAGGCTCGGGCGGCTTACAAGGTGGGCCCGGGATCCGACAGGTGGTCCCGGGGAGATTGCCTGCCATCTACAGTATCCTGCAGTTACGCCGGTAGCTGTCTCTGGCGAGGGCTTCTAAGTCTTCGTCTTGCCGCCCTGCCCACGCCGCAAGCTAGGCGTAGTGGTTGATGACGTTAGGGGTGGCAGGGGATGTCTTGTCGCTGTGTTTATTGGTGTACAGCTTTTGACGCGGCGTGCCAGTCTTCACTGCGATGTTACTGGGCACAACGGCACCTGACAGCGGCGTGCTCCGTGTCTTGGGAAGGCGCGGGTCTTGAATACCTTGTACGGACAAGGTATGGCGCGTCTTTACTCTTGCTGCCTACCGCGCGGGGGCCGGTAGCGCTGTTCTGCAGCCACGTGGCAGGCACGGAGCTCTCCTCTGAGGAGAGGGAGGTCCAGTCCCGCTGGACACGTGGAGCCTTCGGAGCTCTCCCCGCGGAGGGGGGGTACGGCTCTGCTGGCCACGTGGCGGGCCCGGAGCTCTCCTCTGAGGAGAGGGAGGTCCGGCACCGCTGGACACGTGGAGCCTTCGGATCTCTCCCCGTGGAGGGGGGAGGTCCGGCTCTGCTGCAGCCGATCCGCAACGGCGCACTCACGACGTGCCAGCTGCAGCCGCAGCTCCTCCAGAGCATCGGAGTGTGCCTGGGCCCTGGCATGAGCCTCGCGGATCTCCTGGTGGAGATGACGGGTCTCGGAGTCCAGGCGGTCGACGGCCCTCTTCTGAAGGTCAAGGAGCGCCTCCATGGCATCGAGCCTCGACCGCCTCGAGTCGAGCTCCGTCCTAACCGCCTGAGTCCGCTGCTTCAGGAGGTGCCCCCAGCTGAGGAAGCGGTTCCTCTCTCCTGCCAGCACCTCCCGCTATCGCTCCAGGGCGGCCTGGACCTACCCGACGCTCGCCTGGGCAAGCTCCAAGGCGTCCGCCAGGGGCAGCGGGGAGGCAGAGGCCGAAGCCGCCCCCCGACCTCCTCCATCACGTCGTCTTCCGGTGGAGGAGATGCCGGCATCTCGGCGATTGGGATGAGGCGCCGATCTGGAGAAGCCGGAGGGCCTGCAGCTGCTCCTACAGCTGCTCCTCCCGCCTCAGCACCGCAGGGTCGGACGCCACCAGACGGCTCCGCCGAGCCCTCGACAACCGTTGGCTTCCGAGCTGGCGAAGGGGGACGAACGGGTGCTGCCGCCGCCACCGCAGGGGTTGATCCCGCCGGCGCAGAAGAAGCTTTGCGCATGCACCAACTTGGGGGCCGGCAAAGCCGCTGCAGCTTCCGGACGCTGTGGCGCAGATCCTCCGCTAGCCGGAGATGGACGGGAAACAGACTCACCCCCGGCAGCCGATGAGTCCCTGCCAACATGAGAAGCTCTCGGGTTAAGGAAGGAAGAAAAAACGCAAGTTTTGGAACCCGGTAAGAGCAACACTTACCGAGGGACACGAACGCTCCAACGAGCATGGAGCCCTGGCTTTCGAGCTGGGGTAGAGCCGCCGCAGCCTGCCGCCGCCATCGGGGCCTGAGCCACAGGCACCCGGACCGGCGGGACAGGGGGTGCTCCCGGAGCCCCCCTAGGAGGCGGAGCAGTAGGACTCTAGTTGGCCGCGTCTCCGGTGCCGCTCGTCGTTCCAGCCCCAGAAGCCCGGGGCACCTGCATCCCCGGACGAATCCCAGCGCTGCTCCCTCTGGCGCCGCCGCCTGCCGAGCCTTCAGCCAGAACGTTCGTCGCCCGGGGCACCTGAGTCCTCGGCTCGCCCCCGGGTGGTGCAGCGCCGGCGTCCCTCCTCGGAGCTCCTTCGCCTGAGGAAGGAGGATGGGACGCCAGGGGCTCCTCAGACCGCCGCTGTCCGAGGGGAGTCCCGTCGAAATGGAAGGCCCGAGGCCTCTTGGGGTACCGCCCGACGAACTGACACCTCAAGAAGGAGGACGCGAAGGTACCCTGGTCTCCTGGCTAGGCGCGAATGACACCGTTGGATGGGACCGGGCACGTTTCTTCTCTGGTAAACCGGAGGCCGGCTCCCTGCCCTTCCCCCTGTCGGCGGTCCGAGCTCCGTGGGCCTTCGGAGGCAGGTTGGAAGCCATGGCCGACGGAGGCACAAGAACTTGGGGGCTGAGAAGGCTTGAGTGCTTAGAGGACTCTGGAGGTCTCAGGCGTGGGGAAGTGCGAAGGGAAGCCTGCGATGCAGATGAGATACCCTTTTAAACTTCCCAGACGCGATTCAAAGCGATTCGAAACTCTTCAAATATGCTGCCTGGGAAAACCGCTTCAGCTCCAAGCCCTGGAGTCCATGATAAGCGGGCCCAGGTCGTCCTACAGAAGCGGTGGACCAGGTAGTCAGCCCCCAAGGCGGAGAACCCGGCGGTTCCTGACAAGGCGCTGCGACGTGCGCTGTGACGTGCAGTAGTGGCAGCCTTGGGAACCGCCGCGGTAAAAGCAACCATCAAGCAGGGCTCACGCCCCCACGATCCCATTGACTGTTCGTGCTCCAGCAACGGTCAAAGCGGGTCTTCAAGAAGGTGCGCGGAGTAGAAGAGACGGGGGCCCCACCTCGGGCTCGTTATCTCCCCCGAGATGGGCCCGGGGGCCACTATCAGTACCCTCAATATGGGGTACCCCTGCGCACAGGGGAAATTGCCTAAGGACTTTGCCCCCTCCGCAGGGGCAAGCTCCGAAAGCCCCACGTGTCCTGCGGGGCCGGACCTCCCTCTCCTCAGAGGAGAGCTCCGGGCCCGCCACGTGGCCAGCAGAGCCGGACCTCCCCCCCTTCGCGGGGAGAGCTTTGAAGGCTCCACGTGTCCAGCGGGGCCAGACCTCCCTCTCCTCAGAGGTGAGCTCCAGGCCCGCCACGTGGCTAGAAGAGCCGGACCTCCCCCCTCCGCGGGGAGAGCTCCGAAGGCTCCATGTGTCCAGCGGGGCCGGATCTCCCTCTCCTCAGAGGAGAGCTCCGGGCCCACCACGTGGCCGCAGAACAGCGCTACCGGCCCCCGCGCGGTAGGCAGCAAGAGTAAAGACGCGCCAAACCTTGTCTGTACAAGGTATTCAAGACCCGCGCCTTCCCAAGAGGCAGAGACAGGGAGCACGCCGCTGTTAGGTGCCGTTGTGCCCAGTCACATCGCAGTGAAGACTGGCACGCCGCATCAGAAGCTGTACACCAATAAACACAGCGACAAGACATCCCCTGCCGCCCCTGCCGTCATCAACCACTACGCCTAGCTTGCGGCATGGGCAGGGCGGCAAGACGAAGACTCAGAAGCCCTCGTCAGAGATAGCTATCGGCGTAACTGTAGGATACAGTAGATGGCAGGCAATCTCCCCGGGACCACCTGTCGGGTCCCGGGCCCACTTTGTAAGCCGCTCGAGCCTTGGACTATAAAAGGCTCAGGTAGGCAACGTTACAAGGGGTTGGTAAGTTCGCACTCCAAACGGTCACACCCCGGCTAGACTCCATTAGGTTTCACCTCTTTGCACACTCACACTCAGGGTTCGGCAGTGCGCCACCTTGCAGTAGACATTTTAGCACTCAACTCATCCTCAAGCAATACAACGAGCACCTCTGCTCACCGTGGGCATATGGTTTCACGCTCCGGCGGCCTGAACCATGTAAAAAAACCCTGTGTACTGTTTCCTTCTTCCAGTACAGCGAGACTCACGCGCAGGGGGACTAGCCCCTCCGGAAAAGAACCTCCGCGGGCTGCCCAGTGCAGGCCCGGGGGAAGTGTCGACAGCTACACTTCGACAGACATGTTGTTTGATCAGTTGGTCAAAGCAAAGATCTTTTCCAATATAGACTTAAGATCCGGGTACCATCAGATTAAGATACGGGCTGAGGATATTCCGAAGACGGCTTTCTCGACGAGGTACGGACTTTATGAGTACCTGGTCATGTCCTTCGGCCTCACCAATGCTCCAGCTCACTTCATATACTTGATGAACTCAGTATTCATGCCGGAGCTGGACAAGTTTGTCGTGGTCTTCATCGACGAGATATTGGTATATTCCATGTCGGAGGAAGAACACACGAAGCATCTGCGTATAGTCTTGCAACGGCTGCGGGATCACAAGCTATACGCGAAATTCAGCAAGTGCGAATTCTGGATATCGCAAGTGCCTTTTCTCGGGCATATTATCTCAGCGGAGGGCATCGCTGTAGACCTGAGTAAGATCACACAAGTCCTGAATTGGAAGTCCCCGAGAACTGTTCACGAGGTACGGAGTTTCCTCGGACTCGCGGGATATTATCAGAGGTTTATTCTGAACTTCTCAAAGATTGCAAAGCCTATGACGGAGCTGCTGAAGAAGGCTACCAAATATGTTTTGAGTCCAACATGTGAAGCAGCATTCAAGGCACTAGTGAAGCACTTAACATCAGCACCGGTTTTGGCGCAGCCGGACACAACAAAACCAATCGATGTGTACTGCGATGCATCTGGCATTGGGCTCGGATGTGTGCTGATGCAAGACCGAAGCATGGTCGTGTATGGATCACAGCAGCTCAGAAACCATGAGCAGAATTATCCGACTCATGACTTAGAGCTCGCTGCCGTGGTACTCGCACTCAAGATGTGGAGGCACTACCTACTCGGTAACCTCGTACATTTAGATACCAACCACAAAAGTCTCAAGTACGTATTCACTCAGAAGGAGCTGAACATGAGGCAGCGAAGATGGTTGGAATTGATAAAGGATTATGAAATAGAGATACATTATCACCTCGGCAAGGCAAACATAGTGGCGGATGCACAGAGTGGCAAGTCACACGTCAACAATCTGACCATCACACCGTTGGAAGAGAGCGAGCCACCATTGCATGTGATTCCACATGGAGCTCTCTACAACTTAGCTTTGATCCCCACCATCCGTGAAGAGATAGCGGCAGCTCAGAAACATGACAAGGGCATGTCGCATTTGTGGAGACGTGTAGACAGTGGAGAGCTGAAATGTTTCCAGAAAGATAGAGATGGCGTCCTATGGTTCAATGACCGGATTGTCGTACCCCGTAACCCAGAGTTACGGAAGAAAATCTTTGATGAGGCTCACTTGTCAAAGTTTTCTATTCACCCCGGCAGCAACAAGATGTATCAAGAACTTAGAAACAAGTTCTGGTGGACACGGATGAAGCGGGAAATTGCAAAGTACGTGTCCGAGTGTGATACATGTCGAAGGGTGAAGGCAGACCACATGAGAAAACTGGGACTGCTACAACCACTGGGGTTCCTGCCTGTAAGTGGGAAGATGCGAGCATGGACTTCATCGTCGGTTTAACCACCACATTTCAGAAGCGTGATTCTGTGTGGGTGATCGTCGACCGGCTCACCAAAGTTTCCCATTTTGTCCCGGTCAACACCAACTACAATGCCAAAAAGTATGTTGAATTGTACATCTCATGGATCCTATGCTTGTATGGCGTACCCCGCACCATCATATCGGATCGGGGCACTTTATTTGTGTCCCGTTTTTGGGAGCAGCTACATGCTGCGTTGGGGATGAAGCTGATCCGTAGTTCAGCGTACCACCCACAGACGGATGGGCAAACCGAGTGGGTAAATCAGATTCTAGAGGATATGCTACGATATTGTGCTATCAACCACGGTAAGAATTGGAATGATCACTTACTGTTAGCCTAGTTTCGTACAACAATGGGTACCAAGCCAGCATCAAGATGGTGCCTTACAAGGCGCTATACGGGAGAAAATGCCGCACACCACTGAATTGGTGTGAGTCTGGCGAAAGGGTCACCTTCGGGATTGATCTTGTAAACAATGCAGAGGAAAAGGTTCGGCTGATTCAAGCGAACCTAAAAGCCGCCCGATCCCGACAAAAACAGTATACGGACCGAAGAAGACGGCTGTTACAATTCGAAGTCAGGGACTAAGTATATCTACGTGTGTCTCCAATGAAGGGCGTGAACAGATTCGGGGTGAGAGAAAAGTTGGCACACTGATTCATCGGTCCATTCCAGATTATAGAAAGATGCGGATCAGTAGCATACCGGCTGGAATTACCAGAAACACTTTCCGGTGTGCACGACATCTTTCACATATCTCAGCTGAGGAAGTGTCTTAAGCTATCAACTACCACTCAGCTGGGGGATATTGAAGAACTGAAACTAGATCTCACTTATCGGGAGGAACCGGTTCAGATAATTGATGAAAAGGCCCGAACCACACGCAACCGTACGTTGTGGTTCTACAAAGTTCTATGTAGTAATCACTCCGTAGATGAAGCGACATGGGAGAGCGAAGGTTTTCTTCGCACCAACTACCCCGACTTTTTCGCGTCACACATACGGTAATCTTCCACCATCCTCTCTCTCATTTTCACCTTATAAACTCGGGACGAGATTCTTTTAAGGGGGGAGGAATGTAAGGGGTTAAGTTTTTATACACATCCAAAGTGTTCATCACACCACACACACCTCATTTGAGGAAAACTTATGAACACATTTGAAGCGCAAGTAAACGCCATCAACATGGTCATTAGAGAATGAACTCACAAAATGCAAAAGTGGTATTCCCCACATGCATCACATAGGGGCTGAGCATATGAAAAACTCCTACACCTTGCTAGGAATGCTCATGCCAAATTTCACCCAAATCCAAAACCTTTTTGAGGTATTTTTGGGTATAATAAGAAAGAGGCTAATTTGAACTCAAATTCAAATTCAAACCCCTTTCATCCCATGAATTCAAAAATGGGATTCATATTCACACTCAGCACATTTTTGTGAGCTCACACACCAATTTTCACTCCATTTGGAGTTGATCTTGACATGAGCCAATTTTAGCAAATTCAAATTCAATTTGAATTTCAAACTGCATATGCGCTATAAATATATTCAAACACTTCAAAATTTGAATTCTATCAAGTTCAAATGGGCATTTGGTAGATGATTCAAATTTCATGGGGTATTAGTGGTACTACTGTTTAGAGCAGTGGGAGAAATTTAATTTTATAGGTTAAAATGGAAGTGGGGCCCTCATGTCAGTCTAACCAGTGATCAACCGACTAAAGAGTGCCGGGACTTAGTTTCTCGGGCTGCAGCCGCGGTTGCCACCGTGCCAAGGCTCAGCGCCAGCAGCCGTTTCGCCCCGCGCCCCGGTGGAGCCGACGTTCGGCGTCTACATCCTTCCCCGAGCAGCTCAGAGCCGGGTTCTCCTTCGTTCTCACGCGCCAACTCATCTTCAATGCTGCTCTCACGATAAACATCACCGCCACCTCGCTCTCGGTGTTGCCGAGCGCACACCGCCACCACACTCCGGTTGAGCGAGCCCTCCACAGGAAAAACGATTGCCATCTTGTGCTCTACCGTGTTGTCACCTCACACCAAGGGTCCCCTGTGGTGTTTGGCAGCTAATTGAGGATTTTCACCGAGCTCTCACGGGTACCGGAGGAACTCCACTTCGGGTTGCCGTCGACAGAGCGCCACAGCCGTCGTCGTCGTCCGCTTGCTACACAAGAAAGGTGCGCTATACTTACCTTTATCGTGTAGCTGCAAGCCTTGTAGCAAATGATCAACTATGTGTAGAGAATTTCCAAGAATCCTGAAACCTAGAGGAAACTAGCCGAGCTTGGTCTAAACCCAAATTTGGGTTATACGGTTCGCCAACGCTCGAGCCAGTTTGCACATAGTTGGTACACTTCCTAGCGCATCTCCTCGAAGAAGAACCGAACGAAACCATCCCTAATCGACCGAGTGCTAGCCATTTTTCGTGCCACCATGAGAAAAGCGCCTCGGGTCGTCGGTGAGGTCAATGTTGTGGCTGCTTCCGAGCTTCCTCGAGTACATGATAATCTTCCCTAGGGTGCACTGATGCTCTACGACCGTTGCTCGATCTTTTGAGGTGCTGGGAAGCCTGGCCGACACAGTCAAAGTTCTTCCGAAGCCGCCGCTCGTCGTCGACCATGTTCCGGTGGTTGTCATGTTGAGCTAAGTCCAGCATCGTGTTCTCCGTGTCGGATTAGGCATAGGCGGCAAAAAACTTAGAGTTTGGCGCACGGCAAAGCCCCTCCGGCGAGCACTCCGGCGAGGGGGTCGGCGGCCGAGCGCGGGAGGTCGGGAGGTTGATGAAGCCTCTGGTCCCACGTGTCAGTGGTCTGATATTTAAACCGGGGATCATCTGTGGAACCGGATCTGATGTGGCTGCGCGCAAAATACTCCGTAGCCCCGTGTGTCAGCCGCTGAGAAACTGACACATAGCCCCGGTCCCACACGCAGCGATTTAAACTTTTCCCCGATTTTCAGATTTAGTTCAAACTTCAAACCCACATAACTTTGGCTAGAAAACTCCAAATCGAGTGAACCTAATTTTGTTGGATTCAGATCTCTGAGTACTTTCCAACAAAACAAGTTTCACTTTATGAAAGTCTTTATTTATCCAGAATTAATTCTTCAAAATTTAAACTGTGTAGAATTTTAACTGGAGAACCCATTAGTAGAAAATTCTGAAATTTGGCTAGGATGTTCAAAAACATATACCTAAGCTACCATAAAAATTTCAGATCCATTTGATCTCATTTGATCCACCTAATGGTATGATTAATAAAACTGTTCCAGACAAAAGGGAAAATGTCCAGAAACATTTTCAGATTTTCTCTGAAATTGTTTAGCTCATAGATTTGGCTAGGAACCTTCAAATTAAGTGAAACCAACTCCATTACAACACTATGAAAATCTAGTTTTCGGAAAGTAATTGCTTACTCCATGAAAATCCCTAGAACACCCTAAGGGCTCCAATTAAGGCCAAGTACCCAATTATTTGTGGAGAGCTCAAATGAGCTTTGCTGCAAATGAGATTTGGCCAAGTTTATGTTTAGGTTGTATCCAACCCACAGTAAAACTTTCAGAATCATTGGGCCTGTCTAGAAAGACTTATAGTCTTCACAAATTCAACTTCAATTCAAATGCATTCAAATTGATACATATATGTATTTATATCATGTAGTCGCTAAGGTTGAGGAGGAGCCCGAAGTCTTAGACTTCATCAATCCAGAGGAACAGCTAGCATATGACCAACAGCAGCAAGACAAGCTCCGGTTTGCACTAGCCTTTTTATAAATTTTACTGTTTTGAAAACTTACTTTGAGCACCCACTTCAATTATGCATTAGAGTCTTGTTTGAAAACCCAAAATGCATAGCCAAGAAAACCCTGGTTTGGGCTTAGGTTTTTAAACCTTGATTAGCTACTGCAATGCTAAGTTAGTGTAGGATTCGGTACAAGTCGAGTAGTTGGAACTGCTCGCGAGAATAGGCTAGAGGCACACTACTCGGGTAAAGATAGCAAATGAAACACATGGCAAGAAAAATGAGACCGAGCGGAGAGTTGGGGCCTGGGTGCCATAGCTCCGCTTGTGTTGATTGAGGACCGAGCCGTGTGCGGGCCTATTAAACAAGCTAGAACAGTACCAAAGACCTACCGGATATATGGGAACCGGGAAACCAATGTAACTCGGGTAGCTGGGTGTTGAGGCATAGCTGGTCGTTCAGAGGGTAGGTTGAGAGCTTGAGGTGTAAATCGGCTGGCGGCACTGCGGATGCGCGCGCATAGACCTCTTGCTCGGTACGATTGGACCGGCTCAGCATTTGGCTGACGAGTGAAAGGTGGTTGCGTACGACGTCTGTGATGGTTGCTGTAGGCAACATCGAGTACGGGCGTACGTGACGGGTTATTCGGGTAAACCTGCAGGTGTAAATCGATTATAATCGCCGTTCCTTGCGGTCAGTGAGTACCACTTGTTCACTGTATCGTGACGTAGAAAGAACAGGCTAGAGTCATGTAAAAGTTGATGACTGAAAGCTATACCTTGATTGTTAATGACTTGTTGTAGTTTAGAGCAAATCAAAGTTCCTTTTAACCTTGGGCAAAGCACATGAGAGAAATGTGTTTCTTGTTTGATTGCGGCTCTCTTATGTGCCTTAGCGTGAGGTTCTCCACAATGTGTTGCTAAAACATGAAAGTAAGATTCAAATAATCAGGCGAGTCCTTTGCAACTTACATTTCCAATTACACATAATCCAGCATGTAGAAGTTTCATGTATAAGAAAGACGGGTCAGACTTGCTGAGCCATCGTGCTCACTGCTTGTGTTTGAAGCTTTTGCAGGGTGTTATGAGGAAGGGACTCCCGAGGAGGAGACGGAACCCCAAGAGGGAAACCCCGTCGAGTGGGAGTCGTGCACGCCGCCGGGTTAGTGTGTGTGTGTGCTAGCGGGGACTCGTTCACGGGATGAACGTGAACTCGGTGCATAGTCTACGCCCGTGAGTATAGACTGAACATATTTTGTTGTAAAAATGTTCATAAACTCGTTTATGTAATAAAACATTGCTTCCACTTTGTACCTTTTATATGTGTTATCCGGTGCTGTGCAACGCAGCAACCCTCAGCGTGATCCTGGCTCGACGAGGCCGTGGGGCCGCGTCACCTTTGATGTCAGCGGCACTTGTCACAACTCCGGTGTTAGATGTTGCCCTTAGAGGACATTGAGCTTCAAATTGAGTTGAACGAAATCGAAACCCATTGACATCATATCAACGAAAGAGTTTAACTTTAATGGATCCGTTGGACAGTTGTCCCAAATCTTCATGGACACCGGCTTGTGTCTTGCACTGTCCAACATATGAAGTAAGAAGACTATTTTATGCTATGAACATAATTACTAAGAAGGACAAGACAAGGAAAACGTTACATGATTTCGAGACCAAGTTTGGAAGTTAGGTCCTCCATTGACTCCATAATGTCACATTGTTTGTATTTGGTTGCTTGTAGGTTGCTGCTTAGACTTCCAATTTTGTCGATCGAACTCACTAAATAAGGACAAAACAGGATGATTAGCATAGATGTATAACACATCACACAAATTAGTATAGATGTTGAACAACCACATACTGAAAAAAATTTCCATCCCGTCTATGTTAGTGTACATGTATAACAAAGTAGCTGTCTTTTCATCTGTTGAAGCATCGTAGCTTGTGCCACTACCGACAGTGGTGCCTCCTGTTTGAAAAAGTGAGAGGTCGCTACAAGGGGATGCATCAGCCATATTGTACTAAAACGCCGATGCATTAACATTGTGCTTCGACGATGCATCCTTCAACCCTTGCCTTATTACGAACTATTGGTTTCAGACATCTGAGTGCTCTTTCAATATGGTACATCCAACTATATTGAACAGGGCCGCCTACTTTAGCTTCATATGGAAGATGGATTATGATATGCACCGAATTTGGTTCGGCGAAGGGTGGCCCGATCTTCACGACAGGAGGCTCAAGAACAAGATAACTTGCTGTAGAAACAGCGGGGATAATTAGCTTTATACCTGACCAAGGTTGGATGCGACCAAGCGACGGGGAGAGAGACACCGAAACCACGAAGACTTCGACTCGATCTCCGAACGACCGCAGAACCACAACCGGAGCTAATCCACACAAGACGGGGCAGCCATACTGGAACCCGCAGAGCACGAATTAGTGGATCTCAGAGATATCTCTCCACAAGTTCAAGAAGAACAAGGAAGAACAAGGGTTGAGTAAGACACTCAAGCAGCTCGGCTGCAAATATCACTGGATTAATCTTAATTCATCAAAAAGTGTCCCTTGGCTTACAAAAAGAGCAGTATTTATGCCAACAACTAGTTTGAAAATAGATGTGAACTGAAAAAGCCACGTGGGAAGGTGGAAGGCCAACTGGCTTGATCATTCATGCAGTGGTCATCAATTTTCCGCATGTATTCTGGCCTTTTGAGTGGTCTTCAATGTTTTAATCGTAACTCCACCTAGGGACATCCAAAAGACACGGGACCAGATGCGTTGGAAAGCTAATTCGATAACCTTTCACACCATGTGTAGCATGCTTCACGAAATATTGTAGAGTGATACAGTTTCTCACGGAAACTTGGATATCTGGCTGACTATTGATCTTCTGAACAGTCTGCACCAAAAGCACTCGGCTGCCAAGCTGGGAGCTCTAAAGCACTCGGCATTTAGTGACATTAGAAAGTTGACTTCAACACCTTTCCAACAAGTACTCATGGACCTTCACATCTTCTATGAATCAAGAGATATGACTGTTTCTTCATGATAGTTCTGCCAGGCCGAACTGGTTCGACGTAGTTCTCCTCTCTGGTTCAGTCTCAGCGTGTCCTTGTCATCCTCCTTGGTGAACCTGAGTAAAAGAAACATGTACGATTTAGGAAGTATATAATTCTCATTAATAAATGGAATTTCACAAAGTAGCGTGTGCACCTCTTGTTGTAGCTGTTTAGCTCGGCTACGAGTAATTGGTCCATCGAAGACATGAGCTGGTGCAGCTTGACTTGATGATTGTTCCATCTTGCTTGATGTAGTCGGTATACTTGATGGTGTGGTCGGCGTGGGCATATCATCCTCCCCCCCTTGAAAAAGAGTCATCCTCGACTCTTCCAATCCAAAGAATGGAGAGAGGTCGGACACATTGAAACTGGTACTCACACCATAAGTACTTGGCAGATCAATTTCATAAGCGTTGTCGTTGATCTTGCGTAGAACCTTGAATGGTCCGTCAGCCCGGGGTTGCAACTTGCTCTTGCGCAGCTCTGGAAAACGATCCTTTCGAAGGTGCACCCAAACCAAGTTCCCTGGTTCGAACAACACCTTCCTGCGACCCTTGTTAGCGTGCTTCTCATACTTCTTGGTCATCTTTTCAATATTGGCCCGAGCCCTATCATGAATGTTCTTGACAAATTCAGCTCGCTTGCTTGCATCGAAGTTCACACGTTCCTGCATGGGTAAAGACAAAAAATCTATGGGAGCAGTGGGTGTGAATCCATATACAATTTCAAATGGACAAAATCTAGTGGTCGAGTGTGCTGCCCTATTGTATGCAAACTCAACATGTGGCAAGCTTTCTTCCCATAGTTTCAGGTTCTTCTTAAGGACAGCTCGGAGCAACATTGATATTGTTCGATTCACAACTTCAGTTTGGCCGTCCGTTTGTGGATGACATGTTGTGGAGAACAACAGTCTTGTCCCAAGTTTGCCCCACAATGTCTTCCAAAAGTAGCTCAAGAACTTGGTGTCACGATCCGACACAATGGTACGTGGCATTCCATGTAGTCGCACGATTTCCCTGAAAAATAATTCAGCAATACGGGAAGCATGGTCGCTCTTGTGGCAAGGAATAAAATGTGCCATTTTGCTGAAACGATCAACCACGACAAAAATTGAATCCCTTCCCCTTTTGGTCAGTGGTAACCCAAGAACAAAATCCATTGAAATGTCCTCCCAAGGTGCATTAGGAATATGAAGAGGAGTATATAAACCATGAGGGTTCAGACGAGACTTAGCTTTGTGGCAGTTTTCGCAGCGAAGAACATGTCTCTCTACATATCGTCGCATTTTTAGCCAAAAGAAATGGTCGGCCAGCACTTGCTCCGTCTTCTTGGCTCCAAAATGGCCCATAAGTCCACCTGCATGAGCTTCCTGCACGAGTAAAAGTCGAACAGGGCAATCTGGAATACAAAGTTTGTTAGTGCGAAATAAAAATCCATCATGCACATGATACTTTTCCCATCCTTTGCCATTACAGCACTTGGCACATGGTTCAGCAAAGTATGAATCAGTGGCATATAATTCCTTTATACTTTCTAATAAGAGAATTTTAGCATCAAGTTGTGTGAGCAAAGCATGACGTCGAGATAAAGCATCAGCTACAATATTGTCTTGACCTTTCTTATATTTGACAAGATAAGGAAAGGACTCAATAAATTCACTCCACTTAGCATGTCGTTTATTCAGTTTTAGTTGTCCCTTAATATGTTTCAATGATTCATGGTCTGAATGTATTACAAATTCTTTAGGATAAAGATAGTGTTGCCAAGTTTCCAAACTCCGAACGAGAGCATATAATTCTTTATCATAAACTGAATAATTCAAAGTCGGACCACTTAGCTTTTCACTGAAGAATGCAATTGGTCTCTTTTCTTGCATCAGCACGCTCCGATCCCAACTCCACTTGCATCACATTCAATTTCAAATGTCTTGTTGAAATCAGGAAGTGCAAGGACTGGGGATGTTGTGAGCTTCTTCTTTAATTCTTCAAAAGCCTTTTGTTGTGCTTCTCCCCATTTGAAAGGTACGTCTTTCTTGATCAGCTCATTGATTGGAGCAGCGATCGTGCTGAAATCTTTCACGAAGCGCCGGTAGAAACCAACAAGTCCAAGGAAGCTTCTCACTTGGCTCACATTCTGTGGAGGCGTACATTCGTGTACAGCCTTGACTTTCTCAGCATCCACATCCACGCCTTGTCCTGAAACAACAAAACCAAGGAAAACTGCCTTGTCGGTGCAGAAGGTGCACTTCTCAAGGTTAGCGTACAATTTTTTTTTACGCAGGACAGCAAGCACGCTCTGGATATGTGCAACATGTTCTTCAAGAGTCTTGCTGTAGATTAGGATGTCATCAAAATAAACCACAACAAATTTACCAATGAAAGTTCTAAGCACATGATTCATTAATCGCATAAATGTACTAGGTCCATTGGTTAAACCGAAAGGCATCACTAACCATTCATACAATCCAAATTTTGTTTTAAAGGCTGTTTTCCACTAATCTCCTTCTTTCATACGAATCTGATGATAGCCACTTCTTAAATCAATTTCAGTGAAAAAATTAGCACCACTAAGTTCATCAAGCATATCATCTAAGCGAGGAATGGGATGCCTATATCTTACTGTGATGTTGTTAATTGCACGGCAATCCACACACAGTCTCCAAGACCCATCTTTCTTAGGCACTAAAAGAACAGGGACAGCACAAGGGGAAAGACTTTCCTGTACATACCCTTTTTTCATCAATTCCTCCACTTGTCGCTGAATTTCTTTTGTCTCCTCTGGGTTGGTGCGGTATGCAGCCCTGTTCGGAAGTGACGCACCAGGAACGAAGTCAATTTGATGCTCGATCCCTCTCTTAGGTGGCAGTCCTGGTGGTACTTCGTCCAGAAAGACATCTTCATATTCCTGCAAAACATTCAAAAGAGTACTCGGCAGGGTAGAGGGTAAGGCATTAGTAGAAAGAAAAATGTCCTTGTACATAAGTACAAAGAACATGGCATCGGGTTCACTCAATGCTTTGATATCCCCCTTCCTAGCCATCATTACTAAACCCTCTTTTCCCGGTTTCTGGGTTCCTTGCAGCTGTGGGGTTTGATTTGGCTGTGGACACTCTTCCTTACTATTTTTGTGGCTCACTCGCAAGTGGTGCTCGCTCTCGCGTTGTTTCTTCCTGATATCATCCTTCAAAATTTCTTTCGGTGTCAAAGGAAGCAAGGAAATTCGCTCTCCTTTGTACACAAAAGACAGCTTGTTGGTGCTTCCAAAAATCTGTACATCACGATCATATAGCCATGGTCGACCGAGCAGAAGCTGGCAGGCTTGCATAGGCACCACGTTGCACTCCACATGATCATTGTATTTACCAACAGAGAATGGTACAGTCACAGTATGACTGACACGTAGTGCACCACAATCATTAAGCCACTGCATCTTGTATGGACTAGGATGACGCCGTGGTTTCAGTCCCAATCTGTCCACCAATTCTTGGCTAACAATATTGTTGCAGCTGTCATTATCAACGATGATGCGACACACCTTATCCTTGATTAGTCCACGGGTATGGAACAAATTATGTCGCTGCCCGTTGTCTTCCTTTTCTGCTGTTACACTAAGCACTCGTAGAGAAATAAAGCAATTATGTTCTCCTTCTTCAGGCTGGATCTCATTCCCTTCCTCCTCAATTTCTTCATCACATATCGGTCCAGCATCTTCCGGATCACTCTCGGATTCCCATTCACCTTTCACTATAGGAATCCGGACAATAGACGACGGCCGGAAACCGTCGTCAATAAGAACACAACCGTCGTCAATAACTTATTGACGATGGTAAAACATTATAGACGACGGTTTTCGGCAGTCGTCAATTAGCTGTCGTCAATAAATTTATTGACGGCGGTAACCGTCGTGAATAACCTTATTGACGACAGCTAAATTTAGCTGTCGTCAATAAACTTATTGACGACAGCTAGGATATGAACCGTCGTCAGTAACAATGGGCTTATTGAAGACGGTTTCTGGTACCTGGCCGTCGTCAATAACAATGGCTTATTGACGACAGCTAAATCAGGCTGTCATCAATAAGCTTATTGACGACGGCCAGGATTCCAACCGTCGTCAGTAACCATGGCTTATTGATGACGGTTTTCACTCGGCCGTCGTCAATAACCATTGCTTATTGACGACGGTTTCTGGTACCTGGCCGTCGTCAATACTAATGGCTTATTGATGACAGCCAAGTACCAGAAACCGTCGTCAATAAGCTTTCCAATTTTTTTTAAAAAAACAGAAAATCCTGCCCTGGCTTCGAGGTCAGCCCTGGCTCGATGGCCAGATCACAGGCAATCAAAATATACATTACAGGCAGGCATAAAAACACTATACGCACGCCACACTACCCTACGCTACCCCGACCGCTGCCACCGGAGTCCAGGAAGTCGTCGTGCGCTCGTCCAAATGCTTGTTGCTGAGGGGATGGAGTTTCCTGAGCCCGCGTCGCCGATCCCTATGATGTACATGTATAGTTAGACAAATTAGAAGTTCACAAATATGTATATGATTAAATAAACACATTACAAGTTAGAATTGAGCAAGTTAGCTAGATTTGGCTATGTTTGAGTAAGTTTGCTCATATTTTACTAAGTTTGAGAAGTATGGACTAGTAGTGTTTGTGTTTGAGCTAGTTCAAATAGTTTTGGCTATGTTTGAGTAAGTTTGGTCATATTTGACTATAGTTGAGTAAGTTGTACCATATTTTACTCAGTTTGAGGATGTTTAACTAGTTTTCTCTAAGTTTAAGTAAGTTTGATCAAATTCAACTAAATTTGAGCAAGTTTAACTAGTTGCAGCTATTATGAGAAATTTTGTACCTGTGCTCCTGACGTCGGCCCCTGTGGTAGCTGTATCGGTGGCGGCGCCCACTGAGGAAAGACAACGGGCTGTCCTGTGGCCATAGCCTACAAATATGAAGTAAATTATTATACATGTCATTTATATATTAGAAACGTTGAGTACAATGATCTGAAGTTACCTGCATGGCAGCTTGCAGCTGTAGCATGTACGAGTGTTGATACTCGTCCCTAGCCCGGAGCTCGGCTGCCTGCCTCTCGTTCGCGAGCCTCAGCGCTTCCTGTGTCCTCTGGAGCTCCTCCTGGACATTCTGGAGCTCCAGATCACGGCTGCCACGCCTGCTGGATCCACCCTGCGATGAAGAGGCCCTCGAGTAAGACCGCGCCTCCCTCGAGTCTACTACTCCATCGAAGATGGCCAACCTACACAACGAAGTAAGAGTATTAAAGTTTCGTGTCTCAAAGTTCATGAAAGTAAATGAAAAACAACAGAACTCACCGGCCGTGAGGTTTACCGCCACCGCTTGCATAGGCGGCTTCAGGTACGATCGGCGAGTTCTGCCAATCGTAATCGTCGCCTCGAAGCCTCCGCACCTCCTCCCCATACTTTTCCTGAAAATACAAAAAATTAAAGTCAACAGAAGTTTTAAAGAGAATACAATTAAGTCAACTAAAGAACTCACCAACGTCTCCATCGCTGTCTAAGAAGACAGCTGATCAGGCTGCGAGGGGTCACTTCCCATGTGACCCCTCCTCCACACCTGGATAGCGGTCGGCTCCTGATCGATCTCGCGCTCCTATCGATACGTGTTAGCACAATGATAATGATAGAAATTAACTAGAATATAATTCGAGTATCACTTACCATCCGTTTAGCAAGGCGTACGTAGCCGTCCCCACCAAGACGGTGTTTCCCGTCCGTCCCTCGACTCTGTCAGCGGGTCATCGACACGCCTTAGAAGCCCTGCCTCGCCCAACGAGCACACAGGGAACTGTAGGCGTCCGGACAGGACTCAAGCCACGGTACGCTGACCTGCACACATTTGTTGTTGGATGAAAACATTGATGAAAATTGGATAATGAAGCAAAGTAAAATAAAGAATTTACCTCTGTGTATTTTGCCTCCGTCAAGTACTTGTCCGCCACATCCCTAAACTTCCCCGGCTCACCCTCGTCCGGATGCAACTTATAGTACGCCTTCGTAGCCTGAATGCGAGCCGTTGAAATCGACTGCGTCAGGAGCTTCCTAGCGTTGTTGTTGAAGACCAGGCGAGCGTGATCCAGCTGGGCCTCGTCCTCAAAACGGTAATATTTCTACAAGTAGAAATATACAAGTTAATGTATTTAACATATAATAGGTTCGCATTTAACGAATAGATGATTTACTTACCATGAATTCATGCCACACATGCTCCTGGTGGTTGCCGTAGGTAATGTCCTGGGCCGTAGCGTAATCGTCCCAAGACATAGCAGCCCGTCCGTTCACTAGACCGGGGTAGTGACAACGGATGAGCTGGCCCAGGACAGCGTTGACCTGGCGGTGGCGTCCTTGACCTGTGAACGAGTCATCGGCCTAAGACCTAATACACGATTCTCAATTAGTACATATATAAGTGTTAAAATATCTAAATTGATTTGTTATAGATTTACTTACCTATCGCCAACCGGACGAATAACGACCCGATCTTCTGGCCGTGCAGGAACCGGAGGAGGAGCCACGTAGTGGCTCCTCCTGTAACGCCGCTGTGGAGCTGGCTCCACATCAGGCTCTGTGGAAGGCTCTGAAGCAGGGTCTGAATCCTGCGGTGCCGGAACCTGAAGAGGATCCGAAGCAGGATCTGTAACAGGCTCCGAAACATGTGGTGTCTGAAGAGGACCCCTGGCCTCTGTCTCCTCAGACGTAGAGTCGTCCTAAAAATTTGAAGATTGGGAATATAGATTTAAGAAGTTATTTATATAATTTATGTAATTTAATATTCTTTACCTGTCGTGACCTCTCTCGTGACCCCTGGCCTCTGTCGAGGCCCAACAGCTGAGACAGTCTACCAATGCTAGACTGACAGCCCTGGAAAACGGAGTCTGCTCTCGGGGGCAGAAAGCCCCACGTCCCCCGTCGTCTACTGCTCGACGACATCTTGATGAAAGGAAATTTGATAATGAATTTAAAGGAAAATATAGAAGACGAAAGAAGAGATGAAAGAAACGATACTTGTACTCAATTTCAAAATTCATCAGTATCACGATCATGTACTCTACTTCGTAAACCGGACCATCGATCTTTTGTCATGGTTGTTCGCCGTTTTCGTTTTTTCACATTATGAGTCTGTACATCTTGTGCATCTCCAACTAATTCATTAAGTCGTAGACCAGGCTCAATGACAAAAGAATCCGACAGCTCTTCTTCTTGGTAAACAACATCTGCCTCATCAATGTAACCAGTATTGTCCGGTGTATATAACCGCTCATGAGGATTCACCTTTTGTACAACCCACCATGCACTAAGTTTTTCGCATGGATATTGTAGATAGTACACTTGTTTGACTTGGTGTGCAAGGACAAAGGTGTCGTAGCCTCGTAGTCGGTCCTTGTGTTTGACTTCTACCATGCCAAATTGGTTTTGTCGAGTTCCATTGTTATTATCAAACCAATCACAGTCAAAGAAGACTACTTTAAGGTCTTTACTCCCGGCAAAACTAAATTCTAGGATTTTGTTTATGATCCCATAGAAATTAGTTTCACGTCCTTCGGCATCGGCGGCCCTCGTCACAACTCCGGTGTTTGATGTTGCCCTTAGAGGACGTTGAGCTTCAAATTGAGTTGAACGGAATCGGAACCCATTGACATCATATCGACCAAAGAGTTTAACTTTAGTGGATCCATTGGACAGTTGTTGCAAATCTTCATGAACACCGACTTGTGTCTTGCACTGTCCAACATATGAAGTAAGAAGACTATTTTATGCTATGAACATAAGTACTAAGAGGAACAAGACAAGGAAAACGTTACATGATTTCGAAACCAGGTTTGGAAGTTAGGTCCTCCATTTACTCCATAGTGTCGCATTGTTTGTATTTGCTTGCTAGTAGGTTGCTGCTTAGACTTCCAAGTTTGTCGATCGAACTCACTAAATAAGGACAAACCAGAATTATTAGTGTAGATGTATAACACACCACGCAAATTAGTATAGATGTTGAACAACCACTTATTGAAAAAAATTGTCCATCCCATCTATGTTAGCGTACATGTATAACAAAGCACATGTCTTTTCATCTGCTGAAGCATCATAGCTCGTGCCACTACCAACAGTGGTGCCTCTCGTTTGAAAAAGTGAGAGTTCGCTACAAGAGGTTGCTTCAGCCATATTGTACCGTAACACCGATGCATTAACATTGTGTTCTTCTGCAAAGTAGACACTTGAAAAGTATCCTATCTCCTGAAGTGTAAATGCTTCGGCGATGCATCCTTCAACCCTTGCCCTATTACGAACCATCGGTTTTAGACATCTAAGTGCTCTTTCAATATGGTACATCCACCTATATTGAACAGGGCCACCTACTTTAGCTTCATATGGAAGATGGATTAGAAGGTGTTGCATTGGATTGAAGAACCCTGGAGGACATACTTTTTCCATCTTACATAAAAGCACGGGTATCTCTTTTTCCAACTTCTCCATCATCTCCCTTTTGATTTCTTTAGCACAAAGCTGTCTATAAAAATAGCTAAGCTCGGCTAACACCTTCCACACCTCATCGTCAAGATAGCCTCGAAACATAACCGGCAGAAGTCTTTCCATGATTATGTGATAATCATGGCTCTTCAAACCAGTAAGATTTCCAGTCTTAACATTAACGGCTCTTCTCAGGCTAGCAGCATAACCGTCTGGGAACTTCAACTGTTTCAACCACTTGAAGACTTCTTTCTTTTCTTTTGGTCGAAGGCAGAAAGAAGCTCGTGGTTTGCCACCAGCTTCGGAGAGCTCAAGACTTGGTCGGTTACAAACCTCTGCCAAATCCTTCCGAGCTTTTATATTGTCTTTTGTTTTGCCCGTCATATCCAAGCACGTGCTTATGATGCATTCGCCCATGTTACGTTCCTGGTGCATGACATCAATGTTATGCATTAGAATTAAAGACTTCATATACGGTAACTCCCATAGTGCACATATATGAGTCCAATTGTGATCCTCTCCGTAACCAACAAAATATCCAGGACGACCTTCATCTGGCACTAGATTGTTGAGCTGTTTAACAATTTTCGACCCGTTCAGACGTTGTGGTGGTCCCTTTTTTACAATGGTACCCTTCCTGAAGGCATTTCTCTGTTGCCTAAACACGTGATTTGGCGGTAACCAACGTCTATGACAATCAAAGTAGCATATCTTGCCACCATGACTTAGACGAAAACAATCCGTGTCCGAAGCACATATTGGACATGTCAATCAACCATGAGTGCTCCAGCCAAAAAACATGTCGTAAGCTGGAAAATCATGAACAGACCACAAGTACGCAGCTCGAAGGTTGAATTTCTGTTTTCTATAACAGTCGTACGCTTCGACTCCTGTCCATAACATTTTGAACTCTTCAATCAATGGTTGCATCATCACGTTCAGTCATGAACCAGGATGATCCGGTCCAGGTACAATAAGGCATAGGAACATGAACTCATACTTCATACAAAGCGATGGTGGTAAGTTGTACGGAATAGCGAACACGGGCCAACAAGAGTATGGTGTGGCGTTTGTACTAAACGGTGAGAAGCCATCTGTCGCCAACCCAAAGCGAATATTTCTCGCGTCATTGGCGATATTTGGATCGAAGCGGTCAAGCGCCTTCCATGCCTCACCGTCCGACGGGTGCACCATCATGCTGTTGTTCTCACGTAAACCTTCTTTATGCCACCTCATGTGTCTAGCTGTTTTTTTAGATAGAAACAAACGCTTGAACCTAGGTGTGACAAGCAAGTAGCGAAGCTGCTTCTGTGCGACTTGAGTCATTACTTTTGAACCGTCGTCATTAACAACTTCGACAAATCTCGCTTTACCATATTTTAAGCACTTGTTCTCGTTGGCATGCTCTCTCCAAAAAAGCATGCTATTGTCTAGACACATATCAATCTTCTCATATTTCATACCTAGACCAGAAATCAACTTCTTAGACTGATACATATCTTTAGGCACTTTATGTGGTTGTGGAAGGATATCGCTGATCAATTTGATAAGATCGTTGTAGCAGTTATTGGAGAAGAAATACTTAGAGTTAATGGCCATAAATCTAGTCATGAAAGTAAGGAGCGTCACTTTGGTGTGTTCATGCAACGGCTCTTCTAAAGCTTTGAGAAGCGTGAAAAATGCTTCAACCTCCGTTGGAGGAGGATCCTCCATCAATTCAGGATTTATGGCATCAAGCATCTCGTCATCCTATCGACCCCCGTGTTGTCATCCTCATCTGAAACTTGTAAGGGTTGAGAAGATGTCTCACCGTGAAAGGTCCACACCTCATAATCTTGCATGAAACCGTATCGACATAAGTGAAACGCCAAATTCACTTTGTCCCAACACTTTGCACCTTGACATTTCGTACATGGGCACCGCACCTTATCGATCTTTGACAATGAAAAAGCTCGATCTACAAAAGCGTCTGTCTTTGCGAACCACTCATCCGAGTGACCACCAGAACTGTTCTTCCAACCGGTATACATCCAACTACGATCCTCGCACATGTTTGAATCTGCAGTTTAATGTCAAGGAAATTACAGTTACTTTATAATTTATTTATGTCACGGCCCTACATCTATTGGCAAGGATAGGTCCTAAACCCACACAAGAGTGATCGAGCGGAGCGTGCTCATGAAGAGACGCGTGGTATGGATCCGAACGAAATTTCGGCAGCATAACCCCGCTGTTCTCCACTGCACGCCCGAAAATGGTGCAGCAGAGAACAACAGGGTTATGCCGTCGAAATCTCGTCTAGACCTAAACCCGCGTTTCATCACATGCCACGCCCCCTCGGTCACTCCTAGGCTGTCCAAAAAGGGACAATTCCGAACGTACATGCCTCACATGCGTAACACATGTGAGACGGGCCCGTTCTAAACGGGTGACGCATGTTGTATAGGTTTACGTCAATCTTTCGTTTTGAGTCATTTAAAAGAGAGAGAGGAAAGAACGAGAGAGAAGGAAAGAACGAGAGACAAAGAAGTGGGTTAGCCGTCCTAAGTTATGCCCCGTTGGGGCCTGCCATTATCTTACGACGCCTTTAGGGTTAGCCGTCGTACGTTATGCCCCGTCGTAAGTGAGTCAAAGATGAAACCGCACCGTCGGGGCCCGCTGTCCACGCGCGGGAGCTTGCCGTCCTCGGTGCCTGTCTCGACTAATACATTACCAATAAATGGGCCGTGACAGAACCTAAATGGGTCGTGTCAGGCCGGACCGGGCCGAAACCCATTTATTTACATATAGTAACTAATCACGCAATCAATCAAAGTATTATTTAAACAATAATCAATTACAATACTAATTAAACAATTAATCAACTAAGGTCGGGCGGCGCGGCAGGGCGGGGCTTGGGGCGGGGCCGGGCGGCACAGCAGGGCGGGGCTCGGGGCAGGGCGCGGCGAGCGGCGGCAGCCGAGGCGCGGCTGGGGCTCGGCGCGAGCAGTTGCGGCCGGGCGGGGCTTGGGGCGGGATGGCAGCGGCTGCGGCGGGGCGGGGCGCGGGATGGCGGTGCGCATTGGGGCGGGGCGCGGGACGGTGGTGCGCGGCGGCAGGGCGGGGCGTGGCGGCGCGAGGAATCGCCAGCGTGAGGCATCGGCGGTGGCAGCGTGAGGAGCCAGCGGTGCCTTGCAGCGACGGTGGCAGGCGGAGGCGGCGCCGGCATCGGCGACGCTCGGCCAGGCGAGGCGAGCCGCCTGGCATATATGGGAGGTTTCTTGCCATGCACAGGGTTCCAAAAGGCGTTAGGCGCTAGGCGGGCGGTGACCCCTCGCCTAAAGCCTAGGCGTGCCTAGGCGGGGCCTAGGTGGGGACTGGGGACCGGGGGAGGGGGTCGCCCTAGAAGAGGCAGGCCAGTGGGCTGGGCTGAGGCCACAGAAGAGGCAGGCCAGTGGGTGAGTGGCCCGTGGGCTGGGCTAAGGCCACAGAAGAGGCAGGCCAGTGGGTGAGCGGCCCGTGGGCTGGGCTGAGGCCACAGAAGAGGCCAGGAAACAATATTATGTTGCTATTTGTTGAACTATTTGTATTTCTAATTAAAATTATATATTGCTACATTCTCTTATATTAAGACGTCTCCTCTCCTTACGCTTTATCGCTTAAAAGGTAAAAAGGGGGTCGGTCGCCTTATGTCGCCTTACCGCCTTAATAACTACAATGAGGTATGGTTTGTCTTATACTAATCCTCTTATATTTGTATTGCTACACTCTCTTATACTAATCCTCTGTACTATCTTTTAATCCTCTTAACCCTCACATTTTGGAAAACCAGAGCTTTGCTCACCTTTAATAGCCTCGCTAACCCCGGTTTTGCTGACTATGACTCCGGTTTAGTGCGTTTAGGAATATATGACGACACGGTGGACGGGCAAGAGTGTGGTGGGTCGGTGGCCAGCTGCACTGTGGCAAGGTGGGCGACACAGTGGATGGCATGCTACCGACTTGAGGCAGAGAGAAAGAACAAGGAATGGGGCGCAGGTGAGAGTCGGGTCGGGGAAGGGGTCTATGTGGGTCGGGTCCAACCTTTCCATGCCAGCACCACGTCTCACCATTGTATCCCTAAACCGACTGAACTAGAGTCCTACTCAGCCCACAACTTCCAATATCAAAGCAATCACTATGCAAACATGATACACAATGCCATCATTAGCACACACAGAATGGAATGGTAGTATCTCTTTCCATGAAATGTGTGGAAGTTACAGAAACTGTTCATGGTCAAAGCAAGTTTTGTTTATCAAGTGAACAAATGCTTTTGAACAGAGCAATCATGTGTGGTAATTTTCCTCAAGTTACTTTAATAGCAGAGATTATAATTATTAGTGTTCATGCACGATCTGCAGCACTTCACGAATGTATCGTGTCCAGAAAATGTGTTTGTCAGTAATCTGATCAAATTGTTAGGGAAAAAGGTAGTCATATTTCTGAGTTCACTGATCCATCGATCATCAACAGCTTAGCATCTAAACATTCCATTGCAGAACAGATCCAGCATCCTTAGTGCCACTTCTACTATGAAGGGTCAAGTACCACCACCTGTAGACGCTGTACAGATTGCTTTAGGATTTGATCCCATGACCTTTTAGTTAAGCAGCCACCACAAACACTGAACTGAATTGCTAGAGCAGTTCCGCGCTAGTAATCCAGTTCACAATTAGCTCAATCTCCGCTGAAGTACACCAGAAAACTCCAAGCACGCACCAAACAAACTCGCAGGCCGACCCCGAACGAAATCGGTGGCGGGCGGCGCAGCCGGTGGGCGACGAAAGCCGGGGAGAGGCCGGAGGGGGAGGGGACTTACCTTGGACCAGAGACGGGCGGCGGCGGCGGGGACGGGCGGCGGTGACCGGGACGGCGGCAGCGACGGGGAAGTCCGGCGCGAGTCGGGAGGCGGCACTGGCCGCCTCCCATCTCGCGCACGGGTTATATACCCCGTTATTAACGACGGTGCTAGGAAACTGTCGTCTATAAGGACTTGTTGACGACGGTTCTAGGTCACCGTCGTCAATAACTCCTCGGGTGGGCCTGAATTTAGTTAAAGACGACGGTCACTGTCGTCAATAATTTATTGACGTCGGTTCTTGTCTAGCCGTCATCAATAACATTAAAGATGACGGCCCCGTCGTCAATAAATTTGGCCGTCGTCTATGATTGTTTTCCTGTAGTGTTTCTCATTCAACAACATGGCCCTCTTACTTGGGCATTGGGCAGCAATGTGCCCACGGCCGTGGCATTTATGGCATACAATTTCTCTGCTTCGAGAAGAAGATGTAGCTCCCGAGACATTGCTGTGGACTGCTGAACTTGCAGCGGGTCGCTGCTGAGTTGTTGTTGATGACGGGGTGGAGGCTGCCATCTTTGATGGAACAAATGATTGAGAAGACTTGGCTGCAGCCCCTTGAGATCGTGCACCACCATAGGAAGTACTTGACTGCTGTTTGCGCCATGGGGCAGCAATAGAATAACTGCCATAAGATTTTCCACGTGACTCTTGCTGAATCTTCTTCTCTGTTCGCATAGCTTGATCAACAAGATCCTGCAATGTACGATATGGAAACATCTCCACAAAACCAGAAATTTCTTCATTAAGACCTCCTAGAAATCTTGCCATTGTTGACTCTGCATCTTCTCTTATTCCAGCCTGCACCAACAGTAGCTCCATCTCCTTGAAATACTCATCAACTGAACTCTTCCCTTGCTTTAACATTTGCAACCGGTTCCTGAGATTACGCTGATAGCTAGATGGAACGAATCGCCTTCTCATCACTTGCTTCATCTCCTCCCATGTATTGATATATCCGCGCCCCAAATCACGTTGATTCTCCTGCACTTGGTTCCACCAAGTGAGAGCGTATCCAGAGAGTTCCACCGAAGCAAGATTCACACGGCGCTGAGCCGAAAGATTATGTACTCGGAATATTTGATCACACTGCTCAGCCCATTCAAGAAATTCATCAGGATTCTCCTTTCCAGTAAACTTTAGAATACTAAACTTGACACGAGCGATGTTATCTGGGTTGTCATGAGGACGTCGACCACGATGGTATTCCCTTTCTTCAAAATCAGCAGGCCGGCTATGATGACGCCGATCAAACCTGCCACCTTGACCGAAAGGATTTTCATCATCATGAGATCCTTCTTCATGATCTTGATCTTCAAACTCTTCGTCTTCAAAATGCACGCGGCGACCATCAGGATTGCGCCTATGTGCACGACGCCCACCATGGTAATTATTAAAATCAGCATGGCGACCTCCACCAGATCCGTCAGCGCCATCTCCGAAGCTATTGAATCCATGGCCGAAACCAGAGTTCTCATCGCCGGACTCCTCTCGATGACGGTCCTCTTGATCACGACATGCTCGACGTCCTCCAGCCGCGGGAAGACGCTCATCGAGGAGCCTGCCCATGGCCTCCATGAGTGAATCAGCCATGCGACGCATCTCATCCCGTGAGACAGGGGGTTCCCTATCACCATGGTGTCCACCATGAACACTTGAATCTGAGTCTGCCATGTTAGGAGCAGCAAAAAAAAGAAATATATATATATATATATATGGACACACTCGATCTCACCTCTTACTTACCCAAGTTCTTGCCTGATTTCAAGAACTATGATGGTGCTGGTGTGACAGCTTCAACGGAGGTGGTAAAGAGGCCGTAAGGAGTACAAATAGAAAGTCCCGGTTCAGGTTTTTTGTGGAGGTATAGGTGGTTAAACAAGGAGGGCTACAGTACTGCCAATCAAGTGAAAAAGATGTGCTCAAAAAATAAAAAAATTGCTGCTATCAAGATTACCACCAACTTGGATATGAAAACTGAAAATTTCAACACCCAACCGTAACACAAAATTCTTCAGAATATTTTCACTTGTGCTCTTTTTTTTACTCTTCTTTTTTTTTATAACACTAACAGTGGTGCTGATTACAAAAGATATAGGTAAACGGTGGTGACGAGCAACTGGAAGAACACAAACACAAGATAACAGTACCGTCAAAAGGGCTATAGGTATTTTTTTTAGGCTTTGGACTATAGGACAAATAAATATATGTAAAAGATAAACACAGGGATGAATATGTGGATGGTGAAAACTGTAACAGATTGAAAAAGGGTGGGAGGGTGGGTGATAAAAAAATGAACCTACCGTGACAACGATCACTCTGATTACCACATGATATGCACCGAATTTGGTTCGGCGAAGGGTGGCCCGATCTTCACGACAGGAGGCTCAAGAACAAGATAACTTGCTGTAGAAACAGCACGGATAATTAGCTTTATACCTGACCAAGGTTGGATGCGACCAAGCGACGGGGAGAGAGACACCGAAACCGCGAAGACTTCGACCCGATCTCCGAACGACCGCAGAACCACAACCGGAGCTAATCCACACAAGACGGGGCAGCCATACTGGAACCCACAGAGCACGAATTAGTGGATCTTAGAGAGATCTCTCCACAAGTTCAAGAAGAACAAGGAAGAACAAGGGTTGAGTAAGACACTCAAGCAGCTCGGCTGCAAATATCACTGGATTAATCTTAATTCATCAAAAAGTGTCCCTTGCCTTACAAAAAGAGCGGTATTTGTGCCAACAACTAGTCTGAAAATAGATGTGAACTGAAAAAGCCACGTGGGAAGGTGGAAGGCCAACTGGCTTGATCATTCATGCAGTGGTCATCAATTTCCCGCATGTCTTCTGGCCTTTTGAGTGGTCTTCAATGTTTTAATCATAACTCCACCTAGGGACATCCAAAAGACACGGGACCAGATGCGTTAGAAAGCTAATTCGATAACCTTTCACACCATGTGTAGCATGCTTCACGAAATATTGTAGAGTGATACAGTTTCTCACAGAAACTTGGATGTCTGGCTGACTATTGATCTTCTGAACAGTCTGCACCAAAAGCACCCGGATGCCAAGCTGGGAGCTCTAAAGCACTCGGCACTTAGTGGCATTAGAAAGTTGACTTCAACACCTTTCGAACAAGTACTCATGGACCTTCACAGCTTCTATGAATCAAGAGATATGACTGTTTCTTCATGACAGTTCTGCCAGGCCGAACTGGTTCGACGTAGTTCTCCTCTCTGGTTCAGTCTCGGCGTGTTCTTGTCATCCTCCTTGGTGAACCTGAGTAATAGAAACATGTACAATTTAGTAAGTATATAATTCTTATTAATAAATGGAATTTCACAAAGTAGCGCGTGCACCTCTTGTTGTAGCTGTTTAGCTCGGCTACGAGTAATTGGTCCATCGAAGACATGAGCTGATGCAGCTTGACTTGATGATTGTTCCATCTTGCTTGATGTAGTCGGTATGCTTGATGGTGTGGTCGGCGTGGGCACATAAGATTATAAGGTGTTGCATTTGATTGAAGAACCCTGGAGGGAATACGTTTTCCATCTTACATAAAAGCACGGGTATCTCTCTTTCCAACTTCTCCATCATCTCCCTTTTGATTTCTTTAGCACAAAGCTGTCTATAAAAGTAGCTAAGCTCGGCTAACACCTTCCACACCTCATCGTCAAGATAGAACTGAAACATAACCGGCAGAAGTCTTTCCATGATTATGTGATAATCATGACTCTTCAAACCAATGAGATTTCCAGTCTTAACATTCACGGCTCTTCTCAGACTAACAGCATTTTGTTTTGCCCGTCATATCCAAGCACGTGCTTATGATGCATTCGCCCATGTTACGTTCCTGGTGCATGACATCAATGTTATGCATTAGAATTAAGGACTTCATATACGGTAACTTCCAAAGTGCACATATATATGTCCAATTATGATCCTCTCCGTAACCAACAAAATATCCAGGACGACCTTCATCTGGCACTAGATTGTTTAGCTGTTCAACAATTTCGACCCGTTGAGAAGTTGCGGTGGCCGCTTTTTTACAATGGTACCCTTCCTGAAGGCATTTCTCTGTTGCCTAAACACGTGATTCGGCGGTAACCAACGTCTATGGCAATCAAAGTAGCATATCTTGCCACCATGACTTAGACGAAAATAATCCGTGTCAGAAGCACATGTCGTACATCTCAATCGACCATTAGTGCTCCAGCCAGAAAACATGTCGTAAGGTGGAAAATCATGAACAGACCACAAGTATGCAGCTCAAAGGTTAAATTTCTGTTTTTTGTAACAGTCGTACGCTTCGACTCCTGTCCATAACATTTTCAACTCTTCAATCAATGGCTGCAACATCATGTTCAGTCGTGAACCAGGATGATCCGGTCCAGGTACAATAAGGCATAGGAACATGAACTCATAGTTCATACAAAGAGATGGTGGTAAGTTGTACGAAATAGCGAACACGGGCCAACAAGAGTATGGTGTGACGTTTGTACTGAACGGTGAGAAGCCATCTGTCGCCAACCCGAAGCGAATATTTCTCACGTCATTAGTGAAATCTGGATCGAAGCGGTCAAGCGCCTTCCATGCCTCACCGTCGGATGGGTGCACCATCATTCTGTTGTTCTCACATACACCTTCTTTATGCCACCTCATGTGTCTGGTTGTTTTTTTAGAGAGAAACAAACGCTTGAACCTAGGTGTGACAGGCAAGTAGTGAAGCTGCTTCTGTGCGACTTGAATCATTACTTTTGAACCGTCGTCATTAACAACTTCGACAAATCTCACTTTATCATATTTTAAGCACTTGTTATCGTTGGCATGCTCTCTCCAAAAAAGCATGCAGTTGTCTGGGCACATATCAATCTTCTAATATGTCATACCAAGACCAGAAATCAACTTATTAGACCGATACATATCTTTTATGCACTTTATGTGGATGTGGAAGGATATCGTTGATCAATTTGATAAGATCGTTGTAGCAGTTATTGGAGAGAAATACTTGGACTTAATGTTCATAAATCTAGTCATAAAAGTGAGGAGTGTCAATTCGGTGTGTTCATGCAACGGCTCTTCTGAAGCTTTGAGAAGCGTGAAAAACGCTTCAACCTCTGTTGTAGGAGGATCCTCCACCAATTAAGGATTTATGGCATCAAGCATCTCGTCCATCCTATCGATCTCCGTGTTGTCATCCTCATCTGGAACTTGTACGGGTTGAGAAGGTGTCTCACCGTGAAAGGTCCACACCTCATAATGTTGCATGAAACCATTTCGACACAAGTGAAACGCCAAATTCACTTTGTCCCAACACTTTGCACCCTGACAATTCATACATGGGCACCGCACTTTACTGTACTGTGACTCAGAAAAAACTCGTTAAATGAAATCATCCGTCTTGGTGAACCACTCATCTGAGTGACTGCCATTCCTTTTCCAACCAGTATACATCCAACTGCGGGCTTCAGCCATGTTTTAGGGTATACCTTCATAGCACACACATCATTATTAGTTTCATTTTTATGTTATGTCACGGCCCTACAACTAGTCAGATAGGTTCTAATCCCACCCAAGAGTGACCGAGCGGGGCATGCTTATGACGAGACACGTGGTTCGGATGCAGACAAAATTTTGGCAGCATAACCCCGCTGTTCTCCAACTGCAAGCCTGAAAATGGTGCAGAAAAGAACATCAGGGTTATGTAATCGAAATCTCGTCCAGATCCAGACCCACATCTCATCACAAGCCACGCCCCCTCGGTCACTCCTGGGCTGTCCAAAAAGAGACAATTCCAAACCTGCACGTCTCACATGTGTATCTCATGTCAAGCGTGCCGGTCCGAAACGGGTGACGCATTTCTATAGGTTATGTTACTCATTTTTGTTCTTAAATCACTTACGAGAGAGGAAAGAATGAGATAGAGGAACTTGAGGAAAGAATGGAAGGCATAGAGTTTGACTCAATGCCGACTTCAGCGTAGAGTCATCTGCGGCGAGAATGGAGTAGAGCGTCCATTGCAGGACTTGGAGTAGAGTCATCCGCGGCTCCCACACTTGTAATAGAGCTTCCCTTGCCGGACCATCAGAGGTCGCTTCCACCATCCACCCAAGCGCGGGTGGTTGATGTCCACGCCATCGTCGTCCGCTTCTGTGCCGTCTCGACGCATACATTACGACTATAACTGTCTATACGGCACGAACACATTTAATACGTGTCGTGTCGTTTCGGGTCAGACCGTGCCAGGACGGACAGGCCCCAAACCCTTTTACTTACATATATTAAGTAATCACTCAAAAACATAAGCAATTAACCTAAACAATATAATAAAAGCAACATAATCATGTAAACAACAGTATCATCTAAACATAAGCAACATAAGCAAGAAATGGAATTCAATCATGGAACAAAATGAGGCGGCGGGCGGACGGGGACTCGTGGCCACGGGTGGAGGAGCTGGGCCTCACGCTGTTTTGGCCAAAAATAATGTGGACCATCAGATGATTTTAGATTGGGTTATAAAAACCTACTCACTCTAACCCTAACCTCTTCTCCCTCAACCCTCTCTTCTCCACTGGTCTGAGCGGCGGCGGCAGCAGCAAGCAGCAAAACCAGTGAGGCGGCGGCGACAGCGAGCGTCAAGTGTCAGAAACGGCAAGGCAGTGGCGGAACTAGGAGGCGGGCGGCAGCGATGGTGTTTGTAAAAGCCCAAGAAAAGGGACTTACAAAAACTTTTCATCACCTCACAACACCACAGTTTTTGTTGTGGATATTGTGTGAAGATTTGTGAAGAGCAAGTAACCTCCATCAAAAGAGTGATTAGAGGGGAAAGCCCTAACTTTCACAAAGTAGGATTTCTACACATGAACATGGTAGGTTGAGCTCCCCCTAGGACTTCAAAAGTCTTGGGAAAGTTCAAGCCAAATTTCATGCAAATCCAACACTTTTGAGGCACTTTTGGAGGCATTTGAAAAAGAGGCCAATTTGAATGTAAATTCGAATTGCAGCAACTTTCATCACTTAAATTCAAAAGTTGGCTTCACATTCAAACTCAGCACATTTTTCTGAGTTAGTCCACCAATTTTCATCCCCATTGGACTTCATCTTGCCGGGAGCTGAATTTGCAATAATTCAAAACTGAATTTGAATTTCAGTCAAATATGAATCAAATTTAGCCAAAAAATTTCAAATTTGGGAAACCAAATTCAAACTGTGACTTGGTGATTAAGTCACACATTCAATTACGAGCAGCTGGTGATATTTTAGCACAAACAGAGGTGAAAAACTGGAAAAATAATTGGAAGAGGAGGGTCCACTGGTCAGGCACTGTGAGCAGCAGGGAACCGACTCAGTGGTCGTCGGTCAGCCGCCGCGACCAGTGACCGCCTCACGGCCATGCCAGCGGGCGCCTGGGTTAACCCGCGCCCCCCTCCCAATCACCACGTACGCAGCACAAAGCTGAGTTCGCTGCCTCCCTCGCCTGCCGCTCTGATCAGCGTCCGCGCACGGGAAAAACTCGCCGCAGCGTCTGCATCTCCGAGCCCCGGTGTGCACCCGTGTTGATCATCAAGCACTCGCGAGCCCTGCAGCAAAAAGGAGCGCCAGGGCGTACTCTACCTGTGCCCCATGCTGCTCCAGCAAGCTGCCCCCGATTGTGAGCGGTGCAAGCCGTCAAAGTCGAGGAACCGAGGGGTACCGGCGGAGCAGTGTTTCGGCTCACCGGTGACAGCCCCATCCAGCCATCGTCGCCGACTGCGTTCTGCACAAGAAAGGTGTGTGGGGATCCCTAGCTGGTGTAGTCGCTAACCATTCGGCAAATGATCCATCGGGTACCAAGAATTTTAGAAAGTCCCGAACCCTAGTGCAACTGACCTAGCTCGGCAAGAATCCAAAATTCGGATTACACGCTTAGTCAATGATCAAGCTAGCTCACAAGTAGCTCCTACACCTCCTAGCGCCCCTCCTCAAGGAAGAACTGAGCAAAACCATCCAGAAAGGGCCGAGTTATAGCCATTTCCATAGCCGCCGGTGCAAACACGGCTCGGGTCACCGTCGAGAGTGGGTTTGCCGGCGTTTTTAGCTTCCGAGACTGCTCATGTCGGGTTCCTCGTGACCCACTGGTGCTCCTCGAGCAAACCGTAACCATTTTCATGCCCCAGAGAGCGAGAACGACCTCGCCGAAGCCCTAGCCTCTGCGGTGGAAGTTGCACAGCTATTTCCGGTCACCGCCGGCGAGCTCCGACCCCCGAGGCAAGTTCCACAGGGCGAGATAAGACTAGGCGGCCAGTTCTAGCACTGGGGTTGGTCAGGAAGGCGGTTCCGGCGAACCTCACCGGAGTACACCGCCGCTGGATTCGCGGGCGCGCGCAAGGAGGAAGAAGGCGGGTGGTGGGACCCACCCGCAGAAGTTTAAACATCTTGGGGGATTTTCCAGTTTAGTTCAACTTCAAATGCATAGAACTTTGGCTATGAAGCTCCAAATTAAGTGAACCAAATTTTTCTGAACTCATAATTTTGAGGACTTTCCAACAATACCAATTTCAGCTCATGAAACTTGATAATTTTCCAGAATTAAATCCCTAAATTTTAAACTGTTAGGAATTTTATCTGGAGAATTACTTTATGAAAAATTCTGAAATTTGGCTGAGGGGTTCTTTGGAAAATCCTTGAGTCACAGTAAAATTTTCAGAACCATCCAAGTATATTTAGTCACCCTAATGGTGTTATTAAGTTAACTGCCCAGAGAAAATAGAAAAATGTACAGAAACATTTTTCAGATTTTCTAAATTCTTGTTTAGGGCACAACTTCCTCTAGAATCCTCCAAATGACATGAAACCAATTCCATTAGACCCATATCAAATTCTAGTTTCCAGAAAGTAATGGTTGGAGCCATGAAAACCTTTGGAATTCCTTAGAGGCTCAAATATTGACCAAATAGGCTTTTATCTGTACAAAGCTCAAATGAACTTTGTTTCAAATGAAACTTAGTCAGACTCTGGTTAGGACCCTACCAAGCCACCATAAAAATTTCAGAACCAAAGGGGAGGGTTAGCTAAAGTTATAGTAATTACTTATTCAAGTTTACACCTTGCATTCAAATTGACATATAGCATATGGTTAACATGTAGTCGCTGAAGGCGAGGAGACTCCGGAAGTGCTCGACTTCCTTCTTCCGGACGAAGACCTAACCACTGACCAGCAGCAACAAGGCAAGCCCCAGTTTGCATTAACCCTTTTATAAAGTTTTGCTTTGTTTACATGTCTAGTGTGGAGTATGGATGTGCATTAGGTGTAGAATTGATGGAACCCCACTTGCATAACCAAAATTTTCCTATAAGTGTGAGGTTAGTGTATAAGACCTCGAGTAGACAGGCTATGCTTAATGATTCATAGGACTTCGGTACAAGTCGAGTAGTTGGAATCTACTCGCGAGTTAGGTTTGGGACCCACGGGATTGGTTCGAGTGATGTGAGATCACTTTAGAAGTGAAAGTGAGACTAGGCAGGGGCTAAGACGCAGCAAGAGGAAGTCTTGTGTGCGCAGCCCTGTCCGTGTCGATTGAGGACCGATCCGTGTGCGGTCCTGCTGAACAAGTATTGAACGTACCGAAGGCACATCGGATATATGGGCCCTGATAAACCGATGTAATCTAAACCTCCGGGCGTCGAGGCATAACGCACCGATTTATAGGTGTAGGCTGAGGGCAGCAAGGTGGAAATCTGCTAACGGGCATAGAGAGATGCTCCGTGTAGAGAACCTCCTGCTCGTTTCGGTGCGACGGGTTCGACGTTTGGGCTGTTGGGTGAAAGGTTGTCCCGTACGACATCGAGTGAGCGTGCTGTGCAGCTCCACGGGTGGGCATACGTGACGTGCTCTTTGGGTTTCCCTGCAGGTGTATATCGAGTCGATTCGCTGTCCCTCGCGGTGACGAGTACCGCTTTTTCACTGCGTCGTAACGTAGATAATTTATGAAATGTTATGATTCAATTCTGCTGTATGATATAATTGTATTGTTACATGTGTGCCACCAAATATTGCTTACTAAATTTCAGATTCATTAACTGTTAACTTGTGGCTAAAAGATGAACCAAGGATAAACTATAGGCGTGTCCATTTGCTGAAATATTACCATCCCATGTTATTGTACTCTACATATAGAGTTTCATGCCTAGGTGAGTCGGTTAAGTCTTGTTGAGCCATCGTGCTCATGATTGCTGCTTAAGTGTTTTTTTTCAGGTGAGGAGCCACCCACGGACTCGGGTTATGAGCCCACCGGCGAGGGTTACCCTCCGTCGGGGACCACGGCTGAGTGGGAGCCGTACATGCCACGCTGAGCTGAGGAGTGCAGCTAGTGTGGGTTGCCCTAGGGCTGGGCAACCGACTTTTGCTAGATAGGCGGGCGTGAGTTGTACAAATTAGACTTCCGCTGTGTAATATAAACAATAGTTTGTAACTGAGTATTGTACTAGTTTGTACAGTTTCAGTTTGTTTTCTATGTAGTACAATGTATCCTTACGATGTGTGCTGTCAGGTGTCGCATCGTGTGACACCACCCTCTGCGATCCTGGATGGGCGGATTCCGGTCCGCCACAGCCTGGTATCAAATCTGCATCGGGGATAGCACAGTACTTAAGGACTGTATTACGGGAAGACTTAGGTTTACGGTAAGGATTCGGTAGTTGCCCAAGTAAGGACTATATTAGCATAGTTACTTAAAGTGGCAAGACTAACATATGTGTTATAATTCTGAATTTTAATTATGTAACGACGCACCTACGCTCTGGTAAGAGTGGTAAGGAACGCCACCGAAAGCGGTGCAATTTCGGTTAGCTCCCCTGACAAGGAACGTGGTTCAGGGATAGGTCTCACAGCTTGGTGTGAGACGTTAATATGAAACTCTTGGACTGTTCATGTTCTTGAGTTCATATGAAACGCTGTCCCTAGCGCGCATTAGGCAAGTAAGTGGAGACCCCATCGCGTGGTTAGTGACGCGAGAGCGTGTTCGTCCGGAAATAGCCCAGGAGGACATACGCAGCGCTTGCCATCGGCGTGCCCTGCAGGGCAGTAGGTGGTATCTGTTGGGTTGATAACATTCCCAACTGTGACGACCCGTTCATGATCTACTCGGGTTCCCCATCGTGTGGTGTTGAAACACGATCACGTACCTTGAGACGTGACTTAACTCAAGGACGGTCGTATGACAATAATACGGGCGTTTGTATTTACTTTCAAATATGGATCTGCCTGAAATGGAAATGACCATTGAGTGCACCATTATTGTGTGGTATTCTGCAGTTACTAACCACGTATGTATGCCGTGTAGTATGCGTGTGCGAGAGCCCGTTTAGTGCCACAACTGAGACGTATATGCCGGTATAATCCGGTTAGTATTTTCTTTTGTGAGGAACGTAGTACCGACATATCATAGGCATGTGCATGAAAGATAATGATAAAAAGGAATTAAAATCACTAAGTTTCAACATTTAGGATACTGGTTGGGTAGAAAAATTTGATAGTTGATCAGTATAGTTCCAAAAGATTGAAAAACAGAGTGCTCTGTTTTAGGCAGCAAGTATGCTGAACCTTAACAGAGCATAACTCACAGATCATTTGTCCAATGGAGGTGTGGGAGATAGTTCTGGAAAGCTGTTTAAACACTCTACAACTTTTTTGTAGACTTCCATGGCTGAATCACCTCTTAAGATGGCTTAAATCCCAGAGGGATATAAACTGTCCAGAACCAGGACAGAGTCAAAACACTCACTGGACTGGTTTGTTTTTCAAGAATAACTTACTATAGAAAAATCTAAAATTTTCATATCATACATATTTAGAAAGGGGAGGAGATGTGTTACATCTTTGTAATTCAAGGTTTCTGTATTTGCAGCACGGAATTCAGTGGAAATATGAGTTGAAAACAGCAACTTCCCAAAGGGGTTGCTGTTAAAATCCTTCCAGAAATTCTGTTAACTTTGAATTACCATAACTTTTAAACCAGAGCTGGTCTGAGGGCAAATAAGTTACTCGTTGGAAGGATACTGAAGTTAACTTTAACTTTGGTATTCAGCTTGAGTCATGGAAAGGCCCAGAACCAGATCAAAATATTGGATATGTAGAAACTGGTAATTCTGACAGAGGAATGACAGTTGAACTCATTTGAGAGACTGTTATACCCTAGGGGGTTTAAGTACTTCCAGTGGGGTAGAACATACTCATGAGTGGTTATCTTCAACTAGTGAAAGATTGAGTATATACCTTACTCAAGTTTCTTTTGCTAGAGACCATGTTTGTGTCGTATTGAAGATAAAAGGGTGGTATACGTGATGACAAAGCGATAGTAACGTCTCGTAGTGACCAAACCTAGTTGTGGTGGGCTCCCAAAGAGGAGGTTCATCAAGTTGGATTTAACTAGCTTGTATTTGGTCTGGTAATGATGTAGCTTGTGCAAAGCTATTACATTATCCGTATACGAGATGTATCGCATGTTCTGATGTCATTATATTTTACGCCTATTTTATTGGACTGCATGCAATATGTTGCGGGACTGATGTTTATTGTCATGTGGATGCAGATAGTTCACACTCGGACCACGCACGAGATTGGTGGCTCTAGCCAGCAGGGAGGCAATGACTCCCAGCCACCTGCCTACGACAGCACCCCGCAGCAGCAACCACCACCGCCGCCTCCGCTTACCCTAGCGGATATGATAGCGGCATTGGTGGGTGGTCGTGAGGAGCAGACCGACCTGCTCCGCACGATCGTGCAGAATACGTCCCAGGCGGGGGGACGTCAAGAGAGGGGGCCTCGTGAGCCCCGTGATGTGACGTACTCGGACTTCATGAGTACGCACCCTCCAGTGTTCACAGAAACCACAGAACCACTGGAGGCCGACAACTGGCTGCGGACAATCGAGTCCAAATTCGGGCTGCTCCAATGTACGGAGCGGCAAAAGACTCTGTTCGCGGCGCAGCAGCTTCACGGTGCCGCTGGTGCGTGGTGGGCGAACGATGTCGCCTCACGTCCGGTTGGCCATGCCGTGGAGTGGGAGGAATTCCGGGAGGCGTTCCGCGCCTATCATATCCCTCCCGGGATAATGAAGAGGAAGTTCCAAGAATTCTTGGAACTGAAGCAGGGCGGGAGGAGTGCCCATGACTACTCCCGTGCCTTCAACCATTTGGTGCAATATGCGTCGGACTACGTCTCCACCGAGGAGAATAAACGGGAGCACTTCTATCGGGGGTTACACCCCGAGATGAAGACACATCTCGTTCAATGGAATCGCGGCACCTTCAACGACCTCGTCAATGCAGCGATTATGCAAGAGGACGCTCAGCGGGAGTTGGCAGCTGAGCAGCGGAAGCGCAGCACTCCACCCAGCAGTGGGGGTGGCGCTCCCAGAAGTACCGCATGGTGTATCGGACACCATCCGGGCAGCAGTGGCATCCACCGGCGCGACCTCAGCAGTTCGGGGGACGTTCTTTCCAATCACCCCCGTTCCGACCGCCGATGCCACCACCGCGACCGCAGCAGCAGCAGCAGACGACACCCCGGGCGTTTCCACCGCCACAACGCGCCCCGGGTTTCTGTCCGCCGATCAGCGGAGGACCACCCCGCTACACTTATTTCACGTGTGGGCAGGTAGGCCATTTCGCGAAGGACTGTCCTCTGGGGCAGCAGAGCAGCGGGCAAGCCCAGTTCCAGGGCGGTGCTCGAGGCCGATCTCCAGTCAAGAAGGTTGGTCAGCGGACTGGGGGCGTTCGCAACCTCGACAATGAGGACGCCCCAGAGGGAGACAACGTGCTGGCGGGTACGTTCACTCTCAACGATCAAGCCATCATCATATTATTTGATTCTGGTGCAACCCACAACTTTATAAGTGCATCAGATGTGGTTAAGCATCAACTGGAAGCCTTTCCCACCGAGTGTTCTTATATGATCTGCTCACCGGGAGGCAAGATTTCAGCAACTAAGATGGTTCCAAAAGCACCACTGTGCTTAGGTGGGAAGATATATCCCACCACTATGATTATTCTTGAGGGGCAGAAGATTGATGCAATCTTAGGAATGTCATGGATAAGCTACCATGGCGCTGTCTTGGAAACTTTATCACGGACGGTTCACCTCCGCTCCCCGCTACACCGTCCGCAGTCCCTCATATTAGATAATCCAGTCCAGGAAGTTTCAGAAATTAATAATGCTGAAGCTCTCAGGTTAGAGGACATCCCCGTAGTCCGGGAGTACCCCGACGTCTTTCCGGATGATCTTCCGGGCATGCCACCTGAGTGGGATGTCGAGTTCAAGATTGAACTTGCACCCGGGACTACGCCCATATCACGGAGACCATACAAGATGGCTCTGAACGAGCTGGTTGAATTAAAAGAACAGCTCAATGATCTGTTGAACAAAGGTCTCATTAGGCCGAGTTCCTCGCCTTGGGGATGCTCGGCGATGTTCGTGAAGAAGAAGGATGAAACCTTGAGGCTGTGTGTGGACTACCGGCTGCTCAACACCGTCACCATCAAGAATAAGTACCCACTGCCCCGCATTGACATATTATTTGATCAGCTTGTGGGTGCAAGTATGTTCTCCAAGATGGACCTTCGCTCTGGGTATCATCTGATAAAGATCCGAGCGGAGGATATCCCGAAGACAGCCTTCTCGACGAGATACGGCTTATATTAACATCTCGTCATGTCTTTTGGTCTCACAAATGCTCCAGCACATTTCATGTATCTTATGAACTCGGTGTTCATGCCGGAGCTGGACAAGTTCGTGGTGGTGTTCATTGATGATATCTTGGTTTACTCCAAGACAGAAGCAGAACACGCCGAACACTTGAGGATTGTTCTTCAACGATTGCGAGACCACAAACTCTACGCCAAGTTCAGAAAATGTGAGTTTTGGATCAGCCCAGTGCCATTTCTGGGACATATCATCTCAGCGGAAGGTATTGCGGTTGACCCAAGCAAAATAGAGCAAGTGCTGAAATGGAAAGCTCCCACTTCAGTTCATGAAGTCAGAAACTTCCTCGGCTTAGCAGGATACTATCGGATATTCATTCCAAGCTTGCTAAGCCGATGACAGAATTGCTGAAGAAGGGAACAAAATATGTTTGGAACATGGCGTGTGAAGGAGCGTTCCAAGCATTAGTGAAGCATCTCACAACAGCCCCGGTCTTAGCTCAACCGGATACAACCAAGCCCTTCGACGTGTATTGTGACGCATCCGGTATTGGGCTCGGCTGCGTGTTGATGCAGGAAGGACGTGTGGTCGCATATGGCTCACGCCAACTTCGGAACCATGAGCAGCATTATCCAACTCATGATATTGAGCTTGCTGCTGTGGTTTTGGCGTTGAAAATATGGAGGTACTATCTCCTGGGAAATTTGGTGCATCTCTACACCGACCACAAGAGCTTGAAGTACATGTTCACCCAGAAGGAGCTGAATATGAGGCAAAGAAGGTGGTTAGAATTAATCAAAGATTATGAGATTGAGATTCATTACCACCCCGGCAAGGCGAATGTGGTTGCCGACGCGCTGAGTCAGAAATCACATGTCCATAACCTCACCATTACACCGGTGGAGGAGGAAGAGCCAAGTTTATACTTGGTTCCTTATGGATCGATTTACAACCTTGCCCTCATCCCTACTATTAGGGAGGATATCATTGCAGCTCAGAAGATTGATAAGGGCATGGCACATCTCCCGAGACGGATAGACAATGGGGAGATCAAATGTTTCCGAAAGGATGATGAGGGGACGCTATGGTTCAATGACCACATAGTCGTACCCCGGGATATGGAGCTGAGAAAAAAGATCCTTGATGAAGCTCACTTGTATAAATACTCCATTCATCCAGGCAGCAACAAAATTACCAATATTTGAAAAAGAAATTTTGGTGGACACGGATGAAGCGGGAAGTGGCGAAGTACGTATCCGAGTGCGATACGTGTAGACGAGTGAAAGCTGATCATATGAAGAAATCAGGGCTGCTGCAACCCCTGAAAATCCCGGCATGGAAATGGGAAGATGTGAGCATGGATTTCATTGTGGGATTACCCTTGACTTCCAACAAGCATGATTCCATTTGGGTAATCGTTGATCGGTTAACCAAGACGGCTCACTTCATCCCAGTGCATACACATTACAATGCCGGCAAATATGCGGAGATGTACATAGCGAAGATTCTATGTTTATATGGAGTACCCAAGACCATAGTCTCAGACCGAGGTGCATTATTTGTATCTTGCTTTTGGGAACAGTTGCACGCTGCTTTGGGTACTAAGTTGATTAGGAGCTCCGCCTATCACCCTCAAACAGATGGGCAAACAGAGAGGGTGAACCAAGTTCTAGAAGACATGTTGAGAGCATGTGCCATCCACCACGGTAGGAACTGGGATGATCACCTACCATTGGCGGAATTCTCGTACAACAACGGCTATCAGGCTAGTATCAAGATGGCACCCTACGAAGCTCTCTACGGTCGCAAGTGCCGCACCCCATTAAACTGGTGCGAGTCCGGTGAAAGGGTCACATTCGGGGTTGATGTGGTGAACAACACCAAAGAGCGCGTTCAGATGATTCAAGCCAACTTGAGGGCCGCTCAATCCCGTCAGAAAGCTATGCTGATAAGTGGCGTAGACCGCTGCACTTTGACGTTGGAGAACACGTGTACCTCCGGGTGTCTCCGATGAAAGGCGTGCACCGGTTCGGTGTGAAGGGGAAACTTGCTCCCCGTTTCATTGGACCCTATGCTATCACCGAGAAGTGTGGACCAGCGGCGTATAGGATGGAGCTACCGGCATCCCTTGCTGGTATTCATAATGTTTTCCATGTTTCGCAACTGCGAAAATGTCTGAAGCATACAGCTGCTGTCCCTACCGAAGACATCGTCGAGTTGCAACTGGATTTGACGTATAATGAATATCCGGTGGCAATTCTTGATGAGAAAGCCCGGACCACGCGTAGCCGAACGTTGTGGTTCTACAAGATACTCTGGAGTAACCACACCGCCGAAGAAGCGACGTGGGAGAGCGAGAAATTCCTTCGTTCAAATTACCCGGAGTTCATGGTATCTCAAAACGGGTGAGTTCCTCTTACATCGCTGTCTCTTCTGTTGTAATCTCGGGGCGAGATTCTTTTAAGGGGGGAGGGATGTAAAAGCCCAAGAAAAGGGACTTACAAAAACTTTTCATCACCTCACAACACCACAGTTTTTGTTGTGGATATTGTATGAAGATTTGTGAAGAGCAAGTAACCTCCATCAAAAGGGTGATTAGAGGGGAAAGCCCTAACTTTCACAAAGTAGGATTTCTACACATGAACATGGTAGGTTGAGCTCACCCCTAGGACTTAAAAAGTCTTGGGAAGGTTCAAGCCAAATTTCATGCAAATCCAACACTTTTGAGGCACTTTTGGAGGCATTTGAAAAAGAGGCCAATCTGAATGTAAATTCGAATTGCAGCAACTTTCATCACTTAAATTCAAAAGTTGGCTTCACATTCAAACTCAGCATATTTTTCTGAGTTAGTCCACCAATTTTCATCCCCATTGGACTTCATCTTGTCGGGAGCTAAATTTGCAATAATTCAAAACTGAATTTGAATTTCAGTCAAATATGAAGCAAATTTAGCCAAACAAATTTCAAATTTGGGAAACCAAATTCAAACTGTGACTTGGTGATTAAGTTACACATTCAATTATGAGTAGCTGGGGATATTTTAGCACAAACAGAGGTGAAAATTGGAAAAATAATTAGAAGAGGAGGGTCCACTGGTCAGGCACTGTGAGCAGCAGGGAACCGACTCGGTGGTCGTCGGTCAGCTTCCGCGACCAGTGACTGACTCACGGCCGTGCCTCCCGATCACCACGTACGCAGCACAAAGCTGAGTTCGCTGCCTCGCTCGCCTGCCGCTCTGATCAGCGTCCGTGCACGGGAAAAACTCGCCGCAGCGTCTGCATCGCCGAGCCCCGGCGTGCACCCGTGTTGATCATCAAGCACTCGCGAGCCCTGCAGCAAAAAGGAGTGCCAGGGCGTACTCTAGCTATGCCCCGTGCTGCTCCAGCAAGCTGCCCCCGATCGTGAGCGGTGTAAGCCATCAAAGTCGAGGAACCGCGGGGTACTGGTGGAGCAGTGTTTCGGCTCACCGGTGACAGCCCCATCCAGCCATCGTCGCCGACCGCGTTCTACACAAGAAAGGTGCGTGGGGATCCCTAGCTGGTGTAGCCACAAACCATTCGGAAAATGATCCCTCGGGTAGCAAGAATTTTAGAAAGTCCCGAACCCTAGTGCAACTGACCTAGCTCGGCAAGAATCCAAAATTCGGATTACACGCTGAGTCAATGATCAAGCTAGCTCACAAGTAGCTCCTACACCTCCTAGCGCCCCTCCTCGAGGAAGAACTGAGCAAAACCATCCAGAGAGGGCCGAGTTATAGCCATTTCCATAGCCGCCGGTGCAAACACGGCTCGGATCACCATCGAGAGTGGGTTTGCCGGCGTTTTTAGCTTCCGAGACTGCTCATGTCGGGTTCCTCGTGACCCACTGATACTCCTCGATCAAACCGTAACCCTTTTCATGCCCCAGAGAGCGAGAACGACCTCGCTGGAGCCCTAGCCTCTGCGGTGGACGTTGCACGGCTATTTCCGGTCACTGCCGGCGAGCTCCGACCCCCGAGGCAAGTTTCATAGGGTGAGATAAGACTAGGCGGCCAGTTCTGGCACTGGGGGTGGTCGGGAAGGCGGTTCCGGCGAACCTCGACGGAGTACACCGTCGCTGGACTCGCGGGCGCGCGCAAGGAGGAAGAAGGCGGGTGGTGGGACCCACCCGCAGAAGTTTAAACATTTTGGGGGATTTTCCAGTTTAGTTCAACTTCAAATGCATAGAACTTTGGCTATGAAGCTCCAAATTCAGTGAACCAAATTTTTCTGAACTCATAATTTTGAGGACTTTCCAACAATGCTAATTTCTGCCCATGAAACTTGGTAATTTTCCAGAATTAATCCCTAAATTTTAAACTGTTAGGAATTTTATCTGGAGAATTACTTTATGAAAAATTCTGAAATTTGGCTGAGAGGTTCTTTGGAAAATCCTTGAGTCACAGTAAATTTCAGAACCATCGAAGTAGATTTAGTCACCCTAATGGTGTGATTAAATGAACTGCCCAGAGAAAATAGAAAAATGTACAGAAACATTTTTCAGATTTTCTAAATTCTTGTTTAGGGCACAACTTCCTCTAGAATCCTCCAAATGACATGAAACCAATTCCATTAGACCCATATCAAATTCTAGTTTCCAGAAAGTAATGGTTGGAGCCATGAAAACCCCTGGAATTCCTTAGTCAAGACTCTGGTTAGGACCCTACCAAGCCACCATAAAAATTTCAGAACCAAAGGGGAGGGTTAGCTAAAGTTATAGTAATTACTTATTCAAGTTTACACCTTGCATTTAAATTGACATATAGCATATGGTTAACATGTAGTCGCTGAAGGCGAGGAGACTCCGGAAGTGCTTGACTTCCTTCTTCCGGACGAAGACCTAACCACTGACCAGCAGCAACAAGGCAAGCCCCGGTTTGCATTAACCCTTTTATAAAGTTTTGCTTTGTTTACTTGTCTAGTGTGGAGTATGGATGTGCATTAGGTGTAGAATTGATGGAACCCCACTTGCATAACCAAAATTTTCCTATAAGAGTGAGGGTAGTGTATAAGACCTCGAGTAGACAGGCTATGCTTAATGATTCATAGGACTTCGGTACAAGTCGAGTAGTTGGAATCTACTCGCGAGTTAGGCTTGGGACCCACGGGATTGGTTCGAGTGATGTGAGATCACTTTAGAAATGAAAGTGAGACTAGGCAGGGACTAGGGCGCAGCAAGAGGAAGTCTTGTGTGCGCAGCCCTGTCCGTGTCGATTGAGGACCGATCCGTGTGCGGCCCTGCTGAACAAGTATTGAACGTACCAAAGGCATATCGGATATATGGGCCCCGATAAACCGATGTAACCTAAACCTCCTGGCGTCGAGGCATAACGCACCGATTTATAGGTGTAGGCTGAGGGCAGCAAGGTGGAAATCTGCTAACGGGCATAGAGAGATGCTCCGTGTAGAGAACCTCCTGCTCGTTTCGGTGCGACCGGTTCGATGTTTGGGCTGTTGGGTGAAAGGTTGTCCCGTACTACATCGAGTGAGCGTGCTGTGCAGCTCCACGGGTGGGCGTACGTGACGTGCTCTTTGGGTTTCCCTGCAGGTGTATATCGAGTCGATTCGCCGTCCCACACGGTAACGAGTACCGCTTGTTCACTGCGTCGTAACGTAGATAATTTATGAAATGTTATGATTCAATTCTGCTGTATGATATAATTGTATTGTTACATGTGTGCCACCAAATATTGCTTACTAAGTTTCAGATTCATGAACTGTTAACTTGTGGCTAAAAGATGAACCAAGGATAAACTATAGGCGTGTCCATTTGCTGAAATCTTACCATCCCATGTTATTGTACTCTACATATAGAGTTTCATGCCTAGGTGAGTCGGTTAAGTCTTGTTGAGCCATCGTGCTCACGGTTGCTGCTTAAGTGTTTTTCTTTCAGGTGAGGAGCCACCCACGGACTCGGGTTACGAGTCCACCGGCGAGGGTTACCCTCCGTCGGGGACCACGGCTGAGTGGGAGCCGTACACGCCGCGCTGAGCTGAGGAGTGCAGCTAGTGTGGGTTGCCCTAGGGCTGGGCAACCGACTTTTGCTAGATAGGCGGGCGTGAGTTGTACAAATTAGACTTCCGCTGTGTAATATAAACAATAGTTTGTAACTGAGTATTGTACTAGTTTGTACAGTTTCAGTTTGTTTTCTATGTTGTACAATGTATCCTTACGATGTGTGCTGTCAGGTGTCGCATTGTGTGGCACCACCCTCTGCAATCCTGGATGGGCGGATTCCGGTCCGCCACAGTGGCAGCGGCGACTGCGGCGGCGGTGGCCAGTCGCCGGCCAGGCGAGTCGCCCGGCCATGGCGTCCTCAGGAAACTGGGGGAAGTTCAAGCTTGCTCATGAGGAATGATGAACCATGCATGGCCCCGCACCAGCAACAGATTGGGCTCCTGCAGTCATATGGGAGAAGCAGCTGGTGCAAACATGACAGGCCAGATAGATAACCCTTGTACGTATTAGAGCAGTTCGATATCTAAGAAGCAGCTCAAGAATTCCAAACAGGGCATAGATAAGATAACAAGTCCCAGCCCCATGCAATGTGTGTTCCCTAAGTAGCTAGCTAGATCTTGTTACGTAGTGAATGGACGAGTCTGGGCGCGACTGAATGGACTGCTGGAGGTAACATCAGATAAGCAAGTGGTTGCATCTGCTGAGCTTCAAATCTAGTACCCCCTCCGTCATTTCAAATTATTTGAAGCCGGCTAGTTCAATTTTAAACTAGCCGGCGACGTCAAATAATTCGAAAGGAATACGTATTGCTTTTTTGCTGATGCTGTGATGCACGCGTAATCAAAATTACGTAATTTTAGGCGTAGTAGGCGTTTAAACAAGACTGGCCAGTTGCCAAGGACGGCTTTGTTATTCAGAAAGAAAAGTCTCCAAACAATGGCCATTCATATATGCATGGCCTACTAGGAACAAATTAAGCCCACAGTTATGATAGCTGCTGGAGAGACTTTTCTTCCTGTGATAATAGCTAAGCATTAGGCATGTTTTCCGACTGATTCATTTGCAAATATGATACGGAACTAATGGGGTAGCATGCAGTAGTCTGGAATCAGATGCATCTTTGGTCTGGGCGGCCGGCGGCGCGGCGGCAGAGAGGGGCGGTGGGGGCAGCGGGGTGGGAGGGGGGCCGGGGCGGCGGGGCGGCGGGGCGGGAGGGGGGCCGGGGCATCGCGGGGGCGGAGAGGGGCGGCGGGGGCGGCCGCCAGCGCGGCGGCAGAGAGTGGCGGCGGGGGCAGCGGGGCGGGAGGGGGGCCGGGCGGCAGGGAAGCGGGCGCGGTAGGGGGGCCGTGGCGGCGCGGGGTGGCGGGGGCGGCCGGCGGTGCAGTGGCAGAGAGTGGCGGCAGGGGCAGCGGGGCGGGAGGGGGGCCGGGGTGGCGGGGTGGGAGGGGGCCGGGGCAGCGCGGCAGCAGAGAGCGGCGGCGGGGCAGCGGGGCAGGAGGGGGGCCATGGCGGCGCGGGGTGGCGGGGGCGGCCGGCGGCACGGTGGCAGAGAGGGGCGTCGGGGGCAGCAGGGCCGGAGGGGGGGCCGGGGCGTCACGGGGCGGAAAGGGGCAGCGGGGAGAGGGGCGGTGGGGGCGGCCGGCTGCGCGGCGGTGGAGAGGGGCGGCGTGGAGAGGGGCGGCAGAGACCGGCGACAGCTACGGCGAGTCGGGAGGCGGCGCACGGGGCGGCGAAGACCGGCGATGGGGAAGCGGAGTCGGGAGGTGGCGCGGGCGGGAGAGAATGCCGCCTCCCAACTCGCACTTGGGAGTATAACGGGCTTATTGACGATGGTTGTTCCTCAACATCGTCAATAAGCATCTCATTGACGACGGTTGTGTCTCCCCCTCGTCAATATTGCCTCGGGTGGGGCCGGATCTCGGCTAAATTTGATGACGGTTGTTATAGACGACGGCCATCATTGTCTTTTAGTTTATTGATGACAGTACCAAGTTAGCAGTCGTCAATTACAACATTATTGACGACGGCTGTATCTAGCCGTCGTCAATTAATTAAAAGACGATGGCCCCGTCGTCAATAAGTTTGGCCGTCGTCAATGGTCACTTTTCCTGTAGTGTTTAGGACATATATTAAATTTTTGTTTAAAGTCCCCACCTAAAAGCTTCAGAAATTATGAAAACAGATCCCACCGATTGTTAGGATATGTTGTATTTCTACATAAAATTCATAGGAGAGTAAGATGGTCCTACCGGTGTTCTTCATGCAAGAGATGAGGAGGGCCTCTGACGTTGTTCGTTTGGGGGTAGGAAGAGGGTTCATCAGGAAGGCATCGTCCCTCACGTCGGGGAGAAGGGTGCCGTTGGCATCAATATCCTCCACACAAAGGAGGAGGGATTTTTGGATGGTATGGGTCGCTCGGCGAGATCTAGAGGGAGGAAGGAGGAGTGGCGATGGTGCGAGATCTGGAGGGTGCAAGGTGTAGTGATGATGGCGGCGGATGAAAGGGAGCTCAGAATTGAGATGCAAAACCTATTCTGAGTTTATATATAGTAAGATGTGTGCAGTAGCAGTTTGAGTCCACATGTCAGAGTATGAAGTATGTGGGCTGCGGGCACGCAAACCTTCTTCTTGACCGTTTTAGCCACGTGTATTAGATTTGGTTTCATGTCCACACCTTCCCCTAACGGGTTTTTTACCCAATGGCACACGGGCAAGCCACAACCCTTTGTCATTTTTTCTTCTGACCTTCCAACGGAAAATAGAGGCTAACTTGAAATTATGTATAATACAATAAGTAAACAGAAGGAATCTACATAGAAGCTAAAAAAGCATGAAAAATCATCAACCCACAAAAGGAATTGAAAACATAAGTGGTGCCATTTCACGTTTGGCGTGGCAGCAAGTAAATAAGTGATCCATGAGCTTATGAATGCAGCCTCTCCTGCATCTCCCTGTTCTAGAGCTCTTGCATCGCTATGGCATTGCGCGTGAGCACCATCCCTTCCTCATCAACCATCACCGGTTACACGACGATGTCCTCCCTGCCAAATGACGCCCACGATGATGCTACGCCCGGCCACAAGAGCCTCGAACCTGTCCGGGAGCAGCCCGGTGCTGGTCGCTCGAAACTCCAGACAAAACGTATTCCGGAGAGCTCCAGCCTGAGCATGATGTCCCAGTCATGCGATGACCGGCGCGGGGGGAGACTCGACTCAAATCTACTGGCTTGGGACAGTCGCCGGGCCCTTGGCGGGACGCCACCTCCCTCACCCTGCTGCCTCTTCCCCGAGGGCAGAAGGCCTCAACGGCCGAGCAAGGCCCTTCTCCTGCCATGGCATGGGGGCCCGCGACACCGATGTCCTACCCCGTGGTTGTGACGCCATCCAGAGATGTTTTAGGTCACTGACAAGGGGGTCCCATTTGCCAGGAGAAAAATGAGGGTGCATGTTTACGTAGTGTTGCTGGAGTTGGTAACAAATTTGAATAGCCGAAAATATGAGACGGCTTCCAAATAGAAAATAGGTACTATTATTTGAGTAGTATTGCTAGAGATTCTCTAATTTCCAGGTGACATCTGCATGCAACTGAAGAGCTTATTTTATGATTGTGAATTACCCTGAGGAAATTAAGTCATTTTACAACAGATCATCGGACAAACTCATTCTTCAGCAAACCAGATGGTTTGCATGGTTTTTGGATCTTTATCGCATTCATTGATTCTCATATTGCATGGTTTCAGAACTTACATGTCAGTCAGCTAACAATTAAAAGAATCATAAATGCCATGCAACATTTGCAGGTTTCAGTTCGCCGAAACAGTAACTATCAAGATTTTTTCCCTAGGTCAAGCATTCATCCATCTACATCCATCTATGCTAATACTAGCACCACATATTTAAAATAGAAGAAATATGGAAGCAGAAGAAAAACAAAGAAATGGAGGAACAAGGCCAGAGAATATACTGCCCATTATTATATAATGGTCTGCCTATAAAAAACGAGTAGCATTCAGAATTAGGAGCTTCTGTGGGATCTGAACAATGAAATTGAATGAGGCAGTCAGGCTGTTTATTTCTCTATCCCCATTGGCAACTCTACCCCTTCCACTGATCATGCTGACAGCGTCAGGTGCGACATCCATGAACCAGTTACCAGTCATCGCCCGGAAGGACACTGCACAAAAGCAAGAGTAAACAACTGAAATTTAAAGTGAGGAGTCGAACAGAAGCCTAGCTCAAGCTAATATATTGCAACGTAAATTACAGGCAAGTAATGGTGCTGACTTCCGAGTTCCAATGGTTGACACCCTACTAGAGAGGGTCGAGACCCTCAAGGTCGCCTTCGACAACCTCGCCGCCCCATTCGTTGCCTTCCTTACAACTCATGAAATTCTTGGTAGCCTTCATGGCGTTCCTCGGGCCGAAGGCACTGAACGACGTGCACCCGCGGACGGCGGCCGAGGACTTCACAGTGCCGCTGCTGTGGATCCCGTCCACCTCCTCGCCGGTTGCGTTCTGCTGCCACGAGGCTTAGTGGATTGTGCAGGCGTCGTGCCAGCCCGACGCATCAAGCGCCTCCGACATCGAACGCTTCTAGATGGCAGCTCGATGCTGCTCACGCACGCTGTGGTGGGGAACGCTCATGACGCACGCTGAGATGAGATCGCTCCTCCTGTTCAGCCACCCGCTCGTGATGCTGCCGTTGTTCGCTGCTCAGGGCACTACTGCACTGCTGGTGGTGGAGCGGCAGGTTGGGTTGGAGGTGCCGAGGAACGAGCATGATGGATCGGTCAGCGGGGAGGACATCGCCCGCCACAGAGCGGCGGGTGATGGTGGAGGAGGAAGTGACGGTACTCGCACGCAATGCCAAAGTGTTGCAAAAGGTTCTGAGAGATAGGACCCATGCGCCTGTTTCTTTCTCCACCATCATCCTCGGCAACGAGTGCAACACTGGTTAGGATTCACAGCGAGGAGGAGTGGAAGGATGAAGACGCGATTGCCGCACGCACGCCGCCTACATCGCCAGCCGTGTCGTACATGCACACCACGGCGCCCATCGCCTTGCCGAGCCCATCGCGAGTCAATTTTTCTTGAGCAGTTCACGCGTGCGGAGGAAGGACAACCAACAACAAACAACAACCAAGCCTTTATCCCAAGCCTGTTGGGGTCGGCTAGACATGAAACCCAATATCAATAAAGTAAAAGAGAGGAAGAGATATAAGAACAAGGAAAAAAGAAAAAAAGAGAAAAAAAGAGAAAAAGAAAAAAAAGGAAAAAGAGAAAAGAAATAAGAAAAAAGGAAAAGAAAATAGAAAAGAAAAAAAAACAAGACTACGATTCTGGCACATGAATTGCTACTTTCCATGCGGTCCTATCATGAGCTAAGTCTCTGGATACATTCCAATCTCTCAAATCTCGTTTTACCGCCTCCTCCCAAGTCAACCTTGGTCGTCCTCTACCCCTCCTAATATTTTCTCTACCTCTTAAAATCTCACTGTTAACCGGTGCTTCTGGAGGTCTCCGTTGGATATGTCCAAACCACCTAAGTCGATGTTGGACTAACTTCTCTTCAATCGGCGCCACCCCTACCTTATCACGAATCGCCTCATTCCTTATTCGGTCTCTTCTCGTGTGCCCGCACATCCACCGTAGCATTCGCATCTCTGCGACACTCATTTGTTGGACATGTTGCCTTTTAGTTGGCCAACATTCCGCCCCATAGAGCATCGCGGGTCTGATCACCGTCCTATAGAACTTCCCTTTTAGCTTTTGTGGGACTTTCCTATCACATAGGATTCCAGAGGCTTGCCGCCATTTCATCCACCCTACCTTGATCCTGTGGCAAACATCCTCGTCAATATCGCCATTGCTTTGTAACATTGATCCTAAGTATCGGAAAGAGTCCCTTCTAGGTACTATTTGTCCTTGTAGACTAACATTTCCTTCTTCACGACCAACACCACTAAAGTCACACCTCATATACTCGGTTTTAGTCCTACTAAGTCTAAACCCCTTGGACTCTAAGGTTTGTCTCCATAACTCTAATTTCTTATCAACACCATCTCTAGTTTCATCTACCAGCACTACATCATCAGCAAAGAGCATGCACCAAGGGATATCCCCTTGTATATCCTTCGACACCTCATCCATCACCAAGGAAAAGATGTATGGGCTCAAAGCTGATCCTTGATGTAGTCCTACCGTGATAGGAAATGCATCAGTCTCACTATCACTTACGCGCACACTTGTCCTAACATTATTGTACATATCCTTGATAAGGGTAATGTACTTTGTTGGCACTTTATGTTTCTCTAGTGCCCACCACATGACTGACCTTGGTATCTTGTCGTACGCCTTCTCCAAGTCGATGAACACCATATGCAAGTCCTTCTTCTGCTCCCTATATCTCTCCATAAGCTGACGAAGCAAGAAAATCGCCTCCATTGTAGACCTCCCAGGCATAAAACCAAACTGGTTTTTAGTGACATTGGTCACTTTCCTCAGGCGGTGTTCAATCACTCTCTCCCAAAGCTTCATAGTATGACTCATAAGCTTAATACCTCGATAATTAGTACAACTTTGAATATCTCCTTTATTTTTGAAGATAGGTACTAATATACTTTTCCTCCATTCTTCAGGCATCTTGTTTGACCGAAAAATGTGGTTGAATAGCTTTGTGAGCCATACTATTGCGACGTCCCCAAGACATCTCCACACCTCAATAGGGACATCGTCAGGGCCGAGGGCCTTTCCTCCTTTCATCCTCTTTAAGGCCTCCTTAACCTCAAACTCTTGTATCCTCCGCACGAACCGCCTGTTGGAGTCATCAAAGGAGTCATCCAACTCAACCATAGTGCTCCCATTCCCATCATTGAATAGCCCATTAAAGTAATCACGCCATCTATTCTTAATCTCTTCATCCTTCACTAGAATGCGGTCAGTCTCATCTTTGATGCATTTAACTTGATTGAGATCCCTCATCTTTCTCTCGCGGATTTTTGCTACCTTGTATATGTCCTTTTCACCTTCTTTTGTCCCTAGTCTCTCATATAACTTATCATAGGCCTGTCCTCTTGCCTTACTCACAACCCGCCTTGCATTCTTCTTAGCATCTTTGTACTTAAGCATGTTGCTTGCGCTTCTATCATTATGCCAACTCTTATAACACTCCTTCTTCTCCTTAATGGCCTTTTGTACATCCTCATTCCACCACCAAGTGTCTTTATCTACAAGTTTCTTTCCCTTTGTCACACCGAACACCTCACTAGCTACCTTCCTAATGCAAGTTGCCATCTTCATCCACATACTATCTGCATCTCCATTTTCTGCCCAGGGTCCTTCTGTGATCACCCTATTTTTAAAGGATACTTGTGATTCTCCCTTCAACTTCCACCACTTTGTTCTTGTGATTTTGACACCTTTGTCCCGCAAAGAACATGTATGGAAGCGAAAATCAGCTACCACAAGCTTATGTTGTGTCACAACACACTCCCCCGGGATCACCTTACAATCTAGACACTCCCGTCTATCCTTTCTCCTAGTGAGGACAAAGTCAATCTGGCTAGAGTGTTGGGCACTACTAAAGGTCACTAGGTGAGATTGCCTCTTCCTAAAGAGGGTGTTAGCTATCAACAGATCATAGGCTACGGCAAAGTCTAGGATGTCCTTACCCTCTTGATTTCTATCGCCGCATCCAAAACCTCCATGTACTCCCTCAAATCCTAGGTTAGTTACACCCACATGACCATTGAGATCTCCCCCTATGAGGAGTTTCTCGGTTATCGGTACACTACTAACCATATCCTCCAAGTCCTCCCAAAATTGCCTCTTAGCACTCATGTTGAGCCCAACTTGTGGGGCATAAGCACTAATGACGTTCAAGACAATGTCCACAATTACTATCTTGATTAAGATGATCCTATCTCCTCATCTTCGAACATCCACTACTCCATCCTTAAGACTCTTATCTATTAGAACACCTACGCCATTCCTAGTCCCAGCCGAACCAGAATACCAAAGCTTGAAACCGGTATTCTCGACTTCTCTCGCCTTTTGACCCGCCCATCTAGTCTCTTGTACACAAAGGATATTTACTCGTCTCCTAATGGCAACATCTACTAACTCACGTAGCTTCCCCGTCAAGGATCCTACATTCCAACTACCCACCCGAAATCTATGTTCCTCGGCTAGCTTCCTTACGCTTTGCACCCGTCGAGTAAGATGCAAAGACCCTTGCTCACTTATCACTACATCCGGGCGATGATGTAGCGCGCCACTAAGGTGATGGCGATCCGGCCCTTGCTCATTTAACACCATATCCGGGTTCCGATATGGCGCGCCACTAAGGCGGTGGCGACCCGGCCCTTGCCCACTTAACACCATACCCGGGTTCCGATATGGCGCGTCGCTAAGAGGGTTACGCCCCAACGAATTTCTATTGGGTTTCATTTCCATGAGAATGGCTAAGTGTAGTTGTTGGCTCGCCAAGCCTATCACAACCCCCTCCTCCTTTACCCGGGCTTGGGACCGGCTATGTCATTACAACATAGGCGGAGTTGGAGGAAGGAGGAAGGACAACCGCCATGACTAAATCTGAACTTGGAGTCTTGGAGTATAATAAAGAAAGGGAAACAAAAATTTGCAGCTTCATCGCAGCACAAAATTCCTCTCGCGTTCTTGAGTTCTGAGTTGAGTGACCTTTTTCTTCATGTGACCTTCTCTCGCTCAGCAAGTTTGATTAGCTCTTCACTTGTCTGTCATCGATCATCCAAAACCCACACGGGGATGCCTAGATGCACTTACACTATGTTCACTGGAAATTTATTGGGTCTACCAGAGGGTGATATGATGTAGTATCACAATGCATCGCTACTCTAGCATGCGTTCTATCCAATTGTATAATTCACTCTCTTAACCTTAGACTGAACTATGTATCAATATTGGTAATGTTGGGTCAAAATATTTTTTGCTCTTAATTTGTATGTTATGGTTATGCATAATTACTTGAACATTTGATAACATTGTATTTCAATGCTACCTGTTTCTGTAACACTAATTGTAACACCCCCAAAATGTAGCAAAAACAAATTCAAATCAAATGGACGAAATGCATGTTGGAGAAAAATTCAAATCCAAATCAGAATTTAAATTTGAAGCAAAAACAGAATAGAAAAGGAAAAAGAAAAAGAAAAAGGGGCCACTGGGCTGAAACCGCCGCAGCAGCCCCAGCCGGCCCAGCAGCCCGCGGCCTATCCCCCCTCCTCCTCCTCTCACTGCCGCACGGGACCCGCCTGTCAGCACCTTCTTCTTCCAACCGCCGCCCCTCTTTTCCCGCCTCCGAGCGCTGCGCGCCCACCCCGTCCGATTTCCACGCGCACGAGCCACGATCTCCGGCAGCGCAGTGCTACATCGCTCCAACCGACCCCGCCGCCCTCCCTCGTCCATTTAAACACTGAAGTTCGCCCGTTTTCTTCCCCCACTCGACTCATTTTCATCCCCGGTGAGAACCGAAACTTCCATCGCCGTTTCCTTTCGGATTCTCCTCTGTTTTGTTAATCTAACGGGCTTGTCATGTTCCACCGCTGCCGGGGAGTCTTGCAGGTGAAGAAGGCACCGTGTTTTGCGCTCTAGCCACAGCTCTGGTGAGCACCGCCGAGCTCCCCCCTCGTACCTTGTCGCCGACTAACTTCCAGTGCCTCCGAGCTCAAGAAAACCACCAAGGTGAGGCCCCCTACTCCCCCTCCTACGAATTGTGCAGGGAAAACGTTAGTCTAAGGCCGGTAGACGAGAATTCGTGAAATTCCGGCGAGCCCGCCCCTCCCGCTGCTGTGCGCCGCCGGGCAGCGCCGCCCGCACACGGCCAGGGCGAAGTGGCCCTCTGTGGCCCGTCCGTTTTAAATCATGCGGCCACAGTCAGATCTCCCGCGTACCCCTTCGCATTATAATCTCAGCCGTCCATTTTAAATCCAACGGCCCACATCGGCCCTGCATAATAAACCTCGGGAATCTTACGCGCTACCCCCTGGATTTGTTAGAAAAGAATAGCTAGCCTGTGAAACCTTCTAATCTAGCCCCTGGACTCTCTGGAATTCATGTAAATGCATTTAAAAATCAGTTTTGACCCCTGAACTTAATAAAAATTAGGAAATACCCTCTGTAAATGATGCATTGACCCCTGAGGTTTTTGGGAAATATGATTTTGACCTTGCAACAGTATGGAATTTAAATTTCAACCCCTGGGGGAATACTTAATTTAGAAATTTAAGCAAATGGAGTGTGATTTAAATTCAAACATAGGTATAAATTCAGTTTGAATTATTCAAACCCTGTTGAAAACTTGTAGAACAATCTGAAGTTTGAATTTAGAAGGGGAATAAACTTTGAAATTTCAATAAGGTTGTTGTTTTGTTATTTATTTCTGAAATATACCCTTTAGGCATAAAACAAAATTAAATATGTGGAAAAATGAATCTAAGTAACCAAAAATGATAGGAAAATTTTATAAGGGTTCTGTTCAGGGTATTTGGAACAGTATAGATTTTGTGTATGAATTTATTTTGCTGTTTAGTGCTGAAATTCATTTCTAGGCTTGAAATAATTTTGAAAATAGGTAAAAATATATTTAAATTGATCCCATCAGATAGGAAGTCAAAAGATATTTTGTTGGACATTTTAGATCAACATGTATTGTGTGTAGGTGATATATTTTGTTATTTTAGTATTGAAGTTCACTTCTAGGTATGGAAAATAAATCTGAAAATATAGGAAAATAGTTATACATAATTAGCAAATGGCATATGAGGCCCCAAAAATCAAAACTTCAGGTTTAAGATAATGTAGAAGATTTTAAAACCATTTTTGAGTTGGAATATATATTTTATGCAAGTTGGAAAGTAAGAAGAGTAATATTCAATGTAGGAAATAGTGCAAATTAAAAATCTAGATTTAGTGCACACTTGGAAATCTGAATATTAAAGTTAGAAATAACCTACATATTGAAAAGTGCATGCATGCATGGAAGCAACATATCTAGGGTAAAGACAAAACTTAAATGTGTGTATGAATTCCATGTATATGTATGTGTGGTTTGTATGAGTGAAAATGTGAATCATTGCTTATGGAATGTACTTTCTTTTGTTATGTGTATGATGGCGTGATTAGAACCAGCCCCAGAGCCGGTTCTCACCTTCCAAGACCAAGACTTTCCATTCCCGGAGCAACAGGAAGAAGGCAAGTATCCTTGACTACTTTGATCCTATACTAGGATGTGTAGTTAGAATTAATTGCATTGTCAATTGAATTATGAAACCCATGCTAGGAAGTTTCCCTAGATTTTCCTTATCTTGCTTCCTTGTAGCCTGGGTTGGGAGTTAATTTATTATGTCATTCATTTATACTACTTATGCTTAGCCATGCTTAGAATGGGAATAATGGGATATGAAATCATCACCTTGATTATTTTACCCTTTGAATGGATTATTATAAATTATGTAGAGATAGGGATCTAGGCAAGTTGGATGCTTTGGTTGCTGTTGTGTGCACGAGACACGGGTTTGTGTTTAGTGCTTGCCTAGATCCTAAGGACCGGTTCATGGAGCATGTAACCTAGCTTTACCGTGCCAACCACATGCTGAGATGGGGCAGCTTGGCCAATTAATTAGGTGTATCTCCGGCGTAGTATGGGTGTTTGGATGGTGCGGGGAATAGGTGTCAGCTGGACTACCATATGAACCGCAAGGCTCAAGAGGGGGCCACTGCAGCAGGGGCCTCCTGGATGCTGTTAGGGGTGACCTCAGTGGGCCCACACTCGTCAGAAATCCCATTGTAAAGGCCTCGTAGTGATCTCCTGGCTACACACCTCGGAAGTGTGAACGTGGTTCGCGGCCACTGGCATAATGGAGGTTCTTCTAGTCCACCCGGCAACGGGGGATGAAATCACTACATGTGGGTACAGTGGCGCAAACTCTACAGAGTCGAAAACTGTCATGACAGCCGTGCTCATGGTCAAGAGTGGCTTGGACTTATTCATGATTAGAGGATAATGAATTGAGAAGTGGAGGATGTTAAGCGGGAAGCTTAACAACGGAAATGAAGTTATGGTTATTTGGTATTGATGATGTGTTGGGGGATTGGGACCATTCCACTTATGTAGTAATGCAGGTGCATAATAAGCTAAGGTGATAGGGACTAATGGCGTAGTGCTTTAACCATGAGTTCAATCATTTCCTTGCTCTAGCCATGCATGACATAGCTTTCCCACACTTGCTGAGTATCAACGGAACTCAAGCTTGCTTTTCTATTGGTTTTAAATTGCTGCTCAGGCCAAAGGAATGACGTGGTGTACAACGACCAAGACTTCGGACCAGAAGAAGGATTTTAGGTTCACGGGGTCCCCCGGGCAACGCCTGTGATGGAGCCCAAAAGACTTATCTTTCGCTGTTTGTTTATTTCCATTATTGTGAACATGTTATCGTCCTTCAAGATGTTATGTAAGACTTATTTATATTCGGACACTTGGCTTGTAATATAATGATACTTCACTATTTGTCATCACATGTATAAAAAAATGATCCTGGCATACATGTGGGAGTCACTCGGGTGTTCTGTGGAATAACCGGGTGTGACAGAAGTGGTATCAGAGCCAAGGTTGCCCGTAGGAACGTGGATCTAGGTAGAAAATGGACGTATTTAAGGACCTTATGTTCTTAAAAACTATTTTACAAAAGGTGTGGGGTAAAAGTGTTAATTAATGTTCTTCCTTTATTTTATTTGTTCATCTTGCCTCAACTTTTATTTAAAATATAGTATTTATTTGATTATTGTCTAACTTGATTTTAAAGGTTTTATATTTTAGATGGTTCGCATGGTCCGCACCGCTCGTAAATCCACTGGAGGGAGAGTTCCTATAGCTGCACTTGCCTTGAGGGAGGAAAACTGCCCGGTGACGTACCACTCCTACGGGTTGGCAGTAGGAGGCTTGTTGCGTCGTCTTCGGCGTATGCTCCACACCGCCGGCAACGTTGGCAAGCTGATCATACACTACAGCTTCACCAAGACCATCCGTGAAAAGCGTGAAGAATGGAGCTCAGAGATGAGGATCATCCACGACAACAAGCTGCTCAAGATCCACCGCTCTCCAGCTTGTCAGGCGACTCAGGCCGATGCTGAGAAGGATGTCACCTAGGAGGCCATCACCTGCCAGAGTTACATCAACCGTGGTCACCTGGACAGGAAAAGAGTACATGTATGTCCTCCAGCATGAGAGTGGCACCGCGGAGTACAAGTACCCGCCGGTGCAGCAGGGGACTTCCCATGATCACATGGACATGTGCTTGGAGGATGCAGCTATGCTCAGCACTCGACTGCAGGAGTGCCAGCAGGAGCTTCAGGATGTCCGTGGCACCCTGAAGGAGACTGAGGTGTTGCTTCGCGCCAGCTTGAGGGCGAGGGAGAGAGGAGATAGGAACGAACTGTGTGTCACGGAGAATGACACATGGACTCCTGACTTCCCAGACCGCCGGGCGAACAAGCGTCGCCGCACTTCTCCACCAGCAGCTTCCCCAACTAGAGCGGAGTCAGAGGGCAGCCACAATGATGAGGAAGACCCTGATGAGCCATCTCAGTGATACGAGTCGTTTAGATTCATTTCCCTTATTTCAGCATGTTATCGAGTAGTCGAGTCAAGAACCTATCTATTTGCTTGTTAATGTTTGGTGTGTGACGTGAGTTGTGTGAGCCATGGGCACTTGTCCACAACCTCGTCTTTATGATTGCATTTTCTTTTATGTGTGAAACATTATGAATCAATAGTTGCATTTGTTTTCGTATGAGACATGGTGCCTAAGAATCTATGCGAGATTTTTAGAAATTGTCTAAATTTTAATGTCTCAAAAGTTTAATTTTATACAAGCAATGTGGGAAATTAATGCGTAATGATTAAGTTGACATTTGGTTAATCATATAGATGGCTGGAAGAGGAAGAGGTCGTGGTGCCAACCCCAAAAACAACAACAATGAGGTTGCCAATCCTAACCTTCCTGGATGGCAAGACAGGGGTGGTCGCCGAGGAGGAGCTGATCATATCTACCAAATGATCTACAATCAAAATCAGCTCATCCAGAATTTGACTCAAGTGGTGGCCAACTTACACCAAGCTCCACCCCCACAGGCTGCACCACGTCAACCAAGGTTGGGTGAGTTCCTAGAAACTCAACCCCCGAAGTTTATAACTGCTGTTGAACCCCTAGAGGCAGATGATTGGCTCAAGACCATTGAGAACAAGATGAGGATCATACAATGCCAAGGATATGAGAGGGTACTGTTTGCCTCTCATCAATTGAATGGACCGCTGCTGATTGGTGGACCACTTATGTGGCAGCCCACCACGACCCCGAGAACATAACTTGGGAGGAATTCAAGCGCAGCTTCCGCAACCACTACATACCAAGGGGAGAACTCAAGAACAAGAGGAAGGAGTTTCTTGGGCTGCAACAAGGCAACATGACGGTGAGTGAGTACCTCACCAAGTTCACCCAACTGTCCCTCTATGCGCCACGGGACATTGAAACTGATGAGCAGAAACATGACTGCTTTGTGGAAGGGCTCACCATGGAAATGCAATGTGCAATGTCCTCCAACGAATACGAAGTTTCCAAAAGATGGTGCAGGGCGTTTATTGTGAAAAGGAAGATGAAGGCCTTGGAGAATGAACACAAGAGGAAGGTGGGATGGTCACATCAAGCGTCAAGCAGCAACACACGTCCACGTCTTATGCAGCAACCTGTAGGGCAGATGAGCCGTGTTGTGGTACCCTACTCAGCACCGAGAGGTTACAACCCGAACTTCAGGTCTCCATCAGCACCAATACAGCCGCAGCGTCAGTTTATGCAGCAACCACGCCCCGCTTACTAACCTCGACCAGCAGGACAAGGGCCACAGAACCCACCCCAAGACAACAAAGGTCAGGCACCTAAAGTTGGGGTGCAATGCTTCAACTATGGTGAAGTGGGGCACTACGCTCATAAGTGTCCAAAGAAGAAGCCAATGCAGCCACAGCAGCAGAACATGATGCAAGGACGGGTGAACCACATGACCATGGAAGAAGCACATGAGGCACCTGATGTGGTGATTGGTAAGTTCCCTGCAAATTTACACATTACAACAATTTTGTTCGATTCTGGTGCTACCCACTCGTTTATTGCTCAAGGATTTATTAAGAAGAATGATCTAGCAACAACACAAATGAATCATATATTAGCAGAGAACTCTCTAGGGTGAGAAATAAGAACAAGACAAGTGTGCCCAAAAGTGAATCTAGACATAACTGGGGTAGTATTTACTGCAAATCTCATAGTGATAAACTCGCAAGGGATAGATATTATTTTGGGTATGGATTGGTTGACCAAGCATAAAGGCATTATCCATTGTTCGACTAGAACGGTGGAACTAACTTACACTAGTGGCACCAAAGTAAAATTCATAGCTGTCCAAGAACCTAGGAGGGACATTAAACTCAATCAAGTGGAAGTGGAATTGGAAGAGATAAGGGTCATCAAGGAATATCCGGATGTTTTTCCTGAAGAGCTGCCAGGTATGCCCCCAGATCGTGAAGTGGAGTTCGCGATTGAACTAAAGCCTGGAACCGCCCCGATATACAAGATGCCTTACCAGATGGATTCTAAACAACTAGAAGAGCTCAAAGAACATATCTAGGAATTGACAGAGAAAGGGTATATTCGTCCTAGTTCCTCGCCATGGGGAGCTCCAGTGATATTTGTGCCCAAGAAGGATGGAACCCAGAGGCTATGCGTAGACTACCGTGCGTTGAATGAGGTAACCATCAAGAACAAGTATCCGTTACCTCGCATTGAAGACCTATTTGATCAGTTGAGAGGGGCTTGTGTATTCTCAAAAATTGATCTCAGGTCGGGATATCACCAACTAAAGATAAGGCCAACTGACATTCCCAAGACAGCTTTCGTATCTCAGTATGGGCTGTATGAATACACCGTCATGCCGTTCGGGCTAACTAATGCTCCGGCGTACTCCATGTATCTTATGAACAAGGTATTCATGGAATATTTGGACAAATTTGTGGTGGTTTTCATTGATGACATTCTCATCTTCTCCAAAGATGAAGAAGAACACGAGAAGCATCTAAGACTAGTGTTGCAAAAGTTGAGAGAACACCAACTATATGCCAAGCTAAGCAAATGTGAGTTTTGGCTAAAGAGAGTTCCCTTCTTAGGACATATAATCTCGGAAGGAGGAATCTCTGTGGATCCCGCCAAGATCGCAGATGTGCAGAAGTGGAAGACCCCTGAAAATGTCGGGGAGATTCGAAGCTTCTTAGGATTAGTTGGGTACTATCAACGATTCATTGAGGGATTCTCCAAGATCTCGAGACCCCTCACCAAATTGTTAGAGAAGGGAATCACATTCACGTGGACACCGGAGTGTGAGGCAAGTTTCCAAAAGCTAAAGAAAAGATTGACGACGGCCCCAGTGCTAGTTATGCCAGACATGCAGAAGAATTTTTCGGTGTATTGTGATGCTTCTGGACATGGGTTGGGATGTGTTCTCATGCAAGAGGGGCATGTCGTTTCATATGCATCCAGGAAGCTCCGAAAACACGAGAAGAACTATCCTACGCATGACCTAGAGCTAGCCGCAGTAGTCCACGAATTGAAGCTTTGGAGGCATTACTTGATGGGAAAGAGGACAGAGATATACACAGACCATAAGAGCTTAAAGTACATTTTCACACAACCAAATCTCAACCTCAGACAAAGGAGATGGTTAGAGCTAATCAACGACTTTGATGTGGGTATCAACTATCATCCTGGGAAAGCGAACGTCGGGGCAGATGCTTTAAGCCGGAAGGTGCATATCAACATGTTGAGCTTAGATGACACGCCTACGGAATTGAAGGAGGAAATTGCAAAACTCAATCTATGTCTGGTGAATAGTGGTGAGTCCATCGCCATGGAAGTGGACTCCACATTGGAGCAAGACATACGCAACGGTCAGAAGAATGACGAGAAAATACAAGAAATCAGAGAACTCATCAAAGAAAATAAAGCTCCTGGGTTTAGAGAAGATGAACAAGGTACGGTGTGGCATGGGAAAAGAATCCGTGTGCCTGAGGTAAAGGAGATCCGTGAACTAATTCTGAGGGAGGCTCATGATTCCGACTATTCCATCCATCCTGGGAGTACGAAGATGTATCATGACATCAAGAGCAGATACTGGTGGTATGGCATGAAGCGAGATGTCGCGAAACATGTTGCCCTATGTGACACATGTCAGTTGGTGAAAGCAGAACACCAACGACCCGCGGGACTGTTGCAACCACTCAAAGTGCCCGAATGGAAATGGGAAGAAATAGGTATGGACTTCATAGTGGGGCTGCCTCGAACCAAATCGGGATATGATTCGATATGGGTCATAATCAACAGGCTGACTAAGATAGCTCGTTTCATCCCCGTGAAAGAAAGCTACAGCGGATCCAAATTGGCAGAATTGTACATGTCAAGAATCGTGTGTTTCCATGGAGTGTCGAAGAAGATAGTGTCAAATCGAGGAACACAATTCACCTCAAGATTCTGGCAGAAGTTACATGAGACCATGGGGACTCATTTGAATTTCAGTTCTGCGTACCATCCACAGACCAACGGGCAGACCGAAAGAACCAATCAAATACTTGAGGATATGCTGAGAGCTTGCGCACTCAAGAACAATAGGATTTGGGACAAGAACTTACCCTATGCTGAGTTTTCCTATAACAACAGCTACCACGCCAGTATGAAGATGTCACCCTTTGAAGCATTGTATGGAAGGAAGTGCAGAACTCCATTGTTTTGGAATCAAACCGGGGAAAGCAAAGTATTTGGGCCAGAGGTGTTACAAGAAGCTGAGGCGGAAGTGAGGGAAATCTGCAACAACTTGAGAATAGCCCAGACCAGACAAAAGAGCTATGCTGATATACGAAGAAGAGAGCTCACTTTCAATGTAGGGGACTATGTCTATCTCAAGGTGTCTCCTATCAGAGGGCTTCGTCGGTTCAAAGTGAAAGGGAATTTATCACCTCGGTACATTGGACCTTTCCAGATTCTAGAGAGGAAAGGCGAAGTTGCATATCAGTTGGAGTTACCGGCCCGCCTATCAGATGTGCACGATGTATTCCATGTGTCACAACTCAAGAAGTGCTTAAGAACACCCGAAGAGAGGGTACCCATGAATGAGGTGGACGTCCGAGAAGACCTTTCGTACGCCGAACAGCCGGTCAAGATTCTGGAGACGATGGAACGCATCACAAGGAACAAACGAATCAGAATGTGCAAAGTGCAGTGGAAGCATCACTCGGAAGAAGAGGCCACATGGGAGAGAGAAGACGAGCTCAAGGCACAGCTTCTGGATCGGTTTCCCAAGAGTCACGAATCTCGAGGACAAGATTTCTTTTAAAGGGGGTAGAGTTGTAACACCCCCAAAATGTAGCAAAAACAAATTCAAATCAAATGGACGAAATGCATGTTGGAAAAAATTCAAATCCAAATCAGAATTTAAATTTGAAGCAAAAACAGAATAGAAAAGGGAAAAGAAAAAGAAAAAGGGGCCACTGGGCCGAAACCGCCGCAGCAGCCCCAGCCGGCCCAGTAGCCCGCGGCCTATCCTCCCTCCTCCTCCTCTCACTGCCACGTGGGCCCCGCCTGTCAGCACCTTCTTCTTCCAACCGCCGCCCCTCTTTTCCCTCCTCCGAGCGCTGCGCGCCCACCCCGTCCGATTTCCACGCGCACGAGCCACGATCTCCGGCCGTGCAGTGCTACGTCGCTCCATCCGACCCCGCCGCCCTCCCTCGTCCATTTAAACACTGAAGTTTGCCCGTTTTATTCCCCTGCTCGACTCATTTTCATTCCCGGTGAGAACCGAAACTTCCATCGCCGTTTCCTTTCGGATTCTCCTCTGTTTTGTTGATCTAACGGGCTTGTCACGTTCCACCGCTGTCGGAGAATCTTGCAGGTGAAGAAGGCACCTTGTTTTGCGCTCTAGCCACAGCTCCGGTGAGCACCGCCGAGCTCCCCCCTCGGACCTCGTCGCCGACCGACTTCCAGGGCCTCCGAGCTCAAGAAAACCACCGAGGTGAGGCCCCCTACTCCCCCTCCTTCGAATTGTGCAGAGAAAACGTTAGTCTAGGGCCGGTAGACGAGAATTCGTGAAATTCCGGTTAGCCCGCCGCCTCCCGCCGCCGTGCGCCACCGGGCAGCGCTGCCCGTACACGGCCAGGGCGACGTGGCCCTCTGTGGCCCGTCCGTTTTAAATCGTGCGGCCCCAGTCAGATCTCCTGCGTACCCCTTCGCGTTATAATCTCAGCCGTCCGTTTTAAATCCAATGGCCACATCAGCCCCGCATAATAAACCTCGGGAATCTTACGCGCTACCTCCAGGATTTTTTAGAAAAGAATAGCTAGCCCCTGAAACCTTCTGATCTAGCCCCTGGGCTCTCTGGAATTCATGTAAATGCATTTAAAAATCAGTTTTAGCCCCTGAACTTAATAAAAATTAGGAAATACCCTCTGTAAATGATGCATTGACCCCTGAGGTTTTTGGGAAATATGATTTTGACCTTGCAACAGTATGGAATTTAAATTTCAACCCCTGGGGGAATATTTAATTTAGAAATTTAAGCAAATGGAGTGTGATTTAAATTCAAACATAGGTATAAATTCAGTTTGAATTATTCAAACCCTGTTGAAAACTTGTAGAACAATCTGAAGTTTGAATTTTGAAGGGAAATAAACTTTGAAATTTCAATAAGGTTGTTGTTTTGTTATTTATTTCTGAAATATACCCTTTAGGCATAAAACAAAATTACATATGTGGAAAAATGAATCTAAGTAACTAAAAAGGGTAGGGAAAATTTATAAAGGTTCTGTTCAGGGTATTTGGAACAGTATAAATTTTGTGTATGAATTTATTTTGCTGTTTAGTGCTGAAATTCATTTCTAGGCTTGAAATAATTCTGAAAAATAGGTAAAAATATATTTAAATTGATCCCATCAGATTGGAAGTCAAAATATATTTTGTTGGACATTTTAGATCAACATGTATTCTGTGTAGATGATATATTTTGTTATTTTAGTATTGAAGTTCACTTCTAGGTATGGAAAATAAATCTGAAAATATAGGAAAATAGTTATACATAATTAACAAATGGCATATGAGGCCCCAAAAATCAAAACTTCAGGTTTAAGATAATGTAGAAGATTTGAAAACCATTTTTGAGTTGGAATATACATTTTATGCAAGTTGGAAAGTAAGAAGGGTAATATTCAATGTAGGAAATAGTGCAAATTAAAAATCTAGATTTAGTGCACACATGGAAATCTGAATATTAAAGTTAGAAATTACCTACATATTAAAAAGTGCATGCATGCATGGAAGCAACATATCTAGGATAAACACAAAACTTAAATGTGTGTATGACTTTCATGTATATGTATGTGTCGTTTGTATGAGTGAAAATGTGAATCATTGCTTATGGAGTGTACTTTCTTTTGTTATGTGTATGATGGCGTGATTAGAACCAGCCCCAGAGCCGGTTCTCACCTTCCAAGACTAAGACTTTCCATTCCCGGAGCAGCAGGAAGAAGGCAAGTGTCCTTGACCACTTTGATCCTATACTAGGATGTGTAGTTAGAATTAATTGCATTGTCAATTGAATTATGAAACCCATGCTAGGAAGTTTCCATAGATATTCCTTATCTTGCTTCCTTGTAGCCAGGGTTGGGAGTTAATTTATTATGTCATTCATTTATACTACTTATGCTCAGCCATGCTTAGAATGGGAATAATGGGATATGAAATCATCACCTTGATTATTTTACCCTTTGAATGGATTATTATAAATTATGTAGAGATAGAGATCTAGGCAAGTTGGATGCTTTGATAGGTGTTGTGTGCACGAGACAAGGGTTTGTGTTTAGTGCTTGGCTAGATCCTAAGGACCGGTTCATGGAGCATGTAACATAGCTTTACCGTGCCAACCACATGCTGAGATGGAGCAGCTTGGCCAATCAATTAGGTGTATCTCCGGCGCAGTATGGGTGTTTGGATGGTGCGAGGAATAGGTGTTAGCTGGACTACCATATGAACCGCAAGGCTCAAGAGGGGGCCACTGCAACGGGGGTTGGAGCCTCCTGGATGCTGTTAGGGGTGAAACCTCAGTGGGCCCACACTCGTTGGAAATCCCTTTGTAAAGGCCTCGTAGTGATCTCCTGGCTACACACCTCGGAAGTGTGAACGTGGTTCCAGCCACTGGCATAATGGAGGTTCTTCTAGTCCACCCGGCAACGGGGGATGAAATCACTACATGTGGGTACAGTGGCGCAAACTCTGCAGAGTCGAAAACTGTCATGACAGCCGTGCTCACGGTCAAGAGCGGGTTGGACTTATTCATGATTAGAGGATGATAAATTGAGAAGTGGAGGGTGTTAAGCGGGAAGCTTAACAATGAAAATAAAGTTATGGTTATTTGGTATTGATGATGGGTTGGGAGATTGGGACCATTCCACTTATGTAGTAATGTAGGTGCATAATAAGCTAAGGTGATAGGGACTAATGGCGTAGTGCTTTAACCATGAGTTCAATCCTTTCCTTGCTCTAGCCATGCATGACATAACTTTCCCACACTTATTGAGTACCAACAGTACTCAAGCTTGCGTTTCTGTTGGTTTTAAATTGCTGCTCAGGCTAAGGGAATGACGTGGTGTACAACGACCAAGACTTCGGACCAGAAGAAGGATTTTTAGGTTCACGGAGTCCCCCGGGCAACGCTTGTGATGGAGCCCAAAAGACTTATCTTCCGCTGTTTGTTTATTTTCATTGTTGTGAACATGTTATCGTTCTTCGAGACGCTATGTAAGACTTATTTATATTCGAACACTTGGCTTGTAATATAATGATACTTCACTATTTATCATCACATGTATGAAAAAATGATATTGGCATACATGTGAGAGTCACTCGGGTGTTCTGTGGAATAACCGGGTGTGACACTAATGAGTTTGTCACTTGCTGTAACTTCATACTTGGTGTGTGTGTCTCAAGTATTGATATGTGACTTGCATAGTTATATATGCATTATGCGATTGAAGCAAACTCTGTTCGAAGGTAAATCATATGCATGCGATACTGAAAATGATTGACATCACAAAACACAAGGTCATCTCGAGACAGTGCCTCAAGAGCAAAAGAAATGTCTTTCATCGTGCATTCATGCAGTCACCACAGTTGCTTTCCTCTCCTCCCCTGTCTTCTAAGGCTCGGCCGCCGCTCTCCTGTGCTCTGCACCCAAAGGAAACCATAGGTGAGCTCTCCCTCCTGAATTTTGAGCCTGTGCTCACTAATCCAATATGGACCACAATTTCGCATTTTGCCTGTGCAACCCAATGTTACATCTCAGAGCAGTCAGCGCGCGCCAGAGATGCGTCATACCAGTAAGGAAGAAAAAGGAGAAAACAGGGATGCTGTGCTCATTCTTTCTTGGATATCAAAACTCTATGTAATTGGTTTTTCAGTAACAGAGCATCTCTGAACATGCCGATTTTCTGAACTGCCTCCCAAATAACAACACTCTCTGAAATAGTCCTATCAAAGTTCGTTTGGAGCCTCCACTGTGGGGTCACATCTGGTCATGATTTCCAAGTGCACTATATTAAGTAGTTTCAGTAGGTCTCCGAAGAACAGTCACCGAAGAATCTCTCTTTCTCAAGTGGTGCATGGTATTACTTTCCTTTGACTAAATCTCTCACGCATGATTGAATATTATAAAGTAGCATAATGATTATGGATGTGGTCCAAATCTAGCCTTCAGTTTGCTGACCAGTTAACGCATCATATGTAGCTAACATTTCGACTGGCATTGTGTATCTTTTAGAGGTTAGTGGCTGAGTACTCGTTTAAAATGCAATTAGAATAGGTACAGAAGTAGGAAACATACAAGACAAGTTTCAAGTATCTGTTAGTCATGACAGCAGGGTAATCGTGGATAACTTCTAAAGTATATAGTAAAAAACTGAAGTTAAGAAGGGAGAAGCGTAAATGCTGAATTAGTATTTTATCAATTCTCCTCTTAATTTGATCATACTAGTAAAACATGTTGCAACTGAGCACGATCTGCAAGCAGCTCCGAAGGATGATCGACGGGCTCTCGCCAAGAAGGAACTCAGGTTCAGAACAGAGAGGAAGAGTTGTTTTGACAGCGATGCACTCTGGAAAGCCTAAGCCTTGGATGCAAGTAGTTCAATCCACATATACCTGCTTTTGTCATCAATGATCAATAAGAAGAACTTATTCCCACCTGGTGTAGGTGGGTCTATGTGACCACACAAGTCACCATGGAACAGATTCATTACTGATTCAGCTCGATATTCAGAAGACTGAGGGAAGGGTCTTCTGTGCTGCTTACCAAGTGAACACCCATCACACACCTGCTCCATGTGTTCTATCAGAGGAATTCCTTGTACCATTTTCCTCCTGCCAAGATCTCTCAATGATCTGAAATTCAGATGTCCAAACCTTGCATGCCACTACCAACTTTTATCACTGACTCAATCCATTAAACAGATAGGCTGAGTAACTTTGAGCTTGGCAATATACAGTCTGTTTTCAGAACAAGGTGCTTTGATCAAAACAGTATTGTCACTGCTGATAATGCAGAGATAACCCTGTTCCATAATAACCCTGTTACCTTTCTCTGCTATTTGCCCAAGACTCAAGATGTTGGTTTTCAGTTTTGGAATATAATCGACATCAGAAAGCACATTGTGCATCAGTTAGGGACCCTGAAACACAATTGATCCTGAACCACATATATCCACAGAGGACCCATCTCCAAATCTTACTGAGCCTTTTACAGAATTATCCAAAGAAAATAGGAAGGAACGATTACCAGTCATGTGGTTGCTAGCTCCAGAGTCTAAATACCACCTGCTCTCAGTGCTTCCATCTGATGCACAGTCTTCAGTTTCAGTTGAAGTCGAGTGCAGACATGTTTCTGACAAAAATAAGAACGGTTGTTCAGACTCTGTTTTAACAACGTGAACTTCCTCCTTCTTCTCCTTTCTAGGCTTCCTGCACTCTTTAGAACAATGCCCCCAGATGCCACAATTGTGGCACTTCCCTTTTCTTCGGGGTGCACCATCAGTGGACTGCTTGTTGAAGGAATCTCGTTGATCAGGGCGTGTGGTCCCCTTGCTCTTCGCAGGTGGCTTAAACCCCGACTTGTTGCCTGACGATGATGACTCTGATACAAGTCGACTCTTATATTTGGCCATCCACTCATCTTCAGTTAACAACAATCGACCACTTGTCAACCTCTCCTCCATTGCCCAGTCGGTCTTCTGCAGAACGCAAACGTCCCACCAGTTCCTCCACTAATAGTTGCTTAAGATCCAGAAGAGTTTCAATGGACAAAGCAATTTGCGAGTAACGAGATGGCACAACACGGAGAAACTTTTTAACAATGCGAACTTCATCAATATTCTCACCGAAAGTACGCAGGCCACTGGCAATACCTGTGATCTGCGTTGCGAAGTCGTCAACCGTCTCCCCATCTTTGAACTCAATATTCTCGAATTCTTTCAGCATTTGTTGAGCATTGGCTTCGCGCACGCGATCATCTCCAATCCTCATGCTTCTCACCGCCTCCCATGCTGCCTTTGCAGTCGGCTTTGCCGCCAAAGACATATGCATGTCACTTGGCACACCACGCAAGATCGTGGCCAGGGCGAGCCTGTCGTCGCGCCGAGCGACCTTGTCCGAGATCACGGCATCCCATAACTCCGGAGCCTCAAGATTCACCTGCATGACGAGGGACCATTGATTGTAGTTGGTCCTCGTCAGCATAGGATAGACGAGCGATCCACTCGTCTCTCTCACGACGCGATCAGAACCGAATGGGTTCATGATGGAACTTTCTCCCCGCCGGTGATCACTTTGGGAGTTTTATCAGAGGGAGAGGTAGGACCTGCCATCACTCTCTTCTCTCACTAGCTCTGGTACCAAATGTTGCAACTGAGCATGATCTGCAAGCAGCTCCGAAGGATGATCGACGGGCTCTTGCGAAGAACGAGCTCAGGTTCAGAACAGAGAGGAAGAGTTATTTTGACAGCGATGCACTTGTTGTTCATTGATGCGGAATATAAAATGCTTACATGCAAACGGCACACCTATGATCCGATCAATGCGCCACACACACACCCATGATGCAACAACCAGTCCACGATCCGGGCTTCTTGCGGCGTCAGACTCAGCCACGAGCGAACTCACTCTCATGCGTTGAACTAACGTGGGACTCGGTCACCTAACGTACTCACACACACACAAATAACGTAACAGCAATAACAAGATTAATACTACAAAACACAGGGAACAAAGGAATTAATGGAGAGAAAGTCGGTCAATAGTCATTCAACAGAAAAATGAGTCATGAAAGTCGAACATGAAACAGCATGTGCATGCACTATTGGGCTAGAACCCAAAGTTTGCATCACTAATACTTAATACATCCTTGCTTGACTGAGAGCCATCCCGTGTCATTCCACATGTTTGTTTATCCTCTCCCGCGCCAGCTGCCATGTCTTCCTGAGGAGAGAGCTGCAAATGGAGATTCCCATTTCTGCTTTTCTGGGTGAGCTCACCACTAGATCCATAAATTATTTCCTCAGTAGAAGATACGTGCTGGCTGTGGAGCATCAACCGGCCAGAATTGTGCTACAGGCGTAGGTCATCATGGAAGATAGTCCTCATACTTTAGGCCAGGCCAATTTTGGGCGGCCCAGAGCACAAGATTTTGGCACGACCCGATTCCTGGTCTGACTTTTCGGGCCCGGTCGTGCCTAATGTTTGGGCCTGACCGGCGGCACGGCTCCCGGATTTGGCCCGACGGTACGGAATCAGCACAAAATTCACTTGTTCTTGTGCCAACTTCTATTTTTTATTTTGATTCTAAGTTAAAGAGTAAAACATGTATAAATTTCGCAAATGTGGTCCGAATGCGATGATTTTTTTGCTAAATTCCTCAAAAAATCTGCTTTACCACATGAAATCATTTTCATTAACCTTATAAAGTTCAATTTGATATCTTCTGTAAAGCCTTAAACATTTCATATGTACATATTCTTCACATTTCTGTAGATCTCCAAAAAATGAGAATCTTCAACCCAAATTTATTGTGTATGGTACATATTATGTATATCTACATGAAGGAATTTTGTATACTTTTTTTAACCCTTTAGACTTGTGAAGGTTCTCATACCCATTCATTTGTCTCAAAAGCTAGTAACATATGTACCATTTACTACAATTCAAACACAAATTGACGGAAATAAATTTGAAAAATCTTACAAAAATCATAGAGGTGGGTATTGTCATGTAAAAGTGCCACAACAAAATTCCTTCCAAAATTCACTTTAATTTCTGAGATAAAAAAGACAAAAAAACTTTTTAATTCTTTTTATTTTTATTTCCATCATTATATGATGATTTTGGAAGTCAAATTTGATAAGTACAAGTAATATAACCCACTTAAATCAGTAATTTTAGTAACTTTTTTTAAAAAATTTATGCATGTAACACATCAAAAATACTACAGAGCTCATATTTGGTTGTGCTCGCTCCAGGCACGGTCCGACCATAACCCGTTGTGCAGCGGGTTGTGCTTGGGTCGAGTTTTCACAACGTCATGCCAATCGGCTTAGCACGAAAAGGCACGACGGGTTATCAGACCGTGGGTCAAACAGGCACGACGCATGAATGGGCCGGGCCGTGCCGGCCCAACACAGCCCAAGTCCCAACACTAATCGAAGAGGCCATGCGACAGCCCATCACAAACGAAGCTATGCTCAAACAACTGGAAGGGCTGAGAAATGCCATGTGTGGAAGCTGTTATACGCTCGATACATTCATATACCAACCACATGACAAGGAGTACGCAAATGATCAGGTTGTAGGCCACTCCTTATCCCTGTCCAAATTAAGTTCTCTGAAAGATTTATGTTTCTCTGGTAGAAACACACTTATTTTCGAATAACTGCAAAAGGCACCTGATAATTTGAGCTTCATGAATCTTGATGTGGAGGAGCTGGTAATTTTCTCGATGAGTTGCCCTGGCCTTTTCCGCCAGCCTTATAGCATGCATGTTCTCCTCAACAGCTGCATGTTTGGTCACCATATGGAAGCTGAACTTGCCATTAAATTCGTGTTGCATACACGACCTCATGGTTCTGAAGTACATGTTCTTCCATTAGTCGGTCCAGGCAGAGTCGGCAAGAGCATCCTTGTATCTCACATCTGCAAGGACAAAAGAGTTGACCATTTCTCAGAAATCCTGTTCCTGCACTACCATGATTTTATAGACTACAAGTTAGCGACTTTCAGAAAAGGATGTCCAATGAAACATCAAAATCGCATGTCAAACTTAAAATAAGATAGAAGACTGCTAGTTGTTGTGGAGTTGCAGGGGGCACCAATGAAGATTCATGGGATAGGATGTATTCTGCTTTCAAACTATGCCTGCCAAACGGTAGCAAAATCATGATTACAAGCCACTCTGACAAGATTTTAAAGTTTGGAACAACACAAACTCTAGCTTTGAAATATCAATCCCATGAGGCATACTGGTATTTCTTCATGAAACTTGCATTTGGAAGCATGGATCCTGAGGCCCACACGAGGCTTGTGCACGTGGCCATGGAAGTAGCAAGGATACTGAATGGTTCCCTCCTGGCAAAAATGTCACTGCTCGTTTGCTCAGGGATAATTTTGATGTCCACTTTTGGTGAAATGTTCTGGCCTTCTTTAGAGTGCTCATTCATAAAAATCTTTCCAAAACTGGCCAGCTTCCATTTGATCTTATAAACCAAAGTGAGCCTCCACATCTTGGGCGAATGGCTACACCATACAAAGATTTTGTTGTTTCTTCATCAGTATAAATGCTCTTCACAAAGGGGGTTTTGAAGACAAGAATTCTAGACCTGGTTTATGGAAGTATTCATGTATCTCTTGAATAAAGTATTCATGGAGTATTTGGATAAGTTTGTGGTAGTGTCCATTGATGACATTCTAATTTTTTCTAAAGATCGGGAGGAACATGAGAAACACTTGAGAACGGTATTGCAAAAACTACGAGAACATCAAATATATGTCAAGTTTAGTAAATGTGAATTTTGGCTAAAGAAAGTTCCTTTCTTAGGACACATAATATCTGAAGGAGAAATATCCGTGGATCCGGCTAAGATTGCGGATGTGCAAAAGTGGAATACTACTGAGAATGTCGGGAAAATCCGAAGCTTCATAGGCTTGGCGGGATATTACCGACGATTCATTAAAGGGTTCTCTAAGATCGCGAAGCCTCTCAGTAAGATGTTAGAGAAAATAGTCACTTTCACATGGACACCAGAGTGTGAGTCAAGCTTTCAAGAATTATAGGAAAGATTGACAACAGTTCCAGTCCTAATTATGTCGGACATGCAAAAGGAATTTTCCGTGTACTATGATCCTTCAAAACATGGATTGGGGTGTGTCCTTATGTAAGACGGACATGTCGTTGCATATGCCTCTAGGAAGCTTCGGAAGCATGAGAAGAACTACCCTACGCATGACCTAGAGTTAGCAGCGGTAGTTCACGCGTTGAAGCTATGGAGGCATTACCTAATAGGCACTACAGGAATCGGGACTATAGACGACGGCCGGAAACCGTCGTCAATAAGGACACTACTGTCGTCAATAAGTTATTGACGACGGTAAAAGTTTATAGACGACGGTTTTCAGTTGTCGTCAATTATTAGTCGTCAATAAGTTTATTGACGACGGTAACCGTCGTCAATAAATTTATTGACAACAGCTAAATCTAGCTGTCGTCAATAAACTTATTGACGACAGCTAAATCAGGTTGTCGTCAATAAGCTTATTGACGACGGCCAGGAAACCGTCGTCAGTAACCGCGGCTTATTGACGACGGTTTACACTAGGCCGTCGTCAATAACAATAGCTTATTGACGACGGTTTCTGGTACCTGGCCATCGTCAATACTAATGGCTTATTGACGACGGCCAAGTACCAGAAACCGTCGTCAATAAGTTTTTCAATTTTTTTAAAAAAAACAGAAAATCCTGCCCTGGCTTCGAGGCCAGCCCTGGCTCGATGGCCAGACCACAGGCAATCAAAATATACATCACAGAATTGCATAAAAACACTATACGCACGCCACACTACCCTACGCTACCCCGACCGCTGCCACCGGAGTCCAGGAAGTCGTCGTGCGCTCGTCCAAACGCTGGTTGCTGAGGGGATGGAGTTTCCTGAGCCCGCGTCGCCGATCCCTATGATGTACATGTATAGTTAGACAAATTAGAAGTTCACAAATGTGTATATGATTAAATAAACTCATTACAAGTTAAAATTGAGCAAGTTAGCTAGATTTGGCTATGTTTGAGTAAGTTTGCTCATATTTTACTAAGTTTGAGAAGTATGGACTAGTAGTGTTTGTGTTTGAGCTAGTTCAAAAAGTTTTGGCTATGTTTGAGTAAGTTTGGTCATATTTGACTATAGTTGAGTAAGTTGTACCATATTTTACTCTGTTTGAGGATGTTTAACTAGTTTTCTCTAAGTTTAAGTAAGTTTGATCAAATTCAACTAAATTTGAGTAAATTTAACTAGTTGCAGCTATTATGAGAAATTTTGTACCTGTGCTCCTGACGTCGGCCCCTGTGGTAGCTGTATCGGTGGCAGCGCCCACTGAGGAAAGACAACGGGTTGTCCTGTGGCCATAGCCTGCAAATATGAAGTAAATTATTATACATGTCATTTATATATTAGAAACGTTGAGTACAATGATCTGAACTTACCTGCATGGCAGCTTGCAGCTGTAGCATGTACGAGTGTTGATACTCGTCCCTAGCCCGAAGCTCGGCTGCCTGCCTCTCGTTCGCGAGCCGCAGCGCTTCCTGCGTCCTCTGGAGCTCCTCCTGGACACTCTGGAGCTCCAGATCACGGCTGCCACGCCTGCTGGATCCACCCTGCGATGAAGAGGCCCTCGAGTAAGACCGCGCCTCCCTCGAGTCTACTACTCCATCGAAGATAGCCAACCTACACAACGAAGTAAGAGTATTAAAGTTTCGTATCTCGAAGTTAATGAAAGTAAATGAAAACGACAGAACTCACCGGCCGTGAGGTTTACCGCCACCGCTTGCATAGGCGGCTTCAGGTACAATCGGCGAGTTCTGCCAATCGTAATCGTCGCCTCGAAGCCTCCGCACCTCCTCCCCATACTTTTCCTGAAAATAAAGAAAACTAAAGTCATCAGAAGTTTTAAAGATAATACAATTAAGTCAACTAAAGAACTCACCAACGTCTCTGTCGCTGTCTGAGAAGACAGCTGGTCAGGCTGCGAGGGGTCACTTCCCATGTGACCCCTCCTCCACACCTGGATAGCGGTCGGCTCCTGACCGATCTCGCGCTCCTATCGATACGTGTTAGCACAATGATAGCGATAGAAATTAACTAGAATATAATTCGAGTATCACTTACCATCCGTATAGCAAGGCGTACGTAGCCGTCCCCGCCAAGACGGTGTTTCCCGTCCGTCCCTCGACTCTGTCGGCGGGTCATCGACACGCCTTGGAAGCCCTGGCTCGCCCAACGAGCACACAGGGAACTGTAGGCGTCCGGACAGGACTCAAGCCACGGTACGCTGACCTGCACACATTTGTTGTTGGATGAAAACATTGATGAAAATTGGATAATGAAGCAAAGTAAAATAAAGAATTTACCTCTGCGTACTGTGCCTCCGTCAAGTACTTGTCCGCCACATCCCTAAACTGCCCCGGCTCACCCTCGTCCAGATGCAACTTATAGTACGCCTTCGTAGCCTGAATGCGAGCCGTTGAAATCGACTGCGTCAGGAGCTTCCTAGCGTTGTTGTTGAAGACCAGGCGAGCGTGATCCAGCTGGGCCTCGTCCTCCAAACGGTAATATTTCTACAAGTAGAAATATACAAGTTAATGTATTTAACATATAATAGGTTCGCATTTAACGAATAGGCGATTTACTTACCATGAAGACCAGGCGAGCGTGTTTCCCGTAGCGTAATCGTCCCAAGACGTAGCAGCACGTCCGTTCACTAGACCGGGGTAGTGACAACGGATGAGCTGGCCCAGGACAGCGTTGACCTGGCGGTGGCGTCCTTGACCCGTGAACGAGTCATCGGCCCAAGACCTAATACACGATTCTCAATTAGTACATATATAAGTGTTAAAATATCTAAATTGATTTGTTATAGATTTACTTAACTATCGCCAACCGGACGAATAACGACCCGATCTTCTGGCCGTGCAGGAACCGGAGGAGGAGCCACGTAGTGGCTCCTCCTGTAACGCCGCTGTGGAGCCGGCTCCACATCAGGCTCTGTGGAAGGCTCTGAAGCAGGGTCTGAATCCTGCGGTGCCGGAACCTGAAGAGGATCCGAAGCAGGATCTGTAACAGGCTCTGAAATCTGTGGTGTCTGAAGAGGACCCCTGGCCTCTGTCTCCTCAGACGTAGATTCGTCCTAAAAATTTGAAGATTGGTAATATATATTTAAGAAAGTTATTTATATAATTTATATAATTTAATATTCTTTACCTGTCGTGACCGCTCTCGTGACCCCTGGCCTCTGTCGAGGCCCAACAGCTGAGACAGTCTACCATTGCTAGACTGACAGCCCTGGAAAACGGAGTCTGCTCTCGGGGGCAGAAAGCCCCGCGTCCCCCGTCGTCTACTGCTCGATGACATCCTGATGAAAGGAAATTTGATAATGAATTTAAAGGAAAATATAGAAGAAGAAAGAAGAGATGAAAGAAACGATACTTGTACTCAATTTCAAAATTCATCAGTATCACGATCATGTACTCTACTTCGTAAACCGGACCATCGATCTTTTGTCATGGTTGTTCGCCGTTTTCGTTTTTTCACATTATGAGTCTGTACATCTTGTGCACCTCCAACTAATTCATCGAGTCGTAGACCAGGCTCAACGACAAAAGAATCCGGCAACTCTTCTTCTTGGTAAACAACATCTGCCTCATACATGTAACCAGTATTGTCCGGTGTATATAACCGCTCACGAGGATTCACCTTTTGTACAACCCACCATGCACTAAGTTTTTCGCATGGATATTGTAGATAGTACACTTGTTCGACTTGGTGTGCAAGGACAAAGGTGTCGTAGCCTCGTAGTCGGTCCTTGTGTTTGACTTCTACCATGCCAAATTGGTTTTGTCGAGTTCCATTGTTATTATCAAACCAATCACAGTAAAAGAAGACTACTTTAAGGTCTTTACTCCCGGCAAAACTAAATTCTAGGATTTTGTTTATGATCCCATAGAAATTAGTTTCATGTCCTTCGGCATCGGCGGCCCTCGTCACAACTCGGTGTTTGATGTTGCCCTTAGAGGACGTTGAGCTTCAAATTGAGTTGAACGAAATCGGAACCCATTGACATCATATCGACCGAAGAGTTTAACTTTAATGGATCCGTTGGACAGTTGTCGCAAATCTTCATGAACACCGTCTTGTGTCTTGCACTGTCCAACATATGAAGTAAGAAGACTATTTTATGCTATGAACATAATTACTAAGAGGAACAAGACAAGGAAAACGTTACATGATTTCGAAACCATGTTTGGAAGTTAGGTCCTCCATTTACTCCATAGTGTCGCATTGTTTGTATTTGCTTGCTAGTAGGTTGCTGCTTAGACTTCTAATTTTGTCGATCGAACTCACTAAATCAGGACAAAACAGAATTATTGGTGTAGATGTATAACACACCACGCAAATTAGTATAGATGTTGAACAACCACTTACTGAAAAAAATTGTCCATCCCATCTATGTTAGCGTACATGTATAACAAAGCAGTTGTCTTTTCATCTGCTGAAGCATCATAGCTCGTGCCACTACCAACAGTGGTGCCTCTCGTTTGAAAAAGTGAGAGTTCGCTACAAGAGGTTGCTTCAGCCATATTATACCGTAACACCGATGCATTAACATTGTGTTCTTCTGCAAAGTAGACACTTGAAAAGTATCCTATCTCCTGAAGTGTAAATGCTTCAGCGATGCATCCTTCAACCCTTGCCCTATTACGAACCATCGGTTTTAGACATCTGAGTGCTCTTTCAATGTGGTACATCCACCTATATTGAACAGGGCCACCTACTTTATCTTCATATGGAAGATGGATTAGAAGGTGTTGCATTGGATTGAAGAACCCTGGAGGAAATACTTTTTCCATCTTACATAAAAGCACGGGTATCTCTTTTTCCAACTTCTCCATCATCTCCCTTTTGATTTCTTTAGCACAAAGCTGTCTATAAAAATAGCTAAGCTCGGCTAACACCTTCCAAACCTCATCGTCAAGATAGCCTCGAAACATAACCGGCAGAAGTCTTTCCATGATTATGTGATAATCATGGCTCTTCAAACCAGTAAGATTTCTAGTCTTAACATTAACGGCTCTTCTCAGGCTAGCAGCATAACCGTCTGGGAACTTCAACTGTTTCAACCACTTGAAGACTTCTTTCTTTTCTTTTGGTCGAAGGCAGAAAGAAGCTCGTGGTTTGCCACCAGCTTCGGAGAGCTCAAGACTTGGTCGGTTACAAACCTCTGCCAAATCCTTCCGAGCTTTTATATTGTCTTTTGTTTTTCCTGTCATATCCAAGCACATGCTTATGATGCATTCGCCCATGTTACGTTCCTGGTGCATGACATCAATGTTATGCATTAGAATTAAAGACTTCATATACGGTAACTCCCATAGTGCACATATATGAGTCCAATTGTGATCCTCTCCGTAACCAACAAAATATCCAGGACGACCTTCATCTGGCACTAGATTGTTGAGCTGTTTAACAATTTCCGACCCGTTCAGACGTTGTGGTGGTCTCTTTTTTACAATGGTACCCTTCCTGAAGGCATTTCTCTGTTGCCTAAACACGTGATTTGGCGGTAACCAACGTCTATGACAATCAAAGTAGCATATCTTGCCACCATGACTTAGACGAAAACAATCCGTGTCCGAAGCACATATTGGACATGTCAATCGACCATGAGTGCTCCAGCCAGAAAACATGCCGTAAGCTGGAAAATCATGAACAGACCACAAGTACGCAGCTCGAAGGTTGAATTTCTGTTTTCTATAACAGTCGTACGCTTCGACTCCTGTCCATAACATTTTGAACTCTTCAATCAATGGCTGCATCATCACGTTCAGTCGTGAACCAGGATGATCCGGTCCAGGTACAATAAGGCATAGGAACATGAACTCATACTTCATACAAAGCGATGGTGGTAAGTTGTACGGAATAGCGAACACGGGCCAACAAGAGTATGGTGTGGCGTTTGTACTAAACGGTGAGAAGCCATCTGTCGCCAATCCAAAGCGAATATTTCTCGCGTCATTGGCGAAATCTGGATCAAAGCGGTCAAGCGCCTTCCATGCCTCACCGTCCGACGGGTGCACCATCATGATGTTGTTCTCACGTACACCTTCTTTATGCCACCTCATGTGTCTAGCTGTTTTTTTAGATAGAAACAAACGCTTGAACCTAGGTGTGACAGGCAAGTAGCGAAGCTGCTTCTGTGCGACTTGAGTCATTACTTTTGAACCGTCGTCATTAACAACTTCGACAAATCTCGCTTTACCACATTTTAAGCACTTGTTCTCGTTGGCATGCTCTCTCCAAAAAAGCATGCAATTGTCTAGACACATATCAATCTTCTCATATTTCATACCTAGACCAGAAATCAACTTCTTAGACTGATACATATCTTTAGGCACTTTATGTGATTGTGGAAGGATATCGCTGATCAATTTGATAAGATCATTGTAGCAGTTATTGGAGAAGAAATACTTAGACTTAATGGCCATAAATCTAGTCATGAAAGTAAGGAGCGTCACTTCGGTGTGTTCATGCAACGGCTCTTCCGAAGCTTTGAGAAGCGTGAAAAACGCTTCAACCTCCGTTGGAGGAGGATCCTCCATCAATTCAGGATTCATGGCATCAAGCATCTCGTCCATCCTATCGACCCCCGTGTTGTCATCCTCATCTGAAACTTGTAAGGGTTGAGAAGATGTCTCACCGTGAAAGGTCCACACCTCATAATCTTGCATGAAACCGTATCAACATAAGTGAAACGCCAAATTCACTTTGTCCCAACACTTTGCACCTTGACATTTCGTACATGGGCACCGCACCTTATCGATCTTTGACAATGAAAAAGCTCGATCTACAAAAGCATCTGTCTTTGCGAACCACTCATCCGACTGACCACCAGAACTGTTCTTCCAACTGGTATACATCCAACTACGATCCTCACCCATGTTTGAATCTGTAGTTTAATGTCAAGGAAATTATAGTTACTTTATAATTTATTTATGTCACGGCCCTACATCTATTAGAAAGGATAGGTCCTAAACCCACCCAAGAGTGATCGAGCGGAGCGTGCTCATGAGGAGACGCGTGGTATGGATCCGAATGAAATTTCGGCAGCATAACCCCGCTGTTCTCCACTGCACGCCCGAAAATGGTGCAGCAGAGAACAACAGTGTTATGCCGTCGAAATCTCGTCTAGACCTAAACCCGCGTTTCATCACATGCCACGCCCCCTCGGTCACCCCCAGGCTATCCAAAAAGGGACAATTTCGAACGTACACACCTCACATGCGTAACACATGTGAGACGGGCCCGTTCGAAACGGGTGACGCATGTTGTATAGGTTTACGTCAATCTTTCGTTTTTGAGTCATTTAAAAGAGAGAGAGGAAAGAACGAGAGAGAAGGAAAGAACGAGAGACAAATAAGTGGGTTAGCCGTCCCAAGTTATGCCCCGTTGGGGCCTACCATTATCTTACAACGCCTTTAGGGTTAGCCGTCGTACGTTATGCCCCGTCGTAAGTGGGTTAGTCGTCGTACGTTATTTACATATAGTAACTAATCACGCAATCAATCAAAGTATTATTTAAACAATAATCAATAATAATACTAATTAAACAATTAATCAACTAAGGTCGGGGCTCAGGGCGGCCGAGGCGCGGCCGGGGCTTGGCGCGAGCAGGGGCGGCGGGGCGGGGCTTGGGGCGGGACGGCAGCGGCGGCGGCGGGGCGGGGCGCGGGATGGCGGTGCACAGTGCGGCGGGGCACGGGATGGTGGTGCGCGGCGGCAGGGCGGGGTGTGGCGGCGCGAGGAATCACCAGCGTGAGGCATCGACGGTGGTAGCGTGAGGGGCCAGCGGCGCCTTGCAGCGATGGCGGCGAGCGGAGGTGGCGCCGGCATCGATGACGCTCGGCCAGGCGAGGCGAGCCACCCCGGCATCCCCCCGGGTTCGAATCCTGGAAACAATAACTGCTACAACGATCCCCCCGGCGCCCCGGCATCCCCCCGGCATCCCCGGCACTGCAGGGGGAGATATCATTCATCACTGACGCACCACACCATTTTTGGAGCAAAGCACCAGCCATGTTTGCAAGATCCTAACACATGCACATCATCTTGAAAAGACGAGCGATATGGCATTGCTAGACGATGAAGAAAAGCCAAGGAGAATTCGGGCACATCTCGATTGATCATGCACAGCCACAGAAAAAGGTCAGGTAGCTCCTGAAGCTGATATGACCTGACTACGTGCCTGCTGCAGAGCTGCTGCAGGCTAACACAAAGATGATGAAAGATTTCATGGTGGGTTGCGTTGCAAACCCTTATTTTCACCGTCTGAACACACCGCCCCTCTTCGTCTTCCCGCCCCACCCTAGTCACTCTACTAGGTGCCGTGTAAAGAAACCCTAACCTGTAACAAATAAATATAAGTTGTGTGGTCCGGGGAAAGACGAGAAGGCGGTGCGCGTGGAGTGGCGTCACGCCGACGACATCCCGGGGCAAGCTGTTCCTTTGCGGCGAAGCATCTCGTCCCTCCGGACACGCCAGCCCAGATGGATCGTCACCAGCAGCACAGCAGGGGGCAGGGCAGGCCAGGCCGGCAGCCACAGCACCAGCATTCCCACGCGTCTCCAGCTACCAAGCTGCTACTAGTATGAGATGTCGGTCGTCGCCTTCCAACAATCGCTCGCTGCAAGCAACATCCTACTGCACTGCACCCTCACAGCTGGTGAGAATGGCCCCATATTGGTATTGGTTCTCCAAAACAAAGCAATGGGACCGTTGGCAGCTGGTCCTCGATCTCTGCAGATCCCACCACCCATGAGAAGGGACGTCAGAATTCTCAGTGCATAACAAATTCACAGTTGACACAATGGGCGAAACCAAACTGTAGGCACTTGCCTAGCTGCTGCAAGTAATAGCCATTCATGAAGCCCTGATGCCCCTGGCAGGAACTACTCAGGAGAAAACAGACATGATACTGATCCTGCGTCCCACCATGTAGAAACATATGCATAGCATATTTCCCACAGATAATACTCCAGCGTCAAATAATTCAAAATAATTCAAAACGAAGAGAGTATACAATGAACACAAGCTTCATAAAGGATAAGATAGCAACATAGAAGATAATCTGCACCGTGCGTACTGCAGCAACAGTACATCCGAATCTGAGTATTAGAAAGATACTAGTAGCTCCTACAGCACAGCCAACCAACATCGGCAACGATTCTTGCACTATGAACACTAGGTCTGACGGTACCACGTTACGCGTCTCATTGCCTTTCTCGGGGAAGGTGATCTTTGTACCCTTTCTCGGGGGGGGGGGTGGAGCGCGACGCCGGCCGGCCGGGGGGCGAGGAACCGGAGAGGGGAGCGGGGGAGAGGGCCGAGGGGGAGGGGACTTACCTCGGGCCGGGGATGGGCGGCGGGGAGGAGGGGACGGGCGGCGGCGATGGACAGAGGCGCGAGTCGGGAGGCGGCGATGGACTGCCGACGGAGGAGGGGGCGGGCGGCGGCGATGGACAGAGGCGCGAGTCGGGAGGTGGCGATGGACTGCCGCCTACCGGGTCGCGTACGGGTTATATGTGTCATTATTGACGACGGTGGTGACCGTCGTCTATAAGGAACTTGTTGACAACGGTGCTAGGTCACCATCGTCAATAACTACTCGCGGGCCCGATTTAAGTTAAAGACGACGGCCCCCGTCGTCAATAATTTATTGACGACGGTTATCAAGCCGTCGTCAATAATATTAAAGACGACGGCCCCGTTGTCAATAAATTTGGCCGTCGTCAATGCACGTTTTTCCTGTAGTGAGGTAAGAGGACGGAGATCTATACTGATCATAAGAGCTTGAAATATATTTTCACGCAACTAGATCTCAATTTAGACAACAAAGATGGTTATAATTGATCAATGATTTTGATGTGGGTATTAATTACCATCCAGGAAAGGCTACTATTGTTGCGGATGCCTTACGCCGGAAGGCGTATGTCAACATGTTGACAATGAGTGACATACCACCCCAATTATGCGAAGAATTCGTGAGACTCAATTTGTGTTTCATGAATAACAGTGAGGCCATTGTAATGAAGTGGATTCCACACTAGAAAAAGATACACGTAATGGTCAGAAAGATGGTAAGAAAATCCAAGAAATTAAAAGACTAATCGGGGAGAACAGAGATCTTGGATTTAGAGAGGATCAACATGGTACGATATGGCATGGGAAAAGAATATGTGTACCCGATGTGAAGGAAATTCGGGAATTGATCCTAAGAGAAGCTCATGATTCTGACTAGTCCATTCACCCTGGGAGTACTAACATGTATCAGGATCTCAAGAGCAGGTACTGGTGGTATGGCATGAAGCGAGATGTCGCTGAACATGTCCCTATGTGACACATGTCAATTAGTAAAAGCAGAGCACAAAGGAATACGGGATTATTGCAGCCACTCAAGGTACCAGAATGGAAATGGGAAGGGATAGGCATGTACTTCATAATAGGATTGCGTAGAACCTAATAGGTATATGATTCGATATGGGTAATAGTTGATCGACTAACCAAGGTAGCTCACTTTATTCCCGTTAATATGGGTAATAGTTGATCGACTAACCAAGGTAGCTCACTTTATTCCTGTTAAAGAATCGTACAGCGTCTCTAAATTTGCAGAATTGTACATGTCCAAAATTATGTGTTTACACATTGTGCCCAAGAAGATAGTGTCAGATCGAGGTAAATAATTCACCTCAAGGTTCTGACAGAAATTACATGAATCCATGGGGACCCTTCTTAATTTCACTTCAGCAGGAAAGAACAAATCAAATCCTCGAGGACATGCTAAGAGCATGTGCCCTCAAGAATAATAGAAGTTGGGACAAAAATTTACCATATGTAGAATTCTCTTATAATAACAGCTACCAAACCAGCATGAAAATGTCTCCATTTGAGGCGTTGTATGGGATAAATTTCAGGACTCCTCTATTCTGGGATTAGACAGGAGAGAGTCAAGTGTTTATGCCAGAGGTGTTAATGCTGAGAGGAAAGTAAAAGAAAATCCACAACAATTTGAAAGTAGCCCAGACCCGATAGAAGAGTTATGCGGATACAAGACGACGAGAGTTAACCTTTGGAGTAGGAGACTACGTGTACCTCAAAGTGTCTCCTATCATAGGACTTCGTCGATTTAAGTGAAAGGAAAGCTGGCACCTCAGTACATCAGACCCTTCCAAATTCTAGAGCGAAAGGGGGAAGTTGCATATCATTTGGAGTTACCTTCTCGTCTATTGGATGTGCATGATGTATTTCATGTATCGAAATTTAAGAAATGTTTTAGGACACCAGAAGAGCAGTTGTCGATGAACGAGTTGTACATACAAGAAGATCTTTCGTATATCGAGTATCCGGTCAAAATTATTGAGACAACAGAACGCATCACGAGGAACAAGAGGATTCGCATGTGCAAGGTGCAGTGGAAACATCATTCAGAAGAAGAAGCCACTTGGGAAAGAGAAGATGAACTCAAATCACAATTTCCAAATCTATTCTCTTAGGACCAAATCTCGAGGTCAAGATTCATTTTAAGGGGTGTAGAGTTGTAACATCCAATTTTTAAGAACGTGAATTCAAATCTAATTTGAATCATGCATGAGCACATAACATCCAAATTTTCAAGAACATGAATTCAAATCTAAGGGGTGTCCTTCCGGGCGATGACTTGTAACTGGTTCACATGACACTATCAGCATGATCAGTGGAAGGGGTAGAGTTGCCAATGGGGATAGAGAAATAAACAGCCCCACTGCCTCATTCCATTTCATCATTCAGATCCCACAGAAGCTCCTAATTTTGAATGCTACTCGTTTTTTATAGGCAGGCCATTGTATAATAATGGGTAGTATATTCTCTGGCCTTGTTCCTCCATTTCTTTGTTTCTCTTCTGCTTCCATATTTCTTCTCTTTTAAATATGTGGTGCTAGTATTAGCATAGATGGATGAATGCTTGACCTAGGGAAAAAATCTTGATAGTTACTGTTTCGGCGAACTGAAACCTGCAAGTGTTGTGTGGCGTCAGTCTGTATGATTCTTTTATTTATCTGTGAGCACATCGCGTTGATTGACATGTAAGTTCTGAAACCATGCAATAATGAATGTGATAATGATCTGAAAACCTGGCAAACCATCTGGTTTGGTGAAGAATGAGTTTGTCGGATGATATGTTGTAAAATGAGTTAATTTCCATAGGGTAGTTCACAATCATAAAATAAGATCTTCAGTTGCATGCAGATGTCACCTGGAAATTAGAGAATCTCTAGCAATACTACTCAAATAAGGGTACCTATTTTCTATTTGGAAGTCGTCGCATATTTTCAGTTATTCAAATTTTGTTACCAACTCCAGCAACACTACCTAAACCTGGGTCCTCATTTTTCTCCTGACAAATGGGACCCCCTTGTCAGTGACCTAAAACATCTCTAGATGACGTCACAACCACGGGGTTGGACATCGGTGTCGCCCGTTGCCTTTCTCAGAACTCCTGAAATTCTCGGTGGCCTTCATGGCGTTCCTCGGGCCGAAGGCACTGAACGACGTGCACCCGCGGACGGCGGCCGAGGACTTCACGGGGTGCCGCTTCCTTGGATCCCGTCCACCTCCTCATCGGTCGTGTTCTGCTGCCATGAGGCTGAGTGGATCGTGCAGGCGTCGTGCCAGCCTGACACATCCGGCGTCTCCGACATCGAACGCTTCTAGACGGCATCTCGACGCTGCTCGCGCACGCCGTAGTGGGGCACGCTCATGACGCACGTGAGATGAGATCGCTTCTCCTGTTCATCCACCCGCTCGTGATGCTGCCGTTGTTCGCCACCCAGGGCATTACTGCACTGCTAGTGGCGGAGCGGCAGGTCGAGTTGGAGGTGCCGAGGAACGAGCATGATGGATCGGTCAGCGGGGAGGACATCGCCTGCCACGGAGCGGCGGGTGATGGTGGAGGAGGAAGTGATGGTACTCGCGCGCAATGCCAAAGTGTTGCAAAAGGTTCTGAGAGATAGGACCCATAGGGGGAGCACGTTGATGAGATCGTGGATCAGAAAATTTATTCTCTGAATTCGTGTTGCAAACCAGATATTATGCAACACCTCTCCCATTTTTGACACCTATCTAGGTACGAATCTTAAAGCCACTCATGATTGGCTTGCCTAGACAAGGAGCAGAACAGCGCCATGCACCTGTTTCTTTCTCCGCCATCATCCTCGGCAACGAGTGCAACACTGGTTACGATTCACGGGCGAGGAGGAGCGGAAGGACGAAGACGCGATTGCCGCACGCCCGCCACCTACATCGCCATCCGCGTCATACATGCGCACTGCAGCTCCCATCGCCTTGCTGAGACCATCGCGAGTCAGTTTTTCTCGAGCAGTTCACGCGTGCGGTGAAAGGACGACCGCCATGACTAAATCTAAACTTGGAGTCTTGGAGTACAATAAAGAAAGAGAAACAAAAATTTGCAGCTTCATCGCAGCACAAAATTCCTCTCGCGTTCTTGAGTTCTGAGTTGAGTGACCTTTTTCTTCATGTGACCTGCTCTCACTTAGCAAGTTTGATTAGCTCTTCACTTGTTTGTCATCGATCATCCAAAACCCACACGGGAATCGGGGTATGCCTAGATATACTTACAATATGTTCACTAGAAGTTTGTTGGGTCTACCTGAGGGTAGGAACAGAAGTAGGAACACACAAGACAAGTTTCAAGTATCTATTGATCATGACAGCAGGGTAATCGTGGTAACTTCTAAAGTATATAGTAAAAACTGAAGTTAAGAAGGGAGGAGAGTAAATGCTGAATAGTATTTTATCAAGTCTCCTCTTAATTTGATCATACTAGTAAAACACAGGGAAACACAAGGAATTAATAGAGAGAAAGGTCGGTCAACAGTCATTCAACGGCAAAATGAGTCATAAAAGTCGAACATAAAACAGCATGTGCATGGACTATTGGAATAGAATCCAAAGTTTGCGTCACTAATACTTAATACATCCTTGCTTGACTGAGAGCCATCTCGTGTCATTCCGCATTGTTTATCCTCTCCTGTGCCAGCTTCCATGTCTTCCTGAGGAGAGAGCTGCAATGGAGATTCTCCTGTCTGCTGTTCTAGGTGAGCTCACCACTAGATCCATAAATTATTTCCTCAGTAGAAGATAGGAGGATCAACCAGGCAGGGTTGTGCTACGGGCACAGGTCATCATGGAAGATAGTATTAGGACTTTGGGTCAGGCCAATTTTGGGCGGCCCAGAGCACGAGATTTTGGCACGACCCGATTCACGGTCTGACTTTTTGGGCCCAGTCGTGCCTAATGTTTGGACCCGACGGGCGGCATGGCATGTACTTTGGGCTGTGCTCGGGCCAGCACGACCCGAATTTGGCCCGACAGTACGGAATCAGCACGAAATTCTCTTGTTCTTGTGTCAGCTTCTATTTTTTATTTTGATTCGAAGTTAAAAATTAAAACATGTATAAATTTTGCAAATATGGTCCGAATCCGATGATTTTTTTGCTAAATTCCTCAAAAATCTGCTCTACCACATGAAAGCATTTTCATCAACCTTCTAAAGTTCAATTTGATATTTTCTGTAAAGCCTTAAACAATTCATATGTACATATCTTCACATTTTTGTAGATTTCCAAAAAATGAGAATCTTCAGCACCAAATTTATTGGGATTGTATACTTCCTCTCGCATGAGCCTGGCTACATACGTTCATTCGACCTAGAGACAGAAAACTGGAAGCAGACTCTCCGGGGACCTCTAAGAATCCAACATGATTCCAATTGGCGTGACTTATCATTGGCTACTCTGAAAGGCTGCTTAGTTGCAGTTCATCATGTATGGGATCGCTCTAGGGACCTACGGTTCCTGATGGACATTGAAAAGGGCTTGTGGGTGAAGAAACATAGCATACATATGTGTGTCCGCCCTGGTATAAAAGTACATCCCTTGTTGGTGTTAGATGATGGGAAGTATAGTACTTGTCTACACAGAAGGGACATTAATTAGAACCTATGATCCAAGGACAAATACTTCCGCAGATATGGCAGAGATCGGGGGTTGTGTTGCAGTTGGTTTGTTCACAGGAAGCCTACTGAGGTTGGCAATTGGTACAAGTTGATGAGGTTAGTATTGTTGCTGTTGTTTAATATATCATGTCGGTTTCAGGATCTTTATGTGGCTACATTTTGGAAAAGTTGATGGAATGTAGCTATTGTGACATTGTTTGTCAGGATTTAAGGAGGGTGACTAAGGATGTAAACAAGTATTTGGTGCAACCATGCAAATCGCTAGTTAATCTCGTTTTCGAACACTAGGAGTCCTAGTCAGATTGGGGCTGGGGTGCGGCTGGGGAGTCCTTGCCGTGTTGATTTAGGTCTCTAGTTTATGAAAGAAACAAAGAGACCCTAGATGTAGAAATAGTTGTTGTAATTTTGGAGTGTGTTTGAAAGTCATAGTAGACAAGGAATAAAGAGTTCTAGTTGCACTGTGAGTCAAGTCTTAGTAGGACTACACATGTACCCCTGCAAAAGAAAAGAAATACAGGAGCTGCTGGATAATAAGAACCAGATCCGGATTTCCAACATTTGTTATATGGAGCTTTAGATTGAGGATCCAACTCCGCTGCCAGGGAGAGCGTGCTCTCTGGGGCAGCCAATCTGGCAGAGGCTGGCATCGGAGGAGGTTGTTGCTGCGAGCTGTCCTCCACACCCGCTCGGCTCGACGCGAGGGGCGGCATCGATCCGACGACGGCAAGCTCAGGGTTGGCGAGTTACTGCATGGCGAAGCGTTTCCAGGTGGGGCGCTAGACTGCATGGTGTTATGAGTGGTGCTGTTGACCTTGAGTGTGGAGATGAGTGCCCAGACGAGTGCTATGGGTACTATGTGTAACACCCACATTTTTTTCTCTCCCTGGCCCAGCCACGTTCCCATCCCAACCCTAACTTTTTCTTTCTTTCTTTTCCTCTCCTCTCCCGCGGGCCCCTCCCGCCGCCGCTCCCCACAGCGCCGCTTCCCCCGCCTCTCCTTCTCCTGGCCGCGCCAACCTCGGATCCTTCCTCGCTCAGCGCCGCCGCGCCCCACACCTGCTGCCCGCACCGCCTCGCCCCCGCCTCTCCTCCTCGCCGCTCCTCGCCCCATCTCCGCGCACGAGCGTCCCCGCGCCCGAGCCCCTGGCCGGCGCCCTCCCTCAGCACCGCCGCCCACTACCTCCCTCAGTGCTGCCGCCCGTGCTCCGCCGCGCCCCCCCCATGGACCCCGCTTCCTCTTCTCCACCCCGGCGCCCTCCCCGCTCGCCCAGCGCCCTCCCCGCTCGCCCGGCCCCACCACTGGTTCAGATTCGGCCACCGCGCCACCGCCTCCCCTCCTCCTCACCGCCGGTCGGTCGCTGCTCACCCGCGTCCTCCCACGTCGTCGGGCCCCTCCCCCCCCCCCCCCCCCCCCGCCACGCCGCCGCCGCCGGCCGCCACCACTTCTTGGAGACACAGCTCGTCGACCAGTTTCATGACGCCGCCGACGCCTCACTCCCTAACAGCCCCATCGAGCAGCCCACGCCGCAACTTTCTCGGCCTCAGGTCCCGCGTTCGCGCACAACACGCGCGTCGCGGCGACGCCGGTTCCCGCTGTGACCTTTCAAGCCACAGGTGCCCCTCTCCGATTCGACGAGCTAGCATGACCTACACCACCGCAGGGACGCCGGGTACATGTCCCCTGTTTCCTCCGACGCTGAGCGGCACCAAAACCCCGGCCTTCACGATCTTCGGTGAGACACCCTTCGCCCTCCCGGTGCTAGGCCAATTCTCCTGTCTTCCTCCACAAACTAACCACGCTAAGACCCTTGCCATACTCCAGCGCATGTCACAGGACCAAGAAGCGGGCGGGAACGAGACTCCAATGACAAAACCGACAAGCACCGAGGAGCTACTCCACCCTTTCTCACCACGGGACCTCATCATCGAGCCTACGAACCTGTGGACCCCTAGGTAAGACTCGATGAGCTCCTCTTGCATTTCTGATGCCTAGCGGCCCTTAGGGCGACGTGTAGAAGGAGGACAGTGAGCTTCGGCGGTGTCTAGGATCGGACCTATGGTGCGCCGCCACGCACGACTGTCGCTGGCTGCCGGGTTCGCCCGGGATGAGCCCTGCCGCCCGATTCCGGGGAAAAGGCCGCGATTAGATCGCGAGGTACGGTTTCGCCCCATAAAAATCCGGCTGTCAGAGGAGAGATCAACGGCCCACATTGAACCCCTCATTTCCCGCGGCCATCTTTGCACGTAACCCTCTAGAATTTCTGGTAGGAAGCAAACTGGCCCTGATTTTTGTAGAAACATCACTGAAGTGTTCTAAACATTTACAAAAACACCCTCAGACTTGCCATAAATGCACAAATCCCCCCTGGACCTTTGCTGAAACCATGTAAAACTCCCCTGCATGTCTGTTTTTGCAAATTGACCTCTACAATAATTTGATTTAGCAATTCAGCACCAAATATAATTTGGAATTCACGCCAACACCCCTAGATAAGTGCTGATATTACCCAAAAATGCCCCTGCGCATGCTAGATCTCACCCATTAGCCCTGTTGATGGTGCCAAAATTATACAAGACACCCTGAGACATGTATATCTGATATTTTAGCCCACATACCAAGCTGTACTATTGCAGAAAGACCCCTAGCTGGTCCTATATTGGCCAAAACATCTCTACCACATGTGGTTTTTGCATTTCAGCTCCTAGAAAATTCTGAATTTACATTCCAGCCCTTATTTAGTTGCTGTTTTTGACAATAACAACCCTGCATTAGTGCTAAATTGATAACACACCTCCACAACATGCTAAAATCGTAATCTAGCTCCTGTTTAATGCTGAACGCACATTTTAGTTATGTTTAGCTGCTAAGTCTTTGCATGGACATCCCTGTTAGTGTAAAATTTACAGAAACACCTACCTATACAACATGTTAAAATGAATCTTTACGACCCTAATAATCTTTATTCTTGCATTACACACTCTCACAAAGGTTCACTAGGGTAAACTTGTCCTAAAAGGAAATAAAAGTTATAACCACACATTAAAAATGGTAGAACTTGTGATTAATTGGTAAATATCAACTAGGGCAAGAAAACGTGTAGGATTTGCTTAAATGAAATGTAACCACCATGGTTTGCTCGTGATAGTAGATCTTTTCTTATAGATTTCTTGTTATTTGTTTTTGCACGCGTTATGCTATGGATAGTCCCCGAGCCCATGTTCGACCGGCAAGCCCAATACTTTGAAGATCAAGAGTTTGGTCCGTAGACTGAGCAACAACATAAGAAAAAGGCAAGTGCCATTGACCACATTGCTCCTATTTAGGGATTTTTAGTTAGAATTTGCATGCATGTCTTACTTTGAATCCCATGTTAGGTTGTTTACTAGAATTTCCATATTATCTTCCTTGTAGCCTGGGTATGGGTTAACTAGGTTTTACTACATGTCGTTTACTCATGCTTAGCCCTGCTTAGTGGATGGGAGTAATTTACATTAATGTTTAATTATCATGATCTTTGAGATGATGTTATGGAGATATATGGTATATATATGTGGGGATGTAGAGATAGGGATCTAGCAGGCTGGTTGATACGCGGTGGGTGCGTATGCACGAGACTTGGGCTGGTGGTTAGTACCTGTGTAGATCCTAAGGACCGGTTCGTGGTACTCCATGAACTAGCTTATACTGTGCCACCACAAGAATTGGTATGGGACAGAGTGACCAAGTAATTAGGTGCATTCCCGATGTAGTGTGGGTGTTTGGTAGGTGCTGGGAATGGGAGTCGGGCGGGACTACCCTGGGATTCGCAAGGCTCAAGAGGGGGCCACTGCAACGGGGGTTGGAGCCTCCTGGATGCTGTTAGGGGTGAAACCTCAGTGGGCTCATACTCGTCGGGATTCCCTTTGTAAAGCTCACATCGTGATCTCCTGGCCACACACCTTAGGAACTTTGAAATGTGGCTAGCTACCACGGGCAAAAGGGAGGTTTTAGTCCACCTGGCAACAGGGGACGGAATCACGACTTATGGGTAAAGGGTACAAACTCTGCAGAGTGAAAATTGTCTAGACAGTCGTGCTCACGGTTAAGAGCGGGCTAGTAACTCTCTCATGATTAGCATGGTTTGGTTGGTGGTTTTGGGATGTGAATGGAGGTTTTTGGGAGATGGATAGGACTTGGATATACTTGGATACTTGGTTGGGATGGTTGGGACTTTCACCTAGTAAATAGAATGCTTAATAAGACTAAGGTATAGGTTGCTTAGTGCATAAGCCGTGCTTAATCTTTCTTGATTCTTGCCTCATCATGCATAAAACTTTCCCACACTTGCTGAGTACATTATGTAGTCAGGTGTTTTCCTTTTTCTTCTATTATAATTGTTGCTCAGTAAAAAGAAGATAAAATGAAGACGGTGTGAAGGTCACGTAGCTGCCAGTCGATTTGCCTGTGGACGGCCCTAGAAGCTTCTCCTCTTCCGCTGCTACTCGAGACCCAATTAAGGTAAAAATTGTAAAAGCCCAAGAAAGGGACTTGCAAAAATTGTTCATCACCTCACAACACCACAGCTCTTGTGATGGATATCTCATGAACACTCGTGAAGAGCAAGTAACCACCATCAAAAAAAGGTGATTAGAGGGGAAAGCCCTAACTTCCAAAAAGTGGGATTTCTACACATGAACATGAAAGGCTGAGCCCACCCCAAGAACTTGAATAGTCTTGGGAAGGCTCAAGCCAAATTTCATGCAAATCCAATACTTTTTGAGGCACTTTTGGAGGCCTTTGAAAAAGGGGCCAATTTGAATGTAAATTCAAATTGCAGCAACTTTCATCACTTGAATTCAAAAGTTGGCTTCATATTAAAACTTAACACATTTTTCTGAGTTAGCCCACCAATTTTCATCCCCATTGGACTTCATCTTGTCGGGAGCTAAATTTGCATTAATTCAAAACTGAGTTTGAATTTCAGTTCAAATGTGAAGCAAATTTAGCCAATCCAATTCAAGCAATGACTTGGAGGTTAAGTCTCACATTCAATTGTGAGTAGCTGGGGATAATTTCATCAAAAACAGAGATAAAAAATTAGAAAAGCATTAGAGGGGAGGGACCCACTTGTCAGTAGCCTTCACACTGAAGTCTTCGGGTTGATTTTTCTCTCGGCCGAGAGCGCGCGCCAGCCAGCCACGGCGTTGGCGCCCGACCGCCTCAGCCAGGCCAGCTCCTGCTCGGTGAGAGAGGGAGAAAAGATCACTGACCGAAGGGATAAAACGTGTGCTCCTGCCGTGCTCCGTTTCTCCCCTCACGCATTCTCTGTTCTGCCGCACACCACCGTAGCAACTCGCTCCGAGTTCGCCTCCCTCTGGTCGCCGATGTCCGGGCGACACAGGCCTCCCCGTGCCCGACGATCAACACAAGAAACAACCGCCCTAAGGTGCTGGTCCTGCTAGTCCAAACCGTTCATTGTTTCATGCACTGTCGTGGGAGAATTTCCCTGGGAAAGTTTCGGTGTTCTTAAGACCGAGCCATCCCAAATCCTAAAATTCGTAGGTATTAGCTCATCACCGGGTATACCGAGCTACACACGTGATCTACACCTTGCCACGGCCATCCAGGATCAAAAAGTACAAAGAACCGTCGATCATAGACTCTGGTTATTGAGTTTTTTGGGTCACGGCCAATATTGGGTCTAGGTCGACGGTGAGCACATAGCTCCAGCCGTTTCCATGGCAAACCGAGCTCATTTTCATGCTCAGCATGCCACAGCGGAGCTGTAGGAGCAAACTGTTCAGAAAATAAGGCATTGAGTAGCTCGGGCAACGTCGCCGGAGTAGGGATAGCCGCTGTCACCGTCGCGGGCGTAGTTCCGGCCATTGCCGAGTTTCGGTGAGGACACCAGCGTGTTCTCCGAGCCAAGTTAGGCACATACGGCGTCATCCGTCGGAGGTCGTGCAGTGAGATGGCCGGCAGCGAGAGCTCCGGCGAAGCACTGCCGCGGAAGTAGCGTGAGGTCGCAAGGTAGACGAAGGGGGGGGGGGGGTCCACCGGTCAGTCTCTGTTCTCGCGCGGGGATCCACTTTGCGCCCGGGATCCGGTGCCGCAGCGCAGGTAAAACCTCGTGGGCTGCGGTGTGTCTGCGTTCTCAGTGGGCCGGTTTAAAGAGTGGGCCCCACCCGCAGAGTTTAAACAATTTAGGATGTTCTAGTTTAGATCAAACTTCAAATGCATAGAACTTTTGCTAGGAAGCTCCAAATTCAGTGAACCAAAATTTGATTGATTACTTTCCATAAACACCAATTTCAGCTCATGAAACTTAATAGTTTTCCAGAATTAATTCCCTAAAGTTTAAAATGTTAGGAACTTTATCTGGAGAACTACTTTATGAAAATTCTGAAATTTGGCCGGGAGGTTCATTGGAAAATCCTTGAGCCACAGTAAAATTTTCAGACCCATACAATTTCATTTAGTCCCCCTAATGGGGTGGTTAAATGAACTACCCTGAGAAAATAGAAAATGTACAGAAATATTTTTCAGATTTTCTCAAATCTTGTTTAGGGCATAACTTCCTCTAGAATTCTTCAAATGACATGAAACCAATTCCATTAGAACCATATCAAATTCTAGTTTCCATAAAGTAATGGTTGGAGCCATGAAAAACCCTGGAATTCCTTAGAAGCTCTAATATTAACCAAATAGGCTTTTATTTGTACAAGGCTCAAATGAACTTTGTTTCAAATGAAACTTGGTCAAGACTCTGGTTAGGACCATACCAAGCCAACATAAAAATTTTAGAACCAAAGGGGAGGGCTAGCTAGAGTTATGGTAATTACTTATTCAGTTCTAAATATTGCATTTAAATTGACATATAGTATATTGTGTACGTGTAGTCGCTGAATGTGAGGAAACTCCGGAAGTGCTCGACTTCCTTCTTCCGGACGAAGCCCTAACCACTGACCAGCAGCAACAAGGCAAGCCCCGGTTTACATTAAACCGTTTTACAAAGTTTTGCTTTAGTTACATACTTAGTATGAGGTATGTATATGTGCATTAGGTGTAGGGTGGATGAAACCTCAAATGCATAACCAGATGTTTCCCATCAGAGTGAGGGTAATGTCTAAGTCCTCGAGTAGACAGGCTATGCTTAATCATTCATAGGCCTTCGGTACAAGTCGAGTAGTTGGAATCTACTCGCGAGTTAGGCTTGGGACACACGGGATTGGTTCGAGTGATGTGAGATCACTTTAGTAATGAAAATGAGACTAGACAGAGGCTAGAGCACAGCAAGAGGAAGTATTGTGTGCGCAGCCCTGTCCGTGTCGATTGAGGATCGATCCGTGTGCGGCCCTGCTGAGCAAGTATTGAATGTACCGAAGGCATATCGGATATATGGGACCCGATAAACCGATGTAATCTAAACCTCCGGGCGTCGAGGCATAGCACACCGATTTATAGGTGTAGGTTGAGGGCAGCAAGGTGGAAATATGCTAACGGGCATAGAGAGATGCTCCGTGTAGGGAACCTCCTGTCCGTTTCGGTGCGACCGGTTCGACGTTTGGGCTGTTGGGTGAAAGGTTGTCTTGTACGACATCGACTGAGCGTGCTGTGCAGCTCCACGGGTGGGCGTACGTGACGTGCTATTCGGGTATCCCTGCAGGTGTATATCGAGTCGATTCGCCGTCCCTCATGGTGACGAGTACCGCTTGTTCACCGCGTCGTAACGTAGATAAATTATGGAATGTGATGATGCAATGCTGCTGATATGTATAATTGTATTGCTACATGTGTGCCACCAAATATTGCTTACTAAATTTCAGATTTAAGAACTGTTAACTTGTGGCTAAAAGATGAACTAAGGATGAACTTGTAGGCGTGTCCGTTTTCTGCAATTCTACCATCCCATGTTCGTTGTACACTACATGTAGAGTTTCATGCCTAGGCGAGTCGGTTAAGTCTTGTTGAGCCATCGTGCTCATGGTCGTTGCTTAAGTGTTTTTCAGGTGAGGAGCATCCCACGGACTCGGGTTATGAGTCCACCGACGCGGGTTACCCTCGGTCGGGGACCACGGCTGAGTTGGAGCCGTACACGCCGCGCTGAGCTGGAGAGGTGCAGCTAGTGTGGGTTGCCCTAGGGCTGGGCAACCGACTTTTGCTAGGTAGACGAGCATGAGTTGTACAAATTTAGTTTCCGCTGTGTAATATGAACACTAGTTTGTAACTGAGTATTGTACTACTTGGTACATTTCAGTTGGTTTTCTATGTAATACAATGTATCCTTATGATATGTGCTGTCGGGTGTCACATTGTGCGGCACCACCCTCTGCGATCCTGGATGAGCGGATTTCGGTCCGCCACAAAAATGTCGTTTATATTCGATATATATCTGCTTATCACTACTTGTACTACATGTATGAATTAAAATGATCCTGGCATACATGTAGTTTGCGGCCGGTTTTGATCTTTATAAAACCGGGCGTGACACTATGGCCGGTGTGCATGCAGGTGTCGTGGTAGATGTGTATGCTGGTATTGTGGATGTTGTGCGCGCAATAAAGTGCGGTAGCGTTGTTGCGGTAGACCAAGTGGAGGTGAGACAGAGGTGGATCTGGCTAGAGGTATACCTTCTATTCAACACAATGGGGTGGTCGTGAGCATCTTATATCAATGTGTGTTTGGAATGCAAAGATGTGTTTCATCTCGAGATTGAGTGCATGGAATGCAAAGGTGTGTTTCATCCTAGGGGTGAAGATGTGTCGATTTCGAATTTTAGTGTGGGTGAAGAGGTGTGCTCGCCATCTTGAGGATGTAAAGATGAGTTTATCCTAAATTTGAGTGCAGGTTCACTACAGAAAATGCGATGACGGTTAAAATTATTGCGACGGTCAGCCGTCGCAAATAAAGTAAATTGCGACGGCTAACCCTACGTCGTCGCCAAAAAAACGTCGCAAATAGGCATCTATTTGCGACGGCTACGACTTCAGCCGTCGCAAATAGACATTGATTTACGACAACCAGACCTGGGGCCATCGCAAATTAAATAATCGTCATAAATAAATGTCTATTTGTGACGGCCAAAGAAAAAGACGTCGCAAGTTAAATAAATTATGAAGGTCGAACGTCGCAAATAAAGTAAATTACGACGGCTAACCCCACGTCGTCGCAAAAAAAGCCGTCGCAAATAGGCATCTATTTGCGACGGCTACCACTTCAGCCGTCGCAAATAGATTGCGACGTCTACGACTTCGGCCGTCGCAAATAGACATTAATTTGCGACGACCAGACCTGGAGCCGTCGTAAATAAATGCCTATTTGCGACGGACAAAGAAAAAGCCATCGCAAGTTAAATAGATTACGACAGCTAACCCTAGGACCGTCGCAATTAACGAAGCTGTCGCAAATTGACGGGATATACTCGTCCCGACTCACAGACCTTTCACCACTGCCACCACGCCCGCCTCTCGCTGCGCCTGCCGCCTCTCGCCGCGCCGTTGACCCCCGCAGCCGTGCCCCGCCTCCCGCGCCCGGCCGCGCCCCGCCTCCCGCCTCTCGCGCCCGGCCACCCCCGTCTCCCGCCGCCCGCGGACGCGCCCCGCCACGCCCGCTGCCTCCCGCTGCCGCGCTGTGCCCGCCGCCTCTCGCCGCCGCGCCCGCCGCCGTCTCCCCTCGCAAATTAACGGGATATACCCGTCCTGACTCACATACCTTTCACCGCCGCCACCGCGCCCCCCTCCCGCTGCGCCCCGCCATCTCCCGCCGCGCCGCCTCCCGTCGCGCCCCGCCTCCCACCCCCCCCCCCCCACCTGGCCGCCCCCGCCTCCCGCCGCGCCCACCGCCTCCCGCTGCCGCCCCCGCCGCCTCCCGCCACCGCGCCGCCTCCCGCCGCGCCCGCCTCCCGTCGCCGCCACGCGCGCCGCTATCGCCGCCTCTCGGTAACTGAAAGTGCATCTAGATAATCCCCGTGGTTTTTATTGATTGATGACGACAATTAAGATGCTAATAAGTTTCTACTGAGTATGAGCACAGGTGTTTATCAAAGAAATAGATATGGAGTCTCTCAAGAAGCAAAAAGAAAAGAAGAAGACTTGAAAGAGTATAAAATAGCATTTTCTATTAATCTTCACATTTTTATAGTTGTGTATAGGGTCTTCTTTTTTAGAGTGCTTGAGAATCACTAGAGAGCTCAAACAAAGGATAGAACGTTAGAATCATGAGACGAAGTAGTCATAGATATGAAGAAAAGGGAAGACCGGACTTGTCCGGACAAATGGCCGGACTAGTCCGTTCCTACCCGGACTAATCCGTTTTAGACCGGATAAAAAGTCTTTGAGTGAGTTCGGACTTGTCCGTCCCAGGCCGGACTAGTCCGGTTATCATGTGAGTCAGAGCCGTTATGAGACTAAGTCTTAGAGGGTCGGACTAGTCCGCTAAGCGGTCTAAGCCGCCGTTGTCCGGAGAAGAAGTCTCTGAGTGACATCGGACTAGTCCGCTCCTTGGACCGGACTAGTCCGTCCCTTCAGACTAGTCCGATTTAGGACGGAACAAAGGTTCCTGTGCGAGCTGGGACTAGTCCGAAGTTGGCCGGACTAGTCCGCAGCCCTAGATTAGAGAGTTCTTAGACTAAGTCTGGTAAGACCGGACTAGTCCGCCGTTGGGGCCGGACTAGTCCGCCCATACCAGACTAGTCCGTTCTCATACGGAACAAAGGTTCCTGATTGAGATCGGACTAGTCCGCTCTTGGCCGGACTAGTCCAGGAATTCATGACCGTTTGAATCCAACGGTCACTAAAACTTTATTTGGTAAACTGTGACGTGAGTGGTCCCTCAAGATCGGACTAGTCCAGGTTGGGACCTGACTAGTCCGAACTTTAGTTGGTAACGGCTAAATGTCGGGATTTCTATAAAAGGAGACCCCCGGCTGAGAATTGAGTGGACACGAACCCAAGCGTTGAAAACTCATTCCTAGAGCTCTTCTAAGCCTCTTTCCTCACCTTCTAGACCCCTAAGATCAGATCTTAAGGAGTTAGTGGTTTTGTGAGAGGAAAGACGTGGTGACCAACGTTTTGAGCTCTCGGGTTGATTCTCTTGCACTCTAACTGTTTTTGAGTTCTTAACGGTTGTACTTTGAATTCTAGAACTACTTGGTTGGTGTAGGGAGCCTCAAAGTGTGAGCAGCCCCTAAGAGCATTGTATTCACATTCGATTGATAGTGAGAAAGCCCGAGCTTGATCTTGGTGATCGCTCGGTGAGGGAAGGTTTGGAAAATACCTAGTCCTTGGTGGACTCCTCAACGAGGACGTAGATTCCTGTGTGGAATCGAACCTTGGGATAAATCGTGTCTCTTGTCCTCTCTACTATCTTACTTGCTCACTAGAATTACTTATCAAGCATTCATTGTGTTATTTCCCGTAAACTGTTCTATTATTTTGCAAACTAATTATTCTCAACTAATTTGTGATATCATTTGACTACTATATATTTTCAGCTCAAACAAACTTAAAAGGAAACCTAAAACACAAATTAGGCTCAGACCGGACAAGTCCGACCTCATACCGGACTAGTCCAGCCTACTCTGGTTTTATCCATTTTAATTTCAGGTTTTATTAGCCTATTCACCCCCCTCCCCCCCTCTAGGCAACTTTCAATTGGTATCAGAGCCTAACTCTCCATAAAAGCTTAACCGCTTGGAGAGGAGATGGGGGACAAGGTCGGTAGCCAAATTGATCTCAACAAGGGAAAAGGAGCAAGTTTGAGCAACTTTGAAGAACAAGGTTCTAACCCACGTCCCGCAGTTGCTCCTCCACAAGACGTTACAATCTCAGAAGAAGATGAAGAAGGAGGATGCTAAAAAGAAAAAGGAGAAGTTAGAGAAGAAACTCAAGAGTAGTCAACAAGACTACTCGCGATATCCTTTTAACTATGAACGACTAAATTCTCATTCCAGTTATTTATCAATTCCTCTAGGCAAACCACCTCACTTTGATGGAACTAACTATACAATGTGGAAACACAACATGAAGTTGCATCTAATTTCCTTGAACCCAAGTCTTTGTCATGTGGTATGTACAGGTATAGATATCCCCGAAGACGAGGATGAACTCACTCTAGAACAAGAACAACAAATCCATCGCAATGCACAAGCAGCAGCCGTGCTCAACTCATCTTTGAGCATTGAAGATTTAACAAGGTAGATGGGTTGGAGCTCGCCAAAGATATTTGGGACACCCTCAAGATCGCACATGAAGGAAACCAATCCGTGAGGGAAGCTAAGATTGAGATGATAGAAGGAGAGCTTGGAAGGTTTGCCATGGAAGAAGGTGAAACACCTCAAGAAATGTACAACCGACTCAAAACTCTTATCAACAAGAGTCGGGCGTACGGATGCAAGAAATGGAATGACCATGAGGTGGTTAAAAGGATGATAAGAGCATTTATGCCTCGCAGTGTGACCCTATGCACCTTAATCCGGGAAAGTCCAAACTTTCATTTGATGACTCCGGATGAAGTGCTAGGGAATATCATTAACCATGAGATGATGGAGAAGGAAGCCCAACACATCAATGACTTAGCCAAGATCACTTCATCCAAGAAGAAGGGCATTGCTCTCAAGGCCACATCCAAGTCCAAAGCAAAAGAAACACAACTCACAAGTGAAGATGAAGAAAGTGATGATGAGAGCACAGACATGGATGATGAAGAAATGGCGTTCTTCATCAAAAGATTCAAAAGGTTGATGAGGAGAAGGAGAAGCCATCACTATGAAAACAAGAGCAAAGACAAAGGCAAGTCAAGAACAAAGAAGACTTACTACAACTGTGGAGAACATGGGCATTTCATTGTGAACTGCCCCCATAGCAAGGAAGATGAGAAGAGAAAGAAGAAGGATGGGAAGCCGCAAGACAAGAAATTCTTCACAAAGAAGAAGACATATGGACAAGCCCACATCGGAGAAGAATGGGACTCAAATGAAGAATCCTCCTCCGAAGATGAAGAAAAAGTGGCAACCGTAGCCATCAAGAGGCCAACAATGAAAAAATCACTCTTGCCAAACAAGGGTGATTGGAAGAGCCGAAGTCACACATGCCTCTTGGCAAAGGAAGGTGTCGGTACCTACGATATGGGGTACCCCCGTGCACAGGTAAAAATGCCTAAGGATCTCGCCCTTCTCCGCAGGGAGAGCTCCGAAGGCGCCACGTGTCCAGCGGGGCCGGACCTCCCTCTCCTTAGAGGAGAGCTCCGGGCCTGCCACGTGGCCAGCAGCAGCCGGACCTCCCCCCTCCGCGGGGAGAGCTCCGAAGGCGCCACGTGCCCCGCGGGGCCGGACCTCCCTCTCCTCAGAGAAAAGCTCCGGGCCCGCCATGTGGCCGCCAGAAGCCGGACCTCCCCCCTCTGCGGGGAGAGGTCCAAAGGCTCCACGTGTCCCGCGGGGCCGGACCTCCCTCTCCTCAGAGGAGAGCTCCGGGCCCGCCACGTGGCCAGCAGGACGGCGCTGCCTGCCCCCGCGCAGTAGGCAGCAGGCATAAAGACGCACCATACCTTGCTCGTACAAGGTATTTGAGGCACGCGCCTTCCCAAGACGCGGAGACGCGGAGCACGCCTCTGTCAGGTGCCGTTGCGTCTAGTCGCATCGCAGACTGGCGCGCCGTGTCAGAACCTGCCAGCCAATAAACACAGCGACAAGATATCCCCTGCCGCCCCCGTCGTCATCAACTACTATGACTAGCTTGTGGCATGGGCAGGGCGGCATAACGAAGACTCGGAAGCCTTTGTTAGAGACAACTACTGACATAACTGCAGATACGATAGTCGGCAGGCAATCTCCTCGGGACCACCTGTCGGGTCCGGGGCCCCCCTTGAAAGCCGCTCGAGCCTTGGACTATAAAAGGCTCGGGTAGGCAACGTTAGCAAGGGTTCGAACTCTGTGAACTCGCATCCTAGGCATCACTCACCCTCAAGCTCAGGACTCCGGTTCTGAGCAACAAGCAATACAACGAGCACCTCTGCTCACCGTGGACGTAGGGTTTTACGCTCCGGTGGCCCGAACCATGTAAAACTCGCCGTATCAAGCTTCTCCCTCACTCGTCCCAAACGCTGAAGCTCTCCGCAAGCGACTAGCCCCTTTGAAAAAGAACTTCCGCGGGCTGCCCAGAGCAGGTCCGGGGGAAGTGTCGACCACACACTTCAACATTTGGCACGCCAGGTAGGGGGCTTTTCCCTTGCGCGACGAGCTTTTGCCGGCGAAGATAACAAAGCTTCCTTCAGCGGCAAGCTCTCCTCCCCCCCGTTCACGACAGACCGTGACTAGCGGGGAATACGTGTCGACACACTCAGGATGGAGTGTGTCGGCGCAAGCTGGAAGCCAGCAGCCGACTCCGGCAGCGCCGACTCCGGCAATGCAGGCTCCAGCTAGCGTGAGATCTTCTGCAGCGCTGAGCTTTCCCCATGGGGGCGCGCTAGCTGCAGCAAGAGCGCTACTGCACAATCCACCTGCTGGGGACGCGCCTCAGGCCGCGACCCAGCAGTGGATTCGCGAAGTAGACCGACTTGTCGTCGCCGCCGCAAACCTTTGACTTCAGCGGGGATGACGCCCCGGCCAACCGGTTGTGTCGCTGACGCGCACGCCAACGGTTGACGGGAAGACGGCGGACTCCAGCTCTACCAGGCTCCCATCGACGGACCTGAGGACAGAGCTGGAACGATGCCACTTGGGCCAAGATGCCCGAGTGTTCCTCGAGCGACGATGAGAAAGGCGTCGCAACCAAGAGGCCGGCGACAGCATGACGTCAGCCTCGACCCCGCCTGAGGCGCAGACCTTCGCCACGCGATCTCTGCCCAGGCATACGCCACGCAGCATATGCCACCGCCATATGCCCTGCAAACGGTGCCCCCGGTCTATGGCGCAGCCTTGCCCATACCGGGGTACACAGTGCTAGCAGCGAACCAAGTGTTCGCGGCACCAACGCCTGCAGCAACAGGAGCAGGATGTGCGGCCCTGGCACCCCACCTTCGCTTCGCGAGGTGGCCGCCCAAGTATCGGCCGCACCTGCCCGAGAAGTACGACGGCAGCGTCAACCCGGCGGAGTTCCTCCAGATCTACTCCACCGCCGTCCTTGCTGCAGGAGGGGATGAGGCCGTCATGGCCAACTACTTTCCCGTCGCCTTGACCGGCGCAGCCCGGTCCTGGCTCATGAACCTCCCCCAGGATTCCATAACTTCCTGGGGAGAGCTCTGCCGGCAGTTCACCGCCAAATTTGGCAGTTCCTACACCCGTCCTGGCACGGAGCTCAATCTCCACGCCATCCAGCAACAACCTGGGGAATCGCTGCGCTCTTTCATCCAGCGGTTCTCCCAGGTACGGAACACCATCCCGCACATTCAAAGTGCTTCGGTGGTGGTGGTGTTCCGGCAGGGTGTTCATGACGAGAAGATGCTTGAGAAGCTCGCGACCAGAGAGGTTCGCGACGTCTCAGAGCTCTTCAGCCTGGCGGACAAATGCACCAGAGCAGCAGAAGGGCGGAACTGGCACTCTCTGCCAGCCTCCGAGTCAGGAGGACAGCCCGGATCTGGCGCTGCTTCCTATGGAAGCGGCAAGAAGACCAAGAACCGGGGTGGTGGCAAAATGAAGTCACCGGCTGCGGCTCCCGTTGCCGCAGCAGCGGCACCCAGTGGGGCTCGGGGGCCGCGCCCCGACAAAAGGCAGCGACAGTCACCAGCCCCAGATGGTGACCAAGGCGAGCTATGCCCTGTGCATGGCACCAGCAATCATACTGCTGCCGAGTGCTGGGACATCCAGAGGCTCGCAGAGCGCTTCCGCAAAGGGAGGCAGCTAAGAGCTGATGCTCCGCTCCTCCCTCAGAGGGAGGGCAAGCAGAAGGTCGACGCCTCAGTCAGCGTCGGCCACCAGGTGGGGTTTCAGGAGCCTCAATGCGTCATAAAGACGGTGCACAATGCTGAGGACTCCAGCTCCGGTGATGACGAGCCTGGGCAGTAGCCAACTACGGCCGCCCCGGAAAGTCCGTGGAGACTGTCACTGCTGCGATATCAACTTTGGAGAAGTTCCATGTAGTTGCAGCAGCCCAAGCATTGGCCCCGACGGTGCAGAACCAGGCCAGCTCCACCCGAGTGCATGTCTCTGTGCCTCGGCCGTACCTCCTGGGGGCCGCCCAGGGTCTGTCAACCTCTTGAAGGCCTTAGCCAGAAGGGGAAAGACGCCTTGGGTCTCCCAAGAAGAGTCCGGGTCCTCCTACCCCTTGAAGGCCTTAGCCAGAAGGGGAGGGTACCCTGGGGCCCCCAGGAGAAGCCGCGCAGGACCCGCTCCATCGTGAAGATGACGACCTCGTCGGCGAGGCCCGGCTGCAGGTGACACCCCACAGCGCACGGCCTCGGCTGGTGCTCTAGCACTACCGCCAAAGGACCGAGCGCGTCAGGGACCTGCAAGAAGGCGACCTGGTGCCGCGACACACACTTTCCCGCGAAGGACCTATAAACTCTCCCCCAGCCGGGAAGGTCCCTTCCGAGTCAAAAGTTGCCGTCCCAGGTACACATGCCTTTCAACCAAGGATGGGATCCGTTCTCAAACCCTTGGCATGGAACAACACTGTAAGTCCTACCTCCTGAGCGTTAGTAGAATAGGGCCATACCCTTCTGTAATAAATCCCATAGAGTCTAGGAACAGCACTCGGGACAGCTAAGTCTAAGGGGACGGTCCAGGACTACGTCCAGCTTGGCCTGGTTCTGACCCTAAGCGCGTAGAGTCTTGCTTCCCTTCTTAATGAGGCGGGTCGTTGCCTCCATGAACAGCCTGACTTCCCCCTATGGGCATTTACTCAGAAACCTGTTCTACTTCGCTCTCTCTCATGTGCTCATTTAAATTACGTATTAGTTTTTATGAACGCACTTTCTATGTATGATCACCGTACATTTAGCTCCCCTTTTCCCGCGCTCATCCATAGTCAGCATTTGCTATCCTACCGAAGGTGGTTGCACTTGAGGCACCTGCCGATGGCTAGGGGGGCCCCTCGGGCCTCCCCCAGTCAGGTGTTGCGGTGCCAGTTGGTCACCTCCAGGAAAGGCCGGCGCCGTGCATGGGGGGTCCAGGGTGCGTATCCCGCTTAGTCGGCTCTATACCCAAAGCGTGCGCACCCTGCCCTCCGGAGGTCCAGGGGAGTACAACCGCTTTGCCAGGTTCTGTACCCAAAGCCTGTGCACTCTGCTTCCCCGGTGTACGGTCCGGTACTAGGGGCCGGACGATCGTACCCGGACCTTGGAGGGAGCCGGAGCCCCGGTGCCTCGCGCACAGAATTGCCCAAGTCCCGTATACCGGACTAGGACCATAAGCCAAATAAGACTAAGAGACGGGAAAGGGAGGACCCCCCCCCCCCCGAGGAGAATCACGTTTCCTCTACCTATGTGCAGGACCTCCAGGTTATAGCTACAGGGACTACATGAGGTGGGGGGTAAGGAGCCATCGACTACTTCAGTGCTGGACCGGAAGGTCCGGGTTTTGCCCCTTCAACAGGGACGGGGCCCAAAGGCCCCACGTGTCCAGCGGGGTCGGAGCTCCCGCCTCCTCGGGAGGGGCTCCGGACCCGCCATGTGGCCGGCGGAAGCCGGACCTCCCCCTCCGGGGGGGGGGGGGGGGGGCTCCGAAGGCTCCACGTGTCCCGCGGGGCCGGACCTCCCTCTCCTTAGAGGGGAGCTTCAGGCCCGCCACGTGGCCGGCGGATCCGGACCCCCCCCCATCCTCAGGGGGTGAGCTCCGGAGACCTCCGGGGCCCTTAATATAGTAAGGACCAGGGGAAGGTGTCTGCGCAGAGCTTCGAGATTGGTGAAGGCCTCTGAGTACCTTGCGGAGCTAAGGGCTCGGCCAGGCAAAACCAAGAAGAAGACAAAAGCATCACAGACACAAAGGTTCAAAAGAGTCTATTTATTCATGGATCCATGAGCTGGACTACAGACTCGATAAAAAGAAAGAAGCAAGTCCTAGGGTCCTCCTGGCTCGCGCCGGAACCTGGAGGCTACAAGGGCGGCCACATCCCCGACTTCAGCCCTGGCAGTCTCCTCCCGCTCCGCGGCAGGGCCCTCTCTCGTCGGCTCCAGTGAGAAAGAAGGGTCCCAGCTCCTGAAGCATGGCAACACATGCGTGGCAACCTCCAAGGCCAGGCCCCGTCCCTCTTCCTCAAGCTCGCTGGCGACCACTACGTCTAGCCTGTTCAGCTTGGCGCCGATTGACTCCTGCGTCGGGATCACCTCGGCCACCTTCAGTGCAGGAGCCGCTGCCTTCACCGGCTGAAGCCAAGAGGGACCAAGGCGGACCCCGCCTGATCGACGAAGCTCGAGACCGCACGCGCCTCGAAGGACCGCAAGGCCAAGAGCTCCTCTACCTCGCGGCGGGCCGCCTGCAGGGCATCGCGGTTTCCCTCGGAGAATTCCTTCTCCTTGACCGCTAGGGAGCTTTCCCGAAGGCGGAGAGTCTGGGCGAGCCGCTCCAACTCAGAAGCCCGGAAGTCGGCAGCCAACTCCCGATCTAGGATCGCTTGGCGTTCCTGGGAGACCTGCTCCTCCCTCGTGGCGAGGTCTACCTTCCGGGCCTCTAGCTCCCTGGCCCGAGCGCGCAGGTCGCCCTCACCTGCCGCCAGCCGCGCAGCGACCCTCTCCGCCTCGGTTGCCACGGAGCGCTCCTGGTCCTCAACGGCACGCTTACGGCGCTCCAGCCTGTGCCGTATCTCTTCCACGGAAGAGAGGCTCTCCTCGGCCTGGGCATGCGCCTCAAGGGCCTCCCTGTGGAGCCGCCGCGTCTCGGAGTCCAGGCGGTCAACAGCCCGCTTCTGCCGGTCGAGGAACGCTCCCATGATGTCAAGCGACTGCCGCCTGGAGTCGAGCTCGCCCTTAACCTTCGCGGTCCGCTCCCGCAAAAGGTTCCCCCAGATGAGGAGGCGATCCCTCTCAACCGCCTGCTCCTCTCGCTCACGGCCAAGCGCGGCCAGGACCTGCCGGACGCTCGCTTGGGCGAGCACGAAGGCATCCGCCAGGGGCAGTGGGGCAGCAGAGGCCAGAGCGGCACCCCCGATCTCCTCCATCACATCGTCCTCGAGAAAGGACGGTGCGCCGGGGGCCGGGATGAGACGCCGGTCAGGAGAAGCTGGCGCCGGGACCTCGACAGCAGGACCCGCCGAGCCCTCACTAACAGCTGGCCCCCCAGCCGGGGGAGAGGGACGAGTGGAAGGAGTTGGCGCTAACGTAGAATCCGGGCAGACCGGAACAGGAGGAACTCGCGCTGGCTTGGGGGCCGCGGCAGCTGTCTCGGTTTCCGAGCGCAACGGCGCAGACTCCCCATCAGTCGGGGATGGCCGAGAAATGCGAGCACTCCAACGGGCCCTGAACCCTGACTTTCAAGCCGGGGTAGGACCCCCAGAGCCCGTCGTCGCCGCCGACGGCCTCTCCGCAGTCGCCTGGACTGACGGAGCAGGGGACGCTTCAGAAGCTCCCCTTGATGCATCAACAGGTTCCCTGGAGACTCCGCTGCTTGAGGAGGGAGGGTGTGACGTCTGGGAACCTTCGGCCTGTTGTCGCTTAAGAGGAGTCCCGTCGGGATGATGAGCCCGGGACCTCTTGGGGTCGCCACCGGACGGAGCGCCATCTCCAGAAGCAGGAGGTACAGGCACCCTGTTTCCCCGACTTGGCACGAATGCCGCCACCGGAGGACATCGAGCGCGCTTCTTCTCTGGGGGCGGGTTGGAAGCCATGACAGGGGAGAGCTCAAGAACAGGGAAGACAAGGGGGAAAGAATCCAAGGAAAAGCGCTGGGAAGTGCGAAGGGAAGCCGTGATGTGGGTAAGATCCCCTTTTTAAAACTTCACAGGTGCGATTCGAAGCGATTCGAAACTCTTTGAATACACCCCATGGGCAACCGCTTTGGCTCCCAGACCGAGCGCCGATGATAGGTGGACCCAAGCCGTCCAGCTGAAGCGGTGGGTCAAGGAGTCAGTCTCCCAAGAAGATGAGCCGGCAAGGCGCTTCGGCGGTTCCCGAAGAAAGCGCCGCAACATGCAGAAGTGGCAGCCTTGGGAACCGCCGCAGTAAAAGCAACCATCAAGTGGGCACACGCTCCCACGATCCCGTGACTGTTCGTGCTCCGGCAGCAGTCAATGCGGGACTTAGAGAAAGTGCGCGGAACAGAAGAGACGGAGGCCCCACCCTCGGGCTCGCTATCTCCCCCGAGATGGGCCCGGGGGCCACCGTCGGTACCCACGATATGGGGTACCCCCGCGCACAGGGAAAAATGCCTAAGGATCTCGCCCTTCTCTGCAGGGAGAGCTCCGAAGGCACCACGTGTCTAGCGGGGCCGGACCTCCCTCTCCTCAGAGGAGAGCTCTGGGCCCGCCACGTGGCCAGCAGCAGCCGGACCTCCCCCCTCCGCGGGGAGAGCTCCGAAGACGCCACGTGCCCGGCGGGGCCGGACCTCCCTCTCCTCAGAGGAAAGCTCCGGGCCCGCCACGTGGCCGCCAGAAGCCGGACCTCCCCCCTCCGCGGGGAGAGGTCCAAAGGCTCCACGTGTCCCGCGGGGCCGGACCTCCCTCTCCTCAGAGGAGAGCTCCAGGCCCGCCACGTGTCCAGCAGGACGGCGCTGCCTGCCCCCGTGCAGTAGGCAGCATGCGTAAAGACGCACCATACCTTGCCTGTACAAGGTATTCAAGGCCCGCGCCTTCCCAAGACGCGGAGACGCGGACCACGCCTCTGTCAGGTGCCGTTGCGTCCAATCGCATCGTAGACTGGCACGCCATGTCAAAACCTGCCAGCCAATAAACACAGCGACAAGACATCCCCTGCCGCCCCCGCCGTCATCAACCACTACGACTAGCTTGTGGCATGGGCAGGGCGGCAGAACAAAGACTCGGAAGCCTTTGTTAGAGACAACTACCGACATAACTGCAGATACGATAGTCGGCAGGCAATCTCCCCGGGACCACCTATCGGGTCCCGGGCCCCCCTTGTAAGTCGCTCGAGCCTTGGATTGGCTCGGGTAGGCAACGTTAGCAAGGCTTCAAACTCTGTGAACTCGCATCCTAGGCATCACTCACCCTCAAGCTCAGGACTTCGGTTCTGAGCAACAAGCAATACAGCGAGCACCTCTGCTCACCGTGGACGTAGGGTTTTACGCTCCGGCGGCCTAAACCACGTAAAACTCACTGTGTCAAGCTTCTTCCTCACTCGTCCCTAATGCTGAAGCTCTCCGCAAGCGACTAGCCCCTCCGAAAAAGAACCTCCGCGGGCTGCCCAGAGCAGGTCCGGGGGAAGTGTCGACCACACACTTCGACAGAAGGAAAATGCAAGGTAATGACTAAACCTTCTAAGTTACATACTAAAGATGATAGTGACTTCGATAGTAGTAGTGAAAACGAATTCATGTTTAGAGGATTAAACAAAAAGGCTATAGCTAAAATGAAAATGCTATCGGATGAAATATTCGAACAAGAAGAGCTTCTCAATCAACAAGAAGATTTGCTTATCCTTGAAAAGGAAAGAAACCTTGAGATTGGGAAACTTCTTGAACTTGAGAGAGAAAAGTGTAGAACATTTGAAAACGAACTTGCCATGAGCAAGGAGACATGCGTTCAGCTTAAAAGTGAGAATGTAGCGCTTCAAGATGAACTTGTAAGCTTAACCAAAGCTCACAAGAATCTTGAAGCACAACTTGACTCACTTAAGTCTAGCGTCCCAACTAATTCATCCTCTAAAAGCTCTCTCTCAACAAAGATAGAGTCCAACACTAAAACTTGCAAATGTGCTAGCATTGTCTTAAACTTAAAAAATGAGCTCAAAGAGGCACAAAGCAAGAATACACACAAGAGTGGGATCTTTGATAAAGAAAAAATCAAATATGCACGTAGTGCATACACAATCACAAGATCTCCCTTCATCAAAGATGGACTTGGATATACTAGGGGAGGAAAGCAAAATGCTAGAATCCTTAAAAACAATAGCAAATTCGTAGCCTTCGTGAAAGAAAACTCAATTCAAAACAAGAGTAACAACCTTGCATCTCCCTCACATAAGATTACCAAAGATGTAAAATCTATAGTATTTCATAATTTCGATGCATCTTATGTTCTTATTAGAAGCAAATATGGTAAAGTTTATGCAAAATATGTTGGGCCACTCCACAAGAATCCAAAAACTTGTGTGTGGGTGCCCAAATGCCTAGTAACTAACCTCAAAGGACCCAACCAAGTTTGGGTACCTAAGAGCAATGTTTAAATTGTTTTGCAGGCCTACTCCTCCGGTGGCAATAAATGGGTGCTAGATAGTGGGTGCACTAACCATATGACCGGAGAGAGGAAAATGTTTGTTGAGTATGAAGAAAATGATGATCCAAATGAAGGCATCTATTTTGGAGACAACACCCAAGGAAGGGTACTAGGTATTGGTAAAATCGCAATCTCTTCTCAACACTTTCTTTCACATGTTCTACACGTTGAATCATTGGATTATAACCTATTGTCCATATCTCAACTATGTGAGAAAGGTTATAATTGCTTGTTTACTAACGAGGATGTGACCGTCTCTAGAAGAAGTGATAACTCAATTGCCTTTAAGGGTGTGTTAAAAGGAAAGCTTTACTTGGTGGATTTTTCCACAAGTAAAGCTCAGCTTGACACATGCTTAATAGCAAAAACCAACATGGGATGGCTGTGGCATAGAAGACTAGCCCATGTTGGAATGAGGAATTTACAAAAACTTCTAAAAGGGGGTCACATCCGTGGACTAAAAGGTGTTGTTTTTGAAAAGGATAGACCATGTAGTGCGTGCCAAGCAGGAAAGAACTTGGAACAGCTCACCCCGCCAAGAACGTGATGACGACAACAAGACCATTGGAGATGCTTCACATGGACCTCTTCGACCCTGTCA